>CM060611.1:27554869-28154869 GCA_030578255.1 Tiaroga cobitis | reverse complement strand
ATTCTTGATCTCTTTAAAGCAGAATGGATTCTGACTGGCTGTCAATGTTTTTATCGTTCATCTGCTGAAAAAAATCATTCTGAAAGTGATTCCAACAATATAGTTTCTCAGTGCCGTTTTCTTTATGGTAGTGGTGTGCAATATATTCTTTTGTATTTAAAATGATTTTTAGAGCTATATTTTTATCGTTATAGTTATCCTAAAGATGGTTAAAACTGGGGTTGTAAGGGAATTAGCAATATGCAAAACTGCAAAGATGATTTTTTTAGGGGGATAAAACCCAAACTTGCCATTTTATACTTTTGGCATGAGATAAGGAAAAAAACAACAAGAGATGACACAATGACCAAACAAACATTCACCTGCATGTCTTTATAGGTTAACATTATGCATAATATGCTAAATAACTGACCTTCACATTCATACAAACGATAGTATGTTTCACTCATGGGTGACATTTGAAAAATGTTCAAAATGCTTCAATGCTAATTACAGGTGGTGGATGTAATTACATACATAAATGTCCTAATATATCACTGAAACATGCATCCTGATAAATCATACTCATCTATGTGACCATCCTAAACTCTGCGAAAAGAAAAAGAAAAGGGGGGAATGGCCTGCACTTCTTTCCTATCAGAAATAGGCTTTCATGTCAAATCTTTAGCATATTTGGAGTTGCTGACATTGGTATGGTTAATTGAATCTTTGCTTTGAAGCTTTGCTTTAATTTAAAACAGGCTTCTTGTGATCCACCACAAGATCCACCGCAGCTGTCTGGTCTTCATCCTTGAGGACACCACGAAGAGCTCACTGTGCATTAGACACAATGCTGTGCATTAGGCATGACAGGACATTATGCCCTTTCTCCATTCTGCTCACATAGACCTCAAAACCGCTGCTATGACAACCACACAAATAAAACACCTGCATGGCTAACAGCCTCTCCATCCAAGTAAAACCATTTCTTCCAAGGCGGATTAGCATTGTACAACTATACACTTTCCCTTTATATGATGTATAAAGCTTTAAAGAGTCGTTTTTTGAGATGCTACTAGATATGTATTGCATATGATGGAAGATAATATTAGCACACATTTGAATTTTAGGAGGAAAGTGGTTAATTTAATGATGATTTTTATGATTTAATGATTATTTCAGAATGTTTGTTTACACCAAGTTCAAATAGCCTGCCTTGTTGGCAGAGGCCATTTACACTAACTCCACTCACCATTGTCTGATTGATGACAAAATCATTGTCTTGATTAGACAAAATGATAAAAGAAACACATCTGATAACAGGAGAAGTGGCGTTAGCTTTTGACATGCCTGACCCGAGTTTGAACCAGCCTTTTCCTGAACTCATTCTTCTCCCTTTTCCCATTGCATCAGCTCAGAGCAGCATTTATTTTAAATAAAAATAAAGAAAATATGATATTTATTAAATATCATATTAAAGTGGGTATTTAATAATGGGAATAAAGTGTTTAACGGGTAGGTGTAGGGGAGGTAATGTCAAGTACAAGTAAGGTCCCAATAAAGCAGCATCCATTTATGATTTAAATAAATATAACTGAATATGTTATTATTGCATAATGTTTTATAATTTAATACAATACACTGAGGTGCAAATAGTATCTGCCACTATTTGCACAAAGAATAAACAGCATCTCACTACTATTTACACTTCATGCAAAAGAAAATACTGCTATTTGAGCATCTAAGGCTAAATGTAGTCCAAATAGCCGCTGCCTTTTTAATTTCTTGATAAGCTCAGTATTCTTTCCTGTGTTTTCGATTGTTGTTATTGTTAACTAAAACTATGAAAAATAGTTTTCGTTCATTGAAATAAAAAATAAATATAAGATGAAAAACTAAAATATAAAAAAATAAAACGTCTAGAAGTGTTGTCTTGGCGACTAACAGAAATAAAATATGTTTAAAGGGGTCATATAATGGTACATGCACTTTTACAAGTTGATTGTACTGAAATGTGTGTTGGCAGTGCCTGTACACAACCATCATATAATGATAAAAATCCATCCAGTGTTTTTGTTTTAATCTCCTAATATGTTTTCCCGTCTCAAATCGAGCCGTTCGACCGTGTGACGCAACACGGTCGGACGCCCCTCCCACAATTGTTGATTGATTGACAGCAGTGTTTCAACACAGACCCGCCCTGAGCGAGCTGTCATCATAGTCCGTCATTGCTGCTACGCTGGAGCAGAATGGCGTCTAACAAGCGATTGTGGTGTTCTGTTCTCGAGTGTAATAACGAACACAGCAGTTATTTTGATGTTCCTAAATCCGAACCGCTGAAGACGCAGTGGTTAAGTTTTGTTTTCGAAGGGAATATTCCCCACGATCAATGTCAATGCGTTCATGTTTGCGCGAATCATTTCTCACCAGACTGCTTTATAAACGAGGGTCAGTATAAAGCTGGTTTTGCTAAGAAGCTGCTCCTGAAAAAAAGAATCGGTACCAACTATTTATGTTCCCTCTTCACCTCCAGAAGAAGTAAGTGTAAAGTTTTATTAACCTTTGCAAATCGCGAAAAAAAAAGGTTTTAATGACCATTAGTTGTAACGTCAATCTGTCAATGAACTAACGTATCAGTAAACACATTACTCACTACTCTACCCTGCCAGTGCATACAAAAATAGATCAAAGTGACATTACGTTAACCAACCATTCAGAAACGTCCTGTTCGAGCCTTAATTGTCGAACTTCTTTGCGGCCGTCATCTTGTTCCGGGTCCGACTCCAGTTCAAATTGATATGGTTGCACAGATGTGTCCTCAGAGACTCCCGCTACCATTCTTTCTCCAAAATATACCCTTAGCTGTTGTCAAGGCAACACTCCACCTGTGTTGTGTCAAAACGCCCGCAGAACAGAGAGGCGGGGTGAGCGAAGCTCATTATCATTTAAAGGCATATGCACTGAAACGGCGTGCTGAAAACAGAGCTGTTTTTGACCAGGTAAAATTAGTGTTTTCTTAAAATACTAATGAGAATTTTTAATAAGAGTATATTACAAAGTTTTCATTTAGACCCTAAACATTCATATTAACTTGTACAAAAATGGCATTATATGACCCCTTTAAGTTGAAGTACTAAAATGACTAAAACTGAAACAAAATAAATGAAAGCTAAATGGAAAACAAAAAAAAAGCTTAAAGTAAAATTAAAATGAAAGCTGAAAATACTAAAATAACAACATATTAATAAATAATATAACAGTATAGATAGAAATAATACTAAAATAACACTGATACGGAAGTTCTCTCTTTTTAAAATACCCAACAGTTTTTGGCTTGTCACAGCCTGGAAAAAAACACAATTTGCTAATTTCTATTACTAGTTTGAGGCATTTATAAGCAGTAATTATTATTTATCTGGAGGGGATGTTCTAATTTTATCAGATTTTATCATCATTTTTTTGGACATCTGTGCGTAGAAAATGAGACATCAACAATTTCAATCAAAATATTTATATCTGCTAAAAGCTGATTTTGTCAACTTTTAGGAGTATATTTTGTATAGCTATGCTCTTCCCTACCTAGTTAAACACCTAACCGGGATAAACTAGCATGGAAATTAAAGTCTGTTTTTCCCCAGGGAAAGGAAAAGGTTCATTTCTTGTGGCCCTAAAAAATAAGATCCAGGAGAGCTGCTAAAACTTTAAGAGACCTAATACGATTCACAGTGCTTACTGTCAGACCACCGCATGGCATCATCCAGTTGGGATGGGATCCCTTTCCACAGCGCCGTGTCTTTTGGGTAGCCGAGGTCCATGTGATGCAGATGGTCATCGTAGCGCCAGTAACGGTTGTCCTTGAAGAAGTACGTCTTCTCGTTGTGCAGCCAAACAAATACTGCATCTACTCCTTCCAGGGGCAGCCCAAAGTCACCGACAGACCGTGGGTAGCCCTCTTCAACGTTATTGTCCTTGAACACCCAATATTTCCCTCCTAAAAAAGCGAGAACAACTTCTTGTAAGGTGTGAAAATTGCAAAGGCCTTCTTTACCAGCAGACCAGATTAGAAAACACAGACCTGCTGTGAAATACATTTTAGTGCTTTAAATGTTTAATATGTTCTTTTTACCTCTGTGCTTTTGAGCTTCAAAACACTCTTGCGTTATATCTTTGAAGGACATTGTTCGCTTTATAGTGAAAACTCTTATTAAAAATGACATTTACATAACTCGAGAGCTTTAAATTCCAATCATTTAGAGAATTTTTGTAAGAGTGAGTGTTTATGCTCTAGGGAGCATTTTGCTTAAAATGTCTGGAATTAACTACACAATCTTTTTGAAATACTGCACGAAAGCAACAAACAGTGTGAAACTAGATTTGGACATTTTCTGAAGGAAATGTGTTGCACAAAACAACACCACAAGGCCAAGGTGTTTTGAGTGGTTGCTATTTCTATCTATTCTTTTCTATATATTTCAGTTAAAACAAACAGCTGGCATAGCAAATACTAAATACAACTTATTTAATTTAATAAGATATAATTTCTCATATAGTCAATGTGCTGTATACTTATTCACATTATTACCCCTGTTTTAGCTTCTTTATATTGGTTTCCTGTTTATATTAAGATTGGTTTTAAGATTTTATTGTCGACATATAAAGCTTTAAACGGTTTGGCACCTATATATTTAACTGAGATACTGAGACCTTATGAATCAGAGAGATGTCTTAGATCTTCTTTTAACAAGCTGCTGGCTTGTAGCCACCTACAACCTAACCACGAGCACTAATCTTTAGCACACTGGTAACCACAAAAACTTAATATACATAACAGAAACTTATTTAAAGGTGCAGTATGTAATATTTACAGCTAGGTTGAAATGGGCATTTTAGTCCAAATTCAAAATATTGGAAAGAGTTGTTTCCCCCACCCCACTCCATCATCACTCATGCGGGTTGCTAGATTGAGGACATGTAACAGGAACAAGCGCAATTGACAATGGAAATCAACGAGTTTTACACTAGAAGTTGTTCAGCAAATTTTTAGGTCAGGTAGAATCTGCGATTTCTGACCCTGTTCATTTGCTCACTGGAATATTCTGTTTTCCATTAACGGGCAACCTGGGGTGTATATAACCCGCAGTGGGTGGAATCACACAGACCAAAACAAAAAAAGACATTCTGACACAGAACACACATTTCAAAGTAGAATAACTGGCTGTAGCATTGTTTTTTTGGAGAAACAAGTATTTGAACTTAGCATTTTTGCTAAATCTCTATAAACACATTATGGTACTTTAATGCTTTAGGAAGGTAAACATAATAGATACATCACCTTTAAATGTCAAACATAACAGCATTAAACACTAACAGTTTTTTCCCTTCACTAAAAAATACATAAAATAACACTAAATTTCAATTTAGTAATCAACACAAAATTTTTCAAAGTAATCAAGACAATTTCATTAAGTTACTGCAACTTATTTTCTTCTTTATTTTTTAAATCAAGTTTCAGTCTAAATTACTCAACAATATTGTTGATATAAAGTTGATCGACATAGATCCCCCTCAAAATAATGTTTGCAACAAGGTTTAATTAAATCAATATATTTTTTTTTTCATTTGCAACCAAGTATTTATTTAAGGTATATTCTAGAAATGTTATATTTTTTTGGAAAAAGATTACATCTGAGATAAGCTGAATGACTTCAGGTGCATTCATGTCTGTAGCATGTCTATAACAGTTCAGAATGAGTTATATGCCAAAGTGTAATACTTAAGGTGAGTCAAACCAGCCATAATGTAGTAACAAATATGCAAAAGGTGCATTGAAGGGAGATGTTAAATCATAATTTAATTAAAGGTTGAATTCAGGCATTTACCTTTAAAGAACACTATCTTATGATCCCCAGGTCTCTCATATACAGCATCCACACTGTCCAGGTTGGCAGGAAGACCTCTCCAGAAGCGATGGATCTGAGCTGGCCTTAACGACACCAGGTGCTTTTCACGTGTCAGACGCCAAAAATACTTCCCTGACGAGAGGTTTGACAGTAAGAATGTGTGATTATTTGTGTGTTTATGTAAGCTTATGGTGTAAATATGTGCTATCACATGAAGTATGAGGGACATTGGTTAAATAAAGCGAGGAATTGCTGCCTGCCCTGGGGCAGTGGGTAGGAGTGTCCCCAGCTGGCAGAATCAGCCAAACAAATACAACGCACAAATGATGATGTATCAAAATGCAAATAGCACATTAATGCAGGGACGTGCACAGGAATTTTGAGGGGCAGTTGCTCTGACCTGAAAAAAGCTGAGAATACTGAGAATAACAGGGTCTTTATTAAAATATATATACCGGTATACACAAAGAAGTAAAAAACTGAAATACAGCACTCAATCACCTTTACTACTACTAATAACACAGAAAAGCATGACTTGAGTCATGAAAATCCCTACATCAATAGGGCCGCTCATGCAGGCTCAGCTCAGGTGCCGGTGTAGCAGTCGTGTTCCCCCTCAGTGCTTGCAAGAGCAGCTGGATGTACGGAAAGCGAAAAAGGCCAAAAGCATTGGCGCAAAATTTAATTGTCTTGCTACACTGCAGCATAATAAAATGCTTCTCACACTCCAGTAATATTTCTGTGAATTGAATTAATCTTGAATTAATCACTTGTTCATAGTTTTTGTGTTATGTCTGAATATATTCAGTTGAATTTTGCCCATTCTAAAATTGCCTTATCTGACCGTGTTTATTCTGTCCAAACTCAATGCCTCATATTATGGTCTTATTATTATTTATAAAGATTGCAAAATATCAGAGATGACAGGTTTATGATATACAACTTTGTAAACAGTATACAAAATGTATTAACAATATTGTTAAATGTCACCAAAATACACATGAGAAAAAGAGTTCCTCATATTATTGTTTATTGTTTTTTAATTATTTATTTATTTATTTTAAATTTGAAAAGAAATAATCTGGATTGAATTGACAGATGGGGGGAAAAAAAACGCTTAGATTTCGGGAAAAAATACAATCCTTTTCAAACCTTTTGGCTTCCCGTACATTCAGTTGTGCTTCTTGCTCGTATTCAGTTCTGATGGTACGTATGGTAACTGGGCAACTACGCATGATTTGTGTTATGATTGCGTAAAGGGAACTGGAATTCCGGTAGGGAACAGAATCGACTGCTACACCGGTCGCATGTAGCGCTGCAGCCACGGAAACAGAGTTTGCCCTTCCCCTACTGACTTTTACTTTCAGTGCCCGAATGGAAGTGAATGAGGCTTTGCGTTTTTTTTTTTATTTATTTATTTTTTTTATCTAGCCCTACGTGAAATCCTACATCCATTGTACGATTTTTTTTTTCCCCCTCGGAAGGGCAACGTGAGTCGAGAAGGGCATATGGGCAGTTGCC
Source organism: Tiaroga cobitis (assembly GCA_030578255.1). NCBI lineage: Eukaryota > Metazoa > Chordata > Actinopteri > Cypriniformes > Leuciscidae > Tiaroga > Tiaroga cobitis. Next base: position 28,147,469 of record CM060611.1, on the reverse strand, counting down.
CGGGCAACCTGAGCAACCCCCCTGCACGTCCCTGCATTAATGGCTAAACAGGAAAACAAAACAATTTAACAGCAGTTCAAGAAATTCAATAGTGCCCGACAAAAACGATTTGAAGTTTGATAATAATTACTTTCTTTATCAATATTTCAAGATACATTTACTTAAAAAGCAAATATTTACTTAATATTTTATATCATTTTAAATAAACTAAAATAGAATAAAATAAAAAAGTAATAATATTATATTCTCATCACATAATATATCTTCTTACCCCAATGGCAAACTTTTTCTTCCTTGTTTCAATAAATAATGGGGTAAGAAAATTAAACTTAAAGTTAAAAAAGTAACCTAAAATTCAAGATATGTTGCCTGACAAAAAGTTGGAATATATTAATATCAATTTTAGTCATAATATCTAATGCAATTATGCATTCAATTCAATTAATTTTATTTAAAAAGTGTCAAAATATTAGAAAACAAGTTTATTGTTTATACACACAAAAGGATGTAGAACCTGATAAATTGTCAATTGCTACTAGTATCTATTGATTTCACTCTGGACTTCTGGGTGTTCTTACCTTTGAAAAAGAAGGCCTCCCCTCGAATCTGGGCAACAGCATCAAAGTGGCTAGTGCATCGGTCAGGGGCATCACGGTCAGGTCTATGAGAAAATACGAAGAAAAAAGAGATAGATAAACTTTACCAGGAGTGTGAAGGTAGAGCAAAATACATTCTCTAGTAGAAGTATTTGTGTTTCTACCAGGTTGTGCGGTCCCAAGCCAGTTGTGGACTAGCTAATTAATAATAACACTATAAATTACTATAAATTCCTTTGTTTGATGTGTTCCATAAAGCTTAAACCTGTGCCAGTTACGGAGGGTTTCAGGTAAGCGGATCCACAACATGATTTCATGTGCAGAGAAAGCTGTCCGCGAATCGGTCGCCCAAATGGAAAAATGTGCTGTTGCTGCCAGATCTCCATCAACAAAAATCACATTGTAATTGTTACTAAACTAACTAGACTAATGGAATCTTTTTTCAAAAAAATTCATTACTTAAAACTATTTTCATAATATTTCATTTTGCTCCATGGGGAAATTTATTAAGTGATTAATTTTTTTAGACCTACTGTAACTATCCGAGGTTTTTAATCGACAGTCTGTGTTTGTTAAAGTCATCAATTTGCATAATTTCAACTTGCTTATATTTACTTAAAGGGTTAGTTCACCCAAAAATAAAAATGAAGTCATTAATTACTCACCCCCATGCTGTACCAACCCCGTAAGACCTTCCTCCGTCTTCGGAACACAAATGAAGATATTTATGATTAAATCTGAGAAGAAAATGTTTAAATATTCCATGTCACAACAGTGGCTCAACTATAAGTTTATCAAGCGACGAGAATACTTTTTGTGCGAAAAAACAAACAAAAATAACGACTTTATTCGACTATTCCTTTTCTTCCTTGTAGGCCTGAAACGAGACTTCAAGAGATTTCCACGACGCATGCGCGAGAATTGCGATCTCCTTCAACTACTTCAGTTAAGTTCTCGCGCGTGCGTCGTGGAAATCTCTTGAAGTCTCGTTTCAGGCCTACAAGGAAGAAAAGGAATAGTCGAATAAAGTCGTTATTTTTGTTTGTTTTTTCGCACAAAAAGTATTCTCGTCGCTTGATAAACTTATAGTTGAGCCACTGTTGCGACATGGAATATTTAAACATTTTCTTTAATGACTTTCTGGGCCGTCCGGTGTCATTCCCTTAGGGAGCCTATGGAGGAGTGATCAACCTCTCAGATTTAATCATAAATATCTTCATTTGTGTTCCGAAGACGAACGAAGGTCTTACGGGGTTGGTACAGCATGGGGGTGAGTAATTAATGACTTAATTTTCATTTTTGGGTGAACTAACCCTTTAAAATACTTGTATTTTTATTTATTATAGGCTACTTATTTATTATAATTTACTTATTTTTATTTATAATTGCCTACTAATATGTATAATATTATACTTATTTTTAATTCTTAATTTAAAAAATACGTCCAGCAACTGTCCTAAGGCGATGCGCTGTACCGTTTAAAGGGGTGGTATAATGCCCTATTCACAATACGTTGTGAATAGAAGTTTTAGCTCAAAACACCCCACAGATATTTTTATGTAGCATGTTAAAATTGTCACTTTTTGAGGGTGAGCAAAAACGAACCGTTTTATGTGTCTGTCCCTTTAAATGCAAATAAGCTGTTGCTCCCGGCACAAAGCAGCTTCAACAGCTTGTGTCCTTTTAAGTTTCAAAAACTTTTAGCTTTTTATGTTCAAACCAGAGTCAGACAATGATGGAGAGACTCTTGAAGAAATGACAACATGTAGACCGCAACAGGACATTTCTGAATGGTTAGTTGATGAATTTATGTTGCTGATGTGTAGATATCTTCTAGTCATTGATTATCATATTCTGTCATGATAATCTATAGAGAGCCTAAGTCCCTCCCCTCCCGGCTCATGGGACCTTATTTCGGAAAAAATATGTATGTCAATATGTCAATGGCGAGAGACAACTTATTTTTTTAATCTGTCTGAACTGTGCCCTGAATTACACATATGATGTTTGTCAATTTAAAAGATAATTATGAAAGTCAAGAAAGTCGCAGTTTGTCATAAAACAGAAGAGTAACATTTAGTTTTATGTGAAAATCGCTCAATGAACTACATCTCCCGGGAAGCGAAACAATGAGCAAGATCCGTTGCTCGTATGTGTGCAGTCTGGTACAAAACACTCAGGCATGACGGCGTAACGTTACGACTATAATGTAAGACTATATAAAAAATAACAGACGTTAGCTTCAGTAAAGTTAGCTTCATTCATTGAGAGAAAATGTGCGCCTTTGGGGTTTGTAGTCTTTGTTATTACGTATTTTCACAGTCTTATACCTCAATATTTTACATCAAACTGCGACTTTCTTGACTTTAAAATGTATCTTTTAAATTGACAAACATCATATGTGTAATTCAGGGCACAATTCAAACGAGATCAAAACTCTCGCCATTGACTACCATACGATATTTTTCCGATATAAGGTCCCATGGTGGTCGACCGGAAGGGGAGGGACTTAGGCTCTCTATAAATCTTGTTTCCGGGGGTGCGGGGTTTATGTAAATTTTAGGGTTGGTGATGTCACTAACCCGGGAGGAATGTGGTGTACTCCCTACCAGCCATTTGTTGTAGTCCTTAAAAAGCAATAAAAAAAGAAAAAAAAAGAAAATCTCCCCCTTTGCTTTGAACTTTGAGTATTGTTACTTTGCAGAATGTTGTTTATGCTCAAACAGCACCATTACACAGTGAAAAGTGACATCATAATCAACCACCCCTTTAAAGGTGATGTAGTTTATTTATTTGCACAAGTCATACATAAATGTTTATTCAATCATTCATTCATAACGTGCATGAATGAAATAAAAAAAGGAACAGGAAGAAGAAAAAATCTTATAGTACCTGTCGCTTATTTGTGCACATCAAAAACCAAAAACAAAGCAAAAAAAACAGCTGCTTTATGAATGGATCAACCCCAATCCTCACTCCAATCACCAATCATTTTCATCTTTAAACTTAATTATCATAATTTTAAGCGTGTTTATCATTATTTTTCTTGTAACATTCCTGTATTTTTTCCTTATACAAATTCTTACATTTACAAACACTTTTAGTTCCCGCGACACTAGTGACAGCTAAACCCCCCCATAACCCCCCCCCCCCCCAAACAACAACATTCATTTGTTTTTCTTCAATGAAAGTTTAGATTTCTGTGATGTTTTAAAAAAAAAAAAAAAAAAGAATACACAATGCAGATTTATTTTCACAGTCTTCTTTGATTATATTAACAAAGGGCGCCAATAATTCTGACTATGTATCTGAAGGGGGCAAGGTTTAGCTAGTTATCCCCTACTGGTAGATGCCATAACTACACCATCTGGCTGCATCTTTCTCCATTTATGGCCATTGAAAAGTTGGCATGTATTCAGTAAAAACAAAACCAAACCAAACAAAACACCACAGCTAACACATGTACCTTTATCTATCTTAAGACATTTTTTAGGTTTTCTAAAACACACTACTTTCTTATGCCACCATTTAAAGGTACTCTATTTAATATTGATAGCTAGCAGTTGAACGGCGTACTTCAGTCCAAATTCAAAATATTGGATTCAAGCGTAATTGAAAATGGAAAGCAACGAGCCTTACAGTATAAGTTGATCAGCTAATGTATTTGTTTGCAATGTTTTTATTTCTAAGGCATTTTAGGTCGGATAGAATTTGCGATCTCTGTCCCATTTCGTTTGCTGGATTCTATCGCTGTGTTTTCCGCCAACTGGCAACCCAGGGTATCCAAATACTATTGGGTAAACCGGCAGTGGGTGGGATCACACAGACCAAAACAAAACCGATACTGCGACACAGAATGCACATTTCAAAGTAGAATCAATGTCTGTTTTCAGAGAAACAAGTATTTGAACTTCCTACATCTCTGCAAACAAATTATGGTATTTTATGCTTTAAAATACAAGTGCTACAAGTGCTAGCCCTTACATATTTTATTGCAAGTCTGTATATGAATATTTATTTTTAGCTAGCTATGGCTATGTCCAACCAGTCCCGAATGCCATTTTTTATGTGTTTGGTTTCAGTTTGGGCAAATTAAAGAAGATGTTATCACCTGCTGGCAACAGAATTTCTGAATGCGTTATCCCCTCGGCTAATGACTGACTTAGCACTTTGACGTGGCTGGGATGCTAATGATGGAGCAATTACGGTGACAGAGCTGCTTTTGTGAGCGGGAACTCGCCTGACACTTTATTAACAAAGATCTTCATTCACAGCTTATTAGCTGAACTCTCTGAGAGGAATATATTACTGACCTTTGTCAAACTAAATCTACCTGTCTCACACGTCGACCGTGAAGATAGAGAGAGAGGAAAATAAAGAGGTGCAGGCTTCTCTAGAGAAGCTAAATTCTTGCTTACTAGTAGAGTCAGGAATTGAGTCTATAATTTGTGTCATTCTGGCATTTGCTTCAGGAAGGCTGAGTGCAGTGATGCAATGATGCAATCATGGACCACTACCTCTGCAATTCAAAATACTCAAGACACGCTGAACAGAGGAATGTGGGTTCTGTGGATGTGTGCTTGTTGACTCACGGTATTGTAGATCTGTTTGTGGGGAGGTCAAGCAGGACAGGAGGTTCAGCTGTTTGAGAGGGGTCATCTGTCTGCGGCGTGTGTGATACGGAGTCCCGAACACCTGACAAAACACAAGATGAGTTAAACTTGTGCACAAGAATAAATATGCCACACATCTGAGAGGAACACACACTAAGTGCATTCTTGACTTTTTGACAAACCCCATTAAGTAATCACTTAAAGATATCTCAGAAAAGTATGTAAAACTACTGCAGACATAGAACATTTATGAGTAATAATGCATAAGAAAAAATGAAGCGAATTTAATGAGCAAAATGTTTAACAATCAACAAAGTGCACGTGTTCAATCCAACTTTGTTCCAAATCGAATAGTATTTATTTCAAAAGTACGCTATCTCTTTAACTTTTAATCCTCATGTTCTGCTTGGGGACCCCAAGGCCCTTTTGATAGTTCAAAAATATATGCAATATACATACTTTGTCTGGTTGATACTTAAAGGGATTTATAATCATATGAGAACTTATTATAAATTAGATTTTGCCTTAAAAACACACATGCATGTGTCCTCCATCAAAAAATTCAGTACAAACTGTATGATGGGGGCCCATCAAGTGACCTTAGACACAAAACATGATACAATGCAATTCGCTTTCATTCTGAACATTTTCTGGTTATACAGAGACTTTAAAAAATTTTTTTTTTTTTTAACTTGTTAGTATATTTCTAGTGTGCACAGAAGTCAACAACTGCCAATTATCTATTTGGATTTGTTCACACTGTACAATGTTTTTTTTGCTGAGGTCAAATTTACCTCACAAACAAGCAACTAAGTTTTGCAACAGAGGGTTAAAGTTTTGACTTAAAGGAACATATATTAAAAAAAAATATATGATCTATAAAAACACAATATGAAATAATCATGAAATTAGGACTATTCTTTAGTTATCAGTTATGTCTCTGTATCTTCAGAAATTAGACTTTTTGTAAATCAATTGTTAATATTATTGAGCTATAAAATCGATGTGGATAGCATAGCTCAGATAATTTGGTCTTTGGAGAATGCTTATTTCAGTTAATATTGAAATGTCTGAGCACAGCTCGAGGCATTATTGAAATCTTTTCTGAAACACAAAGAGAGATTACTTTTCTGAGATGCCGAGATTACTGGTGTTTTTTTTTTTTCAAGAGAAAAGAATTTGAATATAAAATAAGAGGTTCATTACAAAATACTATCGTTATTATTTTTATGAGTAGCCTTCATCACAATGGTCTATGAGCCTCAAAACTAAAGACAGTACATAGTAAATCTCAACAGAACATGAAGGTTAATTCATCGGGGAAAAGGACTGGTTTTGTATGTACACACACATTATTTTGCAGAAACTACACATGCATTTATTAAACGCTTGGCCAGTGTTCATCACCTCGAGTTCCAGAGCTCATGGCACTATTTGCTTGAGCCAATCCTGATCTTTCCATCCCTCTCCTTAAATGTTTCTCTATCTCTTTGCTTCCCACCATGCTTATTTGCAGCGCTGTGCGGCATTCTGCATGTTGATTCACAGGGTCCAAATTATGGTGACGACCAATTAATCCCTGAGCTCCTAAGTCTGACTCAACACAGCCATGTAATTAAATCAATAGTGCCCCTATACAAACCAAATCACTTCTGCTCTCTGCGCCCCTCGTTTAGGGCCTGTTATTTGCCTGGTGGGATCACAGAAAAGGGCAGCCTGCAGAGGGGGCATGCACTGCCAATCACTTTGTTTTTACAATTACAATGGACAGCTAAAAACAAGATAATGTGAGTGGGGAGGGATGGAGGAAAAGCCGAGAACTGTTGAACTTTTTTATGTTAAATTGTGTAAGTCACGTTGCGAATGCACTCCTATAATTACTCACTAAAACGCGGACATTAAATAACTAAAGCATAAAGAATTAACAACATAAATAGTACGCTACACTCATGTTTTCCCCAGGAACACATCTAATGTTGACATGTATAAATTAATATAATAATAATCATAATAATTTGAATACAATTTTAATGAACATATAATTATATTAATATATAATTTATAAACATTAATTATATATAAGTACTAGTACAAAATAATTTATTGTAGTCAATTTTATTTTTATGAAATTGTATACATTAAAGATGACTATAATAATCACATTAATATTTGAATAAAATGAAAATAAATATTGAATATAATAATATATTCATATTATTCTGATATGAATGTATTAGAATTAAATAATAGAATACAATAATAGTAATAATGTTTTATTATAAATAGATTCATCAAAATAAAATTGACTACAATAAATGAATATGACACGACGAAATAGACAGATTTTTTAAATAGGGCTAAAACAGAAAACTGTATAAAAATTAACACTGGCTGCATCATTTATATCCGAGCACTCAGATGGGCCCATTATGCATTATGAAGATTTGCAGGGTTACCCGATTCTAGTATTTTTGTAAATACTAGGGCGCTAAAGCGATGCAGACAGCTCATGTAGCAGCTCTATCAGCAGGCACAACTCATTCTTTGTGTCATCCTTGTGTGTTTACTGTTGACAGATTACAGCATCTATCTGTCTGTATGTCTTGCAGAGAAACTGCGTCTTCAAGTTGTCGCTACTTGTCACTTTTTGCTTCTTCAACAATGCCAAGGCATCTGAGATGATAGCAGGGTGTCCGTGTTTGATTGAGGATCTCAGCTCACACAGCTTGCCACAGTGCCTGTTTTCAGTTAACCGATGGAGAGGGAGGAGGTATGGGAGGAAAGAAAGAAACCAGACGTGACCGAGGGGTGGACTTTCTTACCGTAAAGCTGCCAGACACGGACCTTGTCTTCGTACGGGAGGTTGTACTTGAGCGGGTCCCCTACTGGCCCCTGGTAGTAAGGGCGCATGATGGACTCAATGGCAGAGGTGTGTGCGAGTCCTATGGCATGGCCAAACTCATGCACCGCCACTGCGAAAAGGTCCATGCCATGGGAATCTAAAGAGAAAAGACACAATAAAAAAGAAATGTTAGATAGAAAAGTCTTTTCTTCATAATAACAAACCAGTTCAAGATTGTAATGCTTATTCGAAATTGGGTCCGGATATGACCAGGGGGCCACAAGAGGGTGAAAAGTTAAGAGAAAATAGACAGAAAGACAGATAGATAGATAGATAGATAGATAGATAGATAGATAGATACAGACATATAGATCAAGGCTCGAAATTGCGACCATTTTGGTCGCATATGCTCCTGAAATTGAATCTGTGCGACCTAAAAATATATTTGGGAGCATTTGTGCGAGTGCAAATAATGGTTGTGGTGCGACCTTGTTTGTCATTTCTCTAAAAGACGTTTGCAAATTACTTCACAGTGTGTACTGTAAAGACTCAAGGGCGGATCTAATCCGTGGGGAATTTGCATATCATAATTAATAATTGGTAAGTAATAATTATTCATACATGTTTGGATTAGATCAGTCTTACATGTTAATAAATCTCCCGATAAGGGAGGATCTGTCATTTTACCTGCATGCATGCATGTGAATCCTTGAAATTTACCACAAGTTGATTGCAATTAATTACACGGACCACGTTTCACAAAACAGGTAAAATGAATTAGCTCAATTGTCAGGATAATATTTGTGGGGTCCACAATATCATCTTACTTTATAGGATTTCAGGAAACGCAATTCTCTGGCCAGAAGAATTGGGTTTCCCGCCCTATAAACACATACTCTTTAAGGTATATTTAATTTTAGTAAGCTTGTAGCATAAGATCTTTGGCACTTAAGGGACTTGAAACTGAGCAAAGAGACAGTACATCAATCAAATGAATATATAATTAATTTAATAGAGGCATGACTACTTATGTATTTACTACGGTTACACAGGATATATATGTATTTACAAACACATAGACATCAATGAACAATACAATAAGACATCAATGAACGAGAAATGCGTAAAGTTTGGACAATGGATAACTTACACGCGTGAGCGAGTAAGAGAGAGAGAGAGAGAGGGAGAGAGAGAGAGAGAGAGAGAACATTGGCAGAATTCCTCCTAAGACATTCACCTCTCCGATTACAACACGAAACATCATCTTAAAGCTTCTTAGAAGCTCTATAAAGAGATTATACTTGCACAAGTTATGTTATGGTCTCTCTGTGCCGAGGCATTCCTGTACGGCCCTGTCTGGCCGCGTGAGCTGAGTCCTTTGTGTGTGAGGAAGCGTCACGTGGGCTGCTTGGCGCGCGTGTTGAACGGAGGTTCAAAGTCTTTGGGGTAACATTACCAAAGGGAAATAGTTCGGCTAAGTTCGTTTCACTTCGTGGAAGTGAACTGAGTCAACTACGGAAAACAAAACTTTGACTAACAAAAAAGAAATAAAGATCTCTACGGGGAAATCACGCGGAGTTAACGTTACATCTTTGCATGGCTGGTGAAGAAGCGCGTGCGTCGCTCGGTCCGGCGCGTCACGCGATCACGTGCGCGTGTTTCTCCTTCAAAGCGAGCGCGCGCTCGTTTAAAGGTCCCTTGTAGATGGATTTAAACACGGAGACTTATCTAAAACTGAAAAACACAAACGAAACTAGAAACAAATAAAAAGAAAGGCGAAGAGCTCGCCCGGAGGCGAGACGTTACATTATGACACGAGGACAAGAGTAAGAGAGCGACTTAATGTTGCATGCTTAGTTAGTATGATAATCTGATGTTTAGTTAAAGTAATATGTTTGTTACATTTATAAGATAGAACGAATGCTTGTTTCTTTAAGGGTTGGAGAAGGGAAGTGACGTAGAGGTTTTGAATGTTTTGTCGACACTGTTCGGTGATGTAAAACAAGGACAATAAAAGAAGTCAAGTAAGCTCAAGTACGAGTCGTATTTACAGACATAACAATTGGCGACGAGAATGGCAGATGATTTTCCCATGCTGTCGTTATCTCCCCCGAGCCCTTTTTTGCCCCATCCCGGCGAGCCTACGGTCCCATGGGAACAATGGAAAAGATCATTCGAAACGTACCTTTTAGCAATGGGCCTTGATGCTGTCCCGACGAAGCGAAAAATGGCCATACTCCTTCACTGTCTCGGAGCCGAAGGACAGCGTGTGTTTCACACACTCGGAGAAGCGGATGATTACGCTGCTGTGATGACGCTGTTAGATCGACACTTTGAAAAAAAACAGAGTCTCCTGCTGAAACGGCTGCTGTTCCGACAGCGCAGACAGCGCGCTGGTGAGTCGATTGCTCAATATGTCGCTGATTTAAGAGGGCTGGCAAAACCGTGCTGTTTTGGTACTTTATCAGACGAGATGATACGAGATCAGCTAATTGAGAAGACAAATAATACACTCATTCGGGAGCGGTTGCTATTGGAAGATGATGATCTCGCTGTAGAGAAAGCTGTAATTCTGGCCTCTCAAATCGAGTCTGCGTCCCAATGCGCTGCTAAATTAAACATGGGACATGAATCAAGCGTAAGCTGTGGGGACATGATACAAGAATGCACACAAGTTCACGGGGCAGAGGCAGATATATCTTTGAGTGCGGACATACAGCATGCATACCCTCAAGTTCAGCGCCGATGTGGAAATTGTGGCTCCTCTAGACACTCATCACGTGCTCTTGACTGTCCGGCACGGGGACAAACATGTCGACGCTGTCAAAAGCAGAACCACTTTGCAAAATGGTGTCGGTCTGCTCCAGTCCAAGCTACTTCACAGCGGAATCCACGTGTGAATGCTACAACCCCTGCTATTATTCATTCAATCAACACTAATTCAGCAGGGTTTTCTACATGCACTGTTAATATAGCAGACTCATGTATTCCTTTGCTACTGGACACAGGGGCTAAAGTCTCGCTGCTCAATATGGCCACTTATGAGCGTTTCCTGTCACACTTGCCCATCCAGCCACCCTCTCTGAATTTGTTCGGATATGGAAGTTCTGAAATTGACGTTATTGGTCTTGTACATGCACCTGTCCAGTATGGCACCAAAGCTCTAGCTAACTCCCCATTTCACATTACTCGCCATGGCAGCAATATCCTCGGACTGGACCTGTTTATGAGTCTGGACTTTTCTCTACTAGACAACAAGGGGGCTCAAATTCTGACTGTCAGTTGTCCTTGGCAACTAGAATGGCCAACACTGTTTGAGGGCCTTGGGTGTTTAGCTGCTTTCACACACCAACCTCTCTTGGACCCCACAGTGAAACCAGTAATTCAGCCACTTCGCCGCATTCCGCTGGCATTGCGTGAGGAAGTCACAGCAGAACTCAGTAAACTGCAAGCAGAGGGCATCATCGAACCTGTTGATGCCTCCCCATGGGTGTCTAATTTGACGGTGGCTAAGAAAAAATCTGGTGGCCTGAGAGTTTGTGTGGACTTAAGATCCGTCAATAAAGCAGTAATCCCAGATCGCTACCCTCTGCCGACAATTGAAGAGCTGACTACACACTTTCACGGCTCTACAATTTTTTCCAAACTTGACCTTCGCCAAGGTTATCTCCAGGTTCCCCTTCACCCAGACAGTAGAAATCTTACTGCATTTGTTACGCATGTTGGCGTATTCCGTTACACGAGGATGCCTTTTGGACTCAGTTCGGCGCCTAGCTGTTTCCAAAAAATTATGTCCACCATCCTGGCAAGTGTCCCTGGTCTTGCCATTTACCTGGATGATGTCATTGTCCATGCCCCAAATGCAGTGATTCACGAACAGCGCTTAAGGGACACTTTTGCTGCCCTCAGTCAACATAATCTGACGCTTAATGTGGAGAAATGCTTGTTTGCGGTGCCAGAGGTTGACTTTGTTGGCTTTCATGTTTCAGCTGAGGGCCTTTCGCCATTACACTCTAATATTGAGGCTATACATCAGGTGCCAGAGCCCTCGTCCACAGCGCAAGTCGCATCGTTCCTGGGGATGACAACATACTATATGCGTTTCCTGCCCCAATATTCCACCATTACATACCCTCTTCGCCAGCTGCTAAAAAAGGATGCTACTTGGACCTGGTCTTCGGCTTGTTCAGACGCTGTACGCAGACTCAAGGAACTGTTGACAAGCCCACCTGTTTTAGCCCACTTCAGTCTTGACTGCCCCACGCTGGTCACTTGTGATGCTTCAGCTACTGCCGCTGGCGCGGTTCTTTCACAACTCCAGAACGGTATCGAACGGCCTGTGGCTTTTGCTTCTCGGGCATTCAACCTGACAGAACAAAAGTACTCTGCTGGAGAGAGGGAGGCTCTGGCTTGTGTATGGGCCTGTGAGCGCTGGCATGCCTACCTTTATGGCCGGAAATTCACTCTTCGCACCGATCACCAAGCCCTCACGGCACTTATGTCTCCTTCGGGGTCTGGCCACAAACCCTTGCGCATGTACCGCTGGACTGACCGTCTCCAGCAGTATGACTTTACAATACAGTACACGTCAGGGAGAGATAATGTAGTAGCCGATTTGCTGTCCCGTTCTGTGTCATTTCCCATTGCCTCCTGTCATGCGACTGAAGAAAGGGATCTTATTCAAATGGTGCACGCACCCCTCGTGGCTTTCGTGTCCTTGGAGGAACTCACAGAGGAGTCGGCAGCTGATTCCACCCTCTTCACTGTCCGTGAGTATGTCTTGAATGGCTGGCCAGCCCAAGTCACAACGGATATCCAGCCGTATGCCAGAGTGAAGCATGAATTGTCATGCTGGAACGATACATGCTTGGCCCGTGGACACTGTGTCATTATCCCTGATAAGCTCAGAGGCCGGGTGCTGGCCATGGCGCATGAGGGCCATCTTGGCATAGTCAAACTGAAGCAGCGTTGTAGAGAGCTGGTATGGTGGCCAGGGTTGGACAAAGACATTGAACAGCTTGTTCGGGACTGTACTCCATGTCTTGTAAGCGGGAAAATGGGCCCACCAACCCCACCGCCACTGGGGTCTTTGCCTTGGCCAACTCAACCTTGGGACCACATTCAACTAGATATCTGTGGTGAACTTCATGATGTGCCCCATCATTCGCGGTTCCTCGTTGTAGCTTATGACCTACACTCAAAGTGGCCAGAGGTTGCACCCGTGGGCTCTGTTACATCCAGTTCCATCATTGACTTTCTGGAGTCGCTCTTTTCCCGCTGGGGCCTGCCAAGGTCTTTGACGACTGACAATGGCCCTCAACTAGTGTCTGCTGAGTTTACTGATTACATCCAAAGCAAAGGGATCAAACACATACGAACAGCTTACTATCATCCGCAGTCAAATGGGGGCGTAGAGAGATTTAATCAGTCCCTAAAAAATGGTCTGAGAGCCCACTTAGCGCAAGGATGCTCTTTCAAAGAGGCTTTGTCTCAGACTCTTCTACACTACAGAGCAGCTCAGCATGCCACCACTGGGGCGTCACCAGCAAAACTGATGCTGGGACGAGAGCTGGAGTTACCCCTACACAGACTTCGGCCTCCTACTTCATGCCGGGGAAACCCTGTGGTGAAAGCCAGGGTGTGCAGACAACAGCTCAAAGCACAGGGCAGATACAATGAAAAAAAAAAGGCCAGAATTCCCAGAATCTTCCCACTGGACTGGGTGCGGGTTCAGCGGCCACACAGGAAAAACAAGCTCCACACTTTCTGGTCACAGCCACAGCAGGTACAGAAGCAGTTAGGTCCAGGTACATTCCAGTTATTTGATGGTTCCCGTTGGCATGCCAGTCGGCTTAGGAAAGTACAATGCCCTTCTGGTGTGGATCACACTCAGGACGCCACGCTCCCCTGCTCTCTACTGAGTTCTTCGTGCCCCCGGCCCCCAGCACAGCATACGGCGGCCCCACAAGCGTCAATCCCGCCACCATCCGCAGCACTGCCAGGCAGACCTACCAGACTGCATATTCGGCCTGCCCGTTTTCAGGATTACTTAACATCTTTTCACACTTAGTGCACTGGGAGGGGGGGGGGGAAATGTTGCATGCTTAGTTAGTATGATAATCTGATGTTTAGTTAAAGTAATATGTTTGTTACATTTATAAGATAGAACGAATGCTTGTTTCTTTAAGGGTTGGAGAAGGGAAGTGACGTAGAGGTTTTGAATGTTTTGTCGACACTGTTCGGTGATGTAAAACAAGGACAATAAAAGAAGTCAAGTAAGCTCAAGTACGAGTCGTATTTACAGACATAACACTTAAGCCTGCGGTTTGTCCTTTTGAAGACCTGACGTTTCCGCCTTCTTTTGGAAGAGGGTCCAATCAGGAGCTGTCCCTTTGGAGGGAGATTTTATGACCCTTTGTGTTATAACCAGGCATTTAAATCTCTAGTTTCATTGGGTGTTTAAGAGAAGAATCTTCACAATTCTTATAATACTAATGTGTCACAAAGTTTAGCAAAATGTAATGTCAATTAACAAATGGGGAACGAAGATGGGAGTTTATCGAGACCAAACTTGCCACAAATGGATTTGGTTAAACCTTAGTTGGCAAAGTTTAAAAACATTATCCCATTAGAGTTGTCGAGAAACATAGACCAAACCACAGAAAGGCAATTCATGAAATAGGGAACTTAGATACATTGTTCATACAATTCTCAAGTGGATATATAATAATATATATATGAATACAGGATTCATTTCTCCTCCTTGGTTAGAATTCAGAGAGAGCCACAGTTCTGTGAACATTCCTTTGGGTCGTAAACGCTGTTATCTAAGAACACCAGTGATGTTAGTTTTGGTCTCTTTTCACTCCAAAGATGGAAAACATAGTAAACTATATTTTACTGGATATTACGGTACGTATTCTGATTGATCACACCGAAAGCATTCTGGAGGTGTCCAGAACTGTGTGTACCAGTTATGGGAATAGACAGTTATATTTAAAATGCATAATGAAGGTATTTATAATTCACTTTAAGCTACGATAAAGTCATAGTCATTCCAATGTGACATGGGCAAATGGACACACATAAAAACACATCGAATATATCTGGTTAAATGTCTTTTAAAAAGAGAAGATTCTTTCTCTTGAGCATCAAATTCCAAGTCAGTCATAAAAATGTCTCGTAACTGGACACCACGCTCTGTCCTGAGCAGGCTTCACTTGTGGGGGATGCGTGTGTGTGTGTGGGTGTGTGTGTGTGTGTGTGTAAATTAACATTCCAGGCTTTTTGGGTCTTTAGCAGGATGTATTTAGTTATTCAGATTCACCCTTTTAGCCCAGTCCTTACAGTACCTTGTGCGCTGATACGCGATGGCCGGACCATTTTTTTATCCAACGTTATATAACCAATCCAGGGGGTTTCCTGCATTACATTTTTTTTTGCGGCCGCCAAAGCCTTATTTGATCGGTGAGTGATGTAGAATAGAATGACTGCTGCGCTTGACAGGGCGCGTCTACGTAAGAGAGAGAGCGTCTACGTAAGAGAGAGAGCCCCGGCTGCGCGCGCGCACTCTCACGTCTTCAAACAATACGAGCGCTGTCTTGATCTCTCCCTCGCGCATTAATCAAAATCATTTGACACGATAGAAAAAGGGCGGAAGACCAAAGTTTCACGTGGAGTATTCGGAGTTTTTTTTCTCCTGAATTACCGCGGAGTGTGAATTGTGCTAAAAAATAAACTGCCTCTGGTGGAACGGCAACGGCATTCTGTCGTTCTATTGCGCATGCGCGACATTAACTGCTACTTCGCGCTGTTCTACTGTAACCCTCTACTACGGGAGAACAGCTGATTTGCCGTAGTCGTTACTACGTGACAGACTAAGAAAGTTAATGTTATGTTTTAGGTTATGTGGCATTATAATCGTTTCTGCATATCATTAAATGCCTAAATCAACCCTCCCTTCTCTTATTTTTTAAAATCACTTTATTTTTTGTATTATGTCTGATGATTAAATTATCCACTATGCCGTCCTCTTTACTGTTGCTTAGTGATTTTTGCGCTCTTTAGCTACGGCAGTTAACCGTTTACTTCCGGCTCCCGTTGCCGTTCTATCAGCAGCTGTTGCTTAAAGTCTTAAAAGTGCTTAAAGGCCCGTTTACACCAAGAAACTATATCATTGGAATCACTTTAAGAACGATTTTTGTTTCCAACTGATGAACAATCAAAACATTGACAGCCAATCAGCATCCATTCTACTTTAAGAGCTCGAGCATTTAAAGCGGCAGACGACAAATCTGCAGCATGCGCTTAGAATAAACAGAACAATATTGTGCGTTGTGTGGGAGCTAATATAGATATTGTTATAGTTATAATTTTTTGATGTGAACACCCGTTAAGTTTAATGAGCTTTAAGAGAAAAATAGTAAAAAACATAAAATCAACTAAAAAAGTTATATAATAATAAATTAAAATTGACAGAATTTTGACATCATTACAATTCACAACTTATTTTATTTTATTGATGGCCATTGTTTTAAATTTCTCTTCAGGTTTATACATTTAACAATACTGAGGTGAGTAGAAAAAAGAAGATTTATCCATTATAAATGTGTCTATAAAACTATGTGGTTAGCAAATCTCACATCATTTTATCTATGAAGAATTTGATGAGATATCTGACTTAGCAAATCTGCAGTTTGAGGCATTATTAAGAAACAGATAAGGAGAACGATCTGAGAAGCACAAGACCTCAGCAATTTGCTTTCCATGCAATCTAGGAGAAAGAACAAACTAGAAACAGATTTCTTTTGCGATATTTCTGTCCTATTGAACATCAAATACCTTGTTTCATAAGGAAGGCGACATCCAGTGCAATTATGTCCTGGAAATCATGGTGATTAAATTGGGAATAGTTCAGGATGTCCACCCACATTGTCATTTTCAACACAATGAGCTTGTGATTGACAGGGAGGACTGCCCCATTAAACGTTACTCACCTTTTTCATTATCTCGCTTTAGTACACAGACAGATCTGTGCGATGCAGCCAGCCATAAAATAACATTCACACTTTTCAGTTAAATGGCCCCTAGAGATGGCAACAATAATGCAGCCAGGGCCAGGAAAGTGTCATTGGATTAGTTTGAATAGAGAGAGAGACAAATAGACAGGAAGAGTTTTATAGATATACAGACAGACCGAGAGAAGGGTGAGCAGAGCCATGGGGCTCTACAAACTGTGAACATGTCAAAAAGCACAACAGCGGTCTTATGCTGCAGGTTTGTATAAGCAGAACATAGCTAGTCAAGCTTCTCTGAGCAAAACCGAGGAGTAAATCAGTGACTTGCTCATTAAGATTACGACCCAAAATGAGCCTTGTATCACTAACGGGGCTCGACACCCTCGTGTGGGTACCTGCTTTTCGCATTAGCATAATGCATAAACACCCCTTATTCCGACTGTGGACTAATATTAGAAGGCAGAATTTTTTGATTAATTCGAATGTAATGTTTTGCTACAATTTTATTATTTTTAAATCGAGAAATTGAGGGTTTGAATAATTTTTTTTAGCAAATGTTACAATTAGACATGTTGACAGTTAAGAGAAGAAAATGATCCGACTAAATGATGGTGCACCTGATTAACCGCTCTTGTGTGGCGCGCTCAATGAACGTAGAAGACGTTCGTTTTAAGCAGCTGTTCACAAAGAAAAAGCGTTGGAAAAAAAAAACAGACGTGGGCAGTGGAATGGTAAAAAAAAGCTAAGTTATTAGATATTTAGTTATTTTTCTTTTATAGCTAAATGGAATGTAAAGAACTACTGTTCAAATAAATGTTTGATATTTCATGTTTGTATGACGGTGACAGGCTGAAAGGTGCTGTTATTTTCTGTTTTTACAAAGCATTTAATAGACTATTACTGGTGTTATACTTTTAGTCATTTTGAATTTGAATAGCCTTGACTTTATGGCAAGAAATATCTAGCATTTTTCTTATTTTATATTATTTCTGAGTATATAGGATATGTTTGAGATACGTTTATACAATATTTGCCTTCATATTTCATTTTTGCAAAGATATTTAACATATAAGTAATTTGTTTTGATCACTTCAGATGTGGTGCACTTGGAACAGGACTTTTTTTAAACCAGGGGCCGTATTCACAAAGCATTTTATCTTACCACTAGGAGTACTCCTAAATCGCACTAAAAGATTTTAGCTAGGAGTTTTCTCTTAAAGGTTATTCACAAAGCCTTTCAGACCTACTCTTAGTAAAGAAAAATGAGAACTCCTAAACTAAGAGTGAGTCTTCTTTGCTATGGATGACGTCATTACTCCTTGATTGGCTGATGATTGTAACGCGGGAATGATTCCAAACACCTCCCCCTATGATGATGAGTGACAGGTGACAGGTCTGAGAATGCGTGCGCTACACAAGTAGTGCGAAGGACGGAAGATGATGAATAACTGAATTAATAGCCTAAATGAATAAAGAGTAAGGAAAAACAAATAGCCTAGCAGCCTAACGAAACATATGGATTGATGCAATATCTTTGCAACAATATTGAATTAATCTGTCACTATATTCCTCTGCCTACGTTTGCAAAGAGAAGAACATTTTAATTTGATTCACAATGAAACGTTACAATTAGTTTACATGCAGTGAGTAGCCTAGTTTTGGTTGTTGTTGGTGGCGTTGTTGCATCCCTATGCCTACAATGCAAAATTGTTCCCTCGCGATTGGAAGCTCCTAGCCGCCGCATTCGCATTTCAAAACATCGCAACGCGAAATGCCACAAAAAGCGGTTTGTGAATAGGTCTTAGTGAGTTAGGAGTCCTCTCGACTTCTTTTAAGCTGTCCCAGGCTTAGGTGCTACTTTTAGGGCTAAAATGCTTCGTGAATTACTCTTAGTCAAAAAAATTAGGAGTCCTAAAGTTAGGAGTGACACGCCCATTATTTTTAGGAGTTGCTCCTAAATTCGCCAGTTAGGAGCTACTTTTAGCCTTAAAATTCTTTGTGAATACGGCCCCAGATGGTTAATAAATAGAATGCCACTTGAATCATATTGTAGGTATGTTTTTAAGGTGCCTAGTTAAATATCGAAATTGTAAATCGCGAATTTTTTTTTTGACACATCGCCCAGCCCTAGCTACTAGTCTGCTTACAAACATGTAACGTACATGTAAACGGAGCTATTGTTTACTGATCCCTCATGTTGTTTCAAACACATATGACCTTCTTTCTTATGTGTAACTCAAAAGAAAACCTTTTTTACACTGTAATTTATATATAACCAATATGCATTGAAGAAAGGCATGAGGATGAGAAGTAAATGACAATTTTTTTTATTATTTGGGTGCACTGTCCCTTTAAAACAACACACATTCTGAGGAAGAATCATGCCTGATGAGTTTTGCCTTGTGTCTGGTTAGCAACCATCGTTTCTAATCGCTAGAGGCTGATTTGTTTAGCACAAGTTAGCGATTCATCCAGATGAACTTTGCGCCGATCAGGGTCCAAAGGAGGAGATGCGGCGGATGACAGATGGATCTGAAGCAATCTGATTAAGACCTTACGCACTGGAAACATCTGGTGCATGGCAGCCTAAAACAGCGAGCTGTAGGTGTCTGTCAGAGATGACTGAAATAAATTAGTGTAAACTATTTTAAGACCGAAATGTAGCCTTTGCATGTTAAGAATTTGGCCCTGGATTTCAAAAGCTTGTTTGAGTGAAGGCTAGGGTATTAAAGTACCTTCTGTTCAGTAAACAAATACATGCGTTTAGGATTATCAGATCAGAATGGCTTTAATGGAATAGATCACTGAAAATGTCATCAATTACTCACCCTAATGTTCTTTCTTCTTTGGAAAAACTGTACTGGTCGCTCTTTTTTCATACAATTACATTATTGCAATGCATTTTGGTGGCTTTCAAGCTTCATAAAGGTGCAAAAGCACAATAAAAGTATCACAAAAGTAGTCCATATGAATAGGGGGTGAATTCGGGTTGATTGGGACACTTTTTGCCATTGAGTGGGAAAACTCAATCGACCTGAATTCACCCCTATTTTAAATCTTCTAAAACATTATGACAGCTCAGAAACTGAGTCATTATTCAATTAAATTCTAGTCTTATAATTGTAAAGAATTCAGTAAGATTTAATCATTCTTTTGAGTCAGATCTTTTCAATGAATTAGTTCATCTAGTTCACAAAACACATCTGAAAGACTCGTTCATGAATAATGTCATCTGGTTTCAGAAGACTTGAAATATAGCTGAAGAGTGACTATTTTATAATGCTTTTACGTCCTGTTTGAAGCTTTAAAGCGTTCCCTTTAATAGCAACTGCATGTAAAAGAGTAGCCTAGCCAGTTGATATAAATTTCTCCTTTTCTGTTATTCAGAAAAAGACATGCATACTGGTTTTGAAGGAGATGAGGGAGAGCAAATAATGACAGTATTTTCACTTGTGGTTGAACTAATCCTTTAAAGTCACTGAAGCATAGGCAGAAAGTTGATGATTTCTTAAAATAACCTTCTTCATGAAGGTAAAAGAACACTCTCTCTCTCTCTCTCTCTCTCTCTCTCTCGCAGTGTGTGTGCAGAAAGGAAATCAACGATAGTCACTGCTAATGACTGGCGGCTCGGTAAAATGGACGATAATGGACCAGGGTCTTCTGCCTCATTTTGTCATACACACAAAAAGATGTGGACACGCACACAGACATTAAATTCAATGGTGATTCACAGGCTTGGGCCAAATTGCGAAAAGTTTATCAAAAAACCACCTGCTTAATGAGCCTTTTGTTTGGGCCACAATAATCAGTCTGCATTAGTGAGCAGCCAATGAAGGCATAATTAATAAAAGCAATCTGCCCGCTGTCATAACAACAGCTAGAGACGCTCCTGTGATTCCACTTTTATTCTGACCCATGGGAACATGGGACGCCTCTGCTGCTGTTGCAACAAGTACGACGATACCCGCAATCTAAAAGAAGCGTTTTGAATTCCGTTAAGAGTTAATTAATCTGAACAAATAGCAGAACTTCCTCTTTCCTGTTTCTTTCTGCTGTTCCCTCAAAGAGAAAGTTCTTGTTATGTCAAAAACAATATGCTTACAGTTCTCCAGACTGAGCTGGAGGGAGAGAGAAACGGGGAAAAGGGAAGTACGTTTACTCACCCTCTGTTTGCATGATAAAGCTTGTCTTTTTTTAAGGAGTTCAGTCAGCTGAGCCTCTAAGATTTATATTCCTTATAAACGGGAGGATTTTATCTTAGAAATAATTCATTTTAAAGTTTTAATGTGAGAATGTAAATTTTTCTTTCTACTGCGTACTGATTTAAGATGTAATTTGAATTAAATTACATTTATTTCAAATTAAAGTGTCTAATATATACTGTTCTTTAAATTAATAGCACTGAAATTTAACACCGAATTCGAAACTAGAGTGCAAGTTTTTTATCTGTGGATGCAGTTACACCCTTTGGCAGCACCCATACCATAAACTACTAAACTCTTTCCAGTTCTGCTTACTGCTTAATAACAGATTCATCCTCACCTTCAAAATAAAACAGCCAGGTCTTTATTTTAGCATTACTCCATGTTTCGTCATTCTTAAAGGTACGGTTGGCAATATTTTTCATAAACACTTGTTTTTTCGGTTGAAACTTTCTTCACACCTTGAGAGCAATCAATAATAGAAGTGGTCTAAATAAAAATACATTTTCTGGTTGGTATATGGAAACAACAAACGCAACTGCACAAACTGAAAGATTAAAAAGTATGACACATATTATGCGATTCCTCTATATCTAGCTGAAGATTTAGTCAAGGTATCAAACCCCATAAAATACATACTTGGTACTGAAAAATGGCCTAAACACTGTTTATCTGTTAAACTGTTCAAAAGTTTGGGGTCAGTAAGATTATTTTGTTTATAGAAATCAATACTTCTATTCAGCAAGGATGCATTAAATATTTAAAAAAGACATTTATTATTTTACAAAATATTTATATTTAAAATAAATGCTGTTATTTAATTTTCTATTCATTAAAAATCTTTACAAAACTGATTTCAACAAAAATATTAAGCAGCACAACTGTTTTCGACATTGATAATAATAAGAAATGTTTCTTGAGCAAAAAATCAGCATATTAGAATGATTTCTGAAGGATTATGTGACACCGAAGACTGGAGTAATGATGCTGAAAATTTGTACTGCATTTTTTATTTTTAAAAAATGTGAGCATAAGAGACAAAAAAATCTTACTGACCCCAAACCTTTGAACAGTGGTGTATGCATATTAAAAAATTAGATTTTTCTCATAAGATAGTCTCAGAGGGCAGTCGGAAAGCCAAAAATAACACAGTTAATCAGGACATTTTTGGCTGATGTAGAAATCTTGGGCCTGTTACAACGGCCCATAATGAATAATGACGAGTCAGGAATAATTGATGACCATATGGGAGGTCCAGATTCAGGTGCTCATTAGATGGACAGCTAATGAAGCGAAAACATGGAAATGGCCGTGTTATGGTGAAGGGTCAGTTGAACACACACGAAGAGGTGCAGGGCTTGTCTTCAGCAGTACTGAGAGATAAAGGTGGGGTGCAGCGCTCAGCTGTGTATGTCAAGACGGTGTAAGTGGGTGGTGAAAGGCTTGTGATTTTTAAGTAGGACTTTTCCCTCCCTAATTCTCTCTCTCTCGTTCTCTCTCTCATCATTCAGTCCCTCATATTACATCCGCACCTGCCAAAGGCCTAAGCAAACAGCTGCTGTCTGATGGGGGGGCCTAATTGGGGCAGACTCCACTGCTGTCCATGAGCATATGGACCATAGCCACAAGAGAGCAGAGTTGGGATGCAAAGGGTTGTTTGAACCAATCCTATCAAAGTTCACTCACTGGGCAGGTTTGCGTAATGGGAACCCCACCTGCCCCATGCTAATTATCAGCCTTGTGGTTAGCGCAGCCTCTCGGCAAACATGTGCACCTTTGGTTTGCGAGGAGATGCATCCTGGAGATGGTCGAGCCAGGTTATGGCTCAAGAGAGAAGAATAAGGAACTGAGATAGACTACAGCATCTGTTGCTTTCAGACAGGCCTTGCCTCCTGGGCTCCAGATCCTGTTTTGGAATACCGCACAAAAAATGTCTCTATTACCTGACAGACATCACTGAAAAAGTTGTCCTAAGAAATGACACCTGCTTCTGGGACAGTCCCAGACAGAAAAAGTGTCAGGGGAGTGGACAGCAGTCTTTTTAGTCTTTTTACCTGTCTACCTGTACATTTCACATCTTTGACATTATATATATAAAAATAAAATACATGTACACAAAAATATATAAAATGTGTTTAAAAAGAGATTTCTTACCTGGCGACCTGAAGGTCCAGGCTTCATCATCATCAAAGTGTGTGTCGCCAGCTGTGAATCGTTCTCCGGGAAAGAAGGCGTGGGCCACTGTGCCACCGGGTCCATCAAAAGGGTATCCGTCATTATGGTCCGCTTTGGTGAAGTCAATCTGAATGTCTGCCTCATTCCCCGCCACCTCATGGAAGTTGAGTGGCGCAATGTCACTCCACACTTTCAGTGCGTAGTACATGAGCGCCCGCACCGTGTCTCGACCTAACAAAACTGACTCCTTTGGAAACGTCCTCACCCTGTGAGAGCAGAAACATGAGTATATGTTTGAAACTATGGCTTGAAATAGACAAGAATCCCTTTGTAGGACCACCGACAGTGCAAGAAGATAAATTCCACACCGCTTTTGAATGCATAAATAGGACAAGGCATGCAGCAGGCTGTCAAAAGCAGCTCTAAAATCCTGTCTCGCGGCTCTTTCTAACTCAGAATTACTTCCAAGGTAATACATTTAGGATACACAACAGTTACAACACATCTTCTTCCCATCTTCCTCTTTTCTGTTTCACTCAAGGTAATTAGGAAACAAGTAAGTGTGATTTGGAGGTCCACTACACCCCACAATCATGGTAATCACTTCCAAGGACAATTTGAGCCCTCTTTCCAAGTACAGACACAGATCGATGAGAAATTAATTTCAAAGTGCCGGCTCTGTAAGTGCCCACTAAGAAGTGTGCCTTCTGCACAGAATACACTTATGCTTTCTGCACAAGCACCGGGTTCAGGCATTCTATTACATTTGCAGAACATCTTTGGGTGCTGGTAACATAGTGCACCGGTTGCTCAAGGTCAATATGTAAATTCAGGCAAGTTCTATGGCAGTTTAGGTGGTAACAGCTGGTTCTACAATGACTTTACAGTCAGGTTGGTTCAAATGGAAAGGCAGGAGATGCACAATATTGCTGTGCCAAGGTCAACGCTGCCCCCAGCTGAATTTACAATGAGCTAAGTGACCTCTTTGTGTGCTAACATTCTCCATGTGATGTGCTACACTGTGTGTACAATAATTCATCTCACCCCAATGCTCTTCTGCTTGACTTGTGCCAGATATGCCGTTAACCCCCTATAAGTATTTCACATGCAAATCTAAAGCTTGAGAGGGAATTTAAGGTGAAATACTGTACAATTTGTGCTCATGTTTATGGTGTAGCCTATAAAATTAGAAAACAAAATATATAAAATAGAAAAGACAAAAAGATATAGTATAGAAAACAGCATATAAAGTATATTATATACATATTTGTATATTGTGCAGTTGTAATCAGAATTATTCAACCCCCATTGCAAATCCGGTTTATTGGCAAATTTTACAGACTTCCAGCTGTTTGCAATGAACAAATCAAACACAAGTCATTTAAACAGCTCAACAACAAACGTTTCAAATGGTTTCCCCAAATTCAACTGAAAATGCACTTTTAACCCTTTCACACGTAAGTTTAAATATTCTAGCTGAGCCCCCAGCGTGAGTTTTTTAAGGCGACCGTTATTTTAGAATGTATCACTTTAATATTTCCATGGAAATATGGATTAATCCTTTTTAAAGATACAAAGGTTATTCAGTCAAGAGCAGTGAGCAGTGCGATTTTCTCTTTGTCTTTTGTTGTTTGATTAACATTCATGACAGACTGCAGCAGGAATATTAGGCTGTTATCACTTTAAGACTTGACGCGGATCTGTTGAACTCGATGTTCATTTAAGACTTTTCAACTTTATTTATTCAAATTTAAGACTGCTTATGAGGACACTCGCCAAAAACTGGCATTTTGACATAATTGTGTCTTTTTGTCTGTTCAGGTTTGCATTCAATTAATTCAGTTTGCCCTGTAAGTATACAATGGCCTAATATGGTCACATACTGCTGTGATGCTAGGGAAGCGAGTATGAATTTCAAGTTCAATTTTCTATCCATTTTCGCCATAATGTGCCCTCGGCAGGGTTTCAATAGACGGCCGGCATAAATTGGAGAATAATCAAGGGAGTTTTTTTTTCTCCATGTCGTCTGGTTATTATACAGGCACTAGCAGTGGCAGCTGACCTGAAAGCCTGACAAAGTGCCTCTGGGAAGATTGGCCATCCCAGCAGCATGTAAACGCTCAAATGTTGAAGCTTAATTTTCAGTTACAATCCCCCTTCTTTGTCTCCATGTGATACAAGACTGATTAGGCAGACAAGAGGGGAAATGGATAAAAAGAGAGAAAATGGCAAATAGAAATCAGGAGGAGCAAGTTCAAAAGAACTCATTTCCTCTATTCTGTTGTAATTCTCACAGCGGGTCAGTGGTCCAGAACCCCTGCAGATCAGTGGTCCAGACAGGACATTTACAGTATGGTGATAATCACACATCAAATCAATCCTCCACACTCACAACTAGGCACTGAGAGTGATGCACAGCCAAATGGGTGTTTTAAAGGAAGGATTCCTCAAATTCACTCTTAGAAATAAAGGTTGATGGGTGTAGGGAAACTCGGGATTATTCCAATTAGCTCAGATACAGGGAATATAATTTTAATAACTAATCATGAAACATGATCGGGAATCACCTACAAATTATAAAATTACCCGTAAGGGAATAAGTTGCCAATGTTCTGTATGAACGATTGAATGCAACGAACAATTGTACTATCAATAATCAATCACGAGAATTATAATTAAATATTAATATGTCAATTGTCTAAAATAGATAGATTGTCAGGATAATCTTTAAGGGGATTAATTTATGATCGAATCATCTGCTTGTCTAGCAAACCTGATCATTCGATCTCCATCAAACCTCACAAAATTATCCTCCTTTATAGACTTTCAAGAGAAGCTATTCCTCTGGCCATGGCCGGAGTGGGACTCATTTTCAGCCCTGGAGTTTCATGCCTTAGACCGGCCCACTTTAGTTCCCGTCTGACTATATTAAAATAATGTAATTGAAACCTCAGCATATAAGTCTGCAATAGTGCAGGGTTCTGTACAGCCTTGTTATTCATTGTATTTTAAAAAATATATAAATTTCTATTCAGTGCAAATTGCAAAGCCGTAGCCCTACAGGGTTTTATAAATACAGAGGTCCGAAAAGTGATCTTGGGGGTTCGGGGGCATATGCCCACCCAGACAAGTGAAGTAATACAAACAGTGAAAAGTCCCAGTGCTGATAGAAATATAAACACATTCGAGGTATACAAATATATATATTTATACAATAACAATGGCAATATATTATATAGGTGCTTGCGTTGTTAAATTGAGCTTATTTTTACACTGATGATCATCATTGGCAAAGAACATATGTATGTCTGTGTTAAATAGGAATCTATTGTAATAAAGTTTTTCTCAATCTGGGCACAGTATGCAATAGGCTATTCCTCTGCTCTCATTTCTCATCTCCATCTTCTCTCATTCTTCTTTTCTCAGTCTCTTTATCTTTAGGTTACCTGTAAATCTCCCCTTCCCGAAGCTGAGTTTTGATTGATACAGTCTTTACAAACTGATTATTTCTTTCGGTCGTTTAAAACTTATTTCGTAATTAAAACAGCTGTTTACGTAGTTTAGCCACTTGCATCTTATCTCGTGAAGCGTCGCGTTGGGATTCGCGCGCGGCCGCGGCTCGCGCTTCTGTAAACATAAATCCCGCTTGCTTTGATCGGTCATCTCAAACATTTTGCCATTGCCGACGAGCGGTGTTTTAATACTGACGCAGCTCAGATTATGAGGTCGGTTATCGTCGCGATATGCAAATCATTGCAGCACCAAATTAGAGTTAATATTAGGCAATTATTTCACAACGTTCATTACACAATCAGAAAAATATACACTCAGAAAGCTGTGACTGGAGCCTATGTAAAGCATTCAACCCAGTGCCATGACAACACCGGCCCTCCTGGCCAATAAAACAGACCGGCCCACCGGGAATTCTCCCGGTGCTCCCGATTAGCCAATCCGGGCCTGCCTCTGGCCACGAGGATTAACTTTCCTGTTCTATAACAATACCTTTTTAAGTATCAATAAATTTGTAAAGCACGTAGCTTTGATCGCAACATTAAAGGGACTTTGAAATGTGCACGAGAAAGACAATCAAATTAATATAATGTATTTAATAAAATGTATACACATGGAATAAATGTAGGCCTATATACAAACAATACTAAAGCAACAAGGCACTGAAAGAAACGGAAAGTGAAAGAAACAGGGAGAGAGTGAGAGAGAGATCCCGAAGAAGAGTGGCAAATTACAGACCGTAAACCCTTGAGACAGAGAGACACCAAGATATCGAATCATAAACGCATTAAAGCTCGATAACATGAATATACTTGCATATATGGTTCTCTTATGTTGCTGAACAAGGCTGCGTGAGTGAGCGTCTTCGTGTGTGTGGCGTTCCGTCGGAGCGTCACGTGGTCTGCGGATGGTCCGGAGCGCGCACTTTCAACAAAGGTTTAAAGGTCTTTGACGTAAAGTTACCAAAGAAACAATTCAGGCTAAGTGCATTACTTGTCTGTGGAAATGAACAAAGTAGAATACGAAAAGGAAAAACAAAACTTAACAAAATAGAACAAAATACTAAGACTAAAAGGAAAGGACAAACTGGAGACGTCCAACACAGGAAGAAACTGGTATTCTGGAATTCCTTCTTGCCGGAAAGGGGGAAGGTTTTGAGATGATAACGTCTGTGTGAAGCTGGCTCATCGCTGGTTTTAGGGGTGTTTTGTTTTAACTCACGTTCGCCATGAAAGTGTCAAGGAACGCCATTAGGAACAGACTTTCTGGCGCTTGCTGGTGAATTACTAGACGCGAGTCAAATGTTAGAAGCTTTTCCCCAAACTTAGAATGGTTACGTCATGTGAGACTGTCCAGATACCCTGCATGGGGTTCTGTATAACAAAGGGTTATTGACTCAATTTTAAAGAATCCATAATGCCGAGATGATTCTATATAAGGAGAAATGTCTTAAATGACTGAATAATACGTTCATGTTTAACGGGATATTTCAATTTATTCTAGTGATAAAGTATATTTACGAGCTGTATAATTCATAAAATTTTATTTAAATTTGAAATAAATTAACAAAAATAAATAAATGAAAACTAAATCCATAAAATGATCCCATGATGAGAACCTTTCATAGAGTGTACCCTTTGTAAAATTCTGAAACAGAAATATGTAATTTGTTATTCACTGAAAATCTTTATATGCACCATGGAGCATTCATGAGATTTTAAAAAAAGAAGTATAATTATTCAATTTATGAATTAATCATTCCTTTGAGTAAAATATTTCCAATGAATCAAATGATCCATTTTACAAAACGGATCTGATTTGGTTCTTGAATCCAACTTACTGGGTCAATGATTCGCAGTTGTTGAAAACTCACTTCAGAAGACTTGATATAATGTATGAATCATATTGGACCACTTTTATGATGCTTTTGCATCCTTTTTGAAGCTTGAAAGTTCTGGACTCCATTTATTATAACTGAAAAATAATTTTGCCTTTTGTTTTTCACAGAAGAAAGAAAGTCATGCAGATTTTGAACGACATGAGGGTGAATAATTGATAACATTATCTTGATTTTTGAGTGCACAATCCCTTTAAAGATCCCCCCCACCCTATTCAGTCAAATGGTTTTTAGTTACTTTCTCCAATCAAACAGACACGCGCCATGAGGGATGAAAAGAAATCCAACCCTGACGGATTACCGTCATTTGAGTCCTTTGGACATGGCTGGGATTATCTAGCTAAACTACAGCATGATGATTTACAACCTCCGCCCTCATTGTAAGCCGGCATCTGGGCTTGATGCTCAAGCGAACACGTAGATGCCCATGATACAGAAATCACACAACAGCTCCTTCACACTCTCATTGGGTATTGCCTGGAGCGTATTGAGCAATTGTGAGAGTTGTTCCCATTTTCATCCGGCACGGAAAGGATTAGGAGCGTCAATGGGGTTTGATAGATTGAAATGTGATGGGAGTAGTGGAGGGTGGTGAGGAAAGAGATGCTTATCATAAAGCCATTTCACTCTGCTCCCTACTAATCAGCTTGGGAAATCAACCCCAAAGACACACAATGTGAGTCTGGGGGGAAAAAAACACTTTGTCTTCAAAGCAATCACTCATAATCTATTTGGGTTCTTAATGAGAGTGTTAACAAGCAGGTAGGGGCCCTAAAGTATGGTGAGGGTCTAATGTGGAGTGATGGAGTCATGATGAGGGGCCGTCTCCACTTGACACTGATGGTCCATGTGCTCTGAATACATATGTAGACAGCTGGACCTCTGAACCTTGTTCTACTGATCAACCATTTATCCAACTGTCTGAACCAGTAAACTGTCTGAAAAATAGAAAAAAAGATTAATACTTAGTGAAATGAAACTTTTTTAAACATGTTTTGATGCCTGTTAAAACCTTAAAGTGACAGTTCACCCAAAGAAATAGAATTCTGACATCATTCCTCACCCTCATGTTGTTTCAAAAATAAAACCCAAAAATGTTGAACAAATTTGGAGAGAATTTTTTTTTTTTTTTTTATGGCTGGGTATGACTTTCTTTTGTGGAACAAAAGTGAGATGTTTTAATCGACTTCATCGAATTTAAAGTGACTTAGAAAACATCATAAAATTAGTCCACAGGATTCGTACACAACAGTCCAAGTCAAGAGCATCAGAACAAAATTGAGTCATTATTCACTGACAATGTTTCCTTCCATGGAGCTGAAAACCCCAAAACTCCTGAGAACAGATCACTGAGTGAACTCTGTTTCATGAACAAACCAGTTAGATTTAGGAATGAATCATTATGAGTCTGCTCAAAAGAATTATTTATTGATTGATTCGGTTCTTAAGTTCATCCCAAGTCATTATGAACTGTCACTCTATGGTAAAAAACAACTTGCAAATTCATTTTAACATCCTTATGTTGCCTATATACATTAAGGTGAGCAACAAATAATTAAAGGGGGCCTATTATGCCCCTTTTTACAAAATAAGTCTCAGGTGTCCCCAGAATGTGTCGGTGAAGTTTCAGCTCAAAATACCTCACAGATAATTTATTATACCATGTTGTAAATGCATTTTTGAGTGGAAGGAAAAACATGCTGTTTCTGTGCATGCATCTTTAAATGCAAATGAGCTGCTGCTCCCAGAAGAGGGCGGAGCCTGTACAGCTCATGCCTCTGTCCAGATACTCTGCCAAAAACTAAAAAAACATCTTTTTGGTTTTGATTATCATCCCTACATTTGCAATTGTTTTTCTTGTTTCACATTTTAAATTGGACAAAATGTACTCTAATTGAGGTTCATGCTTATAACAAAACAACAAAAACAACATTTTGCAATGTGCTAGTAAAATTCTTCTTGTAAATTAAAATAGTTAGGCCTAATTAATATGTAATGTTGTTTAGATATAACTGCAGAAAGACTTGCATCCCTAAAGAATCTTGATGCATATAAAGAGGCCAAAACCCGTCAGCCTGTGCTGATCAAAAGCTCAGTTTTATACTGTCTGTACATTTGCTGTGTTATCGATTCTTCCCTTGCTCAAACCCATTTTAAAAAATCTCTCCTCACACAAATGATAGTGCAGTGCAATAATCACTCAGAATCCATCATAGTCCCTTCTCCCTTCCTGTCTCTTTCTGTACAGCCCTTTTCAATTGGCTTGGAAAGGCTTTTTATCACTGCTCCTAAAACAAGCCATTACAGGCTTTATTATAGCGACTGGCTTCTCAGCTGGTGTACAGGCACACCTCTGTCGCTACAACTGAACCAGGGGTGCAAAGCTCCTGACATACATTTCACAAGAACTGATAGAGTTCTCCCAGCACAGTTATAGGAGTCATTTCACCCCAGCCAGCACTTGGCGGGTCTGAGGAGTTCACCCGACTGAGTCTGCCCAAACTTATTAACACAGAGAAGGAAGGTTCAAGCTAAAATTAAGGTCACAAAAATAATTCAAAATGCTGAGGGAGACAGAATGAGGAAATTGAGGAAGCACAGGTGTCAAACGGCAAAATGTATATATTTAATTCTATTTGACTCCAAATTTGACAAGAAAAATACATTTGAATAGACACACAATGTTGCTTCCAAAAAGCTCATTCTACTAAACAGTGAGTGGAATGACGTAGACGTGCTTAGAAGTCATTTAAAATGTCAAAAGGTCAAAAACGAGATTATAAATGCTAAGCTAATTGTTACAACAGATCACAGATTACAACGTCACATTCAATTATCTTCAAAGGACAGCGTGATAGTGTTGTGTAATATGTCACAGTTTTATTCTCTAAACCATTGAAATGTACCCAGAGTGATTTTTTTAATTATTTAGCTAAATAGCTATATATTACCATTCATTGATAAACACATCAATACTGCATTCCTGAGGGATTTTTAAGGGAACTCCTTACTGTGTAGCCTTAAAGCAATCGCCACTGGTCAAACTTTCAAAGGACCCTGCTGAGTCAGAAAGCCAAACATTTATTAAACTGCATGTCTTTGAGGTCAGATGTCTAGTGCAATTTAATCCGGACCATCTGGATGTACGTGTTGAAGATGTTCACAGCACAGCTCTAGAATGTCGGAAATGTCTCTGCATTAGTTCACTCAAAACTAGTTTCTCAAAATTTCCCTCATGTTGTTCCAAATCTACATGAATGAATTTCTTCAGTGGATCTTCTGTATATGATTTATTCATTTGGTAGAAGATGCTTTTATCCAAAGTGACTTATATACAAATGGGTAGGTTTAGGGGTAGGGGTTGGGTTACGTGCTCAAATGTCCAAATAGTGTAAATAAAAATGATTTACTCCAATATATAATTTAATCACAATAAAATTCCCATGCCCATTGCATCTGTGTATTGACGCCAAAGGTCTTTCAATGAAAGCAATCGAGGAAAATTACACTAAACGGGTACCCTGTGCTAGAGGTCTGCATTCCACCCGCGGGAACAGCGGGACCCGATAAGAATTCTTGCGGCGCGGGATTCAATTTTCGAAAAAAGACTGTAGCGGTCGGTAACTCTTGTGTACTTTGGAGGGGAGCGGCCGGGCTATTGTCCTTTATACAGCCTGCTTTAAGGACTGTATTATGCATGTGCTGTGTGCATGGACCAGTGCTTTCTGCGTCATAAGTTTTATTTGCATGCGTCTGTTTTTGAACGAGAGACGCTGAAACTGTCGTCAGGACATTCTTTTCTTGCATGGATGTTAAATGGTTCCGTTTCAAAAAGTGATTTCATTGCACAATAGCTTTAAGCCAACGGTTTTCATTTATTCATATTGAAGCAACTATTATTATTTATATCTATGTATATGGAAGATAAGCTGTGCTATGTTATTTTTATTTTTAATATAAAAATATATTGTGTATGTGTATGTGTGTTAATATATATGTATATGTATATATTATTTTATTTTCTTTTGCTCGAAATAAACATTAATCAATCAATCAATCAATCAATATTCATGCCGGGAAAAAACAGTCACCCTAAGACCTCTACGGTGCGTTACAAAGTGATGCCGACGAGTCTTGACCAAGCATCAATATGTGATGAGTTGGGAGTGAGAATGTGTTGCTTATAAAATCCATCTCTTTTGGGAATCTGGACCAAAAATATTGTTCATTAACACTGCTGCACTCACTCTAAAGTGAGTTTTTGACAACTTTGTTTTAATAGGAACTCAGGAAAGAAAACAGCACTCATCGATCTATTTTTATGAGGTATTTAAATGTCAGGAAATTACTACCAGCCTACAACGGATGAAGCCATTCAGGTGAGGATAAATGGGAAAAACACATCCTGATGATCCGGAATAAATTCTTAAATGTTCTTATCCGTGTGTGGATGATGAAGAAGATACATTTATCATTGAAATGCTATATTGATCGCAAGGCAGTGCTCAATAGGCAATGCAATATATTTCCCAGCACAGAGAATGTGCACAGAGACCTAATTTGCAGGTCATAAAATAACTCTACGTACAACTAACAAACATGCCTAAACATTGATGTTTTACCAAATAAAAAATAACAGGTAGTCGCAGAGGCGTATAGGTAAGAGTGGATTGAGTGTAAGCCTTTGTGATTGACATCACAAAGAATATGAGATCACAGTGGGCTTCTGTAATGAGAAACAGGAAAGAACATGGTATGAAACCCAAGAAAAGTGTCTGTAAACAAAAGCCAATATTACACAACAACACACGCACGCATGAGCGCGCACACACACACAAACACACACACTTCAAGAACAGACACATTCACATTGTCAATCTGTCTTCAAAACATTCAGTGTGGAGGAGAGACTGGTGTTGAGGAGAGTTTCTGTGATGGAAATTGGAAAAGCTTGTGTTGAGGGATTTCTGACATTTCTGACATAGCCGGTATTAATATCTAGCTATAAAACCAAAACACAAGCCTACATTTTTAGATAGAAAATCAGAATATCAATCAGAGTATTAGCCAATATGTTCAAGACATAAAATCAGAACATAACCAAATACTTCCTAGCTATAAAATCAGAAAATAAGCCAATATTTGTTTAGCTAAGAAATCTAAATTAGCCAATAGCTATAAAATCAGAATATAATTAATATTTTTAGCAGGAAATCAGAATATTCAGAAAAATCACAATAAGTAATAAAATCGCCAATATATTTTAGTCCAGTGTGTCCAGAATTTTCAGCCTTGGCCAAGAACTCTCATTTCTTTGTTGCATTACTAATTCTGACTCTTTCCATCAGCGCTCACTATCAACGAGGCTACAATTCCTCTATGTTTCGAATCAAATGTATTGAATGCATCTCTGACATGTACAGCTGTCTGACAGCAATCAATTAGTTTCAGACCCAAATATGGTGAATGTACCTCCAGGAAAGATGCCTCTTGTTCCACTTATTCTGAGGAGCTAGTGCCCGCTTTCTTCTGCCTGCTGACATCTCTGGCTCTGACACATCTGGCAGCGAGCAGCGAGGGGTCTTCATTAAGCCCAAGGTTGCTTGGTCTGCAGGGAAACACATAGATGCATAAATACAGCCCCAGACACATGTGCAGCATGCAGATAGATAGGGCGATACGTTTTTATTCCTGTAGACTTCAAAAGAAAATCTGCCAGCTGCAGTGAGCCAGATTGACATGAGACTATAAAAAAATTGAGAAATATGTATCTCTTAAAACATACAAAAATGCAAGGAGAACAACCAAGGACAACGTGGACCAGAGTTTTATTATGAAAATAAAAGCATCTACTAACCTAGCACTCCAGTTTCCTCCAGCCCTCCAAACCTCTGCATGGCTTTGATGGCTCTTGTCAGAGCTTCCTTGGTCTGTAGCTGTCCATTCACAGGATCAGGGGGTGGGAGATACCCAAACTTGCTCAGCCAATCCTGTAGTAGAAAGCAGGTGTTGTTAAAGAGCACTGTTGACAAAATTAGTAGATGCTTTCGCTAAAATTATACATTTCTGACTAGCAGGTATTTTACAGCAAATGCAGTGCATTTTCATGCATCCCTCATCAATTTTGTAAATTATGACGTGATGGGGGCATGACCATGTACAGGGTTTAATTGGCTAAAATATTAAATTTGCGATTTGTAAAGACGGCAATCTTTCTTTTATCACAATATGATAATTAAGTTAGCAGACATTTAAGATGACATATGTTGCACTTTTTGTCATGTCTTCAGATGCAACTTCTAAAACTGGCAATTTATTAAGAAATAAATATCCCAGGTGCTTTCTCAGGTTTTACTCTAAGTTTCCGTCTTCTTGGGATTTTTTTTTTCATTGGTAACTACGCCATATATTTTCCTATGTCCTATTTCACTTTCCATCCTGTTAGTCGTTTATAAATCTTCAACTTTAAAAAAAAAATCCATTCATTAATGACATCATTCTTCAGGCAATGACATCATTTTTGGTGAGCTAGAAACAGCACGAACATTAGTAAATATAAGCAATGGATTTGATGAATTGGATGTTTTTTTTAGTGTTTAGTGTTTGTCTCACACTAAAACAAATGATAAAACTACAGAATTCGGTTTGATACGTATCCCCCTCAATGTCAAGAGTGGTTGATCAAACCTCATGAAATCACTACCACAGATTCTAAAGAGACAGAGACAATCACCATCTCTTACAATCACCCACTCACTTTAAGTTGACTCAACTCTGCAGCTCATCTACTTGACATTGATGACTATTGCAATTGTGCTGAATGACTATTAACAAGCAACGATTTAAGTTGAAAATCAGGGCGATATTAAAGATTCTGACACACTCAAGCCTGAATTCTTTTCTCTATTATTGTGCATTATGCCAGACTATGTTGAATTTAATGTTGTTTTGCCAGTCAGATCAATAACTGAGACCATCTCCTCACAATTCAAACGATTCCATTAGTAAAGTTGTTTTGTGCCAGAGCAGCAAACTCAGCAGAGCACGGAGGTGTCCCAGCTGCACATCAGTTCAGGCCTGCGGGCAAACTGTTTGCGTATGGACTTAATTTCATATAGTATTGTGCTAAAACACAACGGCAGTGTAATACGGTTCATTAAAATGTATGATCTCTGAAAGGGTTCTCGCTTGATTAATCATGCCACCTTCATTGTCAAAAAACCTCAGCATTAAGGCTACATTAATTATAAGAGCAAAAAAGAGCGATTTAAAATGTCAAAGCTGGCTGCCTTAAGGCATTGAAGACGTGAGCTTTTCCTTTAAGTGCCAATAAAAGAATGAGTGCTGTGTGTGGACAAACCAAGGTCTTTCAGAACAGGAGCGCACAAACTAACCTCTTCACCTCAGTGTAACAAATGATGACACTGACCAGCAAAAGAACTAGAACATCAGGTACAAGAGCTAAAAACACCATCAATATTGCATTCATGCTCTGTCTTTGAATCTAAATAAGAGTTGAACTTGAAAAGTTCACTTCTTGAAGCTAACCTTTGTCAAGCTCCACACTCATTTCTAGCTTCCTTGTAACAAGGCTAGGGAGTAAGAATTAGGAATCACTTCAAAGTGAAGTATAGAACAAGTGTCTGAAGGACATGCGGATGAGTGGGTCAACAACATCTAACCAAAAGATCTGACTTACAGGAATAATGTAGTTCAGGTAAATTGATCTGAGCAAAAGAGAGTAATTATAATTAATAAATGATTAACTATATGTGTAACACAATAAATTCCAGAATAAAAAAAATCAATATTTTAAAAAATAAAATAAAACAACAATTTTACCCCAAAGAAACCCCATTTTACAGAATGTGATTTTGTAAATGATTTCTATTAAATCACAAAAGGAAGCAAAAAAAAAAAAAAAAAACCATTACCCACAGCTTAAAAGTGCTGTACAGGACTATATTAACAAGTTGTCATTCATTACGTGGGTTGATAAATCATGGCCCTCTTCAGCTGTGGCGCTGTGCTGCGCTGACTGCTGCCTCCTCTGTTTCCCTCCTCTCTGCCAGCTGACACAATTTGTGTGTTGACACTGTCCAGCTGTGTAAAAGTGTGGAGAAGATGCTAACTCTCTTTGTGTGAGCTCTTTTCCCGCTGGCTGAAATATTGATGCATGACGAGCCACTGTGCCGTGCGTACTCAATATCTCATATCTCCTATGCATACACACACACAAACAAACATACTAATACACAGCATCAAGTACCAACACAGATTACTCACACTGAAAATCGCACGCTGTTATCAGCAGCACAGCATATGTGGCAATACTAATAATAAGGGTTGCATGACAATGTTTTATTTTTAGTTTATTCAAGCAACATGTTTTATATAGAAATTTGTCACCCAGAATGTTCGTATAGGTGGATTCCTTACAAATAAAATCATTAAAGAATGACTTCAGTCTTCAATAGCTTCAGCTATATACCCTAATGAAATAATGTTCCTCACATTTCAACCTTTTAATTCAGTCATACAATTCTTATATCACTCGTAAAACAGTGTTACAATTGCCCACAACATTACAGCCAAGATAAAATCCATTACAGTAGCAAACAGAATATGCCATTCATGCTAATCTTCAACCAACAACCATGAGACAAAATAGATATTAGAAGTTTGCATACTGCCACACTTCTTTGTCTCTCTCTCTCTCTCTATGTATAATTTATAAATCATCTTTTCATGCCTTTACTGGATACATAACAGGAGCTTATAGAGAAAAGGAGGTCGGGGTTTTCAGGACATGGCACGGGCCAGATTTGTCCGCACAAGTACGCTATCAGCCAAGCCACTTTTCTGACAGAGCTCTCAAATTTAGTGAGGACTGTCATCTCAAAACCTTTAATGGTTAGGGGCGAACTAAATAGATGTCAGATACGTCAAAGGCTTTACTGAGGCACATTTTCCAAAAGACCCAAAAAACTAATTCCAAAAAACTCAGCCAGGCTTGCTGGCTTTGATCAAGCGCATTACTGCAAAAGACGGATAAACCCTGGCGGTCCGGAGGTGATGAGAAAATGTGTTCAATGGTGTAGGTCGTGTTCAGCGGTGATTAGAATCCTCAAGCATGTTATCTGTCTTACTATTAACCAGTGGAAAGGTGAGGATTCTCTTCACATGAAATTCAAAAGTAACTATGAATTGTTTAGCATAGGGCAGTGAGAATGGTCAAAGGTATATTAAACCTTTATAGAATAAGAGCGGAGAATCGATAAACTTAGACAATGCTGTATAAACCTGAAAATAAACTCCAGCACAGCTTCTTATGCTTTGAAGAGCGTGCACACACCACACCAAGACAGTCCCAGCTCAGGGTATCAAAGCCAGTTCCAGTCTCTTGGTTGCACAGAAGACTTTTACTGCATAGATTTATAGCCCTGACCTAACTGCGCCGAACTCCGAGAATTGACTGTAGAACGCTGGGGAGAATTCTCAATGTTCCTCCTCATCCCCTATGAGGTGTCACGGATCATTATGCCACACCGAGAAAGGTTAACAGACTAATGTGCCGCCGAGAGGCTAATAGTCCGGGACGTCAGTCAATGGCAATATGAATGAAAGGTCTTTTCACAAGGAAATATTTCAATGACTGGTTCAAGTCTTGGAACAGGAAGAGCAATTTTTTTGGCATTATGTTTTTCCTTAAGTTAACACCTTAATGCATGAGGTAAATTATATTGTATATTGTTGGATATGATATATATTTACATTTTTACATAACAGCATTAACATTTATTCAATAAGCTCATCAGATATAAATACTTACAGGATCCATCAGAGATGATTGGAACCGATTGGTTCCACATGTACACAAATGGCACAGAGCACCTTACATCGTTAAATGATGAAGGAAAATCTACAGGAATGCTACAGTCCTACTACAGGACTTTAACAAAAGTGAAGTCAGTTTGTTTTAGAATAATTGTGAGGTAATTTACAATAAAATATTAAAAAAAAATTCGCAACCTTGTGTTTTTCAGAAAACCTGATCTTTGAGGCATTTCTGAAAAAATATTTTGCTTCATTCCTTTCTTGACATCTTTCAGAAATGCATTAAGATAAGTTACAAAAAATGTTGGCTTCTGGAAGAAAAAAAAATCCCAAAAAACGCTATTTTTCCTCCATGGTCTTTAAAGCCGACTGCTTCGTCTTCCTCGAAGCCAAGGTTTAGCATTTATCTGTAGAGCAGTCAGTCATTGTCCGCCATCCGCCTGTCTTTCAAAATCTGTCTGCGTTGCTGGATATTTCTGAAAGATCCAGGAAAGGCGGCAGCATGTCCATTTCTTCTGCTTCTTTTCAGAAAAAAAATTGCCTCAAAGTTTTATTTCTGAAAAGAAGCAAAGCAACAGACAAGCTGCAGGCTTGATTTGGGCTATATTGTTCAGAGAGTATGCAAACAGTTACGTGACGTGTATCCAAGTATGGTTTCCCATATTCGGAATTTGTGCTCTGCATTTCACCCAATTACAGCAGTGAGTATTGAACACACCCTGAGCAGTGGGGCAGCCATTTTTTTTGCTGTGGTGCCGGGGTGCGATTGGAGGTTAGGTGCCTTGCTCAAGAGTACCTCAGTTGTGGGTAATGAGAGTGGAAGAGAGCGCTGTTCATTCACTCCCCCCACCTACATTTCCTGCCGCTACTGAGACTGGCCTTATAGACCTTCGGGTTACAAATCCGACTCTAACCATTAGGCCACAACTGCCACACAACTCCTAACTATATAACCATTTAAATGTTGGCTGCCTAACGTTATGATATATTAATATTATATTATTCTTTATATTAATATTACATATAATGTTGTAATATTATATATCAATTAAAATAAGAGAGCCAAGTATTTATTAAATTAATATATTACATTTTACAATATACACAGTTACCGTAATTAAATATTATATATACACATAACATTCGGTAACTCTTTTGTTTAGGGTCCAAGTCTCACAATAAACTAGTTGCTTATTGGCATGCATATTACTGTTGGCTGTTTATTACTTATAAAGCACATATTAATGCCTTATTCTGCATGACCATATTCTACATCCCTTAATCCTACTAATTAATACCTAAATTTAACAACTATACATTACTAGCTATTAATAAGCAGTAAGGAAAAATATAGTGTTATTAGTTAGTTAATAGTGAGAATTGGACCCTAATCTAAAGTGTGACCTAACATTCTTCTCTCTCTCAATAACTAAAGTTTATCACAACCAACATTTAAATGATTTTATTTAGAAACAAAATAATTGTATATATCATTGGAGAGTCTTTTCATTCAGTGCAAACATAATACATGCAACTATTATTGTTTAATAAAAAGAATAAATTATGTTGCACATTTTTTATTCATTTAAAATAATTATAAAAAGTACTTAAATAAATGTGTTTTTTTTGTTTGTTTTTTTACAATTCAATTACAACCTAATTTTGAAAATGTTTTAATTCAGTTTCTTATTTTAGTTAGGACCAACTCTTCCTGCACACTACTCATGTCTCACAGAAAAAACCCAATCCTCTTACTGGGGATCTGCAGAACAAACCTCCTAAATGCCACAGGTCAAGGGCTGATCTAGAGCTGGACAGGTGGAACTTCCATGGGACTTAACCTCTAAAGTTACACTGGCTTTGTAGCAGAATAGTAGCAGAGGGCAGAGCAAACACAGAAGGAGCCTGTAATCCCTATATCTCTATGCTGGTGTTCTTTTCACTATAGTCAAACTCATGAGCTGCCAAATCTCACCTCTGCAGTGTGTAAGTAACTTCATTTGGATTCTAAAACGGTCTCTAATTCCTTCATAAACCTAATCCCAGCTGCACTAATCCATATTGTCAAACAACATGCATGATACACTGAAAACAACAATACAGAGAAAAAAAAATGTTTATTCTCTCCATACCTGTCATTCATATCTGTGCGTAAAACTTGTGCGCACATTTCACACAGAAATAGGCCTAAATTTGATGTCCTTTGACACACTCTTGAACAGCTCACAATTAATTTCAATAGAGTTTAACATTAGTATGTGGCTAAGCTAACCACATGGTATTCTAAAAAGCATAAAGTTACCTAGGATGAACAAGTATTTTAAAATATAACCTTTTTATTTTTGGGTTGTTGCTTGTCAGTATTAAATGAAAAAAGTACATTTTTAAACAATCAACATTTTCTCTTACCTCGTCTACAATATTGAATTTATTTTCTTCACTGAAATATTAGTCTCTGTGAAGAATCAATGTAATACTTCCTTAGAATTTGGATTCAAATTTGGTGTTTTTAAGAGGTATCATTAAGATGCCCAGATCTGTGGATCAGCTCAGCTCTTTTCTCCACATTCATACCTGTAGAGGACAGGTTGTGTGGAAACACCCTTATAAAGCAGATAAGTTTGGGTATGTATTGCTAATTAGTGCGAGCATGAGCTCCCTCATCTACTGTACAATAATCCAGATTCATCAACATTAAAATGAGGCTAAGATCAAATTTATGCACATACGGACCAGTTTACAGAATTGTACATGATAATTTTTTTCTGCTCACATAAGTGAGAACACTTGTGCGCGATTATTAGTCAATGAGACCCATTGACTTTTGCTTCTTCACAGCAGTACATTTAATTTAAATCAGCATGCTCTAATAATCAGCAGCATTCATTACGCCTGGACACATAGAACTAAGATGGAGAGAAAATGACAGTGAAAGAAAGAGAGAGCTGTAAAGTATTGCTGAATAAAGTGGAAGCTTATTTTATTAGTGGTGCTGATTATTTTCTGATGTACAACTTATTGTCTTGTCAAAATGTTGGCTCACAACTCTATCTAATTTAAGATGTTTGCCTAGCAGACGAAAATAGGGATTTTTTATTTTATTCTAGGGATCATAATATCATAGAGATTTTTGACTTGGGCTATTAACCAATTTAGTATCGTCCTAGCAACACCTTAGTAACCACCCAGACTGCCTCAGCAACAGCACAATGTTTGTCTGGCAGACAAAAAAACAGGCAATAAAAAATCTACACCATACAGACAGTAGGAAACATAGTAACAGATTGTATAGGAGACTTGACTAGTAAGCAATATAGTAACACCCTAGCAATGCCCTAGTAACCACCCAAACTGCCCTAACAACAGCATCCAAATGTCCTAGTAACCACCCACAACTGTCAAGCACTGCCCTAGCAACCACCCAGAACACCATAGCAATCGGCTTTCCCGGGGCCTCATTTATAAAACACATGTACAATTAGATTTGATCGTTAAGGAATAGTTCTCCCAAAAATTAAAATGATCCATAATATGCTTACCTTCAAGCCATCCAAGGTATATATCACTTTCTTCTTTCAACGGCATACATCGGTTCAGAACTTGACTCGTGAATGCACGTACGCCCGTTTATAAAGTTTTAAATATGGATTTGTTTTTGTAAGCCATATGGATTACTTTTATGATGGATGTATGTGCTTTTTGTAGCTTTAAAAAGCAGTATTCACTCCCATTATAAAGTTTAGA
This sequence comes from Tiaroga cobitis, assembly GCA_030578255.1. Taxonomy (NCBI): domain Eukaryota; kingdom Metazoa; phylum Chordata; class Actinopteri; order Cypriniformes; family Leuciscidae; genus Tiaroga; species Tiaroga cobitis. The sequence goes on along the minus strand of CM060611.1, from coordinate 28,105,036 downwards.
AGAGCCAGGATATTTTTTTAAAACTCCGATTGTGTTTGAATCGTATACACCTATGCTGGGACTCGCACTGTATAACGTGACGGACAATTGTTGTCCAGTCGGGTTCCATTCACACTGCGCGGTGTTCCGAGAATGTGGTTGTGAGTGCTTAAAATTTGGGTGTGAGTTTGGGTATAATGCGGTTGTCACTCCCATAAATAACTGAACGTAACCGTATTAAAGACTCAAATATAGAACTGACAACCGTATTCTACTGCTGTGTAAATGTGGACTATGTGACATGAAGACTAGTATGCATACACATTTTTAAGCTAATATACAAGTAATTAAAGGGGTCCTATTATGTTTTTCTACTTTTTCAACTTTATTGATGCTTTAAGCTATTTTGTAATTCTACTGTTAGAGGATAAAAAGATCTGCAAGGTTACAAAGCTCAAAGTCCACTCCAAAGGGAGATATTTTATTTAAAATAATCTCCTTTTCAAGAACTACAATGAACGGCTCGTTTGGACTACAACGTGATTTTTCCAGATCTTATGAAGTTGCAATGCTACTCATTTTAATAATCCGGAAAAAAAAGATAAAAAATATCTTTGCACTGCACATTTTATGGAGAACAGCTTGTTTTCTGTTGCTTTTGTAAGCTCTCGCTTTTGTAAGATGGTTCACCGCTCCTTAGGAAAATTAATTTTGTTCCTGCTTACTCTTTGTATTACCTTAGTTTTCCGACAAATATCACGATTAAATGGAGGATAACATCGTATCTATAATGTATAAAAAAATTACAAAAAACATACCACTCTGAAATAGGGTTGTAACGGTATACCAGTATGGGGGTTTATCACAATATTGACGTGTACGATTATCATATCGTGAACATTTGCTTATCCATGGTTTTGGAAAAAAACTTAAACCAGCTCTCACCTGCGCATATGTAACTTTTTTCCAATTGACTGTGGAAAATGTCTGAGAAAGAGGCTGCGAATTCTAATCTCCATCCCCCACCGGAAAAAAAGTTAAATACTTGGGTAGCCTATCCGAAAAACGAACACGGGGTTGTCCTTGAAGATGGATAAGTTGTGTCCAGAAATGTGGACGAAGAGTGGCTGCAAAAGGAAGAAATACGTCGAACATGTTCTCCCATATTCACGAACACCATCCCTCCCTGCTGATATGTTACATTTATAACTTAAGGCCGTATTATTTCTGTTGCTGAGGGAATTTACAATATAACACAAATATCACGTAAAATGCGCGATTTGATAGATGGATGAATAAATAAAAAATATAGCTGTGCAAAAAACCTGCTTGTTCTCTTAAGAGAGGTTCTCTCGTATTGCGTAAGTTGCTTTCGCTACGGGTAAAGTCATCTTTTCTTGAGATCTGAAGCCAAAAATTATCCTTAATTTTGTATTTAAATTTTTTTAAAAATAATTTTAAATCGAAATCGATCGAAATTAATTCACAATCTTGAACTTCGAATTAAATGAAATCGTCGATGCTGCCACGCCCCCATGTCACGTCCGTTCGGCTTGCCAAGTGGAAAAAAACACCCGTGTTGAAGTGCAGCGAGTCTATGGTCAACCTCCTCTAACTTAGCTACAGGCTGTACAGCCATTCAATAGATAGCATGGCAACTGCAGATGCAGGAGACCCATCGACAGAACTTGAACCCCCTCCTCTTTCATTGAAGTCGCAGGTGTGGACGTTTTTTGGATTTTCAGTGAGTTATGTTGACAACGTTCGCGCTTCAAAAAAGCCCCAAGTCTCGCGGAAGTTCCGGGAGTCTCCTGCATATTGATAGCGGCTCCCTGATGCACACAAATTAGTTAAATTCTCCCGGAATCTAGAGTGAGCGAGCAAGAGAGACAGAAAAAACTGCTCCAAACCGTATAGTGTGCGCATGGCAGAGAGGGAGAGAGTGTGTGCCTCATGAAGCGCATGTAAGACAGAGAGCATCCTGATTGGCCGGTTTCGGCTTAAAATTTTTTTTTTTTTTTAAATCGAGAATCGAATCGAACCGTGACCTCAGAATCGAAAATGTAATCGAATCGATGATTTGGAGAATCGTGACACCCCTACTCACTATGAGGACGTGAACACATAAATATATCCAGAGCTATTCTGAGAGTCATCGTTAAATACACTCTGACTGAAACTCAACTCATAGGAGTTTAGTAAAACCTGTCAAAATACCGTGTATATACCCGAATATAAGACAAGGTTTTTGTCCTAAAAATAGGCTGAAAAATGGGGGGGGGGGGGGGGGTCTTATATTCAGGGTCATCTTATATTCGAGTGGAGGAATCGATTGATAGCCTTTTTCTCCCGCGCTGTCGACTGACGCAGACTGACGAGAGCGCCGAGGATCTCGATGCGGCGCAGACGTGCTTGGAAAAATCGAGCGCGTCGCTTTCATTATGAGCGCGCGCCTACATTTGAAATAACGAACTTGAGCACGCAAAAGATGCGATATGTGAACGGGGGGCGGGTCTCTGCTCGCTTGTCTCCGTCCGCTCTGGCATCCTCTGTGAACGGCGCTTTTTCTTGCGCGGCTCGAGCAGAGGGAGAGAGAGAGAGAGCGGGAGCCGGATCGTCGTTGAAAACAGCCAGACAACCCCGCAGGGTGGTTGAATCCATCCCGTCGCACTCAGGGCAGCCGCAGTCATGGCCAATCAGGAAGCGCATATGTGCCGGTCTCCGCCGACGAGCGGGCCTCTACACGAGGCACAGGTGATGCGAGGCATTTGGAACAACGCCTCGGAAATTTGCTCTTAAAATTATTTTCTGTTGAAAACCAGATTTTTTCCACAAAAATCTATTTTTCCCCAAAAATAAGTTTCCTCGAAAATGGTGGGGTCGTCTTATATTCGGGTATATACGGTAAAAGTTCGGTTTAGCTTTTAGCCTACTATGGAAGTCAATGGTTCCCCACAACTGTTTGGTTCCAATCGTTCAATGATTAGATATGTTTGTTCAAATGGTAGATGTGCAGCTTTATTTTTTCTTTCTTATTTTTACAAAAGGTAGACTCATACTTCCATAAAACATTTTTTTTCATTAAAAAAGTTTGTTTTAATAAACCATATGTTCAACCAAAAAACCCTATCTGTTTTCATTAATTTAAGGGTCATTGTAACTGATGATTATAATAATAATAATGATTGTTTAATATACCGTGAAACCGTGATTTTTTGTGAGGCGATTATAGGGGTGCTCCGATCAGGATTTTTGGGGCCGATCACCGATCACCGATTACTGGAAGCTGTATCACCCGATACCGATACCGATCACCGATTACAGGGTCTATTTGAAGCCTTCTATTTATCATGTAGCATTATTATTAAACTATATTTAACAACAATGTACATTAAGTATTACATTTAAGAGAAGACAATGTATCATGAATTTACACCTGTGTATTTATCAGACATGAAAACGGGTCAGGGGTGAAAAAGGTGAGAAGGATATTACCCCTCTAGGGGGGTCCGGGGGCATGCTCCCCCCCGGGGCCCAATTATTTTATAGTCTACTATAAAATTAAGAAAATAAATATAGCACAAATGTATAGCACAGCTGTTTAATGAGGCAGCAACATATGATAGATAGGACAGAACAGAACAAAAAATGCAATTAATAATCTTTCATTGCGCATCAAGTATTATGATATGATTATGAAAGACTCCAATAGAGTGCTGCACACAGCGCTTATGCGCAACGCTGAATGATGCGCTTGAGGCAACATGAGTCACAGCACGCTGCCCTTCGAGTCCGCATTGAAAAGTTCTAAGCACAAAGGAAATACATATCGATGCATAGTGTATTATACAGTATCTATCAATGCAATAGTTTATTCAGCCTTTTCTTTTAACAGTTTTAAATTTCAGTTACTGTACGCTTGAACAACAATGTGTCACGGTTGGTAAATCCTATGTTTTCTTCTTGTCTCGTGTTTCTGTTGTTATATGTCAGCGCGCTGATTAGATGGGCGTGCCGCTCGTCAGCATTCATCATCAATCAGCTCATTATCCCTTCACCAGCTGCAGCTTGTCAGATCATGTGTATTTATACTCACCACTTTCTCATCTTCCCTGTCAGATTGTTGTATGTGGTTTCCCCGGTGTGTGTGTTCCTGTCGCGTTCCAGTCCCTTGCCTTCCTTGTTCCGGTTTCTTGTTCTGTGGATTTTCTGGACTATATCGCTCACTGGATACCTCTCACCGCACCTCTACTTCACCTACCATCTGACCATCGGAGTTCCTGCGCCACCTGCCTGTTTGCCTGTGTTTGGACTGTCTCTCATTGTTACTATTATAATAAAAGAGTTTAACTGCACTTGCTTCCGTCAGTCTGTCGTGACATAACGATCTGACCCTCAACATGGAAGCAGCAGGAGACCCTTCCTCATCACTAGAGGCGTTTCTGAGTAACAGCAGTCAAAGAATGGACATCCAGGAAAAGAATATCAATGATACGGCTCGCGCTGTTCAGGCTTTAGTGGCGCAGGTGTCCGGGCTCACCCAACAGATTCAACAGCTTCGCGTGCCCGCTGCGCCACCCGCACCGCCAATCTCCCCACCACCACCAGCGGACCCATCCCCGTCAGAGCCCCGTCTACCAGTCCCTGAGCCATATGCAGGTGAACCCAATTACTGTCGCGCGTTCTTAACCAGATGTGGTATGCACTTTTCTCTCCAACCTAGAACCTTTCAGGAGGAGCAGACCAAGGTCGCATTTGTCCTGACGCTTCTGACGGGGAAAGCGGCGTTATGGGGAACGGCGGTGTGGGCTAACCAAGACGACTGCTGTTCCTCGTTCCAGCGGCTCTCCGAAGAGATGCGGCGGGTTTTCGACCGGGCCGCGACGGGGAGAGAAGCTGCCAGGGTGCTGGCCGAACTACGACAAGGTGAAAGATCTGTATCGGAATTCTCGATCGAATTTCGCACCCTGGCAGCTGAGAGCCAATGGAACGAGGAGGCGCAGTGGGACATGTTCCTGCATGGGCTGGCTGACCGCGTCCAAAAGGAGATTTACGCCATGGAGCTACCTACCGGACTTAATGATCTGATCGCGCTGGCACTAAGAGTGGACAATCGTCTATCACGAGGCACCAGACGGTTTCAACCGGACCGTCCTTCTGGAGGTGCCGAGGGAATGCGTTCGGGAGGCGGGGGCGCGGTCAGCCCTGTCTACGATCACGAGCCCATGCAGGTGGGTCGAGCCCGGCTTTCCCGGGAGGAGAAGGAGAGGCGGAGATCCCTGGGCCTTTGCCTTTACTGCGGTGGAGCTGGACATTTTGCGTACAATTGTCCGTTAAAAGGCCCAGCCCGACAGTAAGTATGAGGCTACTGTCGGGTGGGATCTCTGCCGAGAAGCCCTCATCAACATCTACCTTCCTCCCGGTAAGACTCCGATGGTCAACTCACCTCCACGACTGTCGGGCACTACTGGACTCAGGGGCAGAAGGAAATTTCATGGATCACTCATTTGCACTCAGATATCAAATTCCCCTCAAACCCCTTTCACACCAAATCAACGTTCACGCCCTCAATGGACAAAGACTCCCCACGATTTCACTGATCACCGAAGACCTCACACTCATCACATCCGGCAATCATTCTGAGACTATTTCCTTTTACATTCTGGACACTCCACTAGCACCCATCGTTCTTGGTCACCCATGGCTCATCCGTCACAATCCCAAAATAGACTGGCAGTTCAAATCGGTGGCATCATGGAGCAGTTTTTGTCATAAGTCTTGTCTTGTGTCTGCCTGTCCGTCTGTTCCTGTTCATGTTTTACAGGAGGAGACAGTGGATTTATCAAACGTGCCCACGGAGTATCGGGATCTGAAGGAGGTGTTCAGTAAGTCTCGGGCTGATTCTCTTCCTCCGCATCGTCCCTATGACTGTGCTATAGACTTACTGCCAGGTACGTCTCCGCCTAAGGGCAAGTTATATTCACTCTCTGTCCCAGAGAGAGAGGTCATGGAGAAATACATTTCTGATTCTCTAGCAACGGGATTCATCCGACCTTCCTCTTCTCCAGCGGGGGCGGGGTTCTTTTTTGTGGGGAAGAAGGATGGATCGTTGCGACCTTGTATTGATTACCGGGGGTTGAACAACATCACGGTAAAGAATACTTATCCTTTGCCGTTGATGTCTTCAGCTTTCGAGAGGTTGCAAGGAGCATCTATTTTCACAAAACTGGATTTAAGGAATGCTTATCATTTGGTCCGCATCAGGGAGGGGGATGAATGGAAGACCGCCTTTAACACCCCTAGGGGGCACTTTGAATATTTGGTTATGCCGTTCGGCCTTTCCAACTCCCCAGCGGTCTTCCAAGCACTTGTCAATGACGTGTTGCGAGACATGATCGACCAGTTCATATATGTCTACCTGGATGACATATTGATTTTTTCTTCGTCTCTCCAGGAACACGTGCAACACGTCCGACAAGTGCTTCAGAGGTTGTTAGAGAATGGGCTTTTTGTCAAGGCGGAGAAATGCGTTTTTCATGCACAGTCTGTTCCTTTTCTAGGTCACATCATCTCGGTTGAGGGAATGCGTATGGATCCTGACAAGGTTAAGGCTGTGGTGAATTGGCCAAGTCCAGATTCCCGTAAGGCCCTACTAAGGTTCCTGGGGTTCGCCAATTTTTACCGGCGTTTTATTCGCAACTTCAGCCGACTAGCCGCGCCTCTGACCGCCTTGACCTCCCCCAGAACGACGTTCAGGTGGTCAGACGCAGCAGAAGCTGCGTTTGCTAAACTCAAGGGTTGCTTCGTTTCAGCCCCCATCCTGATAACCCCTGATCCATCACGTCAGTTCGTGGTGGAGGTCGATGCGTCAGAGGTGGGGGTAGGTGCAGTGTTATCCCAGCGCTCTCCTTCAGACGGCAAGATGCACCCTTGCGCGTTTTTTTCGCATCGTTTATCCCCTGCCGAAAGCAATTATGACATTGGCAACAGAGAGTTGTTGGCGGTCAAGTTAGCTTTGGAGGAGTGGCGCCACTGGTTAGAAGGGTCAGGGGTACCTTTTATCGTCTGGACCGACCACAAGAATCTGGAATACATTCGTACTGCTAAAAGACTTAATCCCAGGCAGGCTCGGTGGGCTCTTTTTTTCGGACGTTTTGACTTTACTCTCTCGTACCGCCCGGGTTCCAAAAACATCAAACCCGATTCTTTATCACGGATTTTTGACCGTTCCGATCGCCCGTCTACTCCCGAGTGCATTTTACCAGAGAATCTATTCATCTCTACACTCACATGGGAGGTCGAATCGAAGGTCTTAGAAGGGGTAACGCCTCCGACTCGTTGCCCACCGAACCGTTTGTTTGTGCCGGAGAGTTTACGGTCCAGCGTCATTCAGTGGGGTCATTGTTCCAATGTGGCTTGTCATCCAGGAGTCAATCGTACTATGTTTTTGGTTAAGCAACGATTCTGGTGGCCGCTTATGGCTCGTGACGTTCGCAGTTTTGTATTGGCTTGCTCAGTTTGTGCCACGGGTAAGACTTCCAATCAACCTCCAGATGGGTTACTCCAACCGCTGCCGGTGCCTTCGAGACCCTGGTCCCATATCGCACTAGATTTTATCACCGCCCTCCCAGGGTCACACGGTAGTTTTGACTGTGGTGGACCGGTTCTTGAAGGCGGCCCATTTCATTCCCTTGCCCAAATTACCTTCAGCCAAGGAGACAGCGTTGGTTGTCATTGACCACGTCTTTCGGCTTCATGGCCTCCCGACAGACGTGGTTTCTGACAGAGGACCCCAATTTGTGTCCAAATTTTGGCGAGAGTTTTGTAGACTTCTGGGGGCGACTGTCAGTCTGTCCTCTGGGTTCCATCCCCAGAGCAATGGCCAAACTGAGCGAGCCAACCAAGATTTGGAAAGAACGTTGCGATGTTTAGTGTCCAAGAATCCTTCCTCCTGGAGTCAGCAATTGTCTATGGTGGAGTACGCCCACAACACGTTGCCAGTGTCATCCACGGGCCTATCACCATTTGAGTGTAGCGTAGGTTACCAGCCACCAATTTTTCCTAGTCTGGAATCTGAAGTCGCGGTCCCCTCCGCCCACGCCTTCGTCCAGAGGTGTCACCGCACTTGGACTAGAGCCCGCGAGACTCTACTCCAAGTGGGGGCACGCACCAAGGCCAAAGCCGATCGCCACCGGCGGAGGCCTCCCGTATACGTCGTCGGTTCCAAAGTGTGGCTTTCTACCAAGGACATTCCTCTCCGCTCCGTTTCGAATAAGCTCGCACCAAAATTCATTGGCCCGTTCTCTGTCACTAAAATCATTAGTCCAGTGACAGTCCGCCTCAACCTTCCTCCAGTGTACAGGAGGATTCATCCCGTATTTCATGTTTCCAAAATTAAGCCCGTATTTTTTGCTCGCATTAACCCGCCAGTCCCGGTTCCCCCCCCGCCGCGTCTCGTAGACGGGGAACCTACTTATTCGGTCAATCGTGTTCTGGACTCGAGACGGAGGGGACGCGGATTCCAGTACTTGGTGGACTGGGAAGGTTACGGTCCGGAGGAGAGAAGTTGGGTACCGGCTAGAGACATCCTGGATCACTCCCTTATCGATGATTACAATCGGCAGGTAAGGGAGGCTGGGAACGCCAGGAGGCGTTCCTAGGGAAGGGGGTACTGTCACGGTTGGTAAATCCTATGTTTTCTTCTTGTCTCGTGTTTCTGTTGTTATATGTCAGCGCGCTGATTAGATGGGCGTGCCGCTCGTCAGCGTTCATCATCAATCAGCTCATTATCCCTTCACCAGCTGCAGCTTGTCAGATCATGTGTATTTATACTCACCACTTTCTCATCTTCCCTGTCAGATCGTTGTATGTGGTTTCCCCGGTGTGTGTGTGTTCCTGTCGCGTTCCAGTCCCTTGCCTTCCTTGTTCCGGTTTCTTGTTCTGTGGATTTTCTGGACTATATCGCTCACTGGATACCTCTCACCGCACCTCTACTTCACCTACCATCTGACCATCGGAGTTCCTGCGCCACCTGCCTGTTTGCCTGTGTTTGGACTGTCTCTCATTGTTACTATTATAATAAAAGAGTTTAACTGCACTTGCTTCCGTCAGTCTGTCGTGACACAATGACACTGCTCTCCAGTGTTGTGATCTAGACACGGTAGAAAGGAACATGAATCATGATTAAGGTACTACAGCAAGATAGTCAATTTATGCGAAAGAGCTTTATCTACAGATCAAGTATAATAATAACATTTAATCATCTTGGAGAGAGTTGCATCGTTGCCGAACGCGACGCGCTATGCTGTTTGAATGCTGAATGGAGAATGACTGACGAGGCGCTGTTTGAACGCTGAATGGAGAATGACTGGCAGCGGAGGGAAAAGTTTACGTGAACTTGAATTTAATGACTTAAATATTAATTTCTATCTTACATTATACTATAGTATGGCTTCATATATATTATGAGTTTTTGGACTCAACCTGAGCGCTCGTTGCCGCGGCGATCAGTGGACACAGTGTTCTCTGTAGCTCGCGCAGTCTTTACTCGGACGCGCGCTTCAATCTATCGCCGTTGCGGACGGACTCTATTCTTTCCGGTAATTTTACGGATTGATCAGAGAGGCTGCACTGTTTGACAAGCAGACAGCGGCGTGGTACACACATTGCAGATGGATTGCTAGTGAATTGCTTTTTCACACACCTTGTAGAATTGCCAAACTGCTGAAGCCATTTTACCGATTTTTACCAGGGCATACAAAATTGTCTCGCGAGTTTTGCGTCATCTGATCGGCTTTTCTGGATCGGCCTTTATAGAGACCGCCGATCACACATCCCAAAGCAATTATCGGCCGATTGTGATCGGCGACCGATCAATCGGAGCACCCTTAGGCGATTATCATACCGTGAAAATCTCATAACGTTACAACCCTACTCTGAAACTTATTCTTTTTTAATACAACCATTACTGGTGCCTTTTTTTTGTCTCTATTCACATTATTTCAATGCTTTGCCAACTTAGTGATAAAGAGAGAGGGAAACTGAAATAAACTCTGTTTTTGACCACCATTTTGCCGATTCACCCTCTGATTAAAGAGCATCTGATTAAAATACCCACATTACCATGTGATGTCCATAATTAAATTTGGGTAGAACTGTCATCACAGGGGGCGCTTTCATACGGAGCTCTGAAAGGTCAAGCGGGAGAGTCAAATGGCAGGACATTTCCCTTGTCCTTCGCACGGCTTCCGTGGAGAGTCACAGCGGTCAGTCAGCTGTGTCTCTGCGGTGAAGAGTGCCATTGTCTCTAACTGATAGGCAGCATCTAAACACACAGCAATCCAGTCTGCTGTGTCCAGTCAACCGGCTCATTTGACAAAGCCCCTTCATCTCTCTTTATAAGAGGAAGTGAGTCATTAGTCGGGATCTCCCCAGACACTGGCATCCCTGTCAGGCTTGTCATTATGTCTGCTCATGGATACAGTGAATAACGCTTGTTTACAGAGCTAAATGTCAGGGAAAGTGGCTGATGAGCGATATATTCAATCTACAAAATTTCCATCACAGTGACTTCTGCAGACCTGCCAGCACCACATAGACACAGGTCATGTTTCTTAACATTGGGGTTGTGACCCCAAAAAATAACTGTTTTAACTGAATATATTTTAAAATGTAATTTATTTTTGTGATGCAAAGCTGATTTTTCAGCAGCCGTTACTCCAGTCTTCAGTGTCACACGATCCTTCAGAAATCATTCTAATATGCTGATTTGCTGCTCAAGAAAGATTTCTTAATATTATCATCAATGCTGATATTTTTGTGGAAACCATGATACCTTTTTTTCAGGATGAAATCAGGATTCTTTGATGAAAAGAACAGCACTTTTATTAAAATGTCTTTCCAAAAATCGTACTGATCCCAATCTTTTTTGTACAGTAGTGTATACATAAAATATAATAGAAAAATATAATTTTTTGTGCTTTAAATATAACCTGAAGTCATGACCCAAACGCACAGCAAACTGTTTATTACAGACAGTTTTATTACGTCATTAGTGCACTTAAACAATAATACAGACACAAGCAAATACAGCTAAATATATAAAGCTTCAAGTTCAGACAATCTTTCCCCAAGGTTTCATAGAAACCTGGGCTTGAGATTACATTTCTTATCAGGCTTTGAAGTAAAAGTTATCTCTAAAAAAGCTATTTAAATTGAAAGGTCTCCATCTAATCCTCCGACTAAATAAATAAATAGACTCCTGTGGGCCTTTTTAGATGTGTAAATCCTCTTAAAAAATGTGCAATTAATAAAAAAATATACAGGCAAATGATGTTTATCTATGAATATACAGGGATTTTAAGCAGAACCGAATTTGGTTTTCAATGCAGAAAAGGTGTCAAAGCTCCATTTTTTTTCTTGGCCCACTGTCATCCTGTATAAGATTTATGTAGAATTTCAAAACGAGAAAGTGAGAATAAATCTTTGGTAAGGCCATCCAAACATCACCTCCATTCCTCTCCTGAAACTAAGTCATGCTTTACTGAAAATACGGAGGAGAAATCTAAGGCCCCATCCTAATCGAACATTACTCAAGAGATAACTTCATATTGTACCACCATCTGGTTGAGACAAATAATTGAGAAAATGTATCAAACAGCATGGTATATGGGCATGGTACCATAAAAACATGGACATTTTTGTAAGGGTTTGATGAGGTGACGCCAACCTCATTGTGAATGATATGGGTCTGCTAACAAAAAGGTTAAAGGTTCAACTCCACACAGGAGTGTTTGAAGAAATGGAGAGTTTCTGATACCACTTTCCTGTTAAATCACAATTGACTCAGACACTTAACCTCACTCCACTTCAGGAGTGATTGGCTCTGCAATGAGTATATTTGGATTGAAAGTATCTGCTGAAAAGCAAGTAAGAACACCAGTCAAAAGTTTGGACTTTGTTTTACACATTTTGGAATAATAGTAAAAATCATTAAAATTACGACAACCAAATAGAATTATGGGAATGTTGAGGTGACCAATGTTTAACTGATATATTTTCAGATTTAATTAATCTGTAGGTCATTCTGCACAATTTGGACAATCTCTTCATGAGATGCATCCTTGGACACTTATTGAAGCACAGTATGGCTGCTTTTCCTTCACTATACAGTTCAACTATATATAAAAAATTGTATTTTAAATAATCAAATAAATGCAATACAATAAAAGTTAAAGTAAAGTAAAATAAATTAAACAAGTTTAGTTTAATTACAAAAACACATGATGAAAAATTTGGTGCTGTTCTCCATCAAGATAAACTTGATAATCTATAGGTCCTTCTCAAAAAATGTTAAAAAAGTTAATTATTTTTTGTAATGTGCTGATAAACATTAGAATTTCATATATTTTAGATTCATTTACACACAACTGAAGTAGTCAACTGAAGTAGTCAAGCCTTTTATTGTTTTAATATTGATGATTTTGGCAAAAAAGTAAAGAAAAAACAAAAATCCAAAAAATGTGCATATTTCATCCGACCAATAAAATAAGTGTTTTTAATACAAAAAAAGTCAACCTTCAAATAATTATGTTCAGTTATGCACTCAATACTTGGTCGGGAATCCTTTTGCAGAAATGACTGCTTCAATGCGGCGTGGCATGGAGGCAATCAGCCTGTGGCACTGCTGAGGTGTTATGGAGGCCCAGGATGCTTCGATAGCGGCCTTAAGCTCATCCAGAGTGTTGGGTCTTGTGTCTCTCAACTTTCTCTTCACAATATCCCACAGATTCTCTATGGGGTTCAGGTCAGGAGAGTTGGCAGGCCAATTGAGCACAGTAATATCATGGTCAGTAAACCATTTACCAGTGGTTTTGGCACTATGAGCAGGAGCCAGGTCGTGCTGAAAAATGAAATCATCTCCATAAAGCTTTTCAGCAGATGGAAGCATGAAGTGCTCCAAAATCTCCTGATAGCTAGCTGCATTGACCCTGCCCTTGATAAAACACAGTGGACCAACACCAGCAGCTGACATGGCACCCCAGACCATCACTGACTGTGGGTACTTGACACTGGACTTCAGGCATTTTGGCATTTCCTTCTCCCCAGTCTTCATCCAGACTCTGGCACCTTGATTTCCGAATGACATGCAAAATTTGCTTTCATCCGAAAAAAGTACTTTGGACCACTGAGCAACAGTCCAGTGCTGCTTCTCTGTAGCCCAGGTCAGGCGCTTCTGCTGCTGTTTCTGGTTCAAAAGTGGCTTGACCTGGGGAATGCGGCACCTGTAGCCCATTTCCTGCACACGCCTGTGCACGGTGGCTCTGGATGTTTCTACTCCAGACTCAGTCCACTGCTTCCGCAGGTCCCCCAAGGTCTGGAATCGGTCTTTCTCCACAATCTTCCTCAGGGTCCGGTCACCTCTTCTCGTTGTGCAGCGTTTTTTGCCACACTTTTTCCTTCCCACAGACTTCCCACTGAGGTGCCTTGATACAGCACTCTGGGAACAGCCTATTTGTGCAGAAATTTCTTTCTGTGTCTTACCCTCTTGCTTGAGGATGTCAATGATGGCCTTCTGGACAGCAGTCAGGTCGGCAGTCTTACCCATGATTGCGGTTTTGAGTAATGAAACAGGCTGGGAGTTTTTAAAAGCCTCAGGAATCTTTTACAGGTGTTTAGAGTTAATTAGTTGATTCAGATGATTAGGTTAATAGCTCGTTTAGAGAACCTTTTCATGATATGCTAATTTTTTGAGATAGGAATTTTGGGTTTTCATGAGCTGTATGCCAAAATCATCAGTATTAAAACAATAAAAGACCTGAAATATTTCAGTTGGTGTGCAATGAATCTAAAATATATGAAAGTTTAATTTTTATCATTACTTCTCTGTTATAGCCCCCAAGGTTTGGAACTCTCTTCCGTTGGCTCTCAGGACAACAACCACATTGCATGTATTTAAGTATAAACTCAAAGCACATTTGTTTAACCAGTATTATCAGTCATGAAATGTTAATCTGACATAACACAGTCACAATGTTAACCTAGGTTCCAATAATCACTCCAACTGTCCACTATGTTGTCTGTAATTAATGTTCGTTGCCCTGTTTTATGTTTGTATTGTAAATGTAATGTGATTTGCAACTGCAATCGCTCATTACTTGGACTGGGCAAATGCCCATTGTCTGTCTATCTATGTGTAAACTGCTTGTTATCTACTGTCAATGTGAAGCGTCCTTGAGCTTGGGAAAGGCGCTATATAAATTAAACCTATTATTACTATTACATTATGGAAAATAATGAACGTCACAATATGCAAATTTTTTGAGAAGGACCTGTATATGACCTTGCCCAACAGGGACTGACGAAAGTTTATAATCGAGAGAGTAAGAGGACAGGAAGGATTTGGGCATCATCGCAGCTGAAGCAGAGAATGGAAACCCAGCCATCCATCAATCACGATGCCCAGCCCAAGCAACCAAGAGAGGATTGGGAGATTGTAAACAAGCTGAAGGGGAAGGGTGAAAGAGAAATAAAGTAATGCATATGAAAAAAAGCAGGATTTATCCACTTGCAGAATTCAAGAGCCAACTGTAAACACAAAGAGGATAAAGACTTATGGGTTAAGAAATTCACTTTCCTGTAGAAAAGTTTGCTGAATTTCATGAGCTGCAATGACGAAGCTGAAAGATTAGGAGAGGGAGATGGAGTGAGTGAAAGATGTGCATGAAAAAAAGAAGAGCAGGAGATAAAGCTGAGCTGTCTGCGGCTCCCTGACCATCCATATTCAGAGTGGCAGCGCAATGGCAACACAAACAAACAGGCCAGCTAAATCAATACAGTAACAACTTCAAGCATTCAGAACAGAACTCCTTTAATACACAATCAAGAGACCGGTGATCAATCATCTCTCAGACATAGACCAATAACTAGCGCGCAGGTCTTTTGTCTAACAACCTGCCATGTTGCTTATATATTAATCGAGCGTGTCAAGGATGGTATAACGCTATCCTTTACTAAGTCAAATAAAGTTTTTTTTTTTGCATCACTGTGCAATCATTTACAGCAATGCATCAATAACATAGAAAAACAAGACATCTGTACTGCATCTGGGGATGGCAGCAGCTGTGTACACAAGCTTGACAGTCCCCTCTGGGTTCAGTGACTGAAAGCTGAGAGGGAGGCAACATTTTGACACTTTTTGAGCACAGTATAATCAGTGCTCGAAGTGGGCCGGTACGCAGCACTTGTCTATTTGAATCTGTTGCGTACCGGCACTTGCCACTCACATGGTGCCGATGTAGAGCCGAATTCTGTGACCCACCGAATTCTGTGACCCTAGTAGGCGCTGTAGTGACGGTAGGGTTAGGATTAGGATTGGGATTAGGAGTTGGTCGGATTAGCTCAATACATTGCCAACTAGGGTCACAGAATTCGGCACCACACCTGTACTCTGAGCACCCACACCGAAACATAGAATATCAGACTATTAATTAATTGTATACATTGTGCGTTTCGGAGCTTCTATAAACTGTACGAACTGAACGGATCAATTATCTGCGCAATATGACTGACTGAAGCCCAATTGCTTAATTTTGCATGAGTGGCGAGTGAATGAAAAGTCCAAAACGCTCCAAAAGTCCTAACGCTCCAAAAGTGTGATAAGATTTGCGCAAGCTGTTACTTTCACATCACTGATGATAAAATGTGCAACCCATTTGAATTCTATTGAGAATGTAGTAAAACGTTATGGAGAAATCACAAAATATAAAACAGCCACTAAAAAGACTCATAAAAAGAGGGGAAAACATCACCAACATAAATTAGAAAGCTTTTTAAACTACTCATCACCAACTTTACTAGAATTGATCACGTTCTATTGTATTTATTGTGGTAAATTTGGACTAATTTGTTATAGAATTTATAATAGATAATCTGTTAGGGGAATAGATTATTCACTAAAGATTTATATTACAACTGTGGGATGTTGTAGCTACAGAAATATGTAGGTTGCTATTTTTAATAACAAAAGCTATAGATAAAAAAAGAGCTTTAAAGCCTGGACCTACTTTAATTATTGACTAAACAACTGGTTTTCCCTATGTGTAAAATGTGTTCTGCTAATGATGACAGATATTAGGAAAAACCTGGGTTTTGACAGGAAATGACAGGAAATTAAGTGTTCAGTATAAGAAAATCCTAAGTAAAGACACTTTATTTTTTCCACTTCAAGAGTATAATAGAATATTGAAAATTGGTTTAACTATGACAAAATCCATTTAAGCATGTCAGTCCAATCCATCCAGCATGGATAGGTGGCAGAAATAAGGTAAAGGGACAAACCTCCTGAACTGTTTGCCAAGCTTACGTTTCAGTGGCATCCAAACAGCTGAGATTTGACAATATGGGATTTAAAATCTAATTTAAACCTGGAAATAACTTGGAAAGTTTAAGGATTTTGAAGAAATTGTGGTGCTTTTAGGTTTTACACAAACTTGTGGAGTTCATGCTGCTCAAATGCTTCTTCCATTAAAGGAAATTAGGACAAACCAAATGTTAAGACTTTGGCCCTGTCCCAAATGGAACCCTAAGCTCTCGCAATCTTCCTCCAAGTCCACACTTTCGTGACGTAATGCCACTTTGACTTTCAGGTATAGAAGTCTACTGTGGAGCTCGCAGGCTTGTGGGCTCACCAAAAGTGCGCATTGAGGGCGTATATTGGCCGCAAAGGGGGTGGTCGCGAACACCCTTCTGAAACCTACAATGGGACACACTGTGGACTTGGGTGCATGCGTGGCAATTGTAAGTCCACAAGAGCACATGAAGTGTGCCATTTTGGGCAGGGCCTTTCTTATATTCATGCAAATCTTTCAATTCAACCTTCCACTCAAATTGTAATGCTGAAAATATAATTGGTAAAAATAAATTAAATTAGAAAAAAGGCTCTCAGACTATTGGACCCCACTGAACTCAAACTTTAGCTTCTTTAATTCATATCAGGCAAAGAAACATCAGCCCATCATTTTTGAGGTTGGTCCACATGATGCTTTTACAAATAAGATGGTTAGTTCTTTTAATCAAAAGACAGTCTTCCTTTCCTACGGCCACCATGTTGTGCCATTGCACTTTGTTCCATTCATTTTTCATTGAGTGGCATGTGTCCTCCTTATTACAGTCTCTGACTATTACCACATAAAAAGCACGAGCTAATGTGACAGCGACAAGGAAACACTTCCCAAAATGTTAGGAAGAATAATTCACCCCCCCCCCCCCCCCCCCCCAAAAAAAAAATTCTGCTATTAAATATTCATCCTTATGTTAAGTCTTAAATGTTAGTGCAGTGTTTCCCAACCACTGTGCGGCACATTAGTGTGCCGTGACAGGTTGTCAGGTGTTGACGGTATGAAAATCTTTTGTTTTATCATCACCAACATTGAAGTCTGCCTGACTTAAGCTGAAGTTTCACATTAAATGTGAGTACTACTTTTAAAATAATATACTGTATAGTTTTTATATGCCATTTGAAGCAATGAATGTTTGTACAATTTTGTTAGCCTATATTTTCATATAGTGGTGTGCCGTGGGATTTTTTCCTCATCAAAACTGTGCCGTGGCAAAAAAAGGTTGGGAAACACCGTGTTAGTGTTGGTGTATACCAGTGATGGGAATAACGGCGTTATAAATAAACAGCGTTACTAACAGCGTTATCTTTTTCAGTAACGTGTAATCAAACGATTTACTGTTTCCCCCGTTACAACGCCGTTACCGTAACTGACAGTAAAATGCGGCGGTACTACAATTGAGCTCACTGAAGCGGTTTTCATCCGAGTAGGCTCTCTGTCAGCCAAAGGACCTGCAAAGTTTTTTGTCTGGTGTGTGTGTGTGTTTATGAGGCGAAGCAAACGCCGCGAGCGAGTCACATTGCGCGAGAGAGACCGAGTGTGTCTGAAACCGAGCTCGACTTTGCGCGAAAGAGATCGAGGGTGTCCGAGCATTATATAGCTTGTTTATAAATAAATTACACATTTCAGCATTAGAATAATCTCTGTAGCCTATTGGTATCATCTGCAACGTTTTAATTACTTTACATGGTTATAAAAAATTAAATCTGGGAACTCTCTCTTTAGGTTATAAAATAAAACCCAAAAATAACCTGCAGGGATTGTTCCCAGAGGCCATCTTTGTTTGACTGGTTGTGAAAACGTGTGTCAAACACGCCTAGAATTTGGCTTAAATAACATTCTCGGTTACTAACGTAACCTCAGTTCTCTCTAGAAGAGGCAAGAGGGAACGAGTACTGCGTAATATCTTACGCTAGGGGAACACTATGCAAAACGCCGTGCATGCGGGGATCCAACATCAAGGTCCCAAAAGGGCAGGTGCCCTGGGCTCATATAGTGCATAATCACCATGAACTCCGAGAGTCCGAGAAGAGAGGCTAGAAGCATCATTCTCAAATAATTTAGCCATAAGAAGGGCTATTTATTATAATAGTGCTACACACAGTTAGGATGAAGAGAACTTCAGCCTGTACTGAGTGATAGTATGGGCATTATTTTTCCTCGGGAAAAAACTCACAGCCCGTTGAGCAGTGCTCAAGCGAGTGCAGTACTCTGCGCCAAACGACGGGGCAGGTGGTGCTTGACTTTAAACCGACAGCAATTTAGCTTGTAAGGCGGGAACTTCTAGGTTATAAAACCTTATAAATGTAGACGGGGAGGCCCAGCCTGCCGCCATACAGATATCTTGTAAGGAGATCCCACTAGACCACGCCCACGATGAGGCCATGCCTCTGGTGGACTGTGCTCTAACACCCAAGGGGCACTCCAGTCCCTTTGTAGTGTATGCCATTGCAATGGTATCAACTGTCCATCTGGATAGGGTCTGTTTCGAGGCGGCTAGGCCCTTAGCGCGGCGGCCGTTATCCGTCAGTGAGCAACTCGAGTGAAGCTGGTGAAGCTGGCGGGCGAACCGGCGAGCTTTCAGGGGCTGGAGAAGGTTTGGGGACCCGCTGAGTACGGCGCTTTTACGGCGCGGCACTATAGCGGGTGGAAGTGCAGTCTCGGTGAAGAATGCCAGGCGAGTCCTCAGAGTCACCATAGGCAATAGCTCGCAGTGAGGGCAGCCGCCGTCGGCGAGCGCGAGAGCTGCATGATCCTCTCCCAGGCAGGAAACGCATATCACATGGCGGTCCCCGTCGCTGAGTGGGGCTTGGCACGAGCCACAGGAGGATGGCATCTTTAAAAAGACGCGGCTCTTTTAGATGATAGACGTGTGAGTCGCGGGGCGAACACACACACACACACACACAGAGCAGAGTAAAGGATAAATAGTACACCGGATAGCGTAGCAGGAACGGCGGCTGAAGGCGGCGAGGTGAAGGCCAGCGACTTCAGTGCAAACGCTCGTCCCGCAGAAAGCTGTCTCGGCGGCGCGGCTTCTTCACTCAGGATCCAGCGATACAGAGCTTCGCTGAAGAGATGAAAAATCAGTGAAATCAGCCATCGAGCTATCTTTATAGGGCTAGGCCACGCCCCTTTGGGCGCGAGCGTGACACAATGGGGCGCAAAGTGCCCCCATTGGACCGCCACCAAAGGGCCGCTCTCGATAGGCTGCTGCAGTTGCCGCAGGACAGCCAATAGGCACGCTGAGCCGCCTGCCTATGTCTGTTTGCTGCTGCAACGCGTTTTGCAATAATTCAAAATTAAGGATAATTTTTTGGCTTCAATATCTCGAGGAAAAGAGGTTTTCCCCTAGCGTAAGATATTACGCAGTACGAGAGAACCTCTCTTAAGAGAACCTCTGATGATGACGTTCTTTGTAGGTTATAAAAATAAAACCCCAAAATATTATTGTTACGTCCCTGTGGTCTCGCGCATACATGTGTTTTCTTTTGTTTCTCTTTCTCTATACTGTCTATCACATTCTTAGGCTTGCGTCACCACTCGTCCGCTGTTGGCTGAGAGAGATGTCAATCATCATCTACGTCGTGACGTCATCTTTCCTCCCGCAACCTATCAAGTTTACGACGCGAGTTTAAAAGGAAGCTGAGAAGAACGCATGTCAGCTTGCTTGTTTCTGTCGCTTTTTGTTTTTGTTATTTTCTGTCATAGACATTGTCCTGTTGTTTTTTCTTTCGGCCATGACGGCGTGTTTTGAGCTTTACCAAGTGTAATGTGTTCTGCCATGACGGCGTGTTTTGAGATTACCAAGTGTAATGTGTTCTGCCATGATGGCGTGTTTTGAGATTACCAAGAGAAATTCGGACAGGTAATATGTCACGTGACGTACACAAAGCAACACTTAGCAAACTCGATGTATACAAACACCAGGGGCTCGTTCTTCGTACGTTGCTTAAAACATCCGAGATCAAATGAGACATCCAAGATGATATCATCGTGCTAATCATGATCCGGCTAATTAGGTTCTTCGAACACTCCTGTTGTTTATGATTAGTATAGCTGGATTGAGTTATCTGAGATAATTGCGCGTGCATGCGCTGGGTTAAAAGGGGATATGTATCGATAGTAGAAACATTGATCAGCAACGCTGCTATTGGCTGCTCACCGTGTCCAAAGAGCGCGCTCAGTTTTACTCTGCAGCAGAGCAAGAGTTATTGCTTGAAGGACATGCTGAATTTGAAAACTTAATTACAAGTTTTCACCTAAAATGTGCAAAAGCCAGGAGAGAGGGCTGGCAACAAGTAGCTAATTAAGTTTGTAGTGACCATTTAGATGTTTTTATCACTCATTACAGTATATATATTTTTATTTTAATCATTTCTAAATAATTAATAACTTTGTTCATTGTAATGTCAGTCACCACCCACTACTAGAACATGGGAACAAGTAAAAGTGAAGTACTAGAATATTCTACATAATGGCAATTTGTACTATAGGCTAGGCCTACTATAATCTCTTTTAAAAAGGCACTGTTAATAAATAGTTGGTTGTTTATAAAAGCAACCAAGAAAAAGGCTGAGAAAAAAAAAGAAAAGAAAAACAAACAGGTGGTGGTCCTGCACCCCCACATTATACCCCGGCAGAAGAGCTGGCCCTTGGGTTAAATGTGAACCGACCCGTCCTGGGTTCAGCTCTTCCTCAGACACACAGCAGGGACCAGTAGCAGCAACTCCTTCATTACTGGTAAATGAACTTTAAATGATCTTACACTGTAAAATAATTTTTTGCTGCACTATAGGCCTATAATCCCAATGGCTGGTCCAGTCTTGAGTAGGCCTAGTGATGAATTGCTTACTTGTGAAAGTGTGCATGCGTGAAACTACATGTAGCCTAGTTAATGTAAAAAAAAAATCTGTTGCCATGAGTTATTGATCACATTTCCCCCAGTGTACTTCATTGTAATGAAATTGTGTTTTCCTCTTTTTTGCAGTTTTAAACACCAACACTTCTATCTGTTCCCAAGCAAGTGGCTGAAGCATGTGCAGTAAGTGGACTTTTCCAAACTTTACATCAAAAGGGAAGAAAGTACAACACTTTATAATGCCCATCCCTCCCCCCAATGCACAGGACAGTGAAGAAACTCTCTCAGATGACTGTCTTTTGAAAAAAGTATCTTTAAATAACTTTACTTAATTTACACTTGAGTACCTATTATTTCTGAATGCAATATGTGTTGCAGGAGTCCACATCTACAGAAAGGCCTACAGAAGAGTCTGCACAAAGGAGTTATACAGAGGTGGGCAGTGTATAATTTTCCTTTTATTTTTTGTTGCATAAGGCTTGTGTTGACAGGTTTAACCCAAGCCCCCCTGACCCTAGAAAATAGAGTATTTTGGGGGGGACAACTTAAAGAAAAAAAACTGGCACTATAGAGTTAGAGATAGAGTTGCTTCAAAGGAACTTCAGAGTAAGTGCTAATATATTATTTCACACAGGGTACTATTGCTGACCTTGCATAGTATCTCTTATTGCAGGTAAAATATGACTTGATCACTGGCTTTTCTTTACAAAGAACAATTTAAATAAAAAATCAAAGAACTAAGCATATTTGTCTTGTCTTTTATTAAACATTTATTGAAATGTTTCATGTTTTTGCTGATGGTGGAAATGTTGTGTAATATGGCACATGTAATGTTACAGGCCCTGTGAAGTGCAACCCTCAGGCTTTTCAGACACTGAAATCTTCCCTTTAGTTGGCCAAAGTTCATTTCATTGTGTGACCTTGTCCTAGCTAGAGCTGCATTGTAACTGTGTATGTAATACAGTGAGCTTGATATTTATATGTTTCCTTACCATTTTCAAGTAATGTGCATAAATGTGAATCTCTGTGCTTCCACATTTGTGATATGGAATAGTCACACACCATCTAGATATTTTAGTCTGTCAACTGCCTTTTTTTAAATTTGATATAGGCCTAATATTACTAATCTGGAATATTAAGAATTGTAATAGTAACTTGGCTGCACATTTACATTGTGGTCCCCCTTTCTGTTCACAAAATCCCCCTCATAGAGGGCTTGATGGGTACATGTGTGCAGTCTATTGACCAATCACATTAAGTGAAGCCTGGGGGACATTTCTGTGTCATATTAATCGGCATGTTCATGATTGCATGATCTTCATTAAAATGTATAATATACCTGCGTTGGTAAAAAAAAAACCCTGCTATATCCTACAACCTTGGGTCTAAACTGGCTTGGAAATGCCACAAAAAACACCCTAAAAACTGCTTGAGCGCCAGGGTAAACTTTGTGAATGACAGCACTTATCAAGTTCTCCGCATCCCCATAGTTTAAAGGAAAGAGCCACTCGCAAATAATATCAGGACAATGCACACAGTTTGTGCTGTTATTAAAGGCCTACTCCGACGAGTCGAACATTTAATGTGCGTTTCCAAAAAATAATTGATGTATACGACATCCTCACGAGTCATGAGAAAAATTATATCTCTCAAAAAGTACACTATCGCGCTGCGTTAAAAGACTTCTCGTATCACCTCCGCTTATAAAGCCGCGATCTAATCCTGTTTACATGAAATAAGCCTGCTCGCGAGCAGGTTCAAGCTTGCGCACCTGTTGCTATGACAGCAAGTCTAGGATGAGCTTCGAAGAACCAAACAATCCAAGATCATACCAAATCGCCAACAATCAAATCCAGCTAACTGAGTTAGCGACGTACGAAGAACAGGCCCCAGGTAAGGAAGTGAACGCCACCCTTGTATGTTTTTGTTATTAGTTAGAGCAGTTAGAGAGGGCGCTTTGCGCTGAAGAATTCTGTCTTTTCTTTTCTTTTTGTTATTAGTTAACGTTAGTTAAGAGGTTGTGATTAGATAACCGGAGTTTGTTTCGTTCTTTTCTTTCATTTGGCTTCACTATTTATGTCCTTGTTCTCTTGAGTTATTTACTTTGAACTCTCAATCTGTATATTTTGGTTTATTTTTCATTGTGACCACAAAAAGTATTATTATCATTGTTAGAAGTATTATTATTATTTATCTTATTTACCATTTCACAAGTACAATAAAACCGTACTTTATTTTTTTCACAATACTTTGTGTCGTCTCTTGCCATTTTAATTACACCACCTTCTGATCACGACCTCAATGTTGCCCCTTTAAAGACTTTGTGTCTAAGGGTGCGTAACAATTATATTTTATTATTATTTATTTTTTATATATTGTTAAGTATTTTATTGAGAGCACTTGTTAAACTGTTTACTTTTGTGAGGAATAAAATACTTCAAGTAGGCTACAGTACGTCTACCAGTTGTGAGACAGTTTTATAACTTTAATTTGCACACACAAAGAGTGTATGTGTCACGGGTGATGGTGCAGGATGAAGGAGAGGCTGACACAAAGACTCCAATTCAAACATTTACTTCTATAATCAAACTCAGATACAGAATGACAGTCATAATGAAACACTCAAGCTTTACACCATGTAACATAGACGAGAACCGATCAAGACAGACTGAACAGAAGAAAATAAATACAAGCACAAATGAACACTAACGAAGTGAAGACAGGTGACACAGATGATCATGACGAGAAACAGGTGGCTAATGAGGAAGTGAGTTCAGGTGAGGAGACAAGCGGGATCCTGGGAAGTGTAGTGATGACAAAGACAGAAGGTGCAGACGGTGACTGTGACAGTATGTATATTTTGTATTATTATTTATTTATTTATTTTTGGTACATTTCTTAAGAAGCACAATTTATTTTTTAGACTTATTTGTTGGGCAGTTGTGGTCTGTTCAATAAATATTAAAAGTTCTAATTTAAACCATCTATTGTGTTTTATTGTTCCACTCTAGTAATGATAATATTTACAATGATATATTGAATTTAATAGGTGTCTCTCACATTGTCCCACAGCAACATTAAAATAGTGTAGATTAGTGTACAATGTTTTATAATAATAATTTATTGTATTTAGTGTCCATTTCATTCATTTAACATATTTAATATTGGGGGCATCCAAGTTATTTGAAATATTTGCCTTTTTTATTTAAGTAATGCAATAGTTACTTTCCCTGGCAATTAGTTACTTTTATAATGATGTAACTCAGTTACTAACTGGGTTACTATTTGTGAGAAGTAACTAGTAATAACTAATTACTTTTTTAAGTAACATGCCCAACGCTGGTGTATACACTAACATTTATTTATGATCTCATTCATACATTTTAGCACAATCTGCTTACACGCCACTAGGGTTAGGGTTAGGTGATATTGGCCAATACATTACATGATGCTTCTTATAAAATGAATTAATTAAATAAATGAAAAAAATATTAGTTTTGTAAAATTCATATGCAGGTGAAACTTTTAAGTTCGTCTTTAAAACATAAATTTCAAGCAGTCAAGCACTATTTTCAAGCATTTAAGCACAACATTTTTAGATCAAAAGGTTTAAACTCTTTCCACGCCATTGATGGAATTTTCCGCAATCCATGCTTTCACTGTTATATGGTGGGGGGCTATTACGCATCTTCTAAAAAAGTACAGAGCAAAACAAACGTGACTTCTTCCAGATGTTTAGAGCAAAATACATCTCTTTTTTAATGATCCTTGCAAATTTGTTTGTCAAATAATTTGGCTAATTAGATTATGTTTTCCATTACCGGTAATAGAGTAGTATTCTCAGCCTCATTTAACACATTACATTCAGCTGAATTCCACAGATTTCGAACAAAACTACTACAGAAAATGTTTAAAAAAAACCTAGCAAATTCCATCTGGTCCTATGAGAGCTTTCTCCATGTGCAGACATTCATTGTCCAATCTCTAACACATTATTTATCTATTTACATATGATACATGTCAGACATGCCGTCAGCCAATTTAGTGCCTTAATCAGACACACCTAGAGAAAGCGAAACACACACACACACACACACACACACACACGATTTCTGTGGGGCCTGAGGGGTTTAAGCTGATCAATATTGCACAGGTGTTGGATCAGAGGAGAATGTGTGGTAATAATCAACCCGATCACACTAAATGCGTCTTTATAGCACGCATGTGTATTGTCGTGTAATTTATACGCTAAAGTGAGTTTTTACGTGCATATGATACGCATTGGTTGGTTAGGGTAGGTTTAGGTGTGGGGTGGGGTGCGTGTGTATTATACGTTTGGGTAGAATTAGTGGTGTGGGGTGCGTGTGTATTACACGTAAATGAACTGCGTATCAAATGCACGCTAAAAACTGCGTCTCATATGCACGTAAAAACTCATTTTCGCGTATAAATTACACGACAATACACGATGCGTGTTATAGAGACGCATTTACGTGAGAACAGGCTGTAATAATACATATCAAAAACTTCTGCTTTAACCTCCTGTGGTACCCATAGAGAGCAGGAGTGTGTGGTAACACTTTAGAATACTGTATCTTACTTACTGCATAACTAATAAGGAATTATTGAAGAACTAGTAGGTAATTCTTCATTAACTACTTCACTGCTGTATAAAAGGCTCAGACGTTTTTTGGATGCCTGCCGCTTTAAGACTCTTCTTCTGTGGTTACGGTGAAGGAAGTGCGTACTAGTGTGTGTTGGCTATAGTGGGAACGGATACAAGTTCAAGTTTAACAGTAATAGTTTAGCCCACATACATGGGTTGATTAGCCTCTTTAGTTCATCCTGAGAAATCCAGCTTTCAATGTTCCATGTGTTGAGTGAATGAAGAAAAGTAAGTGATTGTTATTTTGTTGTGTTTATGTTTCTATATCGTAGATTCACCGTGTATTAACGTGCCCAGCGTGATGAGTGATATTTCTAGTGTAAGAGCAATGTTTATGCTGTAAAACACCGCAGGAAATAATAAGTTAACTGGTGTGAGTCTTCTGATGTCGAAGTTATGTAGTAATGTTTATAACATTGAGTTAAGAAGAGTTAATATCGTGCTCAGGAGACCATGTGCGGACGCTATTGTGTAGTAGCCTCGTCTGGCCTGAGGGTGTCGCCATTGCTCGTTCTGTTAACCCTTTTTTAATACAGTTTGTAATGTAAACTAGTCAGTGAGATAGGTGAAGCTCCTTATCTCTTTCCAAAAAGTGATATCCTCATTTCTGTAATTGTAGATTGTTTAAAGGGTATTATAACAATGTTTATTGAGAGATTTATGTTTGATTATCCTGATTTGTATTCTGTGTGTGTGGATTTATTATTCACGTTGCATAGTGATTTAAGTACTGTAGCCTAACTGTTTAAATGACAGTACCTAATTTTGATTTATTTGTTTTTTATCAGACTATAATGACAATACTGGATATTGGAATGTTCTGATGAGTACTGCTGAAGCTCAATACAGTTAAAGGAAAGAAAATTCATCTCCTCGTCTTTATTCCTGTGTCCTAACCGATACACCATCCTGTTTACTGGCTGAAAACTTTGATGAACTAGCCCTATTTGATTACCTCACTAACATTGGTCCTTCGAGCCGGA
Organism: Tiaroga cobitis; assembly: GCA_030578255.1. Taxonomy (NCBI): domain Eukaryota; kingdom Metazoa; phylum Chordata; class Actinopteri; order Cypriniformes; family Leuciscidae; genus Tiaroga; species Tiaroga cobitis. Next base: position 28,078,150 of record CM060611.1, on the reverse strand, counting down.
TAGCTGTATTCAGGATGGAGTCAGATGAAGAGATGTATCCTGATGTGAGACCTAAACGTCAAATACGTCGACCTGCCAGACTTCAGGACTTTGAAGTGGACTATATGGGATATAGTCAACGAGATCAGTTACAATGGGGCCCGCCATCCTCTGCCTTGGATAGGAGTGGGTTCCTCACTCGGGAGGGTCCAGACCAGATGACTTCCTTCCAGACAGCCTACCCTCACTCTAGTGGCTTCCATGGGAATGCTGCTTACCCTGAGATTCCTCAGCTAGCCCCAGACCACAGCCAGAGGAGAGATTTGGATGGGTTTATTCAGCCTGCGCGAACACCCTCATCCCATCAGAGCCCATGTCTGGATCCTCGTTTCCCGGAGGAAATCAGAGCTATCCGAGAGGAGAATACTAAGCTGTTCCAAACACAACAGGCCTTCCAGACTGGCATAAAGGAACTCAATGAAGCACGGCGCGAGATGAAAGAATTACTGGAGGTAGCCCGCTCACTCAGAGCAGACCTGGCCCAAGTTAATAGTTCAGCCTCAAATTACAGTAACCCCAGATCTCCACAAGCCGCTGCTGTAGCCTCAAGGAGTTTCGATGTTGCAGCACATTCAAAGGAAATGGAGGAGGAGGAATGGCCTGATCCTCCACCCTGGCCTGAACCTGATGAGAACCTGTCGAGAGGCATGTGCAATCTCAGGGTCGAAGAACAAGGGCTAGACAGTAGCCAACTCGACTTTGCCCCTGAAGCTAGAGTATGTATGCCTTGTAAGACTCCACTGCCTCCTCAGCATCCCGTTCCTGCTTCCGGCAAAGGGATATCACCATACCTCTCTAGACGACCCTCTCAGCTGCTCACACACCCTGGACCAGCACCTTTAATGCAATCAGCGCCTGCACGAGCCTACCATCCCTTGGCAGCCACTGGAGCGGTACATGGCATGCCGCCACCTAAACAGTTTATTCAGCCACCAGGGAATGAACAAGTGTATCGAGGGCCCCAACCCACAATCCCAAAGTTCATTCACCCGGATCCCAGTGAGTTTGCACGGCTTCGCATAGCTCTAGAGAACCTACTCCCATCTAATGCTACAGAACTTTTCAAGTATCAAATACTTGTGGATCATTTAAAGCTGGAGGAAGCTAGGCTTATAGCTGATGCCTATCTGAACTCACCAACCCCCTATAGTGACACTATGTCAGCCCTCCATGATAAATTTGGTCAGCCTCATCAACTTGCCTTAAAGAAGATAGCAAGTGTTCTAGAAACCCCCGAAGTTAAGCGTGGTGATACTATGGCATTCCAGAAGTTCTCTCTCCAGATACAATCTTTAGTGGGCTTGTTGCAGACTCTGGGTCCTGAAGGGGAAATCGAACTCAACTGTGGATCACATGTTGCTCGTCTGCTGAGTAAGCTCCCTCCAGAACAGCGAGCTGATTTCCGTCGACATCAGTTCAAGCAGTTAGGGGCGACCCACACTCTACATGATTTGGCACAGTGGCTCCGCTATGAATCATGGTGTCAGGGTTTCGACAGTCAGGCTACTGTACGCAGCGTAAAAGAAAGGCAGAACGTGAAGACTGATGTTCGTCCTGGAAGACAAACAGTGACCGTCCTACATGGAGCTGGTGAGTCTGCAGAGACAGCCCCGTTGTACCACAAAGAGAGTTCAGCCAGCAGAACAGCCAAGAGTAGAGCCTACTGTGCCTACTGTGATAGTAATGAGCATTATCTCAGTCAATGCAGTGCTGTCGCCAAACTTTCCAAAGATCAGCTTAGAGAGTGGATACGGGTTAACAAGCGGTGCTGGCGCTGTGCACGAACTCATCAAGCAGCTCAGTGCACATTGAAGAAACCCTGCAACATCTGTCAGGGAAAACACCTACTGGCCCTTCACGAGATAAATACAAGAGCAGAGAGGGGCAATAAAGAGGTAGCTGTTAAAGGAGAGAGCTGCTTAATCAGCTCTGCGGTTGACTCGCTTTACCTGGACAGACCTGGCGCCGGGAATCGGGTCATGTTAAAGGTCGTCCCGGTGCTCGTACATTATGAGGACCGGACACTTGACACCTTTGCGATCCTCGATGATGGATCAGAGAGGACCATGTTGTTGCCAGCAGCAGCTAAGTTTCTAGGCATGAAGGGCACTCCTGAAGCTCTTCCTCTGCGTACAGTCCGTCAGGACATCCAGATCCTCCATGGTCACACAGTGTCTTTCCGCGTCTCACCATCTGCAAACCCTCACACTAGCTATAAGATCGATGGTGCCTTCACAGCTGGCCGCCTTAGCCTAGCACAGCATACTTACCCTATTGACCGCCTGCAGAGGAAGTATAAACACCTAAGTGGCATTCCCCTACCTGCCTTAAAAGATGCTCAGCCAACACTTCTTGTAGGCTCCGACAACCCTCAGCTGATAATACCTGTCGAGCCAGTCAGACTTGGTCCACCAGGTGGCCCAGCCGCAATCCGCACCAGGCTTGGGTGGACTCTTCAAGGCCCTACCCCATTCATGGGGCGGCAAATCCAACAGGCACAGTGTCTGTTTACTTCATCTACACCACCAATGGATGAGCTTTACAAGCATGTTGAGAGGCTCTGGCAAGTAGACACTGTACCTTACCGACACGAACGAGAGGTGACTCGGTCAAAGCAGGATCAGCAAGCTGTAGCATTGCTTGAAGCCAAGACAGTCCGTATTAATGTAGATGGAATTCTCAGGTACGCCACACCATTGCTGCGCCATGCAAACATGCCACCTTTGCACTCACCAAAGGAGTCTGTTATGCCCATGTTACGTAGTACTGAGAGGCGACTCTTAAAGGACCCAAAGCGAGCAGAAGCATACAAGATGGAAATGCAGAAGCTCATTGAAGCAGGTGCTGTGAGGGAAGTTACTGAGGAGACCTCTACCAAAGAAGGATGGTATATCTCACATCATCTCGTCAGCCACAACGGAAAGAACCGCCTTGTTTTCAACTGCTCTCACCAGTACCTTGGGCAGACCCTGAACCAGTACCTGCTACCTGGCCCTACCCTTGGTGCCCCCTTGCTTGGAGTCTTAGTGAGATTTCGTGAACATCCCATAGCGGTTAGTGGAGACATTAAGGGGATGTTTCATCAAGTCCGCCTTATCCCTGAAGATCGCCCTCTTCTAAGGTTCCTGTGGCGGGACCTGAGGGTGGACGAGCCCCCAAGAACATTTGAGTGGCAAGTTTTGCCTTTCGGCACAACTTGCAGCCCGTGCTGTGCGACATACGCCCTGCAGCGCCACATTGTTGACAACTGCAAGTCGGACGATGACCTGAGATTCTCGGTTGAGAATTGTTTTTACGTCGATAATTGCCTGCAGAGCATGTGTACGCCGGGTAAAGCTAAGCTGCTGGTCGATCGGCTCAGGGATCTTCTGTCTTCTGCAGGCTTTGAGCTGCGTCAATGGGCTTGCAATGATCCAAGCGTCCTGAGCCACTTGCCTCAAGAGGCCAGATCGGAAAGCCTGGACCTGTGGCTGGCACAGGATAAGTCCAACCCTCTGGAGTCAACACTCGGTCTCAGCTGGAATTGGGCAACCGACTCCTTGAGCTACAAACATAGGCCTGTGACCTACGAGGTACCAACCCTGAGGAACATATACAGAGTTCTAGCTACTCAATATGACCCTTTAGGTTACATGTTACCTTACTCCACCCGAGCAAAGCTCATCATTAGGCAGCTGTGGGATAAGAAGCGAGGTTGGGATGATTCTAACTTACCCTCCGAACTCCTGCAAGCCTGGTCCAGCTGGGAGGCTGAACTTGAGTCCTTACCTCTCCTTACCTTTCCACGTGCATATGTTCCTGCGGACGCAAACCTTGAGGGTGCCATCCGTGAGGTGCACATCTTCGCAGATGCCTCTGAGCAAGCTTATGGAGCTGTAGCCTACATGAGAACTGAGGACAAGGAAGGCCAGATCCACCTGTCTTTCATCCTTGCTCGTTCACGAGTAGCTCCAAGACGTCTGCATTCCATACCACGCCTGGAGCTTTGTGGAGCTCTGGTTGCAGCGCAGCTGGCTCGTGTCCTTGACAGGGAACTTACCTTGACAGTGGCTCGAACTGTGTTGTGGTCAGACTCCACTACAGTACTAACCTGGCTACACTCCCAGTCTTGCCGCTACAAGGTCTTCGTGGGCGCCAGAATAGCGGAGATACAGGAGTTAACAGAGAAGTGCACTTGGCGCTACGTGGACTCGGCGAACAATCCTGCTGATGATCTGACGAGAGGGAAGACCCTGGCGGCCCTAATAGATCCCAACCGATGGTCTCAAGGACCTCCCTTCCTTCTCCAGGACCCAGCCACCTGGCCAGAACGACCCAGCACTGAGCCGTTTGAGGACAAAGGTGAACTCCGGAAGGCCACCTTCTGTGGAGTAACAGTTACCTCACCAATGTCGATCAGCCGGGATGACAAGGTGTATCACACCTGGCAGGAGCTCATAGATGCCACTGCTCAAGAAATCCTAGGACAAACCCCTTCCAGTTCACCGCCTAACGCTGAAGAGCATCAACGGGCAGAGATGATTGTTCTCCAGCGAGCCCAACAACAGTCATTTCCAGAGGACTACAAACTCCTTGCAGCAGGGAAACCCGTCTCACCTGGGAGTCGATTACTTACCTTGTCTCCGGAGTTAGATAAATCCACAGACCTCATAAGAGTAGGAGGTCGGCTCCGACGTTTGGAAGGTCAAGAAGACTTGACATTACATCCTGTTGTTCTGGATGCCTCACACCCAGTTACACGCATGCTTATCCAAAGGTACGATAGCAACCTGCATCACCCTGGTCCAGAGCGAGTCTTTGCAGAGATGCGGCGGTCATTCTGGATAATCCATGGAAGGGAGGCGATTCGCAGACATCAGCGTTCTTGTGCCGAATGTCAGCGCTGGAGAGCTCAGCCTTCCATTCCCCGAATGGCGGACCTTCCCGCAGCTCGTCTCCGATTACACAAACCAGCCTTCCACTCCACTGGTGTGGATTGTTTTGGGCCCATGTTTGTGAAGATGGGCAGACGCCAGGAGAAACGCTGGGGGATAATATTTAAGTGTTTAACAACCAGGGCGGTACACTTGGATCTCCTCAGAAATATGGATGCGGATGCTTACTTGATGGCCCTAAGACGGTTCATCGCCAGAAGGGGGACACCTGCAGAATTGTTGTCAGACCAGGGTACCAATTTTAAAGGAGGAGAACGGGAACTTAGAGAGGCTTTTGCCAGTATGGAGCCAACCTTGCGGAAACGACTCGCACGTCAGAGGATTAAGTTCCAGTTTAACCCCCCAGCAGCTCCACACTTTGGTGGTGTGTGGGAGAGAGAGGTCCGCTCTGTCAAGTCTGCACTTTACACCTGTATGGGAGCCCAACCTGTTCATGAAGACGTCCTTCTCACAGTTCTCCTGGAAGTTGAGGCAATTCTCAACTCTAAACCATTGGGTTATGTATCTGCCGACATTGCGGATATCGACCCTGTGACACCCAATAGTCTGCTTATGGGGCGGCCGGATGGATCCCTCCCCCAAGTGGTCTATCCTGAGACGGAGCTCCTGAGCCGCAGACGTTGGCGGCATTCACAAGTTCTCGCTGACCAATTCTGGTCCAGATTCATCAGAGAATATCTCCCTGGGCTGCAGACCAGACAGAAATGGCACTCCTCTTCTCCTGAACTACTGGATAAGGCTGTTGTCATGCTGGTGGACCCGCAGCTACCTCGAGCCCTGTGGCCCATTGGACATGTAACCAAGATTCACCGCAGCGACGATGGGTGCATTAGATCCGCTGATGTGGACATCAGAGGACATGTGTACACCCGACCGGTAGCTCGGTTGGTGATGTTGCCAGCTCTCCCGTCTGGGGAGGACGATGCCTCTGTTAGCCCCCCTCAGCCTGACTGATAAGCCTTTTAATGGGAACAAATGTGCTCGCACATTTGGGGGCGGCTGTATAAAAGGCTCAGACGTTTTTTGGATGCCTGCCGCTTTAAGACTCTTCTTCTGTGGTTACGGTGAAGGAAGTGCGTACTAGTGTGTGTTGGCTATAGTGGGAACGGATACAAGTTCAAGTTTAACAGTAATAGTTTAGCCCACATACATGGGTTGATTAGCCTCTTTAGTTCATCCTGAGAAATCCAGCTTTCAATGTTCCATGTGTTGAGTGAATGAAGAAAAGTAAGTGATTGTTATTTTGTTGTGTTTATGTTTCTATATCGTAGATTCACCGTGTATTAACGTGCCCAGCGTGATGAGTGATATTTCTAGTGTAAGAGCAATGTTTATGCTGTAAAACACCGCAGGAAATAATAAGTTAACTGGTGTGAGTCTTCTGATGTCGAAGTTATGTAGTAATGTTTATAACATTGAGTTAAGAAGAGTTAATATCGTGCTCAGGAGACCATGTGCGGACGCTATTGTGTAGTAGCCTCGTCTGGCCTGAGGGTGTCGCCATTGCTCGTTCTGTTAACCCTTTTTTAATACAGTTTGTAATGTAAACTAGTCAGTGAGATAGGTGAAGCTCCTTATCTCTTTCCAAAAAGTGATATCCTCATTTCTGTAATTGTAGATTGTTTAAAGGGTATTATAACAATGTTTATTGAGAGATTTATGTTTGATTATCCTGATTTGTATTCTGTGTGTGTGGATTTATTATTCACGTTGCATAGTGATTTAAGTACTGTAGCCTAACTGTTTAAATGACAGTACCTAATTTTGATTTATTTGTTTTTTATCAGACTATAATGACAATACTGGATATTGGAATGTTCTGATGAGTACTGCTGAAGCTCAATACAGTTAAAGGAAAGAAAATTCATCTCCTCGTCTTTATTCCTGTGTCCTAACCGATACACCATCCTGTTTACTGGCTGAAAACTTTGATGAACTAGCCCTATTTGATTACCTCACTAACAACTGCTGTTAACTACTAAGGAAGATGTGTTAACTAACCAGTATGTAATAGAATTTTATGATTGTGTTAAGTTACAGTTAGTTAATCAATAACTAATGACTTCTGTCATACCTCCCGAAGAACTACTACTAATTATCTACTAATTAAGGTTCAAGAAAAATAAACTAAGAAGTAACTAATGAACAGTCATACAAAACTAACCTCAGATTAGTTTTTATATTTTATGTACAGTACTGTGTGTGTCTGTTTTCCTCAGCATAGAATGCCATTGAGTAAATTCATGTATTTTAGGCAACAACTGAGGGGAACTGAAAATATAGGGAACTTATTAGTAATTAATAAATAATTATTAGATAATTCTTCAGGAATTATTTATAACCTGAAACAGTATTCTAAAGTGAAAATACAGGGAACCCATTAGTAATTAATACATAATTATCAAATAACTATCCAGGAATTAGGCTACTTATAACCTGAAACAGTATTCTAAAGTGAAAATATAGGGAACTTATTAGTAATTAATAAAGAATTACTAGATAATTCTTCAGGAATTACTCAGAGCCTGGAACGGTATTCTAAAGTGAAAAAAGAGAGTCTGTGTCTCCACTGGTTTATATCACAGTTTTTGCTCAAAAGGGTGTAACTGTTATTGATGTCTTTCCATATGAGCACTTTTTTATTTAGCTTCATTTAGCAATATATATATATTTTACATGCAGCACAGAGAGGAGTGAGAGTACGAGAGATATATTTTAGAAAATAAGACATTAACCTCTCCATCTCTGCCATTCTGACTTCGACAATCTCTCCCACATATACGTGGACATGATTTGAAGGCACTCTGGTAGCTTCAATATTAAATTCCCTGTGTTTGACAATGCTGAAGATCTAGGGCGTATCTGTCCACAACCAAAAACTCACGCTTCACTCACGGCTGTACTTTGAGTAGACAGAATGTATACTTCTCTATCCTTCCACTTCATTGCTGAAATGAAAAAGCAATTTCCAGAGGAAAAGTATTTCTCAGATGTGACACTTTCAAAGCTCAGGAGGCTTAATAGAGATCTCAGTTATGTTTCACTAAAGTGTTAACTTTGTCTTGGAAAAAATATCTACAAATGAGACAAATGTTGACACACAGAGCTAACCACAACTGATAGCATTTGTAACAAACAAACAAATACATAATATATTAATAATAAAATGGCTCTTAAAGCAAATATAGTATTTTATTATTATTATTATTATTATTAAGTTAAGTTAACACTTAAATGCATGAATGTTTCGCCAATCATTATTACATATTCAGGTTTTTGGCAACCCGGATCTATAACACGGAATCGGATGGATCTCTACCTGTCGCGATAATATAAAACTCTCCTGATATTAGAGTAACGATTATAGAAGAATAAAATACAGCATATTTTGTTACCTTATGGAGCTTGGAAGGGTTCAGTTTGAGCAGATTTATATCATCACTCTCCTCATCAGAGCTCATTTCCCAGTACATTCAGCATCTGGCTAATATTCACAAACTCTCAAATATTTTCTCAAAACTATCATTTTCAACATCTTGAAAATTTCAGCTTCTTCACCAGATCCACCACCAACTGAAAGTGACACTAATATTTGATTGTGATCAGTACTTGTTCTGCAATAAATCGCTAAGCCATTTCAAGTTTTGCTGATGATTCTTCCTATTCTTTTGTTTTCTGCCTGCGGTAAGTGAAACGTCACTTCATCATTGTGTATCAGACATTGCCACCTTGTGGAATAAAGGTGAATTGCAATTATTTGCATGCAAGATTCAACTATTGCTGCGCAGAAAAAATATACTTACACTGTTACACACCTCGGGTCGTTAGTGACTCTTTACAATTTTTTACAAAAATGAATGGAAAAACGGGCATTCTTTTATGATTTTATTATTTTTTCTAGTTATATTGTTTATAATTAATTGATTGAGAAATACTACGAAGGTTGATGTCTAACTTTAAAAAATGAATGAGGAGGGCAGTGAATGATGTACCGGGTCACTAAAGACAGAGGTATGCGCATAAGGGTTAAATATAAGTAAATAAATAAATAATAAATGGTAACACTTTATTTACATTAAGGAGTTAGCTAACATGTAGTTGACAGGTTACAGAATGTCTAAAGTGGACTATCGAAATAAAGTTTAACCAAATAAAATTAAATAAATAAATACATTACATACATACATACATACATAAATCATGATTACAGTAAATACACTTACAATTGATGTAAACCAGGGCAGCATTCTGGAAAGTTTAAAAGCCCAAATGTGAAGCTTGTATTTTTGTTAAAGCACTTTCATGAATTATTCAAGCAAAGCCCATTATTATTTGAGCTGTAAAGTTGTCTAAATCATAAATTTTTATGTGGGACAGCTTTTCTGGATAGATGAGCTAACACGCTACCATTGCAATTCCAACGCATTCTCATACAGATGTGTCACACCTCTATCTGGTGTCTTTGCACATATTGTGAGAAAGTTACCAAGTTTACCAAAGCTGCATTGTCATGAGAAATTAAAAAGATTGGATATAACTTTAAACAGACAAGGTGTCGTGCTAACAACTTGAGGATATATATACATTTGAAAAGTGTAATTTATTTAAAGCTGCAGTCCGCAGTTTTTCCTCTTTGTCGCCATCTCTGTTCGAAATCTGCAATTGCAGTCATTCTCTGAATTATCAAGTTTACGTGAGTTGTACTTCAACACCCTCGACACGGCACAGCGCGGAAGAACACAATGTTTGAGGAGAGTGGGAGGCTGTCAGTCGCCGCACCGGTGTGGATACTGGCATTCAGAATCATAGATTATTCTTTTTGGAAGTATGACCAACATAATAATTTTCACCGGAAAATGTCATCTGAACAAGTAAGAAACATCCACTTTTGTTCTGGTTCTGACATTGCAGTAAATCGCGCTGATTAAATGTAAAAATAGCTTATGTCACGTCAAACCGTGCAAATACTTTGTTCTCAAATTGTTAATGTTAACAACGTCAGCATTGCGTGACTACATGTAATGTCCTTCCGATATTATCCTTGTTTTCGCATGGGCCGGTTGCAGTCTCTTTTATTCTGTAGCCACTCCGAAGTCCGAACGAAGTCTTTTGCATTTTACAGCGGGTGAATCTCTGTCACTGGTGATTGTCGTTCGAACCTTTCTGGGTCCGCCATCAAATTGATAAGTTTAATTACATCAAGTGCTGTGAGAAAAGGCTATAAATCTCCACCTCCAGCATCCTCACACGCAATATAGCCTACTAGCCGAGACTCCTTCTTTATGTGTACAGATGTGACGTAATGACGCAAAGACATGCTCGAATCTCCCGCAGAAATCCACCAGTACCACTGGAATTAAAAACATTATTACAAGCTTACCGCTTTGAATCGAGCTAAGGCAAGCAGATAGTTTTGAACACTGACTGGTTATTTTTTTTTCTCAAATATGTATTTTGGATCATTTTTAACCCCAAAAAAAGCTACGGACTGCAGATTTAAAATGTACCGCTTGGTCATGTGTCCTTCAATTTTAAGTGCCTTAACTGTAACCATGATTTGTGCTTGGAAAAAAAGGGACAATTTAAAAAAATATTTTCAGTGGTAACAGACATCTCATTTTCTGGAGCGAGACTACCATTATGAGTTGCACAGAGGCGAGAACAAAAAGACAAGAAGAGAGAGAGAAAGAGAGTGAGGATTTTTAAAATCTGTCTTCATCTGAGTTACTACACAGAGCAGAGGCTAATGGACGTCACACTCCATTAAATTTGAGTTGAAACCACTGGTGAACACATGCAGGCAGATTCGTTAAACCCTTGAAGGGGATCAATATGTCAGATCCTTCAAACAGCCACCCTGTGTCAAGCTAACGGTCTAGGTTAATTTCATCTCCTTACAGCTCAATAGGGGTATAAGAAAAAACATCACAAGCGTTTTACAGGACAGAGGGGCAACAACTGTGGAAGCAGAATCATCCTAAATTAACATTTGCCTATCACCAAATGAAAGTAAAAAAAAAGGGTTTTATGTAACTGCAAAGTAATAAATTGTTTGAAACAAATTAAGAGTTACATAAAGATATAGAAGGACATCTCGATAACACTTTATTTTACAGAGTCCTTGTTGCATATGTTACATGTACTTACCATAGTAATAACAGTAAATTATGCATAACCATGCAACTAACCCTCAACCAAACGCTAATCCTAACCCCATAGTCATGTAGTTAATTAATATTACTCAGTACTTAAATATATAATTATACTGCAACAATGACACCTTAAAATAAAGTGTAACCCATTATTTCAAGGTGTTACAGTGTAATTATGCATTTAGGCACTGAGTATAGAATAATAATGAATGCACAATTTATAGTAACTACTATAGTAACTACATGTAACGTGTAACAAGGACAATGTACATTTTTCTCTGTAAAGTTATCGAGTTTATTCCTTTGACAGAAAAGCTGCATTTTCAGCAGACATTTCTCCAGTCTTCAGTGTCACATGATCCATTAGAAATCATTATGCTGATTTAGTGCTCAAACATTTCTTATTATCAATGTTCAAAGTTGTGCAGATTCATATTTTTGTGGAAACCATGATTTTTAAAGATGTTTTGCTTAAAAGAGAAATCAAAAGGATAGCATTTATTTGAAATCTTTTTTGTAACAATGTAAAAGTCTTACTGTCACTTTACTGTCAATTTAATGAATCCATTCCTTACTAAATAAAAGGATCAATTACTGACCCCAAACTAATGGTAGTGTAAGCGATTCAAATCAAGACATGAAAGCTTCAACTAAACTGCACATTTATCACTTGCACATTGCCAATGGAAAGTTTGCAATCAAAAGTATCTAGGATGCATAAAAGTTGTATATATATTTAAAATAAATGAGAAACAAAATCATGATGTCTCTTTTTGTCTCTGTTTTTGTGCCAGGTGCAGCTTCACTGTGAGACAGCAAGTGACTCATCTTGCTGTGAGTGACATGAAAAATAAGACAAAAATACATTTTTAGAATAATGCAAAGACAGTTTCATGGCCAGAATAAGACTAATATACGGAAGGTATAGTTTCTCAACTCACCCAGGTGTGGCAAAAAGTTAATTTTATGCTCTAATCATGTCAACAGCTGTGAATGATGGGTCACTGGAGGCAATTGTTTTTCGGATGAACGAGTTTCAAAGCCTTAGCCTTAAACTGCAAAAAATATTTTTTACATTTACCCCAAAGAGAACAGCATGCACTATGCCATTACAACGTTTGCTGAAAGACTTGGAAATCAATTCATATTCAATAGTGTGCGGGTGCCATTCGGAACAAGCTAGGCACATTTAAATAAGCTAGGCCCATTTTCCTTGGTATTCCTCGCCACGCTTTCCTGCTTCATGACATATACTTGACATATTCTCTCTAATTCCTATTCCTCCCTCATAAGGGAGTGAGTGAGTGAGTTGTTCAACAAAACTTGGGCACCTCACGTATTTCAAGTTTTCGGTGTGAAAATCCCTGCTGAAGTTAGCAGCACTTGATCCGTCTGCTTCTGTTGGCATAATTTACCAAGAAGGTATTTCCATCACTCGCATATAGAGTTTCAAACAACATATTTCCAATCAAATATTTAGTCAGAATGGAATGATGAAATCCCACATCAAAGCAGCTTGTCACTTTTCATGTGCGCTCACGTTCCGGCCTGTTTTCCCAATGGGAAGCGGAGAACAGTAAACAAGAGCCAGTATTGGTTTTAAAATAAACAAACCCTGACTCCAGGAACAATTTTCGATTAGAGTAGTTAAATTTAAGTGCCGTAGTGAGCACTGAAATAAGCAATACAAGTGGCATCCCTTTTGGTCACCAGTCAGAAACCCGCAAATGGGGGAATGAATACATCTGAAACAGCACAGACTGCATTGAAGCTCAAGAGAATTGAAGCAGGGAATAGCTCTTCAAACACAAGAGCAGGGAGTATTGTTATCAGATAAAGTTTCAATCAAAAGTTTGGACATAATTTGCTGCATTTTTTTGTGAGCTTGAATATCTCTCTCTCTCTCTTTTTTCTCTCTCTCTTTTCTCTCTCTCTCTCTCTCTCTCTCTCTATATATATATATATACACTGTATATATATGTATATATATATATATATATATTAGGGCTGTCAGTTAAACGCGTTATTAACGGCGTTAACGCAAACCCATTTTATTAAAGCTGCAGTAGGGAGTCTTGAGAAAACGTTGACTTAGCCTGAAAATTTGAACAAGTACAACTTACAGGTCCCACCCCCTTGCTCTCTGCTGCGCTACAGCCCTCCCTCCACAGCTCGTCCTCCACAGCGGAGCCTGTCGTGAACGCGCAGGCTAGTAAACAGGGCCACCGATGACGGCGGATAAAAAGTTATATGGCACATTCACTAATAGGGACTAAACGTCAATAATATGCTTTACATTGACTATGGCCTGCCCATACTTTGACTACAAACTTGGTCCTCAAATCATTATGTATTTTCCAATAGCCTACATGTAACTTTATAACGTTGAACTCTTTCTATAAGTTATAAATATCTAGTAAGATAACGTTAATATAACGGTAACTAACGTTACAGCATGTAAGTAATTATTCTAGCGATATATAATGCTAGATAAGGTGTGCTAGTAACATTATTTCAGCAACATGACAAGCCAGTGAATTAGCAGGTTTCAATTGTTGCTTAGCAGAGTGCGTGACATTTTATCTACATGTTATGCGGCTAGAGTTTTGACACCGAGTCAATGGGCTCTGTGTAATTCTTTCTTTTTCGGTTGTTTATCGTCATCAGTCTTTTTCCTTTTACCTCTTTGTTTTATGAGCAGGTGTCACTCGAGAATTGGCAGTTTAGGTTGTTTCTCCGTCATAAGCACAGCTGCAGCACGCCGGCAATCTCGAGTTTGAACGACGGCTCGCGCTCCGGCGCTCGCGCTGTGCAAGAGAGGGGTGTGATCAGCGCGTACACGAGCGTGATTGACACTGCTAAGACATGCCTCCTGGCTCTCATTGGTTGTTTCTGACCGGGAGCGTGTATTTCTTGCAAATGGCAATAGGACCACTGGGAGGAGCCAGAGAAGCTTGATTTTTACACAGATTATCTGTCTCATATTCTACTGTCAGGACACAATGACAGTTTTAGCAAATACATGTTTTCAAAAGTTACCTACTGGAGCTTTAACGGTCTTTTTGGCCTAGCAAACTTTGTAGTTTTTTTCACATGCTTTTGCAACAGGACGCGGCATGCGCGGCACTATGAAACCCATTCATTTCAATGGCTTGCGCCACACAAGGACGTTTTGTTGCTTCGTCGACCAAAGCGCAAGCGGATCTAGCTAGACCGGAAACAAAACAACAGGCGCGCCGCACACACTTGTCTAGGCTTGCGAGCCGGCCAAATAGTTGGTTAACGTTATGCTTTGAGTGGATGACGAGCGTGAGACGCCGACATGGATGCCAATACTATTCTGAATGGAAAGTTTACTTTTAAAAAGTTGCAAAAAGTTCCATTGACAAGACTAGTGGTCAACCGATATGGGATTTTTAATGGCCGATGCCGATGCCGATATTGAGAAAGTAATCTGGCCGATTGGCCGATATGAGGCAGATACAGTACATGTGAATACAGTAAATGAGAGACAAAGAATATTGGTGAAACTAAATGAACATTTATTGTACATAATATTTATGAAAAATTATTTTTGCAATTAAACATATTTACTAATTAAGTAATTAAAATGTAAACAAATGAGGTACTGTAACACTTCAATAAATAAAGTTTTTATAATTACTGCTGCTTACTTCAGGTTACAAATAACATGTATCATTAATGAACCAATCTAAACAATATTCATAAATTAATGACAAAATAGTACGTGCAATTCCATACATTTTATGTACAATATACATAGTTAAATAAAAATCTCACATAGTTTATTTACACTATTTAGTTTAAACAGGTTGTTTTACTGTAAGTATATTTAAATAATAATGATTTATGTCTGTTTAGTTTTGCTTGTTAGTTTCTTTGAAACTTTGCAAGCCGTCACATGTATTTGCATGCTCGATTAACATCAAATGCGACCGGAATATATGAAAAGGAATACTACACACAATACTACGCCAATCGTGGATAACTAAATACAGCAGATAGCGATAGTGAATAACATTTTTAAGGATTTTTTTCCCCAAACGTATTACTATTAGTATTATACCATACAGTGTTCTCTTCTCATCCACCTCACGCGATCACTGATCTGTAGTGCACGCGACCCAGCTTTTCAGTCCGTGAGGAAACGTAACCGTCTAGTTTAAACGTAACCGAGAACAGCGTGCGTAAAGGGAACAGCCAGTCAGAGGATTTTTGACTGTTTGTGAGGTAAATTTTTCAGTTTTGTTTGAATTCGTTTATATCACATCTGTGACCCCCTACTGGAGCTGTCGCTGGGCTGCAGATCTGACACATCACGGTACTGTTTGAATAGACTTCGCTGCACGCCGGAGTGTTTTTGTGTGAAACACAATGTAGCGTCAGGTTAGAAAGCGAATGCTGATTGGTCATTTACTGTGTCTGTCAGATGTCTGCTTCACTTCTGAGTGGCTTGTCTTATGGTGCTGGGCGGAGCAGAGCGAGCGTATTCAGTTCATTTGTACTCGCTCTACTCGCGCCAGTGGAAAAAGCGCTAATGCACTGTCACAAACTGTTTCGAAATATATCGGCCAAACGGAAATATTTATCGGCCGATGCCGATATCTAAAAAAAATCCAAATATCGGCCGATATATCGGCCTCGGCGATATATCGGTCGATCACTAGACAAGACCAAAGTGATCTGTGTGTTTTGTCGTTGTGAACTGAGCTATCATCATCGCAGCACGTCCAGTCTGAAATACCACTTGATGGCCAAGCACACACACACACACACACATACAGCTGATGCGAATTCTCCGCCCCCTCGTCAATATCAGGACCTCGTCAGTATTTCTTTCACCCTTTTATTGATGTTACAGTGTTACATTGATTATTTGCTCCAAGTGAGAATGTTAGTGTGAAATTGAACACACAGTATGCCAATGTTGTTTCCAATAAAAAACATTTGCACAAAGCAAGCCGATCCACTTTTTTCATGTTGATAAGAGCATTAAAATGAGAAAAAATAATGGGACAAAAATAAAATCAAGAGACATTTAGAATAGATAAAAAATAATTGCGATTAATCGCGAGTTAACTATGACATTAATGCGATTAATCGCGATTAAATATTTTAATCGTTTGACAGCCCTAATATATATATACACACACACACACACACACACACACACACACACACACATTGATGAGCCAAAACATGACCAGTCACAGGTGTGACCACTCCACTGTGCTGGATATTGGACTTCCTCACTGATAGACCCCAGAAATTACAAGTTGTGACCAAAACCTCAGAAACCATCATCCTGAACACCGGAGTCCCCCAAGGCTATGTCTTGTGCCCACTGTTGTTCACCCTGATGACACACGACTGTTGCACCAGATACAACTCGAACCACATCGTTCGCAGACGACAAAAGTGGTGGGCCTCATCAGCAATGATGATGAATCGGCCTACAGAGAAGAAGTTAACCAGCTCGTCATCTGGTGTGATAAACTACCATTCACTGAACGTCAACAAGACTAAATACTCAGTTGACTTCAGGAGGAAGCATACGGTTCATAACCCACTCATAATCAAATGGCAGCACTGTGGAGTCAGTGAGAAGTACCAAGTTCTTGGGGGTGCATATAACTGAGGACTTGTCATGGTCATGGACTACTAATACCACATCACTGGTCAAGAGGGCTCAGCTTTTTATAGAGGCACGATAGAGAGCATTTTGACCAGCAGCCTCCCAGTCTGGTATAACAGCTGCACGGCCACAGACCAGAAGTCCCTCCAGAGAGTGGTGAGGACAGCAGAAAAAATCATTAGGACCTCCCTCCCATTTATACAGGAACTACGTCTGTCTCGCTGCCTTAACAGAGCCACCAAAATAATCAGAGACTATCAGAGTTATCTCCATAACATAAATTGCCTGTTTTTACACTTCCTGCTTTTCCCTGCTTGATAATTTCTGTCCAATGAATGGATGACCTTAGCACACATGTGGTTTTGTTTACAAATTTTGGTTCACTTGCAAAAAGGGCAATGTGAAAGCGAACCACACCAAACAAAAAACAAACAAAAAAAATCAACCTTGTATTTGGTCCGGACCAAAGCAAGTGAACTAGCAGACTTTCCTGGTGTGAATACACCCTTAGTAATAGGTTCTTCCCACAGGCCATTAGAATACTTAACTCGCATTAACAATACACAGATATGCTGGCTGTTGGACTGTCAACAAATGTACACAGAAAGACTGAATCACATATGCTGCTATCCCTATGTGCAATATACTACTATATGCACTATACCCACTGTGTATAGTATTTATATAATTTTTTTATATTTTCAGTATATATTTAGTTTTGATTGTCTTAAATGTTGATTTGTTATTTGGTCTATCTATAGTGTATGTTATGGCCACCTGTTGTTGTCCTGCTTGTACTACGCTTATTTTGTTTTCTTATTTATGCTTGTACTTTGCACATTTGAGCTTGGAGAAACACGTTTTTGTTCTGCTGTACACTATTGTTGTATGGTTGTAATGACAACAAGGAACTTGAACTTGTGTAGAGAATATCGTTGATCATTTCCTAACAAGGCCACATATTAAGGTCTGGGAAGATTAGATGGTAAGCAGAACAATCAGTACTCAAAATCAACATGTTGGATGCAGAAGAAATGGGCAGGAATATAGATCTGAGCGACTAGGATCAAACTGTTAAGGCAAGGCGACTGCGTCAGAGCATCTCTGAAACGTCAAGGCTTGAGGGTTGCTCGCGGTTTAGCAGTGGTGAGAATTTACCAACAGTGGTCTGAGGAGGGACAAACCACAAAACAGCCACAGGGGGTTGGGCACCCAAGGCTCATCAATGCACGAGGGCAACGAAGGCTATCCCGTCTGATCCGAGGCAACAGAAGACTATTGACAGTACTGTATGTACACTCACCTAAAGGATTATTAGGAACACCTGTTCAATTTCTCATTAATGCAATTATCTATTCAACCAATCACATGGCAGTTGCTTCAATGCATTTAGGGGTGTGGTCCTGGTTAAGACAATCTCCTGAACTCCAAACTGAATGTCAGAATGGAAAAGAAAGGTGATTTAAGCAATTTTGAGCGTGGCATGGTTGTTGGTGCCAGACGGGCCGGTCTGAGTATTTCACAATCTGCTCAGTTACTGGGATTTTCACGCACAACCATTTCTAGGGTTTACAGAGAATGGTGTGAAAAGGGAAAAACTTCCAGTATGTGGCAGTCCTGTGGGCGAAAATGCCTTGTTGATGCTAGAAGTCAGAGGAGAATGGGCCGACTGATTCAAGCTGATAGAAGAGCAACTTTGACTGAAATAACCACTCGTTACAACCGAGGTATGCAGCAAAGCATTTGTGAAGCCACAACACGCACAACCTTGAGGCGGATGGGCTACAACAGCAGAAGACCCCACCGGTACCACTCATCTCCACTACAAATAGGAAAAAGAGGCTACAATTTGCAAGAGCACACCAAAATTGGACAGTTGAAGACTGGAAAAATGTTGCCTGGTCTGATGAGTCTTGATTTCTGTTGAGACATTCAGATGGTAGAGTCAGAATTTGGCGTAAACCGAATGAGAACATGGATCCATCATGCCTTGTTACCACTGTGCAGGCTGGTGGTGGTGGTGTAATGGTTTGGGGGATGTTTTCTTGGCACACTTTAGGCCCCGTAGTGCCAATTGGGCATCGTTTAAATGCCACGGCCTACCTGAGCATTGTTTCTGACCATGTCCATCCCTTTATGGCCACCATGTACCCATCCTCTGATGGCTACTTCCAGCAGGATAATGCACCATGTCACAAAGCTCGAATCATTTCAAATTGGTTTCTTGAACATGATAATGAGTTCACTGTACTAAAATGGCCCCCACAGTCACCAGGGGCCTCATTTATAAAACTTTGCTTAGGATTTGCGTCAGAAGTGGCGTACGGATGAAACATAGGACGTGCGTACGCACAGAAATATTCAGATTTATAAAACCGTGAGCACGCACATCCTACGCAGTTTTCCCTTAATAAATCACAATCAATTCTGTAAGGCCTGCTAAATCGATCCAATGGCGGTACTCGATTAGAGGTGAAGGTTTCACGCGTGTTTCGTCTTTCCCATGGCAAAGTGATTTTCAATTAAATGCAATACATTTTATCTTATGTATTAACTCGTTTCATCTGACTCCATAAAATGAAAAAGGTTTAACAATGATATCTGTGCATCATTAAATACACGTTAATGTTTGACTATTCCTTTTAACTCTAATGAAAATAAAGTCAAAGTTTGTTAGAATAATCAAATACAACAATTTATTATGTCAGGTAAATGTATCATTACAATTCCATAATCAAATTAAAGATAATCAATGCAAACCATCAAATGTTTCTAGAACAAAGAACTTTACCCAACATATTAACTACATGAATGCTGAGCCTTGAAGACACAGCATCATGGGCTGATCTGATACAGAAAATGCAGCCCTGAGCTCTTGTTGCATTTTCCTTTAAATAGCCAGACCTTATTTGATATGTAAAACATGAGTTTAGTGGAAATTTACTTAGTTCCCCCACCATAGTTACTGGGGGTAGCAGTTGACCATCTGCTAAGAACAGTGGAAATTAGCATTCATGAATTTACACCTTTGGGAGTGCCTAGAGACCACATTCGTTTGTGTGCCAGTTCTTCCTAAACTCTTAAAAACCTTATTACCTTTTGTTTTACTTCTTTGGGAATGAGACATTATTACCAGCCACCCTGAGACCTTCAAAATGATACTAAACAATCCTTAAAGATAATCACATTCACATTAAAACCATATATATTCTTGTGTGAGTTTTTAGTGTTACTGACTGATAAGGTGCTCAGAGGAAGGGGGGTGCGGGGGGTGAGTGTGTGTGAGAGATGTTCAAATGTTAATGTGCAAGCAAGGTCCTTTGTCTTATAGACCTGTGGTGAGGTTGATTCCATCAACCAGTTCTTCCAGTCTTACAGTTCTAAATGTAGCGCAGCTTTTGCGGCTTCATGTCACGCCCATATTTGCCCAAAAATAGTCCGTGAAACGCCAACAAGTTAATATTCATCGATTGCGAAATCATGGCAAACATAGAGAGGAAAACCAAGAAACGTAACTTCACTCAATGTGAAGTAGAAATTATCATTGGCGAGGTGGAAAAGAGGAGTAAAATGTTGTTTGGAGGGCACAGTGTGGGCATTAATGCCAAAAAAGGCACTTGAGTGGCAAAAGGTTGCATTACGCATTACGTAATTACGCTTTGTGATGGCATGGCATTTTATTACCATCCATTTGATTGCATCTGACAAGCTACAGATGTGTTATGAGGATGAATTGCATAACATGCAATAATTATTATTGCAGAACACATTTCACTTTTATTTTTGCAAATATGTGTTAATTTGCATTTCTGTTGTTATCTTCGTTTGATTTTGTTCGTTTTACACTGCAGATCGATCAAATGGGTGTTCATGTAGGCTGTTAATTGTAAGACTTGCTTTGTGAAGTCTTCATGTTATTTATGAGAGCCAGTATTGCCATTTCTTTTACACAACGGTCTACAGTTTCACACACTTTCACATGTTTCTTCCTTCTGCCGACGGTGTCGCCATTTCTCATTTCACCCGTTTTTGTGCGTACGCCTGGGTCAGAGCTTGCGTGAAGGACCGCACATTTTCCCGTCAAGTTTGCTTTTTATAAATACCATGTTGCGTAGAGAGCGGCGTACGCCTTCTTTTGTGCGTACGCAACGTTTATAAATGAGGCCCCAGATCTCAACCCAATAGAGCATCTTTGGGATGTGGTGGAACGGGAGCTTCGTGCCCTGGATGTGCATCCCACAAATCTCCATCAACTACAAGATGCTATCCTATCATTATGGGCCAACATTTCTAAAGAATGCTTTCAGCACCTTGTTGAATCAATGTCACGTAGAATTAAGGCAGTTCTGAAGGCGAAAGGGGACTGCCGTGCGTTATTCTCCAGATATAGTACGTTCTGAACCCTTAACACGTTTTGTCACACAAGCCAGTATTTTCCACTGTCAAGGCATCGCGAGTTCATGTTTTACAGCAGAAACCGACAAGCACCCTTGTTGTTTGTGAACAACCCGATAAGTACATTTTAGCGAATCATCACGCAGTATTCAGGTCAGAGTTTTTTTTTTTCATTTGAGTCATTACTTAATCAAAACAACCCAACTGCATTTTGAGTGATGTTACTTGAAATGCACAATAAAAAAAAACATGATTTATGAAAATTAACAAAAACAGAGTAATCTGTTTTTGCAAATGAACTCCTCATATATAAATGGGGCTGGGGGGAATATCCCTCCCTCTACTGAATTTTTTACTTTTTTTTTGGTAATAATAAAGAATGTGTCCAATCTTTTGACTTAAACTTTACGAAAAAGCCTTTTGATGGGTTCTATCTATGGAGGAACATCGATCCACTTCTAGAACAGCTGTCGCGGTCAGACACATCATTGTGATGGAGATTAACTCGCACACACAGAGCCTGGAAGCGTTCTGTCTGAGACAGACCTGAGGAATGGTGGCAACTGGGGCTGAGTGTTGACAGGAGAATATGTGTATTCATAGACATGAACAAATGCCTAGGAAAATATGAAAAGTTGCAGTCAACTTTAACTTTCTTTGTGCACGGTGTCTTCTGCATTAGACTGACAAATGTCACAGTTTGATGAGTACTGAATGCACATTGTAATAAGATATGTTTTGTTACTTATTTACACTCTCAACCAAGAAAGCTTTTACTTTTACTTGAATAACTCACAGAAATATATTTTGGGAGAATTGTATGAAACATTCGCACTGCTAAATTAGTCTTGGGGAAATTGAGAGACAATCTGAAAGTAGACAATTGACTGCATTTCCGTTCTTGTGATAATATCTCACCCTATCCCAAAACAAACAAACATACACCGTTGAATAAAGTGACTTCGTTAGGAAGGTGTAAAAATAGCTTTTGTGTCCTTGTCAGAATCGGTGAAACAATTTTTGCAGGACGCTCTGAACCAGATGAAATTAGATGTCTTCTACTTCTGTATATCGTGCATGAGAAGGGGGCGAGTTTTTTTGTGGATGAGCCTGTGCAATCAGGAAAGGTCCGTTATATCATTAGAGAGGCCACAACAAAAGACAGATTCCTATCCATTCTCATGTTCCAAATCATCCCAGGGCCCTGAGCTACAAACGGCTAATTAGCTCATCATTCCTATCTTTTCTGGGGCCAGACTCATGAGTCCTGTGACGTAAGCATTGGGCCTCGCATCAGGGCACTTCAACAAAGCAGAACTACGGATGCTCACTTTGAAGCAGATAAATGTACAGAACAGTAGCACACAGGTGATTGATGAGAAGGCCACCCTGGAAAATAACATGTTCTCTAATGTTGCTTTTGTCAACCAAATGAGTCCCGACCAGAGAAGGTCAACTCTACAGTAAAATCAGTTTATGAAATTACCAAGAGCCCCCAAAGGTTCTGTGGGTTAATGAAAAATTGAAAACTGAAACAAGAGTCTGTGACTTTACAATTCAAGATGTTACGATGTTTAAATGTCAACAAATACATCAACATCTACAAACCATGAGAAAGGGCTAAATTATATTTGATCGTTTTCAGGGCCTAGTATCTAGGCTAGCCTTTTTGAAAGTCAATTTCAGCACATACCTATGGAAACCTGTTCCTGCTATATAAAAAAAGTCTCATTCTATTAAGTTACATGTAAGCAATAAAGTTGCAATTTGGGGAAATAAAGTCGCAATTGTGAGAGATATAGTCAAAGTTTAGAGAAATCATGTTACGATTGTGAGAAATAGTAACAAAAGTGAGATCTAAAATCACAATTGTGAGATAATAAAGTGCCATTGTGAGATATAAAGCTACAATACAAGAGACAAAAGGTCACAATTATAAGAAATAAAGTCATAACTACCATATTATTTTTTTACAGCGGAAACAGGGTTTCATACATCAAAGTTTTAGCTACAAAAGAAACTATTGAACATTGCATTATTGGCCAAGAAACAAAAATGTTTCAGTTCATTAAATATGCATTGACCTTTGGGACATGTTGTCATGCTATGTGGTAAGTTGATATAATGGAACCTGCCATTAAACAAGCTATTATTGGCATTTTAACAAAATGTAAACATTTATAACATTTAAAAACATTTGAGCTGACATTTATGAAAACGATTTAATAATTTCCGTTTGTTGAATGCTCTAAAAATAAACTTCTAATCCAATAGAGGGCATGCGCATGACGTCACCGTCGGCCGGAGTGAATGCGGTCACGCCCACAAGTGGCAAAAAGACTGAGCGGCAGCATTTGTTTTCAGCGTGAATGCCGTGAAAAACACACAAAACACATCTAAAACGGGAAAGAGCTTTGCGATTGACTGTACAACTAGATTTGACCAGAAATCTGAGGTACTGTATATTTTTACAGACTGCAAAAAGCTACAAAACAGACTATATTCTGCATAATTAGATGTTTTTAAATAAACACTGACCAAAAACTATACGGGCTGGACGATATGATGATATACAGTATAACATTAATGTAAGTGATCACTCGGATTTAGACCTATCTATATTGTATTTATATAAAACGTTTACAGGCAAATTTTCTTAATTTATTTCCCCGGCGTCGAAATCAGGCACATATAAATGTCAGGAAACACGATTCCTGGCTGCATGTCAATATCCATGGATCACTGGATCTTTGATAAGTTGTAAGGAACACTATATCGAGTCCAACTTTTAGTTTAAACTGATAATAGTTTGTTTTACTCGCGTTTTCGCTGTTTCCCCTATTAACTCCAGTCACGCAGCAGCTCTTCTGCCACTCAGTCCGGCTGAGGGGGGCGTGTTCCGGCGGGAAAGTGACGTTAATGCATTCCCTCTATTTAAGCGGATTTTGAACTTTTGTGAGAAAACACATTTGTCTAATTAAAAACCTTCTGGTTACAGCCCTTGTTACAACTGACCCATATGTTGCAGTCTCTGTCTTTAGATTCAGTTTATATTTCATGTACTCTAGTGGCATTGAGTTACCTTCCAATATTTACAAAGATAACTATCAACAAACTAAAGGCTTTGTTTTATACTTATCTGTGAAACCGAATGGGCTAAAAGAGCAATAAAACTGTCACTGAGCACTACACACACATCACTTGCAGAAGATTTCTGACCCTTCTAAATGAGAAGAGGCGAAGAAAATGGATATTGCTTGCTGAACCATCGACTATACAGCTTCTGCTATGCTTTGATATTGCCTTTGCAAAGTATCAATACAACAGACTCTCTCTTATATCTTACAGTTTACTCAATAGATTTCTGTAACATGAGTAATGTGTTGGCACTAAGTTCTCCAAAGTCTTCAGTTCTTAACAAACACTTTAGATATCCAAAGACAGTGCACTCATATTACCATGAAGGTGAGAAAGTGCAACACGCAATATGGCGAAATAAGTCCCATCTTCTAAATAAATGAACCAATCGCCAATTGGTAAAGTTATTGCTATAAAAACAGCCAGTACATGCTGGCTGGTCCAGCCTGAAAAATTCAGGGTTTTTTTTTATCCTTGTTTGAGCATAAAGAAACAACATTTATGAGACTGTTGTTGTCAGATTTCATTGAAGATTTCAGATATGAAATTTAATCGTAAGCTTGGTGAGCTTTGGAGAATTTAAAGGGTTAGTTCACCCAAAAATGAAAATTAAGTCATTAATTACTCACCCCCATGCTGTACCAACCCCGTAAGACCTTCGTTCGTCTTCGGAACACAAATGAAGATATTTATGATTAAATCTGAGAGGTTGATCACTCCTCCATAGGCTCCCTAAGGGAATGACACTGGACGGCCCAGAAAGTCATTAAAGAAAATGTTTAAATATTCCATGTCGCAACAGTGGCTCAACAATAAGTTGATCAAGCGACGAGAATACTTTTTGTGCGAAAAAACAAACAAAAATAACGACTTTATTCGACTATACCTTTTCTTCCTTGTAGGCCTGAAACGAGACTTCAAGAGATTTCCACGACGCATGCACGAGAATTGCGATCTCCTTCAACTACTTCAGTTAAGTTCTCGCGCGTGCGCGTCGTGGAAATCTCTTGAAGTCTCGTTTCAGGCCTACAAGGAAGAAAAGGAATAGTCGAATAAAGTCGTTATTTTTGTTTGTTTTTTCGCACAAAAAGTATTCTCGTCGCTTGATAAACTTATAGTTGAGCCACTGTTGCGACATGGAATATTTAAACATTTTCTTTAATGACTTTCTGGGCCGTCCGGTGTCATTCCCTTAGGCAGCCTATGGAGGAGTGATCAACCTCTCAGATTTAATCATAAATATCTTCATTTGTGTTCCGAAGACGAACGAAGGTCTTACGGGGTTGGTACAGCATGGGGGTGAGTAATTAATGACTTAATTTTCATTTTTGGGTGAACTAACCCTTTAATGTTTCCCCATTGAAATATATAGGAGCTATACTTGCATGACTGAAATAGCTGCCTAAGAGGCATTTCAAAGATGGCTGCCAAGTGAAATGACTTGCTTTAAAGGGAATTTGGTAACTGAAAGTATGTAGCTTCCATTCCTTCGTTCTTTTCCATTTCATTCCTTTAACTTTGAGGCAACTTATATCTGAAACTAACTTATAGCAGATATATACTTAAAAAAAAAGGTAGAATGGAGAAGAAATATTGATAACTTATGTTGCACTATCAGGGGCGTAGCACAAGATCCCGGGCCCTATGTATAGGCAGTCCTGATGGGCTCCCATGTTCCAAATAAAATATATTCCAGACTTTTCAAGGGCCCTCTCTCCCCTTGGGGCCCTGGTAATCAGTACTGGTTTTACCCCCAGTCCGACGCCCCTGTGCACTATACAGCTTTTTGTCCAATCAGATACTCTATTTGAAAGACAACACCCTACCCCAAATACCACCTGATCATGGATCATTAGCAATGCTTTTCAGTGTGCACACTAGTTGCAGATTTCAACCTTGTTTGCAAGACTCAGACTAGGTGCGTCAATTACAAGATCAGTCTCTTCCTAACTACAAACAAAACCACATCATCTCACACAAACTGATGCACAAAGCAACAGGACACTAGGCTATTCTTGATAATGTCATAAAACAACATGGAGGGAAAATTTTAAGAACAGAAAACAAGTACATCAACCAACACAAAAGTCTTTTAGTGTCCTCTTAGTTACTCCCCAACACTGTTGAGAGATAAAATATTCACCTTAATTTGGCTGCTGTGAACTGTAATTTTATTTAGTGCTTTATGTGTTCTGTATTTCATCTCCCTGAGATGCTAAGAACATAAATTATCATAAAAGCACACTTAAAACTCTTATTTTTCCCTTCCAACAGACCAATTGACCCAACTACTCATCGTAGCAATCCAGGTGAGAAAAGAAATTCTGAAAAAATTGCCCAAAAGCCCTCGTGAGACATTAACATGACAAACAAGTAGTCCAAAAAGTTTATAACAGCCAGAAGAGGCTCCTGATAAACAAACAAATAGAAGAATGTGATAATTTGCTTTCTTCGCTACTAATGGTACTGAATCAGATCCAATAATCTACCTCATTGGTGGGCTCTGTAGGGACTACAGAATTCCTTTTGAGACATGCAAATTTCATGACAAATAATACAAGTGACTTAGCTAGTGGGAACAGGCATGGATGTGTGCCTCCTGAATCATTTCTGTTTTGTCTACCTCCACCATATGTATGCCATCATAGCCAAGCTGTTGCTAGATGATGTGGGCATCCATCCATATTTTGAACATATGCTGGATTAATTCTATACATCTTTTCAGCTGATCTTTGTAGTGATCGTTAACCTGAGAATTGCATGATGGTAAAGATGTTCTCATCCAGTCTTAAGTTCACATCTACACTACTGTCATCAGGTTCCTTGGGGCAAGTTATGCAATACACAGTCTTAATAGCAAAAATGCCAGCATGCAGTCCTGGCTCATCTGGAAGTGACTCATAATTGAACTAAGATACAACAAAGTTTCAGCAGAAACCCCTACAGCTATTCCCTGTTCCCCATGTCAAATGCTGTGGAAAGGTCAGCCAAGGGACAAAAACACTTGAGTTATTGTGCCACGAAAATCACGAATGCACTGTTCAACAAAACTTTCAATTCTGCCATGATACTGCCAGTGCCTTTTATTGTACATAAAGCATTATTTACATATTTAAAAAAATGTCTGGTTTTTTTTTTCAATGGGGTCCAATGTTGTTTTGGCTTACAATGACTTGTCTGGACAAAAACAGTCGAAACATTCTTCAAAACATCTTATTTCGTGTTCCACAGAATAGTGTGTCATGCAGGTTTAGAACAACCCGAGGGTGAGTAAACTATGTCAAGATTATCATTTTTGGGTGACCTAGACGTGCCAGATCATGCCTCATAATAGCTAGACTTGAGCATTTCAGCAACATCAAGACTAATATCTCACTAGAACACAAATATTAGGCGACTCATTACATTCTTTATAGAAAATTGTATTTTTAATAATAATAAACCTTTCAAGACAAACCAACCATGACCTCTGGGATTAAGCAATGATATATCGTATACTGCAGTGGGAGGAAATTCATTTTTTTCAACACTGTTTAAATTGCGAATGATATGTCAGTCTACCTATGCTCTCTAACTACTTGTCTATTGTATATCTAAATGTTGTCCAATACACTTCAAATACTTTTCTGTAAAATAAAATCTGTACTGCTGTGATTCATCTGGAAGTGGGTTTGTTCAGTTCATGGCTTAAAACTCTTTGTTGAAAGTCTCTTTTTTTCTTCTTCATGGAAATAAATGTGACAAAAAACATTCTGGAACCAAGGCCGCTTAAAAAGTGGACAGTCATTGTTGTGCTCTATAATAATTTAATCCTTTACTCTGCACTCAAAAATATTAGATGTAAGATTTACATCAAAATGCCATGTCAAATGGTTCTCCGTAACTATGATGGCCATGCATTTATTAAATTGTATACAACTAAAGGGTTGAAATAAATGACATTTGAAGGTGATCATTTGAACACAACACAGATGCATTCAACTTACGGCTGTGTACAAATGATGAAGGTTGAATAGTAAAGTGGTAACTTAGATTTTGTCCTAAAAAGACTGTACAGTGCATTTATTAATTCCTCCTTGAGCCTTGCTCAAAGGCACACGACTCACTCCTACACCAGCGGCACTGACACAAAATGGGCAGTACTGATATAAAATAAATGCTGTGTAATGTAGTCATTTATCCAAATCTAGGTAACTAATTAACTAAGCCTAATCTCTCCAATAAAAAGGCCTGCTGAAAAACTAGTTTGAGTTCTGACCGTGCTCCTTTCCTGATCCCATTCCCTATCGCTTCCTGTCTCTCCTTCAATTGTCCTGTCAAACAGACAAAATTGATATACAAAAACCAACTCCACTTAAAAAAATACATTACTTTGAGGGATGGCAATAGACTAGATTGTGTTGCAGCAAAACTTCTCAACTTTTGGTTGCATGAGAGACAAACCCTTGTGTTTCTCCTTTTCACAAACTTTTCACAAACCCTTGTGTTTCTCCTCTACGTTCTTGTGACACAATCCCCATTGAAATCAATAAATCATAGTGTGCCGGCACCCTAACTCAGTTTCTCCATAAACACCTTTGTATTAATGAGGTAATTTCAATAACGCTTAATTTATTAAATCTAACAATGCTGATATTTCTTCTTTTTTTTAACTGTGGAAAAATTCAAATGCTGTGGGAAGTCCTCAATTTTTGGTGAAAGAGAGAATACCTTATTATATCTCATGCATCTTGAATCTCTCTAAACCTTCAAGTTGTATGTCCTAAACCTATCCCAAAAAAAAAGCCTTGCTACTGGCTCAAACATACCTTTCTTTCTCTCTGCCATTTTCACAGGCACAAGATAGGGAAGGAGCCATGTCATTTAAACTTTACAGTGTCTTGGATCTTTTTTCCCCACACATCAAAAGCCTTTATTCTCGCAAAATGATTTCTCCTGCACTCCTTGCATCCGAGAAGGCCTTTCTTCCACCCTACTCTGAGCTTGCTCTGTTATCTTGTTAGGAACTGAAAGAATGCAAATGAGAGACAAACCACAAGAGCACCTGCTGCGTGCCTCTGAAGACCTGGAAAAATGAACTGACTTAGTAGAGGCTTGGGGTTGTCACCAAAATCTACATTGTGCTTTTTAAAATCATTTGGCCTTTTGCTGACGTCTTTATAGTGGGGATGGCTGTTGAGCTAAATAAAGAAAAAAAACAACTCTATTACAAACTTCACAGCAACTGTTTAAACAATTCTGCAAGCAATTTAAGACAAGCTCTGTTGTTGCTGTTTTTTTATGGTGCTTTGTGGTTGCCTGTTTCTCGATAGATTTGTGGGTTACTTTGAGCTGCTAAGAGCACGCCAACCCAACACAAAACCACCGAAATTGTAAGAACCAGTTGGTTGTTTATACAACCATAGCATAGACGCCCTTAATCTCTGCCTGCCTGGGTAGGATAGGGGTACCCCTTGCCTAAAATAAGACCAAAGGTGCACATGGAGATGATTTGGGGTTTTCTTTAGAGAGACTTGGACTGGAGCATTAAGCCTGAAGTGCTGCAATCGGTGTGATCCAATGGAAAGCATATAATATTGCGAGCAGCTACAGTTTGTCCTTCTTACTTCCTTTACCACACAGTTTGATCCGTTACTACTCAGAGCTAGCTGCTGGCGTAAGGTCCCGCTCTTTTCATTCCCTCATGCATTTAACTTATTATAGGGCACTGTTTCCTCCTGAGGTTTATCCATTGAGGCTTTCAGTATAATCACTACCCTGGCCTGTAATGTTCAGAGGGCCCATATCAAAAACACATCATTACTGTGCATAGAGGACTAGCTATTTTTTGCCAGTGTACATGTTGAACATGTTGCTTGCACACTTCAGTATACGTATTTCAATACGTTATATTAGGCAGGAAATGCATAAAATATACTATTTATCTATTATAAAGTATATTACATCTACAGGGTTCTCACCTTTTTGTTTCCTTCCCAAAATATAAATTAATATAAATGGTTGCTATTCCCCTGTTCAGATGCCAGAGTCAGAAAGGACAATATATATAAGCTTTTACCAAAGCCATTAGAATTACATATGTTTGCCACCAGGGATGGATCTCATTACAGAGCACTAACCATGTGCCTGACCCTGCATCCAGATTGCTGCTCATGTAATTTAGATAGGCTACAGGGTCAGGATGAAGCACAAGCCCTGCAAGATATTTGTCTCAGGGAGATGAGCCGCGCTGGGTGCCAATGAGAAACAGCACCTTAAAGGTCTGTCTATCTGACACTCTATATATCTAGAGATAGCATCCAGGGCTTCTTTCAAATGGGTTACAATATAGGAGTGTGAAGAGAGTGATGAGCCTCCATCGTTTTCTATTCCTCCCTGGTGCTTTTCTCTACTCTGGGCTGGACACAATCAAAAACAGTGTGATAGCTTGGTACAAAGATACATCAGTGCTGTTGTTGTTGGGCAGCTACTCTTGACTCCCAAACTTTTAACTAGATTTCCTGCTGTATTGTGCACCCTGACTTCCAGGTTGTGAGAAAGTCTAATAAGGCAGCTTAATATATGGTCAAAAACATAGCCTTAAAAAAAAAACTAACAAATAAACAGTTTTAGCAGGTGCTTAATTCTACACATCTTATTCTCCTGCCTAACTGTGCCAAATCTATTCTCACCAACACCTCTGCCACCTCTCCACAGACTCGTTCCTGAAATAAACTCCGCGTCCCAAATCCCAAACTCCAGATGCCTGGGAATAGACTTGGGGTCATGAGAATCCAGAACGACAGCTAAAAGTAGGACATGAACCAAACTAAAGGCCCCAAACAGTTACGTTTTCCTTGCGGAAATGCACAAGAGAGCTGAGTCCAACTGACAGGTACAATTAATGGGAGTTTTTATCCAGAAAAATCACCTGATCTACTTAAGCTGCAAATCAATCCACAGTACACTATTCCAGAGAGACATGAGCAAGAGAAATGCTATTGATTTAATGTTTACCAGTTCTCTAAATGCTGTTGCCCTTTTTAGTCTCCAAGGCTGTGCTTTCATACTCATCCCTTTTTCTTGATTACTCTGCTCTGGGCCTGTGTTGGCTCTCAGCCACCTTGCATTGGATGTCAATCGCTGGCACACCCCACTCATTCTTAAGTCTTTCTGGGTAATTAGAAGTGAGAGCCAGTGAGTGAGCGCATTGGTCAAATTGACATTGTGAATGATGGACAGGCTCATGACAGCAGAGGTGGCTGGCTCTCTTTGGCTCAGTTGAGGATGTGCCACTCAGGGCTTGTGAGCTAATATGTGGTGTGTACTATAATGAGTATGGCACGGGTGAGGGTGGCAGGCAGTGGAGCTCATGCGCTGCTACGTGCATCTGTTGACGGGTCCAGCTGGTGCTCTCGTTAAAAACCAGTAGTTTGACCAGAGATGATCTTATTATTGGGAGATATGAGGGTCCATGGCTCTACCAATTGGAAAATCACTTAAATCACGTTTTCTTTGACAATCAATTACATTACAGCCTTGACGTCACTGAATTTCGTTTAAAGTTGTGCGGCAGTCAATCACTGTTGGTGGATACTACAGAAATGAATGAGAAGTGTCGTGAACTGAATCATACCTGTCGCACAATTGTCCGCGATTTATCTTATAAAACCTTTTTCTTTTTGGAGTAAACTCTAAAAATAGATCAATCCAAAACGAATGTTTAAGAGCAAACATGTTTAAGATTAGCCGATGGGCTGTCGATTTTATTTTTATTTATTTATTTATGTCGATTTATTCAAGTGGCTTTGGTCCAACTCAGAGGATTTCAAAACAAAAGGCAAGAAAAACATCTTTGCAGCATGTTACACACACTTATAAAAAAGAAGGGACATTTTTCATGCCTACCACATTGAATCTAACAGATTTGACCTATTTTGGTGATTCTCACAAAGAGGTGAACATTTCATCATCGATTAATCAATCAAAGGTTTTTATTTTTTATTTTTTATTTTTTCACAATGTGACACTATTTTAAAGGTGCCATGTGTTAGAATTGATGTAAAAATATCCAAGAAATGAGCTACACGCATCAAAAGAATGAGAAGAAATAAGGGCGATGATGTTATTAAAAAAATGACAAGTTATAGTGCTGCAGAGATTTCAACCTGAATTAGCATGCTAAGGCAGGTGTCATAATACCAGTTTCGGCCATGGGAGGCGGAATGCGGGCAACATAACCAGCAGCCAAACTGCAATACACGAATAACTCGCACGGCTTGTGGGCGTATGGAAAGTACAGCCCACTACTACATTTCAGTTCAGGGAAGAGAGCGCACCTATATTATGTTTATTAAATTGCTTTCCTGAGGTAAATCTGACATATTTGTTCTCCAGCTATGTTATTGACCTCTGCACGCTGATTAAAAAAAAATGATTGGTCGATATTATGTATGAGGAATACATTTCGGTAAGTTGTAGCCTACTGTATCTTTCAACAGTGTTCGTGTTTTTTTACTATTAGCTAGTAGAGATGATCGGTTCACATGTGCTAGGAATCTGTCGTGTAACATTTACAAGAATTGAATTGCGTAATAAAATTGACAGAATCTAAGAGCTGAGATTTTTTTTATATCATAACTAACCTGCTCTGTCTACTCTGTCGGTCTCCGTGTCCTCTTTGCTTTGCGATTTTTCTGTGCTTGACAAAATTGATGTGTGGCGTGAGAGCGTGTGAACAGTGTCAATTGCGTGTGTCTCACGGTGACTTCGTGAGAGTTGGCAGCTCTGAATAGCGCTAGCTTGGTCAACATCAGCGAATGCTGTCTGTCAAATTAATGTAATTCAAACTAACAATAAAAATGTAATATAAAGAAAACGAATATGAACATATTCACTGGTAAAGGTAAAACTGGTAAAACTCCTCTGGAGTCAAAACGTCCTCTATTAGGAGTTGGCTCGGCTTCGGCTATGGCTCTAGGGTCGTTGTGAAGGTAGGGGCGGAGCATAGAGACTATGCCGTTTCTCTTTGTTACTCTAGAGTAGACCAACTCACTTTCTGGAGGTATACTGCCCCCATCTGGTATGGAATGTGGAGTATGAATTTATTTTTTGGCGGACATTACACAAGGCACCTTTAAGCATGTGAGAATTAAGCATGTTACACTCCAATTCCAATTGCTGTAAAGAAGAAAACAATATAAGATTAATAAGATATGAATGTTGAAGTATGTATACATGGTATAATTTGTTGTAGTGTCTTTAATTATTAAAAAAATATTTAATTCTAAAAATTCTAAAAACTCTTTGAAACACGATTACTTTACTGATACTGTTTTAACCTGTATAAGTAAAAAGAAAATGTGTAACCTATAATACAGATAATACCAGATACCAAACACTAATGAGAACTGACAGATTAAATGTGTGATTAAATATAGTGTTACCATGCAAAAATATGCTAAAAGATCCTACAAGTAGATTACAATTTCTTCATGCAAAATGATGAAACGTGACTTGGACATTTACATATACATTATACAGTTTTTTATAATTATGTTGATGTTCCAAGTACAGTGACCGGGAGGGGACACGTTCGGTTTACTTAGTTTTGTCGCCACGACATATCAACTCGTGGGATCGTGATAATATGTTGTGGCCACATTTGGTCGAGGTAAAAACATCTTTATGTCGTGACCACGCAATGTAAAGTTGTGACCTCGAGATCCTGTATGTTGAGGGAACGACATTTATTTCTCATGGAAATTGCATCCAGGTATTATCAGAAATGGATATGCCTATGACCACAAGGTCACGGCATAAAGATATCGTTACCTCGACAAAATGATCTCGTGGCCACGACTCATCACGTTCCCACAAGTCAATATGATGTTCCCAAGAATTATTATCTTGTGGTACCGACATATCACGTTCCCACGAATTAATATCTCGTGGTCACGACAAAACTAAGTGAACCGAACATGTCCCCTCCCGGTCACCTTATCCAAGAGATGCATTGTTCAAGGGGAGGGATGCTGACAGAGGTCCGCTGTGTCACATGGGGTTTGCAGTCACTATTGACCCATTCTGTACAGTCTGAGCAACAGTCTTAAAAACCAATCATCATGCCACACGCCCATCTGTTCCATCACAACGCCCTCCCTTAACACCCGTCCACCCCAGCACAACAATACTCCGCCATCTGTGCCATCACCCATGGCTTTTAGATCTCTAAAAGCATTGTCTGCGCCTGTCAGGTGTTGCTGTCCCAATAGCACACAGAGCCATAGCCAGCCTCCCTGGAGGTGGACATGATCCTTAAGTCTTCATTCAAGCATGACTGGTCTGGGGTGCCAAGTTTATAACAACAGCGCTATGGTTGTGGTTTCGTCATATGGACACTGCAAGAAAGGGCGGGGTGGGAGATGTCATTTGGAAGAAGTGTTTCTGTAAGTGTCATGTTATTATCAGCTCCTGTCACAGAGAGCTGTGATCCATCAGAGATCCTTTGCAGAGTGTCTATGCCACATTTAATGATCAGAGGTTTGATGACATGCAGTCTCACACCCGCTGGCAGACATCAACAGCTTCATTATATGAGCGGACCAAGTGCTCAGTAGCGTCACATTAGATTTGTGAGGTTCATTTAAAAAGGTGGCTCTTACAGAGCCTTTAAACGCGCTGACATTGAGTTTAAACTATTTGCAAATTTAAATGAAAAACGTATTGGACAAGGCTGAAAGTTTCTATTACAAGAGGGTATTGATCACTTATGGTCAAATTTGCCTTTATTTAAATAACCTCTTGTAGTAGGAACTTTTAGTAGCATCTTTATGAACACATATGTCCATGCCAGAAAACTTCTTGAAAAGTTACTGGAAATGAAAGATAAGAGGACATTGATTGGGAAAATCAATTCCTTTGAAAAGAAAATAAATACAACAGAACAAATTAACAAGCAAGTATTGGAGAGTACTCTTGTTAAATTAAATTACAAGCATCTGTTGCAACAGTAACGTATATCCAAGCAACATGCTGCAAGTAATGTATATTTAAGCAACATGCGCACACAAATATGATTGTCAGATCACAACCTCATGCAGAGAGGGATACAGACCACCTGGGACTTTTGAGCCAAAAGAATTTTAGAAACTTTAAAAAAAAAAAAATTATAGTTTATTAAGCATGACTAATGTTCCTGTCTATGCACATGTCAAATTGCACATTCTCCAAACTACTCTTTATTAAATTGATCGAAACTTGCACAAAACTTTTCCCCACAGGAAACAGATCTGTCAAGCGAAGTTGTAATTTTACTTGGTTTATTCAAAAAAGAAAGAAAAAACCTTCATATTTAAGTATGATCTGAACCCAGATCTTTCTGCACACAAAATGAAAACTGTACCACTAAAATAATCCATTATACACAGAACTAATTAGTTGTTAATAAAGTTTTGTTTTTCTATAGTACACAGTGGGGGTTTTTCATCACCAAAAAACAAAATAGGATACTGAAGGATTAAAAAAAAAAAGTTCAGGGGAAGATTGAATGCTAAACTATTAAATTGAGTGAGCAACATTTTTTTTTTTTTTTTTCAGTGTCCTTACCAGATTGTTGCATTTCTGAAGGAATTGCAGGTTGGAAAAGTACACATAAATCGTTCAACATATTGAGAAGTGGCCAAATTAGCTGATGACCCAACAAATCGTATCCAAAGCGAACAGATGTGTACAGTTCACGCGCTCTCCAAAGCTCAGTGCGCGTGAAAATGGCACATCAACGTTATTTCTGAGACCGCCCGCAGCATGAAAGTGTGTTTGAGGAAAAAAGTACATAAGAAGAGGTTGATTATGGCTCGGAAGACAAACACAAAAAAATATTGTCTAACATGCACTACAATATACGCATTATTCGCATAATAGAGTAACGAATGTAAAAAATAACCCACAAGTGAGCGGCTCGATATTTAAAGGGATAGTTCACCCATTCTGTCATCATTTACTCACCCTCGTGTTATTCCAAACCAGGGTGACCTTTTCTTCAGGGGTACATAAAATGAAGTGACAGTCTCACAACCACCATACAATATCATTGTATGGAAAGAAAAATGCAATGGAAAGGCCGTCATTCTTCTGTGTGTGACAGAAAGTCATACAGGTCTAGTCATACAGGTCTGGAACAAAATGATGGTGATTAAACGATGACAGGATTTTTTTTGTGCCTGAACTATTTCTTTAAGACTCTCGCGCACGATTTGGTTCTGCTGAATCGGCACGGGTGAAACTTGACTTCTGTGAAGACATTAATGAAGTAAAACCCGTTATGTGTGTCCATTCAGACGTGTGGGAGTGTAAGTGCGAATACATTTTCGATTTCATAGACGTGTCTAATACGTGTAATTATCAATAGGCTACCTACAGGTTTTTCTTTCACGCCTTTCCACTAAACGATCATTATTAGTCGGAAGACAGGCTTGAAAGAGCACCTACCACCCCCATATCCATCTGCTCGGCTGTTATAGACGGGGCCGCCCGAGTTTGAGATAAAAACCAAAGAACTGGAATAAGAATCATCTCTGGGTAAATAATCCAAATTGTCCGGGCGGAATTCCACTTTCTGAGACACTTCATATTGTCCCCGCTCCCGGTAATCACAGAACGGTCTTTCTTTCCGCCGCATCCACCGTATAGATCTCCCAAATCCAGATCCCGTGCATTTAACGGTCCGTGGGAACCTGTGTCAGTCAAACTACCTCACTGTGGTGCGCAAACACGTGAAACACATATCACACAGGCTACAACAGCGTACAGGACAGTTAATTTCCTCAGGGATCTCTGTCTCCAAGCGAAATGTCATTCACATTGGTCATCACGATTTACCAAAGCTGCCTGAAAGATGAGCCGAGTAAGCATTCCCTCCCAAAAGACCAGAAGTCAAATGCCTTCGTTCAGTCCTAATCCGAAACCCTTTGAGATCTGTGCGTGTTCTGTCCGAAAAGAGGTGTCGCGCTCTCGGCGCTGAACGCAGCGGACTGATGCGCGGTAAGCGAGAGGATAACTTGTATACTACCCGGATTGGGGGGGGGGGGGGGGGGGGGGGGGGGGGGGGGGGGGATGCGGGGGTACTTTCGTCCTGAAACCTTTGCGTTTTTATTTTTGTTACTTCACTAGTTTACTTTTAAATAAAATTATAATAAAAAAGTCAACAACAAAAACTCACTTTAGTTAAAGAGAGAGAGAGAGAGAGAGAGAGAGAGAGAGAGAGAGAGAGAGAGAGGTTCACAGACGTTCTTTGACGTCACATCACCCATGCGAAAGCTTACTTCATTAAGTTATGCGTGACAATAGCATGTTATTTTAATGTTTTAGGATGCAATTAACTTGTGGCCGATTTAATTTGATAATTTAATTTAACATCTGCTGTCAGTTTGGAAGTCAGATGTCCTACAATAACTATTAATCCGAAGAAACCAAAATTGCACATATCTGGCTAGTGAACAACAGACTATCCAGATGCATTAAGTATTAAACAAAGATATTTCGAGAGATTTTGTGTGTGTGTGTGTGTGTGTGCTTTTGTTTTTGTGATATATGAGGACACAAATGTGTATAATGACATGCATATTACACTGGTATTACAACTTACACGTGATAGATGAGGACATTGCATGAGTCCTCATATTTCAAATAGCTTAAAAAACATAAAAAACTATGTGTTTTTTTTTTATGTAAAAATGCAGCATGTCTCCTGTGTATGGCAAGCCATTTTAGTTTTTATTCATTTCCAGGATATGGATTCTTGATATCAACAATTACATTTTTTGATATCAAGAATTGAATTGTTGATATCAAGAATTGAATTGTTGATATCAACAATTGAATTGTTGATATCAAACATGTAATTGTTGATATCAACAATTAAATTGTTGATATCAACAATTTAATTGCTGATATCTGTAATTGTATTTTCACTAGTGAAATGTCACCATAGGCTGCCATTCAAAATTAATTGTTGATATCAAGAATTGATTTTTTACTAGTAGAAATATCATTTTTGATATCAATAATTACATTGTTACTAGTAAAAATGTGAATTCCTGATATCAATAATTAAATTGTCACTAGTTGAAATGTCAATTCTTGATATCAACAATTCAATTGTTACTAGTAAAAATGATCATTTTTGATATCTGAAAATGTATTTCTGATATCAATATTATTTCAGATATCTAAAATGGCTTTCTTACTAGTAACAATCACATTCATGATATCAGAAATTAAAATTGTCACTAGTAAAAATTGAATTATTGATATCAAAAATGAACATTGTTACTAGTAGCAATTCAATTGCTGATATCAAGAATAGACATTTCAACTAGTAACAATTGAATTCTTGATATCAAAAATAAAGGTTTTTACTAGTAATAATTGTATTTCTGATATGTGAAATTGGAATTTCAACTAGTAAGAAATCAATTCTTGATATCAACAATTGGTTTTGAATGGCAGCCTATGGTGACATTTTACTAGTGAAAATACAATTGTTGATATCAAAAATGTAATTTGTTGATATCAACAATTGAATTCTTGATATCAAAAATGTAATTTGTTGATATCAACAATTTAATTGTTGATATCAACAATTTAATTCTTGATATCAACAATTTAATTGTTGATATCAACAATTTAATTGTTGATATCAAGAATTAAATTGTTGATATCAAGAATGTAATTGTTGATATCAAGAATTGAATTGTTGATATCAAGAATTCATATCCTGGAAATTAATAAAAGCTAAAACGGCTTGCCATACCTGTGATGGGTAGGTTTAGGGATAGGGGCAGTGTAGGGGGATAGAATATACAGTTTGTCCAGTATAAAAGTCATTACGCCTATGGAATGTCCTCATATATCACACAAACACAGCTGTGTGTGTGTGTGTGTGTGTGTGTGTGTGTGTGTGTGTGTGAAAGAAAGAGAGAGAGAGAGAGAGGAGAGAGAGAGAGAGAGAGAGAGAGAGAGAGAGAGAGAGAGAGAGAGAGAGAGAGAGAGAGAGAGAGAGAGAGAATTACAATTCTACAAGAGCCTTTTAGCCTGCTGTCATGAGAATAGAAAGTAATCAACTTTCATGATGTGAGTTGAGGATAGATACAAGTGGAATCCAAAGATTAGAATTCGTACGTCAAAACATTTAAAAGGTTAGTTCACCCAATATTGAAAATTCTCATGTCGTTCCAAACCGTTAAGACCTTTGTTCATCTTCGGATGTGTGTGTCCATACAATCAAAATCAATGGGAACCAAAACAGTTTGGTTACCATAACTCAAAATATCTTTTCTTGTGTTCCACAGAAAAAGAAAGTCATACAGGCTTGGAACGACATAAGGGGGAGTAAACATGTAAAAGGGAAGTAAACTGTCCCTTTGACACCTTCAAAGAGCTTGAACTTAGGAGACATCCCTGCCTCAAGCTATTTTATAAACAACATTAGCCGTGTCTAATGTTCCCACTGTAAATACTGCTTAAGGGCCAATAAGCAACAACCTAACAAGTCCGGGTCCAAATGCCGGGTCCTCTCTACCTACTTACCGCTTTCGCCCGAGTTTTAACATGCCGCAGTGCTCCCGTGTTGTTTAAATAGATCGGAGTTAAAAAAAAACAAGTGACATTCAACTGTCATTCTACCGCTTTCCCTGTGACGAGAAAGATAAGAGGAAATGGCTGCAGTTGATAAGGTAAGTTACAAATCTTAAACGAATTAAGAAACTTTGGCGCCAGTGGGTGCTATCCCTAACACCCACTGGCGCTGAAGCGAAACCAGCCCTTTAAGAAAAGGGTTTATGTAGTCTATGGGTTTTATATGCATCATGTTTCGGTTGTCAGGCCTTGTTCTGCCGCCTAGTTAAGATGAAACTAAGTTAGCTAGCTAGGCTAACTAGCTAACGTTAGCTTTGGCAACAGTAGACAGTATTATTAGGTGTTATCAAAATTTCACATGTAGTAAGTCAGTCAGGTCACTAGGAAAATACTACAACCTTTGGAACATGAAAAAGTACTTTAGGTGAATTACAGTAATTGTTTCATAGACCTATTTGATTGTTGTATGTACAGCAAGCGAGGTATTGTCAGAATTTCACCTGAAATAAGTCTTTCTGGTCAATAGGAACATGGTACAACTTTTGAATAATAAAAAATCCCTTTGGTGAATGAATGTAATTTGATTCTAAAAATAATAAGAAGTAATCTTTAAAAAAACTTTTTTTTTACAGACGTGAAAACTTCATCCCAAACTGCAACTCTAGGGTGTGCAGTTGGCATTTCCCCAATGGAAAAGCTGCTGGGCCATCAAGATTTGCTTGGAATGAGGGGAAGACTTTCCAATTCCCAGAGCACCTCAGCCATCTCCCTAAACGAAAGAAACAACTGGTCACTAGCAATGGTGAGGATGAGGGAACGGATGCTGACATGGTAGAGACCCCATGTACTTCAAAAAGTCTTGTGGCACTTGAGGTGGAGAATGAGATTCGGAGGGAAGAGAATGAAAATTTGAAAAAAACAATTGGAGAAACAGAAGCAAATTTTTTCCTTCAGTCAAATTTCTAATAGTCCTGACAGAGTTCAATATTTTACTGGATTGCCTGATGTTGCCACTGTCCTGTTTTTGGAAGCGCTTCTTTCTAAA
Source organism: Tiaroga cobitis (assembly GCA_030578255.1). NCBI lineage: Eukaryota > Metazoa > Chordata > Actinopteri > Cypriniformes > Leuciscidae > Tiaroga > Tiaroga cobitis. The sequence continues at coordinate 28,037,176 of CM060611.1, read as the reverse complement.
TTTGAGCTAAAATATCATTCTGATTGGACTGTCCAAATTATGCCCTTAGTTGATCAATTGCTCCTGACCTTAATGAAGCTTAGACTAAATTGCGGCCACATAGACCTTGCAACAAGGTTTAATTGTAGCACAGCCACAGTAACCAACATCTTCACCACCATCATTAGTGCCCTGTATGAGATTTTGTATGTCGGTTTGCTTGAGAACAACATCCCCTCCACAGGCAAGAATCAAACATCGCTGCCAGACTGCTTCCAGCCTTTCCCTAACTGTAGGATCGTGCTCGACTGCACAGAGGTTGCCGTCTCTAACACAGAGAGGCTTGATGCACAGTACCATTTGTACAGCCAGTACAAAGGACGAACCACACTTAAGGCTTTAATGGGTGTTGCGCCTAATGGAGTTATTACCTTTGCCAGTGACCTGTACGGTGGGAGTGCCTCAGACAAGGCAATAACAGCTGACTGTGGACTTCTCCAACATTTACATCCTGCCGATATGGTTATGGCAGACAAGGGCTTCACAATTCGGGACATTTTGCCAGAAGGAGTTTCCCTGAACATCCCGTCTTTCCTCGTCAATGGACAATTCACTCAGGAGGAAGTGAACAACAACAGATTCATTTCAAAAGCTAGGATACATGTGGAGCGTTCAATTCAGCGACTGAAATTGTTTCACATTTTGGACCACATTCCATACCAGTTCAAACAAAATATAAACAAGATACTTAAAGTGTGTGTGTGTCTTACAAATTTACAAACACCCATTCTCCGTGAAATTGGATGAGTTAACTATTGTATATACATGAATTTCTGGGTGTAATTCATGTCTGTATATAAATAACTGTATTTATAGTTTTATTTTAATTATATATTTTTTTATTTTAAGGTGTCATTGTAACAGTGTAATTATATATTGAAGTACTGAGTAATATTAATTAACTACATGTACTTACTATAGGGTTGGGGTAGGATTAGGGTTTGGTTGAGGGTTAGTTGCATGTAATTATGCATCATTTACTGTTATTACTATGTAACTATGTAAGTACATGCAACAAATGTAACACACTGTAAAATAAAGTGTTACCTTTATAAGTTCTGTAGCATGAAGGGCCTACAAACTATAATAATAAATATGTAATATTTGTGACATAATATAGATGTTAAATAATAATTAAAAATAAATATGTATAATAAATAAATTACCTGGCTTGTGTGAAATGTCACATTTTCATTTATTTGCAAATTTTACAGCACTTACAACTGTGAGAGAATGTATGGTAGGAAACAATCTTTATAAAATATTTCCAGAGTGTCAATGTTCACAGCCCATGTAGGGTCTTTGAGCACTGGTAGAAGGACATGGTCAAGAGGAGTCCACACAAGCAGGTGACAGCTGTTAGCTCCGGTCAGGTGCAGGTTTCCCTGGATCTGATGCCAGTAGTTGTGAGTTTGTTTTAGCGTCAGGGAACCAACCACTTCATCGAACTCCATGAAAAAGTCCCTACTCTCCGCTGCCTGCAGGATAGTCTTGGTTCTGGCTGACCACGGACACTTGACTTCAATCATGCAGTTTCCAAACACCGTCCCATCCGGAGATCCACCAAGCAGGCCGCTATCAGACAGGAACAGTCCCCTCTCTTGTATAACAACACCAGTGCGCTCAGTGTATTCCTGCTTTGCCCTTGGCTCATGCAGGATTCCCCAATCACATGCCTTGGCGGGAGGGGACAAATACCACTTAGTCTTAATAAGTGTATTCTGAGACACAGATGCCTTCATTTTAAATATTCACTTATTAACCACAACTTACTTTAGATCCTTCTTTGAGGTTGTACTGGCCAAGCAGGGTTTTGAATAAGGAAGGGGGGTAAGACTTCCGCTTGATTGCTGCCAAGACCAAACCAAAGTTACTTGCTGTTATCCTTTTCTTGCGATATGCAAACCTGTTAAAAGAAACCAACCATGAGAAAGATCAATTTTGCTCAACAATTGGCATTACAGTTTCATGTAAAATCAATCTGACATTCTGCAGCGCACTTTCTAAATTCTGAGCAAATTTACAGCCTTTAGCAGACACTTTTATCCATATCAGCTTACAATAAGTAAATTTATCGAAAGCAACTAACATTCTCTTGGAGCAGGGGTGTATTTATTAATAAGCTTTCTTACCATAATGCATTCTTTGCCTGGCCAACTGTTGCTTCCTCAATCTGCTGCTTCTCCTGATCATTAACAGCAAGCATTGACAGCACATATAGAGCCTTGTCCTCAGCTTGGACAGAACCTGGGCTGGTCACCAGCCCATCAAACATCTTGATTGGGAGAGTCTAGATTTAAAGTTAGGCAAAAGTTGTTTAGTCAGTGAGGTGTCCACATACTTGTACATAGACATACCACATACATACACATAGTGTATACAAAATACATTCGAAATGAAAGCAATGGTTTACATACATACATATGTGTAGTTTACCAAATTTTTGTATAACATTGTACAAAATTTTTGTGTTGGATGACAAAACCCTAACCAACTTGTCATCAATTTAATATAGTGTAGTCGTGATGTTTCTGCTAATTTTAAGGGAACATGAAAGTACCAAAGTAAAAAATCTTACCTGAGGAGTCTCTGGACTCAAAATCCACCCCATCCCTGTAAAACGCCCAAGTTGCAACAGGGATGCCTGAACCCATTCTTTGTCCTCCTGGGTGACAGGTCTTTTGATGCCAGCTGAAATAATGGTATAAAACTGGTTATAATGATGAAATGAATAAAATGAGTAATGATATTTCTCTCAATATAATAGCCTTTTCTTATGATCATCATTTATTTATAGCACACAATCTAAGCATTAAAAAAATCACAGTGTACATCTCAGCCTCACATGTCTTGCAATTGGTCAATTTCAATATGGTGATAAAGCTTATGATCATGATTTTTTAGCTGCACTACAACACACCGTGAGTGTATGTTAGAAGAGTTTCATAAATACGATTAATATTATTAGCAATAGCTTTAAACCACATTACGTAGTTAAGAAAATAATTAAAACCTCGCAACATCAACAAACTTATGACAAACCTCGTGTTGTGGGTCATCTCAGACACTCTCCTGGCTGCAATTTCGCCCCCCTTCGGAGTGTTAGCCTTCTTCCACACACATTCCACGTCGGTGCGGGACACATTTTTTTCTGCCCAAATCAACAAAGCTGCCATATGATGGCACTTGTCTCTGCCGATTGGGCACTCGCATGTGCTGTACCTGACTGCCTGACCCTCAACGTGCACCTGTATTGAAAACAATTTAACCCTCACCCTAAACACTCCTAAAACACATTGCTGCCAGCGCTGTTTATCATAACAATACTTCTGTAGCTAGCCTGGGGTTGTCAGATCATACTACTAAATTGACTAGCCTAAGTTCACTAAACCCTATAAAACCTGTGTGTCACATTTTTACATTTTAATCTTCGTTTTTATAATAAAAAATATATATATTTTTGAAATACCTCATCCAGAACAAGGAATATCACCTTATGTCAACTAACTAGCTAGCTTACAGCTAACTCACCTCAACCTCGTAAACCTTCTTTTTCATTGATGCCTGGACTCTACCCTTAATTATGCCACCTGAATGATGAGCTACACTAACCACTCTGTTGGAGTTAAAAGAGTTTAAACCCTTTTTGACCGCCAAGGGTGCATCACTAAAGTAAGACGTGATCGTAAATAAATTAACAGGTTCCGCCATTGTTATTAGATCTGGACGAGCTCAGTAGCACCTCAATGCAGTACATGAGATCCACCGGGAGGAGTCGGATCAAGATCCAAGGGGTGGAGATGGGTAGGATTAGGGTTGGGTTTAGGGATTAGGGGTGTGTTTAGGGATCAGGGGGCGGAGTTGGCTAGGTTTAGGTGTACGTAAGGTGGGAGGAGTTGGATCTGGATCCGACTCCTCCCCGTGGATTTCATGTTCCGCAGTGAGAACAATCTCGGAGCGCTTGGACCCGGAAGAGGCTAAACGTCACGCGTGACGTCAGACTTAACAACCGAATAGCCAGGGGCGTGGTACTGGGGGGATAAAGGGTACCGAGTACCCAGGGCCCGAGGCAGGGGGGGCCCTTAGAAGTCACAGGGCGGGGGCCCTTAGAAGTCGCTGAGCTCAAATCAAAACTCTGTCTCCACCCCACCCCCCGTTGGAGAATTGCTCAGTCAAAAGTCCGTCTCCCCCCGTTGGAGAAGTCGCCCAACTTAGATGGTTTGTACCCAGGGCCCAAAATTGGGTACTACACCCCTGGCTATAGCAACCACCTAGCAATGCCCCATGAAAAATGTTAAAAAAACTACCCTGGTAACCTTCTACAGCACCCTCACATCTAAAACGACATCGTTACACTTAAAATACAAGCAGTACTCAGTCAGCACAGAAGTCAGTAATACTGTAATGTAAGTGTGACCTTTAATCCTTTTCAGTTCTTAAACTGTTTTTTGTGCCTTCTCTAAATATCCCAATATGTGTGTGTTTAAAGTTAAAAACTTTTTGTAGCGTCCAAAGAACAGTGCTGCCCAAAAATCTTTACATGAGTGAATAATCTAAAGGGAGCTGAGGGTAAAACATGCATCATAGGGAATGGCACACCTGACAGACCGTAAAAGCTCCTATCACTTAATCACAAGCCTGCACATTACAGAGTTATGGCTTTAAGCTTAATGCACATTTCAAGGGACACAACCCTGAAATGTAATGCAAAGACATATGAAATATTAGGCACTGGCCTCAGGTAATGAAGGACAGGAGCGATGGAGCAAATTCTGTTGACTGAAAAACACCATGTAACAGAGACTGGCATGTGGGGACGTGATGCAAAAAGGGAGACAGTGGTTTGAAGGCGGAATATTATTAATGGAGAGTGTGTGGGGAAAGAGGACTGCAGAGAGAGAGAGAGAGAGAGAGAGAGGGCAGAGGATTGCTGGTGTCAAGCGCGTGACAGTTTCTCATTCACGTGTGGATAATCAAATGCGCAGTTGAGCCACAAATGAAACATCTGTCAAAAAAAAATCCAGAGGCATCAAAGTGAAGATTATCAAGGGTTCTAAGTCAGATAAATAACTTCCCTTTATGCAGGTGTCCAATGATTACCGCTTTAGACTTGACGTTTTGAAAAGACTGCTGAGCCAACACTTTAGGGAAGAAGTTAACTTGTACTTAATTCTGTTAACATCAGCTTTAATGAAACGTCTTAACGGCACCCTGCATGTATATAGCTTACAAAGAGAGAAACAGCGTTGGACGTATCTGATTTTTCACAATTTAAATGTGGAATACCTAATTGTCTTTCTGAGGTATGTAATAAATTACATTTAGCTTTTCATGATGCCAATGGATGGGTTAGATAAGGTTCTCTTTTCAAAGAGGGGCCACAACTGTCTTCACTGCTTAATAGGATCATTAAAATTCTACAAGAGCCTTTTAGCCTGCTGTCATGAGAAAAGAAACTAATCAACATTCATGATACATGTGAGTTGAGGATGGATTCAAGTTGGATGCAAAGATTAGAATTTATACTTCAAAGTATTTAATATCAAAGAATGTTGATGCAAAAAAGCTATTGCTACTCTGACTAAACATGCAAAATCACAATCAGTCTATCAATATATATCCATCAATCATTCAATCAATCAATCAGCCAACCAATCAATGCAATCAACCAGAAGTGCGGGAATACATTTGTCTACATTTGTCTAAAGACCCTTGTCTTTAAAGAGCAACAGGATCAGATTGCACTAGAGTTCACACAGAGGAGCACATTGACAGCTTATTAAACATACATCGACTATAGTTTTGCCAGAAGCAAACTCCTTGGATTGCAAACTCTGTACCTCTAAAATATAAGCAGTTTTTTCCACCCAAGCTCATTATAATTACATTTCAAAAGACAGCATAACAAGCACATCAGCGTTTCAAAAGCATGATCATCACAACTGTACTAATCTTACAATTCAACATGTCTATCTCACACCTTAAATACTGTATAATTGTTGTACACTTTGCACAGAGGAAAAAGGATTAACTCAAAACAGTGATTCACTGAACAAATCAAATTACTGTCTTTATGAGTGAGTCAATTGAATCATTCACTCATACGATTAATTCACAAACTAAACAAATCTCTATCCGCAATTTCGTCAAGTTCTTGGAATGGGAATTTAAGCTGTAGAAAAATGCAACAATAGCTTAAAGGGTTAGTTCACCCAAAAATGAAAATTAAGTCATTAATTACTCACCCCCATGCTGTACCAACCCCGTAAGGCCTTCGTTCGTCTTCGGAACACAAATGAAGATATTTATGATTAAATCTGAGAGGTTGATCACTCCTCCATAGGCTGCCTAAAGCCTGGTTCACACGGCAGGATAATTAGGCCGATTTTAGCCCCGATTTACCCCTTCCGACAATCTTAAGTATGCTCCGATTATCGTAAAATAATCTGATCAGATATTCCTGCCGTGTGTGGTGTGTTAAGAGTGCTCTCGTCTGCTCGGAAGGACGTCGGGACCGCTCCGATCTCAAATCGGGGATATCCAACATGTTGGATTTATTTGGCCCGATTTCTCCTCGTGTGTGTGGTGTCCCCCGGGGACAAACGAGCACGCAGTCTGTGGACTGTGGCGTGTAGCCAATCAGAAAACGAGGTGACGAGGCGCAGAGGAAGCACCGTGAAACAAAATCAAAACAGCCGCCCATGCTTGCGTTGTCTCCACTTCTTTGACCATCGCCTTTTCTTTTGATAACGTTTTTTTCGGTTTAAAACAAACTACAAACTATCGCCACTGCATCCTCTTCGTCCGCCATGATTGTTTACTCTGAAGTCACGTTTGATCTCGAGGGATTTTGCGAGATTTTCCCTCTGACCTGGGAATGCTCTGGAGTCAAATCGGTTCGTGTGTGATGTGTTGATTTTGCCGTGTGGCTGCGCACCACACACTGTACGACCAAAACTGTTAGACCCGTGACTTTTTTATCGCCGTGTGTGGAGTCTCTCAGGTTTGGAAAATCGGCCGACAATTTTAAAATCGTCCCGTGTGAACCAGGCTTAAGGGAATGACACCGGACGGCCCAGAAAGTCATTAAAGAAAATGTTTAAATATTCCATGTCGCAACAGTGGCTCAACTATAAGTTTATCAAGCGACGAGAATACTTTTTGTGCGAAAAAACAAACAAAAATAACGACTTTATTCGACTATTCCTTTTCTTCCTTGTAGGCCTGAAACGAGACTTCAAGAGATTTCCACGACGCGCACGCGCGAGAACTTAACTGAAGTAGTTGAAGGAGATCGCAATTCTCGCGCATGCGTCGTGGAAATCTCTTGAAGTCTCGTTTCAGGCCTACAAGGAAGAAAAGGAATAGTCGAATAAAGTCGTTATTTTTGTTTGTTTTTTCGCGCAAAAAGTATTCTCGTCGCTTGATAAACTTATAGTTGAGCCACTGTTGTGACATGGAATATTTAAACATTTTCTTTAATGACTTTCTGGGCCGTCAAGTTTCATTCCCTTAGGCAGCCTATGGAGGAGTGATCAACCTCTCAGATTTAATCATAAATATCTTCATTTGTGTTCCGAAGACGAACGAAGGTCTTACGGGGTTGGTACAGCATGGGGGTGAGTAATTAATGACTTAATTTTCATTTTTGGGTGAACTAACCCTTTAAATAAATGCATTTTGAGTCAATTATGTCCATTAATCATTTTGATAGCGTATAGTCAGTCTTCATAGTTTAGTTTGTTCATGAACCAAGATGTCAAAACAGTGTTTTTAACTATATACTCCTTCAAAGCCCACAGTCAAATCTTATCTTTCTGTGCTATATAGCCTACAAAAAAAAAAAACGAAAGTATTTTAAACTTTCTCAGGAATAAAAATCTAAGATAGTGAATGAGAAGGGTTCATATTTGTTCATGACAAGCTGGGCTAGGCCCTTGTGATGGAGAAATGTCACAGCAACAGATGTCTAGCAATTGCTCCATCTGCTTGGCGGCTGTCCTTGCTAATAATTAAACCAAAATACAAATGCAAACAATAGCTTGGATAAACAAATATTGTCAAATGAATCACACAGGGAACTACAAAATAGCCATTGCTACATGTTACTATAGCCTATTTAAATCAGGTGTAAATTAAACACAGACTTGTCAATCATCTAACTTCTTCAGAGGAAGATACAGAAGAAGAGTAACACTGTTTTCTATTCCAAACAAAGATTAAGTTCTTGGTGCAAGCAATATTCAGGACTTAAAGGGTTAGTTCACCCAAAAATGAAAATTAAGTAATTAATTACTCACCCCCATGCTGTACCAACCCCGTAAGGCCTTCGTTCGTCTTCGGAACACAAATGAAGATATTTATGATTAAATCTGAGAGGTTCATCACTCCTCCATAGGCTCCCTAAGGGAATATTTTTGTTTTATTTCCGCACAAAAAGTATTCTCGTCGCTTGATAAACTTATAGTTGAGCCACTGTTGCGACATGGAATATTTAAAAATTTTCTTCATTGACTTTCTGGGCCGTCAGGATTCATTCCCTTAGGGAGCCTATGGAGGAGTGATCCAGCTGTCACATTTAATCAAAAATATCTTCATTTGTGTTCCGAAGACGAACGAAGGCCTTACGGGTTTGGTACAGCATGGGGGTGAGTAATTAATGACTTAATTTTCATTTTTGGGTGAACTAACCCTTTAAAATGCATAGTCACAGACCTTTCTGAAAGTTTCTTAATGTTATGCACTGCTGGAGTTTGATTTGGATGAGGAGAGAAAGGGAAAGAGAGAGACCATGTTCAATCTGTGTTCTTTAGTAGGCTAAGACAAAAAGGTTGCATAGATAACAGTAAAAGCTTACAGGAACTGAACAGTTGCAGATAAAGAGTGAATAGCAAAAGAGGACTTCAAACAAGAGGACACACCGTGTGGATTCTTCTGCTGCAATGCGAAATTCCAGGCAACAAAAAAATAACAAAGCAGCCATATTCATTTCAATCTAAAACCCGTTGCTCCTGGGGAAACAGTCTAGAATCCATCTTATATTAGATATACATCTATCCTATTATAAAATTCTAAATCTGAGCTTTGAATGCAGCACATTGCACATAATTTCAGAAACTCATCTTGGTTCGTTTCATATTTTCCATGCACAGCATTTTCATCCTGAAGCACAGAGAGCCAAATCCGCAGCTGCAGTATAGGCCTAATGGGCATTCCCGTTGGACAGGTTAAGATTACAGTGTAAAAAACACAAACAAACAGACCGAAATGTCAGCTGGGCATTAATTAATCTCTTCCTGTGGCCGAATGGGCGTTGAGATGGAGCGAGCAAAAGAGAATTGAGTGCTAAAGCAAACAGCTCAAGGACAAAGGGATGTTTTGTGGCATATAAAATCAAAACTGCCCTATGAAAGTAAAAAACAACAGCTCGTCTACCTCATTGATCAATAAGATGACCACTCTACCCATGCCAACAAATGAGAAAACTGCATCATTTTAGATAATTCAGAAGATAAGCACCACATATACAAAGAAATTGCTTCTTTATTATATTACTGGGAGATACTTCATCATGTGCCCCATAAAGTCAAGGGGTTAGAAAAGTGATTTTAAAAGGTTTAAGGTTTTGAAGTACTGCACTAATTCTGTTTTTAACTTCAGCTGAGCCATATCTGGATACCATCTTGCCAAAACCTCTATTAAACACATTTAAAGAGCATAAATATCTACATTAATAGGACTGTACTTTTTTCTAGATATAACAATTATGTTTGGAAGTCTAAATGAAATAAAAATAAAATCTCTACAAAAACTGGTTATATAAATAGTACCCTTTTTTCTAAGCATTTAATTTTTTTGCAAACTGCAACTGAAATGACTTTCCTGTTCGGATTACATCACCAATCCCTTTTCCTTTAACTTCTCCCCTCCAAACAATTCACATATCACTTTTAACAATCTAATTGATTGCTGATGGATAAAATATTCATGAAATACACCCCATTACAGCAGTGAAACAGGCTGTGAACATTCCTGTTGACTTGGAAGAACTGAAACGTATTTTTTAACAGATGATGTTGTCTCCTCCACTTTGTGAACTCACATCGGACTCAAATTAAAAAGCTTGAGACTAAAACCCACAGGATGCTCTGGTTGGATTGCCATTTGTTCAACCGCAAAACATTTCTTCTGCCATTCACATTTTGTCTAGTGATGTTTTTTTTTAAACACCTTATCTTAAAACTCCCTCGCTCTCGTCCTTTCAATACGATTTTTTTTGGCCACATAGCAGTTTGAAAGAAAGTATTGTTATCAACCTGTCAATGCTTTTTTTTCAGTTTAGTGACAGTGAGTAGAACAGCGAGAGAAGACATACTGGCAGTAAAGAAAGAAAAAACCTAATGACAATGGACCCGACACAACGAGATTGAGGTTTGGAATGATGTGTAATTTAAATGGTAGAACAAAACGCCAAAGCTTACCACAGACATAATTTTATTAATAAAAGTGCAACTAAACGACTTTCTACCCTAGTTTTTATACAACCCCCCCCCCCCCCCCAATATTTTAAGTAATTTTAAATTTAGTGACTAATTTCTTTTTTTTTTACAGTACAACATTAACTATAAAACTCATTACAATTCAGAAAGAACAAAACACAATCTTTAACCGAGTCATTTTGGATCAGAGCGTTTTACCTTAATTGCTGTCATTTATGAGCCCTTTTCATGCTCCTATCTTGATGAGAGTGTGTATTTCAATCTAAGAAAAGAAATTAAAATGGCTTGAGCATGTCAGCTTGAAGCAGATTCGATCAGACACGTTTGTCTTCGCAACACCGGCTAAGAGATGATGGGGGGAGGGGGTGTCAGACAGCCTCCTGATTTATGGTTGCTTGGACCTCTTCCATTCTCCTCTATATGTCACCCTGTAGCTCACCTCTGATAACAGGCTTAGAGGCTAGTACATTACATCTGGAACATTTGTTTAAAGCGGGAAGGACACCTAGCATGATAGCAGTGAAGGGCCAGCAAAGCTATTGTTGTTGCATCAACTGCCGAAAGGCATGTGACACATTCAAAGAATCCCATCACAATTATAGTTAAGCAATGTACTTAACCTCAGAGTCTCAGGGAGACTGTGTGGTTAGTGTATTGTAAGTAGCTTTTTAAATGGCAAGCGACATGGAAGTCATAAAATCAATAGTAAAATCTTCAGATCTGCACTAGAAGTGAAGAGAACGGGACACATGGGGTCAAAGATGTCATTATGTTAGCTGGTATTTGACCCCTCTTACTGTGTCACTTAAGTCAACATCAAGACTGCAGCTGTCTGATGTCCAGGTCTTCCTCTGACATAAGTGGTTTTTTCTCAAACAACATGGATAACTGAAAAATAAGCTGCATTTTCATAATAAAAAATAAAGAATGGAAATAAAAATCACAATTCTTGTATCTTTAAATTTCCTTGAGGTATAAGCTATTATAATACTAGCAATTTTAACTGAAAAAAGTAAAGATGCCTAATAATTATAAAAAAAAGTTCAATTTTGACTCGGACTCACACTATAACACATCCAATTTTTTTGCAGACTTTATCTGCTTCAGACCTCTGATTGAAAAAAATCAGCTTGAATATAAAAAATAGGATATTAAAAATTATATTACCTGCATTAAGCAAGCTTTACATTGATTGTGTGAAAAGCTAATTGTTTGAAAGATTAATTCAATCCGCTAAATGAAGCTCTCACTGATTGCCGTTGATTAATAATCTAATTAATCATATTAAACTGCAGGCATATTTGTTAAATTGTGAACATGAAGTATGATGAATGGAGAGGCAATGTGCTATGACCACAGATTCAGATCCACTTTTTGAGGAAAACCGGAGGCTCATATTAATCTATAAAACTGCAAATTATTCTCAGGGTTCCTTCAAGAGAGTTGCTCTTCGATCTGAATGCATTTAATATATATATTTTTTTCCCCCGACTTGTGGCTCATAAAATGTTGATCAGTACAATATTGTGAAACAAAATGGCTGGTTATCTGATTAAACTGCAGGGCAATTTTGGAGGCAATCTTGAATACTGAAATCTGATAAGCTGACTGCAGTGAATTAGAGATCGCAGACATGCATATTGGGCGCAGATATGTCCATATTTTGCACATGTGATGCTTTTGAATATTTAAAACAGAGAGACATCAAGAAAAGCAAACAAGAGGCTCTTTTCTCATCTAGTCTAGTGTAATATCTTTAGCTGCCACTTCTCATCGAGTGGAGGTGTAATCGCATTCTGGGCGCACGCTACAATTCCTCATAGGATCATTCTTATGGGATAAGCACAGATTGTTTCCATTTTCAGTATACTGTGAGATTTGTATGCATGTCCATCAAATGTGTGGTGCCTAACTGTGATCTGGCTCTACAGAAGCAAGAGGGTGTTACAAGCCTGAGATGTAACAAACAGGCACGCCACAGGGAATGCGGGAAACTAATGTGTCTTGGGAATTAATGGTAAAGTCCTCGCCATTCACCACCCCACATCCCGAAACACATGCCGCAATTTCAGCCGGAGATTTCGCATCATACCAGAACTCATCAGCGGGGCGATGCCTGTGAGTGAGACATAAATACATGACGAAATTAATTTGCATTCATTTCGCACACATTCTTTTTACAGTGAACATAATGGCCCGGGGGTTAGAATGCGGCCACAAAGCGAACAGCATTAATTAATAATAATTAATAGCACATCAATTAACCTAATCTAATATTAGGTCTAATGCTTTGAGAAAGCTTGTGGGGTTAAAAGCATTTTAGCGACTCAACTAATTACTGCTATATAGCCTCCTTAGTGTGACACTAATCAGAAGAAGGTGCATAAAAATCGAGGAAAAAGCAAGCGGGGAGGTGGGCGCTGGGAGGAGATGGGTGAGGAGGTGGCTAATTATATCAGTTTTGGCAAAGAGTCTGGAAGAAGGAAGGAACATCTACTAATTCAAACCATTATTACCTTCTCCCTCCTTGCCGTTCACATTTCTTTTATATGCTACCCATCAACCTGCTTCTGTAAGGTTGCTCTAAGCTCGTTAAAACATCACTGGCCCTGTCACTTGCTTACGGATTATTTTATTCCCGGTGCTGTGTGAGAATGTGACAGGATCATTGGCAGTGTGCCGACCCCCATCTTATACTGTGCTGGTGTGGTGCTCGTCCCACTCTCCAGACAAAGCATCTGGGACCATTTGTTACCATTCTAACACACCTCTTTTTCAGTTACACATTTAGAAAAGCAGGCTGGCTGGCTCTGGTCACAGTGCTCTTGAAGTGATACAATTATTTTCAATAACGAACCAGCGGCTGGAGCTACATTTATTATATCACTGCCACATACTGGCCACCCTAATTAAAACTTCAGTGTACAACGGTATTAATTAATTAGAAGTTTTCCAGTTAAAGTCATAAGGAACAGTGCACAAATTAAAGGGGTCATGACATGAGAAACCAAATTTGCCTTGATCTTTTGGTATTTAAGAGGTCTTTGTACCATTAAAACCTCCTGCAAGTTTCATAGCTTAAGACGTCCTCCCCATTATAAACGAAGCATTTATTTAATCAAGCTCTAAATACAGCTCGTTCTAGATCCTCTGAACTTAGTGACGTCACGGTACGAAGTGACGTACCAGTCGTTTGCATATGACCGCCTCCAGCGCAAGACAACTACACCTCATTTCGCATCGTTGCATGCGTTGACGTGCAGCGAGTGACTGGATGCCACGCAGATGCGCTGTTCCTGCTGTGGACAAGCAACATGTTTGAATACGCTGCCGAACGATCCAGACATCAGGGAAAGCAGTTGGATGCAGTTTATTTGCAGCATATGCAGCCTGCCAAAGCCTTATTTGTTCGGTGAGTGATGTAGATGAGTGTGACAGGGCGCATGTTACTGAAAGAACGACAAGAGAGAGAGAGAGCACCTGCCGCGCGCGCGACTTCAAACTGTCCTTCTCTCTCTCTCTCTCTCTCTCTGTCTCTGTCTCTCTCTCTCTCTCTCCCTCTCTCTCTCTCTGTCTCTGTCTCTCTCTCTCTCTCTCTCTCTCTCTCTCTCTCTCTCTCTCTCTCTCCCTCTCTCTCTCTCTCTCTCTCTCTCTCTCTCTCTCTCTCTCTCTCTCTCTCTATCTCTGTCTCTGTCTCTGTCTCTGTCTCTGTCTCTGTCTCTCTCTCTCTCCCTCGCGCATATGAATCAAAATCAATTGAGAATTGACACGATGGTAAAAGATCGAAGACCGAAGTTTCACGTGGCGGAGCATTGTGTAGCCTACATGTGATACAAAATGATTAACGTTAATAATTTATGCATAAGCAGCACTGACGTTAGCCAATCATAACAATGGGCGTTAACACTGAACTCTTAAAGGGGAAACACCTCCAAAACAGACTGTTTGAATCAGAGGGGGAGAAACAGGGTGGAAAAAGGTCATAAATCACTACATTTTTTTTTTTTTTTTACAAAAAACTATAGTAATACTATAATTGCACATAAAGTAACATAATAAAACAAAACAAAAAAACATGTCATGACCCCTTTAAGATGCCTGACCAGTGTTGTCTGTCGCTTCGTTTGAAAATAGCGAATATAAAAGAGCAGTGTGTACTTTTTTTCCTGTTGAATAGATACAGTAATTACCGCTAACCCCAGGAGTCTCAATTAAAAAACATATCAAACTGTATCAATCTCAGATTGCATCTTATGCAATTCCTGAGATTAGTATGATCCAAATCCAGCTTTCCCAACGAAGTGGTGGTCAAGATAGATGGATGTATAAAATGTTTTATGCAAATGTATAAAAGCACATCAAATATTCAGCTAAAAAGTAATAGTGTGCTAACCCCTCATGCCATGACAAAATGATTGCGTTCACAAAGCAACCGACACAACAAGAGACTTCGACTTAATTTGCCTTTACCATTTGAACTGAATGACTTCATGCATAAACGGTCTGATTTCATTCCCTGAGGGTCTGAACTACAAAACAGACTTTAGCTACAAATGTTTCCTGAGAACCAAAGAGCTTCCTATAAAAGTCTGGAAACATTAGAAGCAGTGAAGCACCAACACTATCTATGGTGGCAGAATCCCAAATAGGCACAAATGAAGATATGTTTCAGTCCAGGCTAAATATGCTGATGAGCTTGTAATAGCAGAAACTCTCCTGCAGAGAGAGGTTTCGCAATTCTGAGGCTTTGAAGACATGGTAGAACGGCCCGCTGATCAAAGCTGCCGGTCGCAGACACTAAATTTCATGGATTTCTTCAAGGGAGACTTGCGCCAGTCTCCTGTTGCAGTTTAACAACACAATTACAGTGTCAGTGAGCGGGAGCTTAGAGATATCAGGCAGCGCAGAGAAACTGAGATATTCTCATTATAAAAACAAAATTCTGGCTCACGTAATAGAGTGAAATTCATTGGCTTGAAATGTGGGTCACTCAGCTGGGTCTGGAATCATCTGTGTTTATCATGATGTCATATTTCTGGCTAACTCTCCATATTGGTGGCAAGTGTGTATAAACAAACAGAGGCCACTAGTGCCTTTTTGGGCTCCACTCAGAGACTCAGTATACAAGCGTGTCCTCATTACGTCCAACAGCACATCTGGAAAATTGCTCAGAAATAAATTACACCAATATAGAAGTGTCGAACAATGTTTAAAAAAGTTTAAAATATTGGCACGCAACTCCTCCTGCACCGTTTGTGCTACAGACATGAATACCTCAAATCGTGTGGTTTATTGAAGAAAGCTGTACTACTACTTTTATAAGTAATTGGATTAAGGGGTTTTAGCATCTGGCGGATGATTAAATAAGCAAAAAACTTGTATATTAACAAAGCGACTTGAGGGTTGGCTCTTTTGACTTGTGCTAGTAAGCAACTTCCTGCAACCACTCAAAACACCCTACAAAATATACAGCAATGCACTAACAACCATTTAGAATACATTAGCAACCACATAGCAATGCCCTGGCAACTAAATGGAACAGCCTAGCAGATATAACCACTAGTTTAAAATGCCTCATTAAAGCTCTCGAACCATAAAAAAACATTCCGCTTATTCACAAGACATGGAACATTGTGGTGTCCAACTGTAGGGAATTGGGCTTCTGGACATTTTGACACACAATTTCTTTTAACAATTACAAACCATTGCCCTGTCCCCAAAACCTTTCCCCGAACAAATCAACCTTTAAGAAATGGCACCATAAGAGTGTGTTCCAGGGACAGTGACAATGAATAAAACCACAATATTTGAAGTTCACAGAAATAAATCTGAGCTTAAATGTCAAAGGCAATGCAACAGATGGCTGAAAGATGCTCTTTCAAGACCTTTTCTTTCCTCAGTGTGACAACCGTTTAGAAACTACAAACTACTTTCTTACTCATCACTCCGCATCACTTCAACAATTTGAAATTCCATAGTTAAGTACTATTAAATGTTAAAGAACAAAACCCGTTTCAGTCTTTGTGACACAAATAAATAAAAACACAGAAGAAACAAAAAAGAAAATTATATAATAAATTTACAAATCAAAGACTTAAAAAAAAAAAAGAGGTCAAGGTTTGGCAGGCAGATGCTGTATCTACACCATATAGCCCAATTAAAAAAGAGTGGCAAAAAATATACATACAGTAAATGGCAATAGATTTTTATAGATATTTTTTGATAACTTTTTCCAGAACCTGATTTTTTGGAGGCTCAGCATTGTCGCCAGTGAAGGGATTGGGTATTGTGTGTTCTTGTGGTGCCATTAATCTGCATTTTCATTTCCTACAACTCAAGATTCATTAGTCACATGGCATTTACAGCTCAGGTGATTGGCTTAAAAACAAACCTGGATGTGGACCTGAACGCTTCCCGAAAAAAGGATGGCAGATCTCAAATCGCATGTCCGGAGCTGATTAACCATCATAGATGAATGAGAATATGAACGGTCAACTTTCACCAGCTGAAATGAAAGAGAAAAGATTAAGACAACAAAAGCGAGAGAGCCAGAAAGAAATACAGACAAATATGTTTTAGTAGAACACTTGTAGCGAGAAACAGAGATGATTTCGTTCCAGCAGCGTTCAAATCCATCCCAGGCGACCTTGGAGAGTCACGTGACTAGAAGATTTTTTTTATGATTTGGTATTGTTATAACTGCTGCTCATTTCCTTTTAAGAAGGGTGTTTAGCAGCGCACTTCTCTAAAGAAGATTATGTCCCAGGGAGGGCCGGGTTGTAAGTGAGAGGGGCAGATTTACGGCACGCTCCATCTTGCCCTTTTAAAGCCACAACCAGCAAGAGAAGAGATAGATATTTCTGCAAATCATCTCAGGTTTTTAATCACACACCTTGCCAGAAGTGACACCCACAATTTAGGGACATCAGCCACACATCAAAGTTGGAGATTTTAACTTCAAGTGGGTCGACGATGTCACCATTTTTCTTTCAGTGAAGCTTATTCTTATAGTAGAGGGCAACATACAGGCCTGTAATTTAGTAGGCTGAGCTCTGCCTGCAGGACATAACAATTTTTAAAGTAATATAGGTCTCAGTTACCCCCTTTCCATTCCAAGAGTGATGGTTTTCAAAACCAGCCAGTGTTACCACTGACATAATGCTTACTGTTACCACTTAAGCTGCCCACAAATACATACACCATATATATTTTGAGAACACATTCTAACATCCAAATTCATTCACACTATTGTTCAAAAGTTGGGGGTTGGGTTTTTTAAGGTAAAAAAAAAAGAGTCTATTATGCTTACAAAGACTGCATTTATTTGATCAAAAATAAAGTAAAATCAGTAATATTGTTCAATTTCAAATAATTCAAAAATACTTTTAATAACTTTATTTTAATATAATTTCAATTAAATTTATTGCTGTGATGACAAAGCCGAATTTTCAGCAACCATTATTTTCAGCAACACTTTAAAGGCTTCACGGTCACACAAATTTGTATATGCTCAAGAAACTTTTCTAATTATTATTAGTGTTAAAGCTGCTTAAGATGTGCTGCTTTTTGTGGAAACTGTGATACATTTTTTTCAGGATTTTTTGATGAATAGAAAGAACAAAAGAAAAGCATTTAAAGGTGCAGTGTGTGACTTTTGGCGACATCTAGCGGTTCGGTTGCGAGTTTGCACTAAGGGCTCAGCCCACTGCTCACCCCTCCCTTTCGAAGAAGCTACGGTGGCTAAAACGGGACAAACATCGTCGTCTGAGACAGCAGAGAAACCAAGCTTCTGTACCACAGTCCATTATAAACCACATCATGGATAAAGTTTACAAAGCCATAGTCAGGTGAGGATCAAGGGTCTTAATACATAATATAATAATAGTAATCAGCTGATTGTCTCACGAACGTAACCAGCACATTTCTCCCCACATAGCAAACCCATAATACAGCGAGGGAGAAAAAACACATGAAACTATGCAACTATATATTTTTTCTAACAGGGTAGTAAAAGTTTAGCTGGCTAATATGAGCTGTTACTGTGGCTGAGCTGGTTAAAGCGTTAAGCCTTGTTTATACTCGACGCGTCCGCATGAGCCCAAAGGTGCGTGCGGCAAAAATGACGTGATTGTAACAGCGCGCGCCTCCGCATCCCCTAGACAACATTTACTACACACAATAGGCTTTTTTCTCTGATTTTGGAAACTCGATCGACTTAAAATGCTTCCAGGATCGACAGGTTGGTGATTCCTGTAACTGTTTTATGGTCAATGACAAGAGTAGCCTACTAATCAGCTATCTCACGAACGTAACCAGCACATTTATCCCCACATAGCAAAGCCATAACACAGAATGGGAGAAGAATTAAGTTACATGAAACAATCCAACTACATATTTACACCACTGTCAAGGGAAAATTCACTACTCACGGTGTTTATGGCTAGCTTCTTCTAGCTTCTCTTTCAAGGTAGTGACGAAACGCGCTCTGTAACCCTGTTGGTTCGCTGTCGGCTACGGTAGAAACATGACGTCACAATATGTCGACCTTCATAGAAGGAGATTCCCGCGGTTATGTAGATATAAATGCCTCATTCTAAGGTAATAAAAACATTACGGTTTATTAAGTAAGTTCTTTATACACCACTGAACACATAGTTATGGATGTCATATTGCATTTTTGTTAATAGATACTCAAATTTTTTACACATTGCACCTTTAATTGAAACTATTTTTTGTAACAATGAAAATGTCTTTGTCACTTTTGATCAATGTAATGCAATCTTAGCATTAATTTCTGTAAAAACAAAAACACACACACACACACACACACACACACATATATATATATATATGTGTGTGTATATATACGCCTCAAACTTTTCAACAGTATTGTACAATGTCTTTATGTTATTACAGGCTGTTTTTAATGTAAGTATTTTGTTATTAAAGCGGATGAGGAAAATAAAGTGGCTGGAGCAGCTGTACTTTGCCAATACTTAGTCAAGCACAAAACTATACTTTATCAAGGCAAAATTCAGTGTTTGTATTTGGCTTTTCTAGTTAAAAGTTCCGGTTTGATCGATTTTTTTTTTCTTTGAATTTCAATTTATTTTAATTCTACTTCCTTACATTGAAATTTGCAATTCTGCATCCCGTCCCCTTATTTCAAATTCAGGAGTTTAATTCTTATTTAACATGCATTTTCAGTTCAGTTCTGTGCACAACACTGGGTGTGGATGGAATGGTCCAGACCTGGTACTCTTGTTGTGGTAAAAGGGCAACAGAGTCTCAGTGTGGGTGGTATACAGAGTTGAAAGGTTGAAAGATCCCTCACTGGGAAGCTCTCAACATGTCATGCCCCGGTTTGTGTGAAACTAAACAAAGGCCAGTCACCGTGCCAGATTAGTGAGCTTTCCCATTCAACACAGTGGATAACACTCTAGGTATGAAATATGCACCCATACTTAGCCAGCGATGAGCACATGACCCTTACTATTTTTAAAGGGTTTCAAAAGGTTTACTGGTTTAGGCAAAGAGATAAAACATTCTGTCGATATCGCAAGTGCATCTTGGTGGCTTTACTGGAGCTTTAAAAATATCAATCCTAATCACTTTAACCATTAGTGCACATGGATCTACCGATGGATTAATGTAGACAAATGGAGAGACATTGACATTCACATTTCTCATTTTAACTGGATTATCTCTCTTGCTTTAATGACTTGCTGAGGCCACCACTCCAGCGCTGTACAGTACATTGGACTTTTTCAGTTTCTTCGGTGTCAGAAACACTTTGCTGACCTTCCCTGAGTAATAGAGGCCCGAGAGAGCAAAACTGTCCTGTCAGGAGTCTTCTCAGCTCCTTTGGGCTTTCTTTTCCTTGTGTCCAGACGTCCTTTGTTTTCTCCCTAAATCCATTTTGCTAATGGGTTTGGGCTCAGATGCATTTCATGTATAGTTCTATGTGAATGAGTGACAAGTTTATGGTGAGCCAGCCTCTTTGCATCCATACTGACATTGGATCTATAAGGAAAGCGTGCAGGAGGGAATTCTGATTTATGGATCCCTATGGGCTAACAGCTAACCCTTTCAATGCACTCCATTAATTAGCCACTGGATCTTTGCAGGAAAGGGGCTTGGTGCTTTTCCCTTGATTACTGAGTCACTGTCTCCTTCGTGATTAAAGAACAGGCGAAGGGAAAAGGGCCTCGGGTCTGTCTCATCTTTAGCAAGCCCCCATGCATGTTCTACAATCCGTTTGGCATGCCGATGTGCTCATGTTTGTGCATAAAACCTGTGTGGAAACACAAAAAGCATGATTCAATGACAAGTTCAAACTTAGAGTGTAGAATAAAACCATACGTTTTATTTTTTATAAAACCATAAAGCCATTTGTAGGCTAGTATTAAAAAAATACTACTGCTAGCCTTCGAAGTAGAAATGTTGTTGAAACAAACACCAAAAAGGACTTTTCTTTTAAAAAGGACATAAGTAACTTGTACATAGTTTTTAACTTGTACATAGTTATATATACACACAGTCATGTGAAAAAGAAAGGAAACCCTATTGAATTCTATGGTTTTATATATATATATATATATATATATATATATATATATATATATATATATATATATATATATATATATACACAGTACACAGCAATCAGGTGAGTGTTGTCACAATGCCAAGTAGGAAAGACATTAGCAATGATCTTAGAAAAGCAATTGTTGCTGCCATCAATCTGAGAAAGGTTATACGCCCATTTCCAAACAATTTGAAGTCCATTATTCTACAGTAAGGAAGATTATTCACAAGGGGAAAACATTCAAGACAGTCACCAATCTTCCCAGGAACACCCAAGAACTACACCTCAGACCCTACAGGCATCAGTTAACATATTAAATGTTAAAAGTTCATGTCAGTTCAATTAGAAAAAGATGGGATAAATATAGCATGTTTGGAAGAGCCAGGAGAAAGCTTCTTCTCTATAAAAAGAACATGGCAGCATGGCCTAGGTTTGCAAAGTTGCATCTGAACAAACCTCAAGACTTCTGGAACAATGTCCTTTGGACAGACGAGACCAAAGTGTTTGGCCATAATGCACAGTGCCAAATTAAGCGAAAACTAAACACAGCATATCAGCACAAACACCTCATACCAACTGTCCATCATGCTGATGGGGGGTTGATGATTTTTGGCTTATTTTGCAGTCACAGGTCCTGCTGGGCACCTTGCAGTCAATGAGTCAACCATGAAATCCCTCTGTATACCAAAGTATTCTAGAGGCAAATGTGTGGCCATCTGTCCGACAGCAAAAGCTTGGCTGAAATTGGGCCATGCAATTGGACAATAAACCCAAGCACACCAGCAAATCTACAACAGAATGGCTGAAAAAGAAAAGAACCAAGGCGTTGCACTGGCCCAGTCAAAGTACAGACCTCAACCCGACTGAAATGATGCAGCGGGACCTTAAAAGTGCTGTACATTAACAAATGCCCGCAAACCTCAATGAGCTAAAGCAACGTTGTACAGAAGAACAGGCCACAATTCCTCCAGAACGATGTGAGAGACTGATACTGTCATAGAAAACAATTCTTTCAACTTTGGATCATAGGGTTTACTTAGTTTGTCACACGTGGCTTTTCCATTTCGGCCTAGTTTTTGGTAAATAATGACATGGTGTAATATGTCATGTGTTGTTATTCATCTGAGGTTTTACCTAATTTTAAGACCTGGTAACGACCAGATGATTTTTTATTATGTTTTGTTGTTTCATTATGTTGCTGCCTTATGTTAAACTACTTTAAATAACTTTTTCACATCAATCTACATTCCATACACTGTAATGACAAAGCTAAAAACAGATCTGTGACAACTGTGCAAATGTATTAAAAGGAAAAACTGAAAAAAGTACATCGCAGGGTGATTTTTTGCAAATTTCAAGTGGGATTTAATACTAAATGCTTGAGTCTGGCCACTCTGCCATAAAGCTCAGATCAGTGGAGTGTTGCAGTGATGTTTGTCCTTCAGTAAATGTCTCCCATCTCCATATATGATCATGGAGCTCAACCAGAGTTCTGCAGGCAGTTCTTTTGACCTCATGGCTTGGTTTTTGCTCTGATATGCATTTTCAGCTGCTATACCTTTTATTTAGAGATGTGTACCTTTCCAAATCATACCAATTCAATTGAATTTGCAACAGGTTAACTCCACTTCACAAACTGGAATGCTCCCTGAGCTAAATTTCAAGTGTTCCAGAAAAGGGTATGAATACATTTGCAATGTAATTATATCAGTTTTTTTAATTTTGAATGAATTTGCAGTTATCACAAATCTTTTTTTATGCTTTGCCATTATGGTGTATGGAGTATAGATTAATGTGAAAAAAAAAGTATTTTAACATAAGGCATCAACATAAAACGTGAAAAAATGAAGTAAAATTTGAATACTTTCGCAAAGTCACTATATATGGCCAATCTTCACTGACTTTACATTCCATCAGTAAGAGCAGAGTGTGAAGGTTGAATTAGCAGAGCAATAGCACAGCTGAACATAAAATATTGCAATCCACACAACTCAATGAGAGACATAGAGTTCAAAGGGGACAAATTGTTGGTGCGTGTCTCACTGGCTCATATATTACCATGACAGCAAGTCTTTGTGGTGTATCTAGAGCTATGGTATCCAGGGTAAAGTCAGCATACCAACACGTAAGAACCACATCTAACAAGAGTGACTGTCGATGCAAGAGGAAGCTGTCTGAAAGGGATGTCTGGGTACTAACCCGGATTCTATCCAAAAAACATAAAACCACAGCTGCACAACTCACTGCAGAATTAAATGTGCACCTTTACTCAACTGTTTCCACCAAAACTATTCGACGGAGTCAATATTCATAGTCGGGGTGCTATAGCCAAACCTTTTGTCACTCGTGTCAATAACAAATGTCGTTTTTAATGGTTCTAACAGCACAAATTTTGGGCTGTGGACAATGTGCAACATGTCTTGTTCTCTGAGTCCACCTTCGCTGTCTTTCCCACATCCGTGGGAGTTACGGAGTGGAGAAGCCCCAAAGAGGCTTCATACCCGGACTGTTGCTGCCCAGAGTGAAGCACAGAGGTGGATCAGTGATGGTTTGGGCTGCAATATCATGGCATTCCCTACTGTGCTTGATGGTCGATTCACTGCCAGACTATCGAATCATTCTGGAGGATCATGTGCACAGAATGGTTCAATCATTGTACCCTGAAGGGGGTGCCATGTATCAGTATGACAAGTCACCACAGAAAAACTTGAGACAGAATGGTTTGAAGAACAATAAAGTGAAGTTGAAGTTCTCCCATGGCCTGCACCATCACCAGATTGGGGTATTTAGGAGGGAGGAGCAAGTCAGAAAACGTATTCCTCCACCAGCATCACAGTGACCTGGCCACTGTTCTGGAAGAACAATGGCTCAAAATACCTCTGGCCACTGTGAAGGACATTTATCTGTCATTCCCTAGACAAATTTATGCTGTATTGCCTGCAAAAGGAGGCGCTACACCAGTCCCCATGCCCAATCCTGCTCCTGCCATCGACTGTCCTGCACAGTTCATCTCCAACCCTAATCAAACATACCTGCCTTTAATTTTCAAGTGATCCTGAACATAGACATAATAAATACATAGACGCCATATTGGCCGCTTTGGAACATTGCTGCGATACGTCAACGCGTCCGCCATTTTGCGGTGGGCAAGACTGCACTGTAATCAAATGCAAGTAAACGGTGAGCTGCAGTTTTTCTGGATAAAAAAACAAAAAAAACATTTATCAACTGATTTTAGTGGTTTGTACGTGGTGTACAAAAAGTCCCATCTCTAGTTATTTAAAATCTCGATAGTTAGACTTATAAAACATTTTTTTTTTAATAAGGAATTGTCAAAGCTCAGGCTTGTCATGTAGGCTATCTGGCTTTTTATTCTTGGATAAGAATTATGAAGATAATTAAATTTTTACATTAAATTAAATAAAGTTTTCTTATTGTGGAAAAAGCATTTTCTGTGATTGACCCGATTTTAGCAATAACAAAGATAACTGATGGATCCTTTATGGTAATACATATGTTATGGTACAACTACAGTGCAATGCAAATAGTAAATATAAGATAAAGTGAGAAGTAATAGTAAATAGTTTAGTCAATAAAATAAACAAACAGTATATGGCAAATAAAATAGTAATGAATAGTATAATTATATAATATCATAAGTACATAATATAATAATACAAATATTGATAATAGCATATAGTTTATGTATAATTTGTATAAGACAAATTATATCTCATGTTAAACCACTAGACTAGAGACATCAGAACCAGCGGCAAACGTCAGAAGCACTAGCCGAGGTAAGGCTGTTCCAGGCGGGGTGCAGAGCGCTGAGCACCCGCTGAACAAATTTTTAAATAGGCGCTATTTTTATAAATAAGCCACAGATTTGAGCTTTAATCAACTACATTGTCGACTGAAAAAACTATTAAAATGCATTTCCTGACACAATAACAGTAGTATTTTTAAATTTCGCGGCTTTTCTCCTCTGGACGTTACTATTACTAATTATATCATGACCAAATACAACCAGAAACAATTCCGCCCCAGATTTTGTGTGTAGTGAGATAACACCAATGTGAAATGAAGAGAAGCAGAAGATCTGTCAACGCTTGGCAAGCGCTTTCCTCAGACTCTGACTGTACCATTTGAGATGCCATGTAATTTTCCACATGAAAAGAGAGAGCAGATACAGATATTCCCTTGCCAGGCGCCTAGTTTTAGATGAGGCATTCCTTCCCATATGTTATTTTAAGAGTACAAAGATGGGATATTAAGTAATGCCATCCCAAAGAAGTCATCATACAACTTCCGAATGACAAGAAATCTGTCTGACAAAAAACTAAAATATTTGTGAATCAATCATCCAGATTGGTTATCCAAGCTTCTCATTTGCAGCACTTACACAGTTTTCTCTTTCCAATTCTCATTGTGACATCACGTTCACACACTGTCCAGCGGGTTTTCTTGTGCCAAATGCCTAAAAAGACAGCTGCATTTGACTTATGCCTTTTGACGGTTTATTTCTGTTATCATTTACTCTCTTTAAACAGGCTTCCATGACACTCAAAAAGAGAAGGTTAGCGTCTGGCACAGCCACTAGAGTCACACATGCCAGTATTGTTACTCGCTGAGCTCTAATTTGATCATTTTCATCAGAGCGCCATGGGATGCAAACAGATGGCTTCAGTGGCATATTTAATGATGGTTCCATAAACAAGCCTTCTTGAGAAGTGGTCCAATTTAAAACATCACTGTGGTGAATATGAGCAATGTTACTCTGCCCGGCCGCACACTTCTGATGTCGCTCCTGCGCAGATACGGAAAAAAAAAAGTAAATTAAAACTAAAGTATGGAAGTAAAATAATGTCAAATGTTTTTGAAACAAAAAGCATGTTGAATTGCACCAATTGAAAAAAAATATGCATTGCGTTAACCATGCTTGTTTTTTAATTCATTGTATTTTTAAGGCTTGCATTTTTATGGGCTGAAATTCAACATGGTTGAATATTTAAGCTGTGAATATTTCAATTAAAAATATTTCAAACACATTTTCAATATTAAAAATTCAATAATCCATATTCACCTTTCATATTTCACTTCCAAAATTTTCAAACTGTTTAAAAAAACAACCTATAATATTCAACAGGCAATTTTCGGTCCATTTTATTTCGCCTTGAAAATTCGCTTCCACAAATTCAGTGGTTCAAATTCGACAGTAAATTCAACGTCGACATCCAGGAACTGCAGGAAAAGCAGTAGATTACCGATCATAATCTCCATCTGCTGTAGTCGGCTTTACCAGCAGGGCGTGCACGCGCGTGTTGACAAGCACCAAAGCCACAGGAGAGGCCTTCACAAAACGTCATTTGCTGAAATGGACAGAGCGAGGAGTACGAGTTATAATTTATGTGTGTGGAAAACGTTGATTAAGACACAAAACACACGAGCGTTTACTCAAGTGTCTTATGAGACTTATTTTTACCCCCGTGCAAAGTAAGGTGATTTGTCCACTGCAAAACTAAATTCTCTCGCCGTTGGCATTGACGGAATACTAAATTGATGGCTGGGTTTTACATGATGGCAAAGGCAATTTTTTTAAAATATAGCATCATTAAATACAACCAAATTACAATTATAAATTAAATTCAGCAATTATAAATTAAAAATTACATCTCTACCATGCAGGGCCGGAGTGGGACTCATTTTCAGCCCTGGAGTTTCATGCCTTAGACCGGCCCACTTTAGTTCCCATCTGACTATATTAAAATAATGTAATTGAAACCTCAGCATATAAGTCTGCAATAGTGCAGTGTTCTGTACAGCCTTGTTATTCATTGTATTTTAAAAATATATAAATTTCTATTCAGTGCAATAGCCGTATACTGGGTTTTATAAATACAGAGGTCCAAAAAGTGATCTTGGGGGTTCGGGGGCATATGCCCACCCAGACAAGTGAAGTAATACAAACAGTGAAAAGTCCCAGTGCTGATACTGGGGAAATATAAACACATTCGAGGTATACACATATATATGTATACAATAACAATGGCAATATATTATATAGGTGCTTGTGTTGTTAAATTGAGCTTATTTTTACACTGATGATCATCATTGGCAAAGAACATATGTATGTCTGTGTTAAATAGGAATCTATTGTAATAAAGTTATTCTCAATCTGGGCACAGTATGCAATAGGCTATTCCTCTGCTCTCATTTCTCATCTCCATCTTCTCTCATTCTTCTTTTCTCAGTCTCTTTATCTTTAGGTTACCTGTAAATCTCCCCTTCCCGAAGCTGAGTTTTGATTGATACAGTCTTTACAAACTGATTATTTCTTTCGGTCGTTTAAAACTTCTGTCGTAATTAAAACAGCTGTTTATACGGTGTTTAGCCACTTGCATCTTATCTCGTGAAGCGCCGCGTTGGGATTCGCGCGCGGCCGCGGCTCGCGCTTCTGTGAACATAAATCCCGCTTGCTTTGATCGGTCATCTCAAACATTTTGCCATTGCCGACGAGCGGTGTTTTAATACTGAAGCAGCTCAGATTATGAGGTCGGTTATCGTCGCGATATGCAAATCATTGCAGCACCAAATTAGAGTTAATATTAGGCAATTATTTCACAACGTTCACTATACACTCTGAAAAATATACACTCAGAAAGCTGTGACTGGAGCCTATGTAAAGCATTCAACCCAGTGCCATGACAACACCGGCCCTCCTGGCCAATAAAACAGACCGCCCCACCGGGAATTCTCCCGGTGCTCCCGATTAGCCAATCCGGGCCTGCTACCATGATATCTGGTCATCTCTGTGTTATAACGTGAATTGTCTCCGCCATTATCCATGGCTGCGTACAGTAGGGGTATTTGTCATCTTATTTTATAACTTTTTATTTTATTTTTATTTTTTTAAATCTTATTTTATAACTTTTTGTCCATTTGGAGCGCGCGTCACGTCACCTATAAGAGTCGCGCCTGCCACAAGATCTCTCACTGTGCAATTCAACATGCTTTTTGTTTCAAAAACATTTGACATTATTTTATTTCCATACTAAAGCAAAAAAAATAAATAAATGACAGCAAATGCTTTTTTGAATCAGAGCTAGAAGAATAGCACCATTTCAAATTAAGTACAACCGCATTTGTGTACTAACTTTTTGAAACGGAAGCTTTAACAAATCATATTGATAAATTTGCAGCGCTTATTAATTCAAATATATGGAGGGCCTTATTATTATCCTTGTGTTCGCAATCTTGACAAAACACATTTAATAATAGTAATGGAATGTATATGGAATAGAATCTATGTATTCATATAAATTGTATTTGTTTACATAATTAATGTGTGTATTAATATATGATGATACGATGAGCAAATACAAAATATATTCCGCCCAAAAATATAATAAAGAAAAATAAATAAATTTGAGGAGAACAACAAGAAAAAACAAGCAGAAAATCTGATCCATGAAAAATTTCATATTTCAGCGGTGTAATAAAAACCTATGGGCCAAATTGACCCATTAATATCATACACAAAGGACAGGGAGCACTTCTTTTGATGTGAATGAAAACCACCCACCTTAATCAAAAGGGAATCTACTGACATTTTCTTGGACGGATATCTTTTAATCTGCACCCAAAGGCAAGGGGCCATTGAGCCATATCCAGCAAATTAATAATGAACAATTTGGAGAATGGGCCATGTGGTCGGTGAATAGGATTATGCTGGCAGCTTTGTCAAGAGCCGCTATACATCAAATTAAGGAACAGTGACGCAGTGGAAAAAGCACAGAAAAATGATGGTGACTTGACCATGCTGAACAAAAACATGATCAAAACTCAGAGATAATCTGGCTGGGGCCGAGGAAATAACATTGCTAAATCATAGATCTGCAAAGCAACCAAAATTTTGTCAATTGAAATCATATTTTCTAATTGTGCAGTTTTAATAATGCAGCTCGATGGTCCTCAAAGTGTAGTGCTCTTCATCTGACAGCGAAAAGCCTCGCTGCTCTTCACATTCATCAACTTGAGAGAGGAGCACTCAGAGTAATAATCACTACTGTAGTAAACACCTGAACATATTTAACCACTCACAAAAAAAAACCCCTCATTTCAATACATCAAATAACTACAATCAAAGTAAACAAAAATCTGATTTACAACAAAATATATTTTCAATTGCTGAATTGACTTTTCAGGTTGTGGAATCTAACAAATTTCATTGCAGGTGGAAAAAGAGGAGAAAGCTTAGCCATCAAATTCAAGAAAGAAAATAAATAAAATTAAATATAAAAGCTATTTGCTCTCTGATTTTAAAACTACCTGCACAATTAAAGCAGTCTGGTAAATCAATAGGATCAGATGAGAGGATCTGGCTTAAATCCAATGCAACTGAGGAGGACTATCATTACCGAGTGTGAAAGAGAGGATTGATTATTTGTCATTGTCATAATGTCTCCCAAGAATTCAAAGAAGCTGATAACACAGTCCCCTTTTGCTTTATAATAAATGGGATTATTTTTCAAATGCAATGTGTGAATCTCTGCGTAAACATGCTAACATTTGCCTGAGCGGCCTGAAAATAAGTGTATGAAATCCAACCACAGCATGGCTGACAATGGCTAATTGCATTCCTGCAGAACCTCCAATGACAACCATCTGAATCTTGAGCCATCATTTAAAAACTTAATCAAATGCATGGCTGAAGTACATCGAGTGACTTGAGAATTGCCAATAATGCTGCCACAAATAATCACTACAACTCTCTCCCCTTATGGCCAATTTCCATCTATCCGTTACCAATACTGATATGCATTACTGGCACATCAGCTCTCTTTCAGGACCAGTTTAATAGCCTCTGTTCTCTCAGGACTGAAAGAGGCAATAAATTCATACCAATACTCACATACTGCCCATTATGTTTTTTATTGCATTAAGAATTGAAATAGAAATAAAAGAAAAAAGTCCATTGCTTAACACTGGAAAAGGTGATGATGACAGCAAATGCCATATTTCAAGTACATGTGCATAAAGTGCATGTTAGTGTCATTGGTAGTTCTTTATGATATTATTTGAAATGAAATGTCTTTCTATTTCCAAGTGCCTTCAGACTACCAGACTGTTGTAAGAGGAAGGGAAGGAGGATAATGCAGACAGATCCTTGGAGACGGGTACAGGATGTCATTCACAGTTTTACAGCTTTGATACACATGCATGCAGTTCAAGCAGTTTTACATCAACTCTTTTCACCCATAATGAAAGCCAGTTGTCTTACGATTATGTCATTATTGAAATAGCATCTTATTGATGATTAAATGGGATGTAACAATTGCAACATTTTGCATAGGCATGTCGTCTCATTCGGGCCTTGAAGTCTGCTCATGCCTTCGGGTCCCTGAATCATTGGGGAAGTAGAGCACAAGGCATCAGTTCCATGATAGAGCACTTAAACTGGGCCGTTCTTTGAGCACTGAGGAAGAGTCTCTATGCCCAATCGCTGCATCCTTTACTCTTTCCTCTTAAGGGAGCAAAGATCCAAAATGCGCTCAAGTGTGGCGTGTAAGACAGAAGACAGCGATTCTCTCAAAGGCTGACAGGCCTAAAGAGATTTCCTAAGTATCTGGGGATGGTAGCCAAAAAAGCTTCACAAAGAGAGATTGAAACCACTTTAATTTAATGGTTCTGCTACATGGATGCTAAACATTCATGTTAAGGCTTGTATTCAGTCTAACAAAAATGTCAAAGATTTCAAAGCCAAAGATAATCCACAAAACAACAAGCCCTCTTGCGTTAATTAGACCCAGCAAACAACAAAATTGAACAGCAGAGAGCTATGAAAAGATGGAGCTTTTGTTGTTTGAGTTGAAAGCTGAATGAAACTGGGCCTAATGGAATTATATTTTTTCCACTGACAACTCACTTTCTGTAAGATAAAAGTACAACAACATGTTTGAGAGTTTGCAAACATTTTCATTTCAGATGAGTCATGTGGATGTGTGTTGGAGAGTATGCTGTTAGCTGGTCTTTTTATAGAGAGAGCTGATCCATCTAAGCCTGGTTTAAAAAAGTCACAAGTGGCTTCACATGCTTCATCCACAGAGCAAAATGCAATTTCCTTTTGGGAGATGTACAGGTTTAGAATGCGGTGAACAATGGGGCTGGTTTGTGGGACGTCGGGCGCAGAGAGACGGCTGTAGTGTTTCTTTTGCTGAATGGCGGGGCAGCAAAGCCGCTCACAAGCTACTCTGTAAAAAGCGTTAAACAATGGTCAGTCCCAGAGTCCCAATGCATCTCAAAGCTACTGTTTTTGTGAGGAAAGAAAATCAGATCAATTTCTCTGCCAACTGGAGTCCATTCCATCCAATATGCCAACCTTTAGAAATGAGAAACGACCAAAACACTTTTAGAAAAAACACCCAGAGCAGGAAGTCAGAGACTAAGGTAACTGAAATACGATTAAAATGGTGCTTAAAATGCCGAATGTAGCTACATCATCTTTTAATTATATAACATCATATTGTAAATTATTATAAATTAATTATATATATATATATATATATATATATATATATATATATAAAAATATATATATATATATATATTATAATTTTAACATACAATTATACAATTAAAGATATGTAATTATAAATGTATCACTGATAACAGACAGACAATACAAACAAGTAAAATAGAACAATATACTTCTAATAATATTAGTATTCATTAAATTAAAAGCTAAAATAAATAACCATCTATTATTATTAGTATGTAAATAACCATCTATTATTATTAGTATTAATTAAAGTAAAAGATAAATATATTCATCTAATAATATTAGTATTAATTATATAAAAAGCTAAATACGCAAATTAGAACATGCATGATGCATATACATGCCACTGCATCACACTTGTATTCCAAGGCTTTGATTGTCCGGACTGAGAGACAGGTGTTAAGGTTCATTCGTGGCAAATTCTTAGCTGCACTCAATACCCATTCACACGCATCTACATGCCTCCAAAAACGTCCACAGCACATGCCAGAGAAACTTCTCTCTGAATGCAAACACACCACAGGAAAGTCTGGGCTGGATCAAAGTTTCATGCATGGATCCGACGCCTGTATGTTTAGCCAGAAATACAAGCCACATTTGAGGGGCAGATTCTAATTAAAGACATCGAGGCCTGTTAAACGACAGGCCCTTCCTCCGCTGATATGGCCTTGGCAGCCCCTCTGCAAGGGAACATTCATTTCAGTTTCACTCTGCTTCACTGGTTCCCCTCCGTAACTTATGAACAGCTCCTGAAATGTCTCTCATTGCCCTATCCGTTTTAACTGTCGCTAGGAGGGCACATTTCAAAACTGCCGTCACACAATAAAGCATTATGAATGAAACCTCGACTCGGTGCCAGTAATACTGTGAAAACAAGAGCCTGTCTGGCTTCAATGTCACAGCTATTTTCCCCTGTTATCCTTTGCATTAACGTAAAAAGGATTATGCTGTTACAAATTCGATACAGGGTTGACTGGCAGAGAGGCAACGGTACTGATTAGCCCTGCCAGTCAACACAGTCCTGACCCTTAGTATTTATTTATTTATTTATTTAAAGTAAGGCTCTGGCTTGAGAGGAAATATTAGAAAAAGGTTAGAGTCAATGTATGCTCAGGGTGAGGTTTTACTTTGGTATGCTGGAGTAGTCTCCTGACAGGAATGAAATGCTGTTAAAGGATTTGTTCAACCAAAAATGGAAATTTTGTCATCGTTTACTCACCCTCATGTCGTTTCAAGCCCATATGGATTTATTTCTTCTGTGAAAGAGGAGAGTAAAATACAACAACAACAACTAAAAAGCACAATTTTTTTGTTAAAAAAATAATATTACTTTGAATGAAAACTAAAAAGTAAAACAAATTGATAACTTTTGGTTTAACTTAAAATAAAAACTAACAAACTAAACTAAAATAAATACATTTCCATGACTAATAAAAATGCTCACAAACTAATTTTAGTTTTTGCAAGTAAAAACTATGAATAACCATATAATTTTTGGTGAAAAACAGTAAAAGTTCATTCAAAGACGTCCCTGTTGGGCAATGAAACTAAAACTGTTTTAGACCACAATAATGTATTAGTATGGTGTAGGGCCTCCTTTTGCTGCCAATACAGCATCAATTTGGCATGGGAATGACAGATTTAAGTCCTTCACAGTGGCCAGAGGGATTTCTAGCCATTCTATTCCAGAACAGTGGCCAGGTCACTGTGATGCTGGTGGAGGAAAAAGTTTTCTAACTTGCTTTTCAAAAATATCCCAAAGTGGCTAAAAAAAATATTTAAATCTGGTGCCTGTGCAGGCCATGGGAGATGTTCAAATTCACCTTCATGTTCATCAAACCATTCTGTCACAAGTCTGGCTGTGTATTGGTGCATCACCATGCTGATTCATGGCACCCCCTTCAGGGTACAACGTTTGAACCAATAGGTGCACAGAGAGTCCTCCAGACTGATCTGGTAGTCTTTGGCAGTGAGGCGCAGTAGCTCAACCACAGTAGGGAATGCCATGATAATGCAGCCCAAACCATCACTGATCCAGGTGCGCATTTAATTCTGCATTAACTGTAGACACAAGAGGAAGCTGTCTGAAAGGGATGTCTAGGTACTAACTAGGATTGTATCCAAAAAAACATAAAACCACAGCTGCCCAACCAGATTTCCATTAGATTTCCATTAAAGGGTTAGTTCACCCAAAAATGAAAATTAAGTCATTAATTACTCACCCCCATGCTGTACCAACCCCGTAAGGCCTTCGTTCGTCTTCGGAACACAAATAAAGATATTTATGATTGAATCTGAGAGGTTGATCACTCCTCCATAGGCTGCCTAAGGGAATGAAACTTGACGGCCCAGAAAGTCATTAAAGAAAATGTTTAAATATTCCATGTCGCAAAAGTGGCTCAACTATAAGTTTATCAAGCGACGAGAATACTTTTTGTGCGAAAAAACAAACAAAAATAACGACTTTATTCGACTATTCCTTTTCTTCCTTGTAGGCCTGAAACGAGACTTCAAGAGATTTCCACGACGCATGCGCGAGAATTGCGATCTCCTTCAACTACTTCAGTTAAGTTCTCGCGCGTGCGCGTCGTGGAAATCTTTTGAAGTCTCGTTTCAGGCCTACGTACGGGCCATGTACGTGTGGTCAAGCATGGAAAACGTACTCGGTTACTAACGTAACCTCGGTTCTCTCTAGAAGAGGGAACGAATACTGCGTAATATCTTACGTTAGGGGAAAACCTCATTTCCACGAAATATTGAAGCCAAAAATTATCCTTAATTTTGAATTAATGTAAAACGCGTTGCGGTAGCATGCAGACATAGGCAAGACGGCTCGCGTGCCTTTTGGCTGTCCTGCGGCAACTGCAGCAGCCTATCGAGAGAGGCCCTTGTCAGATCCAATGGGAGCGTTTCGCGCCCACTACGTCACCTCCCGCCAAAGCAGGCGTGGCCTGGGACTATAAATATAGCTCGATAGGCTGAGATAATCTGTTTTTTCATAGCCGAAGCGAACCAGAGCGTGTTGCAGGCACGGCAAAGATACACAGTACTCGTTCCCTCTTCTAGAGAGAACCGAGGTTACGTTAGTAACCGAGTACGTTCTCTTACGAGAGGTACTGCGTAATATCTTACGCTAGGGGAACACAGTGTAAAATACAGTGCGTGCTGGGATCCAACACCAAAGTCCCAAGGGCAGGTGCCCGGGGCTCATATAGTGCATAATCACCAGGGACTCACAAAGAGTCTGAGAAGAGAGGCTAGAAGCATAATTCCCAATAAGTTAGCGTCCTAAGGGAGCTAATCACATCAACAGTGTTCCACACAGTCAGGGTGAAAATGTTCGGCCTGAACTGGGTAACGGCATGGGTCTTACTTTTGCCCATGGAGTTATTTTATCGATCAGCGAGCGGTGCTCAAGCGGTTGTAGTATTCTGAGCCGAATCAACGGGGCAGACAATAATGATTTTTAGACCGAAAGTAGTTTAGCCTGTAAGGCGGGAACCTCTAGGTTATAAAACCTTATAAATGTAGACGGGGAGGCCCAGCCTGCCACCAAACAGATATCCTGCAAGGTAATCCCACTAGACCAAGCCCACGACGAGGCCATGCCTCTTGTGGAGCGCGCTCTAACACCTAAAGGACACTTCAAGCCTTTAGACGTGTATGCCAGCGCTATGGCATCAACTATCCATCTGGATAGGTTCTGTTTCGATGCGGCTAGTCCCTTAGCACGTCCGCTGAACGAAACGAAGAGCTGCTCAGTCTGTCTGAAAACAGACGACGAGACACAAACTCTTAATGCCCTGACTGGGGAAAGGAAGCTCACGTCCTTTTTCTCGTTGTAAACCGGCAGGGCAGACAGGGAAATAACCTGAGCCCTAAAAGGTGTGTTGAGGGATTTAGGCACGTATCGGTGTCTTGGTTTGAGTATGACTTTCGAGTCATTTGGCCCAAATTCCATACACGTCGTGCTTACTGAGAGCGCTTGTAAATCCCCTATGCGCTTCACTGAAGCAAGAGCCATAAGAAACACTGTCTTGAACAACAGATGTTTCATGTCTGAAAAATTAATTGGCTCGAACGAGGCACCTTTCATGGCTTCCAAAACCGTGGAAAGGTCCCACATGGGGACTGAGGGGGGTCTGGGAGGATTCAGCCTCTTAGCTCCCGTAAGGAAGCGGATGACCAGATCGTTCTTCCCCAGTGACTGGCCAGTTGTGGGTTTTGTAAACGCTGCTATGGCCGCCACATAAACTTTAAGCGTGGATGGGGTTCTGCCCTTATCCAGTATCACTTGAAGGAAGTAGAGAACTTCCGTAACCCCGCAGTCTAGGGGTGAAAAGCCTCGAGGTTTGGACCAGCCAGAAAACACAGACCATTTTGAGGAATAGAGTCGTCTAGTAGACGGCGCTCTAGCCTGCTTGATCGTGTTTAACACTCCCTAAGGGAGGTTTGCAGGTACCCGTTGATGGCCTATGCGTGCAGGGACCACAGCTCCGGGTGAGGATGCCAAATCGAGCCCTTGGCCTGAGAGAGGTCTTTCCTCATCGGTATTGGCCATGGGGCAGTGCTTGTCAGCTGCATCAGAACTGGGAACCAAGCCTGTTTTTTCCAGAGCGGAGCCACAAGTAGCACTGGGCATCCGTTTTCCCTGATTCGTTCCAATACCTGAGGCAGGAGCGAGACGGGGGGAAAAGCATAGAGTGGGCAGCGGGGCCAGACTTGGGCCAGCGCATCCCTGCTCTTAGAGAAAAACTTCGGACAGTGAGCGTTTTCTACCTGCGCTCTGCCGAATGTCTCCCACAGCAGTAGGACCGTCTGCGGGTGCAGAGACCATTCTCCTGCTGGAACATTGTTTCTGGACAGTCTGTCTGGTCCCAAATTCAGGTGACCAGGCACATATGCTGCTCTCAATGAGCGCAAATTGTGCTGAGCCCAGACCAGGAGGCGTTCCGTCAGCCTGTAAAGGTTTCGGGACCTGACGCCACCCTGGCAAATTATATAGGCCACCACTGACATGTTGTCCGAGCGGACCAAGACGTGGTGACCTTTTATTCGGGGCCAAAAACATCTCAGCGCGTTGTCGACTGCCATCATTTCTAGACAGTTTATGTTTAGGAGCTTCTCCCGTTCTGATCACTGGCCAAAGAACGGTCTGCCCTCGAGCAGCGCTCCCCATCCCGAGGTGAAGGCATCCGTGGACACCACCTTCACACTCGAGGAAGTCCCAAGGTTTACACCTGACTTGTACCAGTCGATTGCTCTCCAAGGTTTCAGAGCTGTGACGCATTTCTGATCGACCTTGAGGCGAAACAGCCTGGAGGCCCATGCCCGAGGTGGTACTCGCGCTCTTAGCCATAACTGCAGCGGGCGCAAGCGAAGCAGACCCAACTGGAGTACTGATGATGCTGAGGCCATGAGACCCAGCATTTTCTGAAACCTTTTGAGGGGGACTATAGTGCCGTAGAAAAAGGATTTCGTGATGCGCTGAATGTTCAGTCTGCGCTCTGGCGACTGTCGCGCTGTCATAGACAGCGAGTCCAGTTCTGTTCCCAGAAAAGATATTCTCTGACTGGGAGACAGCGAACTTTTCGTCCAATTGACTGTGAGACCCAGTTTCTCGAGGTGTTCGAGTAACACGGTCCTGTGTTCTATGAGCTCTGAGTGTGATCGAGCTAGAATCAGCCAATCATCCAAGTAGTTCAAAACTCGCATGCCCCGAAGTTTCAGGGGTGCGAGAGCCGCGTCCATGCACATTGTAAATGTACGGGGTGCTAGGGACAGGCCAAACGGTAGGACTGTGTATTGATAGCCTGGCCCTCGAAGGCGAATCTCAAGAATCACCTGTGACGTGACGCTATTTGTATTTGGAAATACGCGTCCTTCAGATCTATTGACAGAAACCAGTCCTCTTGGCAAATCTGTGCGAGGATTTTCCTGGTTGTGAGCATTCTGAACTGGCATTTCACAAGCACTTTGTTCAGCTGTCTTACTGCGCGTTCACACCAGACGCGAATCGCGCGTCTATTTATACGCTTGAACACTTTGAATTCAATCGCACGTCGGAATCGAAATGAGACAATGATTTTGTATTGAAATAGCATTCAATACAAAATCATTGTCTCATATATTGAAATCAAGTTTTATGTGAGAAAATATTTGCTTTGTTGTGCATTAGAACCACACCAGGCATTTAGTCATATTACGTAATAATTTATTGATGCATCCAGATACTTCACCACATGACAGCAGCAAGCAGCTAGGCTCCTGATTGGTTAACGCGGCGTGAATTGACGCCAAAGTTCCGATTTTTCAACTCGGGCGGCAGACATAGACAGCGAGTCCAGTTCTGTTCCCAGAAAAGATATTCTCTGACTGGGAGACAGCGAACTTTTCGTCCAATTGACTGTGAGACCCAGTTTCTCGAGGTGTTCGAGTAACACGGTCCTGTGTTCTATGAGCTCTGAGTGTGATCGAGCTAGAATCAGCCAATCATCCAAGTAGTTCAAAACTCGCATGCCCCGAAGTTTCAGGGGTGCGAGAGCCGCGTCCATGCACATTGTAAATGTACGGGGTGCTAGGGACAGGCCAAACGGTAGGACTGTGTATTGATAGCCTGGCCCTCGAAGGCGAATCTCAAGAATCACCTGTGACGTGACGCTATTTGTATTTGGAAATACGCGTCCTTCAGATCTATTGACAGAAACCAGTCCTCTTGGCAAATCTGTGCGAGGATTTTCCTGGTTGTGAGCATTCTGAACTGGCATTTCACAAGCACTTTGTTCAGCTGTCTTACTGCGCGTTCACACCAGACGCGAATCGCGCGTCTATTTATACGCTTGAACACTTTGAATTCAATCGCACGTCGGAATCGAAACCCGCTGGTGGCCATCTTTTTTTATGTTGATCGAGCATTCATAGAGAGTTTCACCGCTGTGTATTTGCTCTGGAGAGCAGAACGGCAGCGTAGGGATCATCGTCGCCGTATTTGTGTCCACCGGACCCTTCGGAGACGAACCCAGTTTGGCGAGTTTCACCATTTGGTCGCTCCAGGAGCTGCGCCTGGATGACGGCCGCTTTCAGCGGTACTTCCGCCTGTCCCGCGCCCAGTTTGATCACCTGTACTCCCGCATCGGAGCGAGGATCACCCTCACCCTCATCCACCTAATCTGTCATTTATTTTTGTTTTGAAGATAAATGGAGCTAGCCTCCAAAATTGATTAACCTGTCCTGTGATTTTTTCTCTCTCACACAACACTGTCCAGACACGAACTTATGCACTATAGTATGTTGGTTGTCTTAATAATAATAATAATATTATTTATATAATAAATGATAATATTTCATATAATCTAGATATGGAATAAATAGCATTCAATACAAAATCATTGTCTCATATATTGAAATCAAGTTTTATGTGAGAAAATATTTGCTTTGTTGTGCATTAGAACCACACCAGGCATTTAGTCATATTACGAAATAATTTATTGATGCATCCAGATACTTCACCACATGACAGCAGCAAGCAGCTAGGCTCCTGATTGGTTAACGCGGCGTGAATTGACGCCAAAGTTCCGATTTTTCAACTCGGGCGGCAGACGCGAATTCGCGTCAAACGCGTAAACGCACAAAAAGCACTTAATAAAATCATTCGCGAATGAGGTGTATTCGCGTCTACCGCGCCGCGCTCTACGCCTCATTCATTTTTTACGCACATAACGAGTCTTTGCATTGACTTAACATTGAAATCACTCGCGCCAGACACTCTATTCGCGTCTGGTGTGAATGCACCATTAGATCTAGAATGGGTCTGAGAACCCCCATCTTTTTCGGTATCAGAAAATATCTCCTGTATAGACCCCCTTCGCTCTGAGCTTGAGATAAAGGCTCTATGGCCCCTTTGCTCAATAGTTTCGCTATTTCGGCTCGAAGTGGATGAGCTACTTTGGTTTTTACCGTAGTTTTGACCTGCGCCGTGTAGCGGCGGGGATGTCGAGCGAACTGCAGCGAATAGCCTCTTTTTATAATGTTCAGCACCCATTCTGATACCCCGGGAAGCTTTGCCCACACATTTGCATGAATAGCTAGGGGTAGAATGAGATCTGGGCTCTGGCCGCAACATAGTGGCGACCGGAGAGATTCGGTGTGCTGTAACGTAAACACTGGTGCGCCGATCACGGCGGGCAGCCTGGCCACGCTCAACTCCCTTATGGCAGTTTGCTGAGAGAGAGCGAGCGGGGCAAACCCTTTGGGGCTTAACATGTCTGTGAGTGAATGTGGGCGCGGGACAGCGGGCACATTTACTGCACTGAAAACAGCGTCGGCCTGAGCTGACTATATGTGTGGTTTCGTTTTTACAGAAACCGTGGCACATGCAGTGTGTAGTGTTTGTGGGCACTGGGTTGTGGGCACATTCACTACATTTAATGCACAATCGACATGAGTCGATTTTATTTGTGCGAGCCCTGTACTGCGCTGGGCTGTGCTTGTGTGTATGAATGAACACTGGGTCGTGGGCATTTTTATTATACTCAAAACACCATCGGCCGTGGACGGAATACCAGAAATTACACGGTTTATGTGATTTATCTGGGTCGCCGTGGAAACGGACGTTTGTGTGCAGGACAGCGGGCCGTGGCACTGGCTTGTTTACTGTAAAATACACTGGAACAGTCGCATTTTCTGGAACTGAACGAGCGAAAAGTTTCGGTGGAAGTCTGGCCGCGGCAAGACTTAGACACCGTTGTTTTCCTAGGAGGGCTAGGAAGACTTTGAGGCCTCGGGCTTTATCTCAATCTTTTGCCGGGGCCCACACGGAGGGGGGCGGCGGCCGGCAGAGCGAGAGCGTGGTCTCTGGTCCCGGGCTTGACGGCGCTGTGAAGTGGCGGCGGGCGGAGGCTGCGGCTGGGAGCTTCGAGCAGACGGCTGTTTTGGGCGATCTGCTGCGAAGCTAGAACGGTTCGGTAAGAAGTGCTTCATAGCCTGTGATGTCTTCTGAACCTCAGCGAATCTATCCGCGAAATCTTTGTCGGATGATCCAAAGAGGCCAGCTCGGAGGGTGGCATCTCAGATAACGTCAGCCATAGGTGTCTCTCAGCAACTGTGAGAAGCCATGTTCCGCCCAATGGCCTGTGCAGTGGATTTCACGGCGTGAAAAGCCATGTCCGTAGCGCTCCTCAAATCCGGCACGCTGATAGCTTCCGGTCCTTCCTCATCCAGTTTTCGGAGAAGGTCTGCTTGGAAGATCTGCAGTACGGGCATCGAGTGTAATGCCGATACAGCCTACCCAGCGGCTGTGCACAGCGGAAGTAGTGCGGCAAGCTTTAGAAGGTAGCGTTGTCTTAGCTCGCCGTCCAGCAGAGGGTGGGCAAACACGGGCCGCTACAGCTTCTTCTACTGGAGGAAGAGAGTGGTATCCTCTGTCTTTAGTACCGTCCACCACGGAGAATGCTGCTGAGACAGAGGTACGCGGTCCTTTTGCAGGAAACATCCATCCAGTCAGTTGTGCGCGGGCGCCGCCCACTCAAGGCCGAGGCTCGCAACGGCCTGTGAGAGCAGACGCATCAGCTCGGATTCTATGGTGGCCCGTTTCCCTGACGACTCGTGGGCAGAGGTCCACGGAGCTCGCCCAATCCTCACTGTCCGATGCCAGGATAGAGCAGCTGGCCTCCTCTACAGATGCAGCTATCTCGTCGTCATTAATGGCGGAAGCGGCGGTGGACGGCGGCCGTTGTCCGTCGGTGAGCGACTCGAGTGAAGCTGGTGAAGCTGGCGGGCGAACCGGCGAGCTTTCCACGGGCTGGAGAAGGCTCGGGGACCCGCTGAGTACAGCGCTTTACGGCGCGGCACTATAGACAGTGCAGGAAGTGCAGACTCAGACAAAAATGCCAGGCGAGTCCTCAGAGTCACCATGGGCAATAGCTCGCAATGATGGGAGCTGCCGTCAGCAAGCGCAAGAGCTGCATGATCCTTACCCAGGCAGGAAACGCGGTCCCCGTCGCTGAGTGCGGCTCGGCATGAGCCACAGGAACGAGGCATCTTTAAAAAGACGCTGCTCTTTTAGATAGAGAGAGAGAGTGTGAGTCGCAGCGGCGAACACAGGAAGAGAGTGGTATCCTCTATCTTTAGCACCGTCCACCACGGAGAATGCTGCTGAGACAGAGGTATGCGGTCCCTTTGCAGGAAACATCCATCCAGTCAGTTGTAAAAGGATATAAACGGCGGAAAGCGTAGCAGGTACGGCGACTGAAGGCGGCGAGATGAAGGCCAGCGGCTTCAGATGCAAAGGCTCGTCCCACAGAAAGCTTTTCTCAGACGGTGCAGCTTCTTCACTCTGGATCCAGCGATGCGTGAGCTTCGCTGAAGAGATGAAAAATCAGATTATATCAGCCCATCGAGCTATATTTATAGGCCCAGGCCACGCCCGCTTTGGCGGGAGGTGACGTAGTGGGCGCAAAGTGCCCCCATTGGATCTGACGTCACCAAGGGCCTCTCTCGATAGGCTGCTGCAGTTTCCACAGGACAGCCAATAGGCACGCGAGCCGTCTTGCCTATGTCTGCATTCTGCCGCAACGCGTTTTACATTAATTCAATAAATTTTTGGCTTCAATATCTCGTGGAAAAGAGGTTTTCCCCTAGCGTAAGATATTACGCGGTATGACAGAACCTCTCGTAAGAGAACAAAAGTTTTAATC
Organism: Tiaroga cobitis; assembly: GCA_030578255.1. NCBI lineage: Eukaryota > Metazoa > Chordata > Actinopteri > Cypriniformes > Leuciscidae > Tiaroga > Tiaroga cobitis. The sequence continues at coordinate 27,994,798 of CM060611.1, read as the reverse complement.
AAATTCTGAATAAATTATATTTATTATTGCCTAGACAGGACGCAAATGGCGCCAGGCATGTGCCGGTATCAAATTTTCGTGCTGCGATTAATTGAATGAGCTTTTATCACAGTATACGGTATTATCACGATATTTTAATTGCTCAAGAGAAACAGATGGATTGCGGGTATCTAAAAAAACAACTTGCATCACAATGTGTAATTGTGATTTTCAAAACATGGTAACTAAACAGAATTTTATTAAGTTTAGTGACAACGTGTTACAATGTTTACATGGTACAATGACTGGTAGGTTACTGTTTGTATTATTCAAATAAATTCTTGTATTTGATTTTAATCTTAATTCAATATTGACTCATTTCGATAAATAGTAGGTAGGCTACAGTCTGCATGTTAATTTTTCTCAAGAAAAAAATATCTCACATAATGCTGTAAACAGAGAGAAATTAAATATAATGCGGTTTTCATTATAATAACAATTATGTAATGACAAGTAAACATATAATTAATATGTAATAAAGTGCACATATTTAGCAAAATGACAATTTTTTCTAGTCAACTAAAGTGCTGGTCATTAAATGGCTTTCCTGAGGTAAATGTAACGTTCTGTGACATAACTGTTCTCCTGCAATTTTATTGACCTCTTTCCGTGAAAAACACTGATTGATCGACATTTTGTATGAGGCATAAACCTTAAGGTAAGTTGTACTGTATCTTTAAATAAAAAGTAACAGATGATCGGTTTACTTGAACTGAGGCGCAGCGATCTGTCACAATGGACAGAACCTTTTTTTTTCATATCAAAAGTAACCTGCTCTGTCTAGTCTGTCGGTGTCAGTGTCCTCTTTGCTCCGCGATTTTTCTCTGCGTGAGAGCGTGTGAAAAGTGTCAATTCCGTAAAGCGGCTTTCAGACAGAACGCGATTTGCTATTTTGCAAATAAAAAGTTGAACTATTTTTAACTTTGACCCCGGCGTGCTTTGGTCGACGCAGCAACAAAACGTCCCCGCGAGTATTCTGCGTCCTGTCTGAAAGGCGCTTGAGTCTCAAGTTGAATGCGTGAGAGTTGGCAGCCCTGCGGGGGGTAAATCGTCGGCAGCGTTCCTCCTTCCGCCATGCTTCTACTCCATGTGATGATTGTTTACATTAGACTAGAGTGCGCTCTGTGCCGCGTGCACACAGTGCTTATACATGTGGGGATTGTTTACATCAGAGTGCGCACGTGTTTTGCAGAGCATATACGCAGTGTTTAAGCGGTTGATAGAAAATTAGCTAATGCGTGTTCTAAAAGTCTAAATTCAAATCTATTATTTTTCACGGTATTTTGAAGTGGCCGCGATAACAATATCGTGCATATTCATTACCGCGATTTATCGCATTACCGAATACCGGCACATGTCTAGGCGCCACCTTTTATAATCACTAAAAACTCATTCTTTCATCGCAATCTCACAGTTATATTAATCAATGAGGCTGACTACACAATGAATCTCTTATTTACATAATGTCTACACTTCGTTAGAGAGAATTAGCGAGTGTTCAGAACTTGGAGTGGGGGTTGCACAGGGATGTCCTTGCCCACCCCCCTTTCTGGTGTCGGGCCTGAGCCCAAGTCTTCACAAATTCACCTCATACAGTCAGACAGGTTTGGATAAGGGTGAGCAAATAAATGACATTTCATTTCATCTCTTTAGAAAAGGTATCTCACCAAACAATAGTCTGTCTTATATAGTAATGGAAAATACAAGGCATTAAGGTCAAAGGATCAATATTACATTGACATCCCAGACTCTCCAGACACCCATAATGTTCTGTGCTACAACATAATTAGACCATATAGCTTCAGACAGAACATTATATGATCAGATAGTGTCCCTTCTTCACTAATGTCACAATTAAATTCAACCGCAGTAATCCACTTATGTGTGGCTGGTTTCTGTTTATCTGTCTTTGCAGAGCAGATAGCTCTATTTTTCTTCACAAATCCCTCCATTTCATTTCCACCAATCCACACTGAAATAAGTAAGCAGCATTTATGCATATGAGGCCTAACATATTTAACATAGTCTTGGTCTCGAGCACAAAAAGTGGGGTATAAAAAAAATCAAAGCAGTTAGCAGTGTCTGTTTACAGAGCCACAGGAGACAGAAACCTGCATTGTTATTCCCCACTGAAAAGTTAGTCTTTTGAAGCCACTTTTCTCTCCACAGCTAGCAAACAGCTGCAAAGGCATGATCAAATATGGCCCCTAACACGTAATCAAGCTAAGCCCCTACGGTCCTCCTCTTCCGATGCTTTCAAATAAAAAAATAAATAAATAAGACATTTCAAACAAAAAGCCACGAGTCCAGCTGAGTCCTAGAGGGAATATCCACTCGAATAAACACTCAAATACTACGAAACAAAACACAATGAGCAATTAATTGGATTCTGACCACTCCAGTTTCCTTTCTCTCAGGCATCTACGGAGATGATGGATCAGCCATATGGACATTGATGTCCACGAGGGACGCTGAGAACATCTGAAATCCGACCGCACATTTTTGCTTATTTGTGTATCAGTGAGAAAAAGATACCGAGAGGGTACGGGAGAGAAAGCTGACAGGGTGTAAGAGAAAAAGAAAATGAAAGGGAAAACATAACGGGAAACATTACTCACACCAAAAATTATTATGCATCTAAGTGCCCTTCAGCGTAGATGCGGAAGCCAATTAGGCTGTTATATTCAGTTTGGAACATGGATACATCAGCTTCCCTATGTTAGGAAGATAAAGGAAAACTATTTCTGATAGTGGCAGCGCCCGAAGGTGAGCTCAATGCAATCTCACGGGGGAGATGCATGATTTCGAGACGTCGAACATGCCTCATCACATGTCCTAACAAAATGCCTCTGAGTGAAATGATGCCGCATCTTCCGCAGTTCTCCACCCCATAGAGTAAGGCACATTCACGCTTTTGCAGAGGCAAGAAATACGAGAACTGATGAGGCCATTATTCTCCCTGATAAAGGGTGGGTGTATGCCACAGGACAAACACAATGGCACACTCTGCAGGTAAATTACGCTCCTCGCCGCATTGTAATCATGTTGCAATCACGTCTCGTCTCAAAAACTACAGTTCGCTTGAGAGATCACTTTGCCCCACTGATCAAATGGTTTACTTTAGTTTTTCTTTGTTTCATCAGCAGCTTTGGTGTCTTTTAACACCAGAAGATTTGTAAAGAGTGGTCAACGCGAGTTGACTGTTATTCAGGTCTGTGTGAAAACAGAGGACTTCTGCAAAATCAGAACCAGACGCTTTGAGGTTAAAATGTCAAGGATTCACCTACGTGACCTCAGCAACGACGTCTCTCTTACTTCATTGTTACTACGCGTCCAAAACCCAGACCAGCTGAGGTCATACAAAATGCAAGTCTCGTTGTCTTGGGAAATAAAACAAGAGCATTTGTATTTTGTGAAGGTTTTGTGCCTTTTGAGCTTGACATGATTGCCCCTGCGCAGTAATGATGTCTCTTCCTACATTCTTACAGAAACAACTTGCAATAACGTGCACAAATCAGAGTACAGGTACCTGATCATACAAAATCAATAAATGATATATTCATCATGCTCACATGGTGATTTTATGCAGATTAATCTTGTAAAGACCACACAATGCACTTTTTTTCTCCAGCCTTGTCAGCACTCCTACAAAAAAAAAAAAAAAAAATTTGAATTGAACTCCAAATTTGAGACTTGTGGATAACAAAATATAAGAAATTGATTACTCTTTGACATGGTGTAAAAAAAAAACAAAAAAAACAAACAAAAAAAACACTGTAAACAGTGTACATAAATTATGCATGATATATTACCGTTTAAACGTTTGGAGCTTTTATTCAACAAGAACCAACAGTGGTAATAATAAGAAATGTTTATTGAGCAGCAAATCAGCATATTAGAATGATTCTGAAGGATCATGTGACACTGAAGTCTGGAGTAATGATGCTGAAAATTCAGCTTTGCAATTTCTTTAAAAAAAATTACATCTCACAGTATTAAGATTTTCTTTACTGTATTTTTGATCAAATAAATGTAGCCTTGGTGAGCATGATACTTCTTACTGACTCCAAACTTTTGAATGGTAGAGAGTACTGTATATTGAAACCATATTGCTAATCATAGATGATTTCAAGAAGAATTCCATGGTATCGTTCATTAATGGAGATTTAATTGTGAATGCTCATTTACTCTATTTTTACATTCAGGTTACATTTGTACTTAGATGCATAATCATTTTTGGTGCAAAATAATGTCATTCTTACTGTACTTCCTGGGTTGTCTATGAAAGCCTGCAGACTGATGAAGGACTCTGGTGTTCTTTTTTTTTTCTCTGAACGAATGCTTATACAACATTCAGGATAATGCTTACTCAACTGCTGCTTTCTCACTGCTGTCATGTTTGTTGTCCGTTTATTTTGTTATTAAGAGGAACGGACTTCGCCTTGAGTATATTGGGGCCTTGAATCATGTTCAGTATGTTACGTGACTCTGCACGAGCAATAGTTTCTGGTTGCAGTTTACTTAAAAACTACCGGTATCACTAATAACAAGGGTTCCTGAATTCCACATTGTCCCTTTAACAAACATTAAGGAATATTCATCTCAAAATGAATTAAATGCATGAATGTTTCGCCAATCATCATTACATATTCGGGTCTTTAGCGACCCGGAACTTGTTACCTTTTGGAGCTTGGACGGGTTCTGTTTGAGCAGATGTTTTATACCATCATCACTGTCCTCGGCAGAGCTCATTTCCCAATACATTCAACATCTGGCTCATATTCGAGATCTCAAACATATTCTCAAAACAATAATTTTCAAAATCAATATTTTGATCGCTGACAGCTTCTTCACCATTATTTGATTGCATTCAGTACTTGTTCTGCAGTAAATCACTGAGCCATTCCAAGTTTTGCTGGCGCATGGTCTAAAAGGGTTGTCCCTATTCTGTTAATGAGTAATGGGTGTGTTGTTTTAGGTGTAACGTGCAATAAACCAATCAGAGTCTCATCTCCCACTCCCATGAATGTTAGCAAAAACCATGAGAAAACAAGCCTACATTAAGTATGCCATTTGGAAGAACAGGGCTTCCCTTTATCCATGCACTGCACTGCATACTCCAAAGTGTTAGACGTGAGAAATGGAGAGTGATATTACTTTTAAAAAGTCTTTCTCATCCAGTCAATTCTATTAAAAGGAGAATGAAAAGAGCCAATGCAATCTCATGGGTCACCTTCTCCAGTCAGTATCTGCCTGTAGGGCTATGAAAGAAGGTGCAACACAGCTCGAGGAACTCGTTCACTCTCTCCGAGTTCAATCCGTCTGAAAATGCAGCGCTGAAGAGGGAGTGAAATCAGAGCTAAGCAGCTCGAGCTCAAGAATGTGATCGAACCCTGTTAAATGCTCTTTTCTCACATTACACAAGCAACACAAAGAGTACAAGATTGAAAACATCCAACCAAGGCCGCTATGGGAAGTTAATGACAGAAACAACAAAATCAAAAGAAAAGCGAGATATTCCACCTCCCTGTGAATCTGCACACCCCTGGAGAGGTAAGCACTTGTTCGTATTAATAAGAGGATAATTAAACAGGCGCAAACTGAAAGTGATTTTTCTGTGATTGGGATTATGTTTTTTTGCTGGGTGACCAGGCGGCTTGTTTCACAGAGCCTTGCATTCTCCCCTCTTACATTACATGATCCTCTACCGCAAGGTCATAAGTTAAAATGACATTTAGCAGCATGCTGGGCACACTGGGTAGGAAAATTTACGAGTATGGAGTTTGGAGGGGGGCATTAGATTGAGTCCTCAATCTAGTGAGATGGGCAGTGCCAGTAGCCATCATTAACCTTCACTTTTGCAGACACCCATATTTAAAGGGACAGTTCACACCAAACAAAAAAATTATAATTGAAGCGACGCGCTCATTTTTTCCAGGCGCAGTATGTTTGTACTTCGCGGTTGTCTATGACAACTATTGATAACAAACCCATCGTAAGCTGTCACGAGACTATGTATGGTAGCCCATAAGGGATTTAAAAAAAAAACCGCGGCACACGCAACGACGGGGCCACAAAATATCACCCCGCGGGCCTCAAACTGCCCACGGGCCTTGAGTTTGAGACCACTGCTTTAGGGGATCTGTAAATAATCATTACTATTTTAATTGACTATTTATATTATGCAATTGTACTGTAAATACATGTATACCACCTTTGAGCTGCATTAAGGGTTAGTTGACCCAAAAATGAAAATTCTGTCAGTAATTTCTCACCCTCATGTTGTTCCGACCCCGTAAGACTTTCGTTCATCTTCGGAACACAAATTAAGATATTTTAATTTCAAAAAGAAAGTTTGTAAAATGAACTTCAACTGTCAGAAGGTCAGCTCATGAAGAACCAATCATGTACAGAAAGGAATGTTTAAATTCAGAGGAACAGTTCAGAAGAAACGTTAATAATAAAGATTGAGAAGATTGGATCAGTTGTGCTCCTTTTTTGTAATACTTGAATACAATTTTTTTGTGGAATACTTGATGCGGCCCAGCCTGACCCAAACTCTACCTCCAGCGGCCCCCAGTTAAGTTGAGTTTGAGACCCCTGCACTAAAAGGGACATGTTGAAGAAAAAAATATGAGATGGGGGAAAAAAATTATTTGGCAATGCTTTTGCGTTCTCTCACAAATGTTTTGCGTTCCCCTGAGAAACTTTGCGTTCTCTCGCATGTTATGCATTCCCCTGAGAAACTACGTTCACTCACAAAATGTTTGCACTCAACTCACAAAGAACACAAAAGTTTTGCGAGCGAACACATGTTTTTGCGAGTGCAAAGTTTCTTGGGGAAACGCAAACCATTTGCAAGAGAATGCAAAATCATTGGCTTATTATTTTCCTCCCATCGTATATTATTCTTTTTTCTTCTTCCATCTCATATTTTTTCCACCACCATGCCCCCCTTAGGGGTCTATAATTATTAATGTTGATTAATATAATACATAAAGAATGTTTTTGTGGAGAAACACATGTCATATTTATGCCATTGATTCATTAGCTCAACATAAACGTGTGTGACTAGTAAATTATATTACAGTATATAATGGTCAATACTGTAAATGTGTAAAACCTTTAAATTCATTAAGTAGCCTACATTTGACTTCAAATGCGACAACCATAATTGATTTTTGTGCAGCTTAGCTTGAATTTAAGGGGCATTTTTGCTCCAAACAACTCCTCATTAATTTCTGACCCTAGGTTGAGTAGCTAAATGACACAACTTCATTTTTGGGTGTACTGTCCTTTTAATAATATGAGGTAGTTCAGCCAATTGAGTAGGTCTGTTGACATTTTACAGCCAGAGTCCTTGAGCTTTGTGATAAGACTCATATACAAGTCTATAATTCTCAACAAAATCTCCCTCTTCAAGATTAGCACTAAACAAATGAGGCTTTCTGGACAGGGACTAGCAACAGACGAATGGCACTTCTATAAACAAGACAGAGAAGAGAAGAAATGGAGCACTTGGAGAGCTAGGCTACTTCATCCAGCAACTAAAATAACAATGCTTCAGGTGTTTATAAAACTGAGAGGAAAGTCTCAGTGCCAGGAATGGATTTACAAAGATTTATGAAGCCTCCCCACTTAAATCAACCATTTATGAGTTGAAGGACCTTGGGGACACACTTCCACAAACACAATGCCAAGGGTAAGAATCAAGGCTTCATTTGGGCTTTTTATAAATACTCTCTAATTGATGCATCAAACCAAAGTCATTGATAATGTGAGGTCGAGGTATAAAGCAGAATAAAGCCGTCAAACATTTCCCAAGATTCATGCACTAGTCAAGCCCCTTGATCCCACAGTATTTGACTTGCAAATGTCCACTGCCACTTTTCAGTCAACGGCTTTGATAAAATATTCACTTTATTCTCCCTTGACCCCACAAACCACTGTCTTAACACCACAAAAGACAAGCCGGCTTGACTTAGCAGGTTACAGGGAGCCCGTTTAAATTGGCCTTATAAGAAAGAAACTGAGATGATACTAAAGGCAGAGACTGATGTATCAAACCAGAACACTCAAGGGACATTATTAACAGCTGCAATGCATCTCAGGTTTTCAGTAAACCCACCATATGTAAAAAGATAGGGGTGGGCATATTTATTTTAAACGCTCAATGAACTACATTTTAGCCAACAGTTGAACAGAGCAGGCCTACTAATGAGCCACATATTTTAGGCCTAAAGCCTATTATAAGTCATTGTACCTCACTCACTGCATTATACGGGGTCCAGTCGGTTTTGGTTTAAAATGCCAGCTGCCAAGCCTAAGATTAAAAAACAAAATGTACAACAAAATCTCGCCGTCCTCCATTGCTGTCTGTGCGCGTTGTTCGCGCGCTGCGTTCCGCAAACTTGTTCACGTCACGTGTTCGCAGCTTCGCGCGAGGAATTCACGTGTTGTGAAATTCAGCAACGACCGCGATTCATTAATGAACGATTCTAATCATTTGTATTCGTTTTCCCATGTTTTTTTTTTTTTCGAAATCAAAATGCAGACAAAGATTATAATGGTTGTTACGCACCTGATTATACATAAGATACGCTTACTTTGTACAAGATCACTCTGGCCTATAGCAAAATAAAAAAAAATGTAGGCTATGCTTAAAATACCTGTTTAGTAGCCTAGAGGGTATGCGCATGACGTCAGCGTCAGCCGGAGTGAATGCGGTCACGCCCACAAGTGGCAAAAAGACTGAGCGGCAGCATTTGTTTTCAGCGTGAATGCCGTGAAAATCACACAAAACACATCTAAAACTGGAAAGAGCTTTGCGATTGACTGTACAACTAGATTTGACCAGAAATCTGAGTTACTGTATATTTTTACAGACTGCAAAAAGCTACAGAACAGACTATATTCTGCATAATTGGATGTTTTTAAATAAACACTGACAAAAAACTATACAAGTTTTAGGGCTGGACGATATGATGATATACAGTATAACATTAATGTAAGTGATCACTCGGATTTAGACCTATCTATATTGCATTTATATAAAACGTTTACAGGCAAATTTTCTTAATTTATTTCCCCGGCGTCGAAATCAGGCACATATAAATGTCAGGAAACACGATTCCTGGCTGCATGTCAATATCCATAGATCACTGACTGGATCTTTGATAAGTTGTAAGGAACACTATATCGAGTACAACTTTTAGTTTAAACTGATAATAGTTTGTTTTACTCGCGTTTTCGCAGTTTCCCCTATTAACTCCAGCCACGCAGCAGCTCTTCTGCCACTCAGTCCCGCTGAGGGGGGCGTGTTCCGGCGGGGAAGTGACGTTAATGCATTCCCTCTATAGAAGAATCCGGCGAAACTACCGGAAGTAAGCGGGCGCCATAACTGAGCTGTTGCTGGGTAGAGTTGCGCCATTGACTCCTATTGTTTTAGTTGCAACTTGCGTCCACTGGAATAAACAGCCCGCGATTTACGACTGTCACTAACGTTACAACTTTTATAATGTCGAGTGGGAAAACATGTTCCGTTATAAATTGTTTCAATGGCGGCAGTAAAGGGCGCATTGGGGTAGTAACGTTAGTAATACTGTTATGTCTGTTGTTAATGTTTGATTTGCTTGACTGTGACTGATTTTTTTAAAATAACAACTTAAAATAACAAATTAAATTAAATATAATGCAGTTTTTGTTATAATAACAATTATTTAATGACACAAGTAAAAAATATAATAAATATATAGTGCTCAGCAAAATCTCCTCTCTAGCTATTTTTTTCTATTCAATTAACATGCTATGGTCATTAAATGGCTTTCCTGAGCTAAATGGTACGTTATGTGACATAATTGTTCTCCTGCTGTTATATTGACCTCTTTCCATGGTTTAAAAACACTAATTGGTCGATATTATGTATACTTTCTAGCTGTACCTTACCCTTGCCTTTTGCAATGTGAAAATTAGATAAATAATGGACACAAATGAAAAACATGAATTCGTTTATTTGATGTCATTCATTTATTTATTGTTGCCAAATGGACAGATCTTTTTATAGTTTCCTCGTTAGCTAACGTTAGCCTAGCTAGCTTGCCAAGCTATTTTCATAAATAATCTGTAAGATCGTTTGGACCTTCATCTGTGACTGGAGGCCACTGTCTAACATCATCAACCCAACAAGTCATTCTGCCTGGCTGTAGCTGTCATCGAGGGTGCGTTATCACGGAGGTTTGTTTACATACCGGTAACAGCTCAGTAATGGCGTCGCCACAAGATGGGAGCCTACACAGAACCCTCGTCGGATTTGTGTATAGGCAACATGGATTGAGTCATTCTACGAAACGGGTGCCATTTGGGTCCTCAACGTCTGATGAGATGCATAAGGCACAAACATATCCCAAAAAGTGTTTCCAAAGCTTAAAGTTATTAATTCAGTGTTCTTTGTTAACATGATAAAAATTCTATTCTTAAAGATTAACATGCTATTTTTTTTATAATTTTTCATTAGTAGCCAGTTCCACATGTCCGTGTTGACCAACATGCCATTTGCTTCTAAAATATCACCAAATATGTATTTTTTAAAATAACATTTATTATTTTCAGGATTGTATGTGTCCCTTTTTACATAAGGTATATTTATTCAAAATAAACCTTATTTTTTTGGTAAATATTTTATAATTTGTGTGCGTCCCTCAGTTTGACTTACCACCCCATCACACTAAATTGTTTGATCTATAAATCATGTACTGTTGCTTTAAATCGCTCGCTCGCTCACTCACTCTGTTTAATGAAGAATGTTACATTTATAACATTTGGCCGCGACATACCTGATGCCCATGAGCTACATAAGGCCCTCACAGAAACATCTCCAACTGTTAAGTTGTTTTAGCATCTGAAGCAGTGGGGGCAATGGAAAAGATGCCAGGCCAGATTCCACCAGTGCCATCCACAATGAAACCCACCAAGTGGTCACATTCACTCCAGGAGAAATCCTTTACCGGGAAATTAGTTGGATGGGCTCCACGCAAAAGCACAGCACCACACAGCAGCATTTCACTTTTAACAAGACAGCCAACAAAAGGTGCCAACAGAAGCAAGTGCTTGGGGAAACTAGAAATCTCATTGGAAAATGATGCGTGCTTAAATACGACAATGACCTATATCCTGGGATCATCATGGATCCAGATAAAACACATGGCCTTGTAAAATGTATGCACTGTGTTAGTGCCAACAGGTTCTTCTGGCCTACAAGAGATGACTTTCTGTGGTATCTCTTTGAAGATGTGCTCGAAATCATTCAAGCACCACAGCCTGTGACATCCCGCCACATGGAAATCCAGAGGGATGTGTGGATGCGACTCTCCCTGTCAGTTATGATGCTCTTTTTAGTTTTTCAGAGCATGACCAAAGTTTTCCATTAAATCTCCAATTATAATGTTTCCCATCCCCCAGTTTTATAAAGTTTAAAACAAGCAGATCATAGAGAAACACATAGTCCATACCACCGTCACAGTGAACCACTCGTGACATCAGTTACCACCCCGTCACGGGGTCATTTTGTTAAAATTTTATGGAAAGGAAATTAAATTGAGCATAAATTAATGTTGAATGACGTTCTTGTTGTGTGGACTAATCAAGTAAATGTAACTATTTGTATTTTTTAAGTGAATTAGTTTTTTCAGTACAAACAATGAGGCCATTGAAATACCGAATTTATATTTCAAGAGTAAAAAAACCTATTAAAAAAAATGGATTAAAATACAGACTTTCTATTGATGGTTTCCAAAATAGGGACATTTTACTATTAGGAAAACATTCAATTTTAAAAATATATTTCTTGTTTTACTACTCTTAATGGCATACAAATTGTCCGTGACGGGGTGGTACAAGAAAGACTCCCTTGCCTGAATAAAAAGGATAATATTATTAAGGATTTTGTGCCCGAGGTGGGAAAATGTTTACATATCTTTAAAGTTGTAAGTTTTTAAAAAAATACGTTTGTTATTAATGAAAATTTGGAAAAGTAGAAATGGCATAGAATGACTCTATTCACAAATATGCAAATTAGCCCCGCCTTTACTCAATCACACGAGCTCGGACAACCTGATGGTCAACTTTACTGTAGTAAACTGCATAATGGGAAGTGGAAATACTCGTTTAATTTAGCAATATAGGTTTGAACCAGAAACTGATTCAGAAGAGTGGAAGAGCGAATTATAGCCTACATGCTGATACAATTCAATGATGTATCACAATTCGTTTTATGTATCGCTCTTTACAACTTCGGACACATAACGGTAATTAATATTATTAGCCTTTTGCTTGATTACATTATAAACCAGCAAATACAGTAATGTGTTAATAATAATGTTACACAATCCATGTTCCTGTTCGCCCTCTCAGAGAGCTGCCTTCTAAAAATCAGTATCCTAATGCTGGATACACACCAAAAGATTTTTTACATCTTATAAGATTTTCAAAATGTGAAAGACCATACACATGAGGAGAAAAAATCCTAAATTTAACCGTTTTGCTCCTAGTGTGTGGTGTGCCATGATGTGACAAAGAGAGCACACCACACACGAACAGATTTTCAACCAGATTCTCGACTGTGAACACAGGAAATCTCGCAAAATCTCGTGAGACATCAGAATAATCAAGGCAGACCATAACCACAAATTAACCATAGTTTTGGACACAAAAAAATTCTAACCATAGTATTTATTTGGTTATACAAATGTTCAATACGCCTAAGTTATAATAAAAACATGGTTAATTTTCCGTCTCTCTCTCTCTCTCTCTCTCTCTCTCTCTCTCTCTCTCTAATATTGCAGAAGCTATTTCTGACCAACTCTTCTTCTTGTCCAATCTATTATGGTAGGTTTTACACCACACGTTGTACAAACATTTGTGCTGTTGCCACAAATCAACAAGCTCTGATCCTCCATCTCTGCTGTCCACATCAATTTCACTTTGTGCTGCGCCATGACTGCGTTTGTTATGCTTCCGTCTTCCGTCATCTCGCTTTCTGATTGGATATTGTTTCGTTTCACGTGATAATCTCCGTTTGTCCTCGGGGTTCCCCCCACACATCAGGATTTCCGATCGTAAATATTCAACATGTTGAATATTTACGATTCGCGATCGGGGCGCCTCCGACGTTCTTCCGAGCAGGTTCGGACACTCTTAACACATCTCACACCAAGGGAGAATCTGATAAGATAATCTGTAGAACCATCAAGATAATCGGGACATAGCTAGGATTGTCGGAAGGGGGAAATCGGCCCAAAATCAGCCCGATTATCTTTTGGTGTGTACCCAGCATTAGAAACACTTTGAACAACGAACGTCAGTGGAGAAAGGCATATTCATCATAACATCATTCACCCGCCATATTGCTAAATGTACCCGATTTTTCTCCCTACCGGGTTAACCTGGCTTCTTTTGAGTTGATATGCTAATGCCCGCCTGCACATTGATGTGATTGGTTACAACATATGTCACATAGCGAACAAGGGCAATTTCAAACATTTGACAACTCAGCATTTTTGAGTGAATGTGTGTGAAGAAAAAAAGTTAAGTATTAATGTTACAAAACGGCATTAAACTGTAACCTTACTGGAAGCCGGTGATATCATCTCACTAATCTCTCACATCTGCAGCAAGAGTGATCACATGGTATCGCCACAGGAGAGATATTGCAACCCATTTCCTGTGGCTGTGTGGGGTAGAATTGATACTTGGAGGACTAGAGTGACACTTAAGACAGTCTGCAGCACTTTAATCAGGACACCTTAAATATGATAACAAACAGAAGACACTGATGAGGACTGGATTAAAAGAACACTGAATAATAGGGATTTGGTCAGTCATGCTTGGCTAATGCATCCATTCCACCCTTTCTAATGTCATACATTTGATTTGGGTTATAAAAGAAGTACATTGAGAAACTTCCATCTCTGTGAATCACAAATTCCTCTTCCCACTTTTGTAGGAAGGCATATAGGGAGAGAAAATATCTCTATTATTACCACATTAAAGTCTTTAGTTTTAACAGTAACACGGCACCTACATCACATAAAACGATGCCTTTGAGGATTAGGTTTTTCATGCGTATTATTCTTTTCAGCTCAGAAAATATTCTTTGCACTTCCAAAAAAGGCCTTTCTATTTCATAATATTCAGGATATATCACAGCTGGCTGAGATTTTTTTTTTTCCCTTGTGGGAAATTCAGCAAAGCTGCTAAAGAAGTTCAGGCCACAACTTTGAAAAGCGCAACCACATCAAGAGAATGAAACACATGCTTCTGGATTTTTAATTTTACATACTCAATTGGGTCCAGCTTGGATTTTCAAAGTGTCGCCACACGGCTCCTTTCATTTTAGCGGGGGTTTCCACTGCGGTGGGAAGCGAAGGGACACAAAACTTCAAAACAAGCCACGAAACTTCATTCTCAACCCAACCCAAGGTCATTTGGATTTTGATGGTAAATTTTGCATGTATTTTCCTTAGAATGCGCAAAAAAGTCACACCAAGATCAATTTGCAAACCAACAAACGTTCTGCCTACATAAGGCTGTTCCTTCCAGCATTTTATTGTCACTGGCTGGACCAGATTAAAGTCAGTAATTATTAAATCTCAAAGTTAACAAATCACCGTATCGGCCGCTTCATTCCGCTCTGTGAGTGACTTCTTGGATACCACAGCCATTTCATTTGTGATACACAAAAACTCACAGCGTGTATGGGCGAAACCTTGAATGCAGCCCTTGGGAATCAAATCAATGATGTTGTGAGGTGCATTTAATTGCATATAAATCCATTATTTAATGTTATACGAGGCAATCCAGTTATTGGAGGGAATGTTGCGGCCATTATAAGCATGGAATGAGTGAAGCCTTGGCAAAAAATGAGATATGTGTTTACTCGCAATGACTGAGCAGATTGCTGCTATGTAAGGATGAACAGAGGCTCTCGGGCGAGAAAGAAAAAAGACGCCACGCCACAGCCTGCAAGGAGCCTTATGCTCGACCCATCTTCTGTCTACCGGCACTGACAGCAGGTCAATGTCAACGGCAAAAAACAAGCCTCCAGAGATGGGATCTTCATTTTCAATCCAGCTAATACGGTTCCATTTTATGATTATAATTAGTTAATTGCCTATAAAGACTTGGCCTGAAAATTCCCCTGAATAACCGTGTCACACTGAAATATTGTACTTCAGCAAACAGCGACAAATGAAATGGGAAGTCGAGCAAAGCCTTTCATTTCCAAGACTTAGTATGTAGTGATATAAGAGCAAGTGAATTCGATAAAATAATAAAAATGGGATAAACAAAACATTGAAAAACTAGAAGGGACAACTGCCATCAGGAATTCAGATCTGTTTTAATTATGAATTAAACATGTTTTGATTATAACAGGCTCTGCACAAAATATTTGAAACATAAAAATGTTTCTTGAGCACCAAATTAGAATATTAGAATGATTTCTGAAGGATCGTGTAACAATGAAGACTGAGTAACAATGCTAAAAAAAAAAATTAATAAAAAAAAAAAAATTAATAAATGAGCAAAACCTCTTAATTATTACAAACTTCTGACTGGTAGTGATTGTTTTGCATATATACCCAAACAACTGTGTAATGAGAAGACAAATGAGAGACCAATACAGATGCAGGGTCTATTATTAAGTGTAGTTCAAAGCTGCCCTTTTCAAAAGCACATGGATATTGATTGTGCAATTATTGAACATTAAGCATCAATTTACTAAAGTGAACATTCTATTATATAATGCAAGTAAAAAAGACAGTAGATGCTAATCCTGTAGATGCTTAGCAATAGATGCTAAGTGTAAATAGCAACTAGATTCAACTCACAAAAGTAGCATATTTTCTTAATGATAGGTGCTATTTACACTAGGTGAAAATGGCAGCATTTTTCTTAACGATATGCCATTTACACAAGTCACAAGTGAAAATAGCGATAGATTCTATTTACACTAAAAATAGCAGTATTTTTAGTAATTAGATGCTATTTATAATAGTGGCAGATCCTATTCGCAACTCAGTATTGTAAATAGACACTCCGTATAAAAAAATTACGAGTAATTACGAGTAAATTAAAGTGCCCTGATTGGACTGTGCAGGGTTTGCTGAACATACAGGACAGAGTGAACAATGAAACCCAGATGATCAATAAAATGCACTCCAGATGGACATTTAACATTTATTCTTTGGCACAAAACACTTCCTCTGTGTCCTTTTCCCAAGAAAACACCACTTGAATCAGACTCAACATGATCTGAACATGGGAAAGCATTGAGTTCTCCATGTCAAGAGAGTTTGGGAGTGAGCGTAAATATGGATTTGGATGGGCCCGACCTGCTCCAGGGATCTCTTACCAGTGCAATTTGCTCTCTTGCAGGACTAAATGAGACTCGCCGCATCACCTCTGCGGGCTGAACCGCCATGAGATTAAGGGCTCACTTAAAATAGACCATGATTCCCTCCATTCGCTCATGCTCTCTCATTCCTGGGGGGCGCCACTCATAAGGACCCTTCAGCAGAACATGGGGTCTAATTATCAGGCAGAGTGCATGTTGGGATGCAGTACATGCGCCGACGGTCGAAAGGCCAAAGCTCGCAGGTGCAGGAAATGAAAAACAGACGGAGCAGGACGCGGACATGACGAGATGTCGCTCGCGGAAAGTAAGGCAACCACACTTGCGTTGGATAATTCATACTTTATTGACGGTTTTACAAAGTAGCTTCAAAATTAGGCCTGTACAAACTTAGAAATGAAAAACCGAAGGCCACATATTAAAAAAAAAAAAAACAGAAGCAAGAAAGCCGACGACTTCATATCGGAAAGAGCTCAGACAGAGAGAGGAAAAAAGGAGATAGGTGAGAAAATAAACAGTATTATCCTTCACAGAAGGATATAACTGTGTCCCTCTGCAAGACACAATATTACAAAGGAAAAAGCTCAGTCATCAGAACACAATTTAAATTTGTTTTTAGTTGCATCCAAGGAATTACGCCTTTAATACTTCTTTCTTGTTATTGCCTTACAGCTAAAACACACAGCAGGACCGAGGCTCCACCATATGCTGCTGGTATTGTGTCTTTCTACACCTGCACCTTCAAAATAAAGAAGATCTCCATGCCTAATGCTTATCTGGAGGCAAAATAAAAACATCTAACTAAAGTAAGGTCCAAACCAGGCATACATAAAGGGATAAAAGCGCCCAGCATTGTGCAGCTTATCAGGCGAACAGAGTCCAGTAGTCGCCCGGAAGGCTGTTGCTGCCGTGCGAGATGTAGACTGATCCTGCCTGATGTTGTGGAACTCTCTCAAGAGGAGTTCGGCTGAAGGCCTTTGGAGGCAGCAAGCATTGCTCGCACTTTCGCCATGAGGTCCTACAAGAAAGGAGAAATGGAGAAAATGTTCACTATTCGCAAGGGAGAGTTTGTGAGAGAAAGTAATCATAGCATAAACACAGGACAAGAAAACAGAAACATGAATTCATAAGCTTGCAGACAACTTTGTGCAATTTGAAATTCAGATTGGCTTTTGGCTTTGTATGTATAAGAATCCTACATGCTAAATATGGATACGGATGTCTAGTGGCGTTCTATAAAAAAGAAGGCCATTGGCAAACTGGAATCCTGCTCTTCAAATGCCTCTCTTCCTTCAATGTGGCTCAGGTTACCTTACCCAAGGCTGCTTGCATGCTAAGAGCCCATAGGGAGAATGTGACACCAGAGACGGCACGGCTTGGCACTTGAATAAACATTTGCTTAATGAATATGCACATTAACTGGCGTCAGTGATTTTATACAAAATGGAATTTGCATCAAAGAAAAAAACACTAAAAGGAATAATAGAAGTTAAGCTCAATGTTGGTTACCACAAAAATATCCCTCGTTTGAAAATGGAAGTGAAAGGGGCCAATTTCTAGAGGGTTTAAATGCAGTAATGTAAGTGAGGCTTATCATTTTATAAAGGCACTTACTGTACATTAATTATTCTGTTAGAACCTGTATAACTTGAGCTGTAAAGTAGTTCTTATTTTTTATGGTTGTTTTAGGTGACATGACAACGAAATTGTAAAATGGAATATAGAATAAGTTAGTAAGCAAATTATTCACACTAAAATAATGTATTTTTTTTGTGTTAAGTGGGAATCATTTTTGTGGTAAATCAACATCATGCAAAAAATATCATAGATTGAGCTCACCTGGACTCAACACGGAATATTCCTATAAAATGTAATATTACGCGTAAGAACATCAGTTAATAAGCTACAGCTATAGATACATTTTGGTCTGTTTTCTAGCAATGACGCCTTTCTCTGCCAGCATACATTTACTTCAAGGTTCTTTACTTCAGCTTAACTTGCCATTATATATCAAATCAGTCAAATAATCTTTCGAAACACATGGCTGAATTGCACGGTTGTCATAGGAGCAAGGTTTGCTCATTGACGTTTGGCACCGCCGCCTTCCACCCCCTCATCCAGTCGAAGGAAAGTTATTAACCCTGAATTTCCAATAAAGCCCCAGTTGAATTAATCATTAAACAAACAAGTGGTCAAAAAAACCACAAACACCACAGGCAAGGACCAAGGTGCCTCTGGAGAGAAGGGTCTGCTCTTGTCCTTCACAGGGTGAAATCCTTATGAAAGTCATTTTGGGGGAGCGAAAACACAAATTTATATGGATCGCATTAAATGGTGTAGAGAGGCTGACGAAGAAAAACCTGTTTGCTTTGAAAGTTTTGGGAAAAAAGGTAAAAAAGACTAGTTTTTGAAAACAAGGTTTGTGGTCGCCATTGAAACATGGAATGTGTTAAGTCAAAGGTTACGATTATTAAATGACAAGAAAAGGAATTTCTATCTATCTATCTATCTATCTATCTATCTATCTATCTATCTATCTATCTATCTATCTATCTATCTATCTATCTATCTATCTATCTATCTATCTATCTATCTATCCATCTATCCATCCATCCATCCATCCATCCATCCATCCATCCATCCATCCATATTTAGACAGACAGACACACACACACACACAGAACAAACATAAAGATATATGGATATAGATAGACAAAATTCCACTTCTGGTCAATCCAATTCAAATTCCAAACCAACTTCCTGTATTGCATGGCTAATTTCATTCAAATTCCAAATCATGATTATAAAAGGAGCCAATTCTTAATTTTGCTTAATGCTGATCTAGACAAGCATGCAAGCAGTAATTGCACCCCAAAATGAGTATTGGTATAATTTCGAAATGCATGACAACAAAACACATATACCACTACTCGAATGCATGTACATGCTTAAAAAAAAAAAAAGAAGAACCAGTAAAAATATGTCTCTCTTGATCATATGTTGATCCAGTACATTAGAGTGACAGGACTAAGCTGGGATAAAAGGCTCTCTGAGCTTCCAGCTGACCCGAGCAGATTACTGCAATGAAAGGAGGACATCTTCGGTATGATTAGAGCTCATTATGAGACCACAGCTGGCTGAAGTGTGAGGATATCTGAGAATATGGAACTCAACTCTTGCACAATGCAAACATTAGCGTTGTTCCTTTCTGACTTTAAACGACCAAACAAGAGCTAGTTGTAATTGGGACCGAGAACTGCTTTTTGCAGTTGGTTGGTTTCTCTGTAGCTATTTGGGTCCAGACCTCCAAGCAATTTGAGAGATAACCCACATTAGTACCTGCATTTTCAGAGTTCAGAGAATCGCCCCACTTCGAGTTCAAAGAGGTTGCAGTTCAATCACAGGCCCAGGCCATTTAGAAGCAATTTTGAAATCTCACACTCAATATCACTCTGAACTCACTCCAAATTTTTTTTTTTTAAAACAATGGTCTGTCGGAGGCAATACCCTTGTGGGCAGCACTCCGACATACACTCACCTAAAGGATTATTAGGAACACCTGTTCAATTTCTCATTAATGCAATCATCTAATCAACCAATCACATGGCAGTTGCTTCAAAGCATTTAGGGGTGTGGTCCTGGTCAAGACAATCTCCTGAACTCCAAACTGAATGTCAGAATGGGAAAGAAAGGTGATTTAAGCAATTTTGAGCGTGGCATGGTTGTTGTTGCCAGACGGCCGGTCTGAGTATTTCACAATCTGCTCAGTTACTGGGATTTTCACGCACAACCATTTCTAGGGTTTACAAAGAATGGTGTGAAAAGGGAAAACCATCCAGTATGTGGCAGTCCTGTGGGCGAAAATGCCTTGTTGATGCTAGAGGTCAGAGGAGAATGGGCCGACTGATTCAAGCTGATAGAAAAGCAACTTTGACTGAAATAACCACTCGTTACAACCGAGGTATGCAGCAAAGCATTTGTGAAGCCACAACACGCACAACCTTGAGGCGGATGGGCTACAACAGCAGAAGACCCCACCGGGTACCACTCATCTCCAATACAAATAGGAAAAAGAGGCTACAATTTGCAAGAGCTCACCAAAATTGGACAGTTGAAGACTGGAAAAATGTTGCCTGGTCTGATGAGTCTCGATTTCTGTTGAGACATTCAGATGGTAGAGTCAAAATTTGGCGTAAACAGAATGAGAACATGGATCCATCATGCCTTGTTACCACTGTGCAGGCTGGTGGTGGTGGTGTAATGGTGTGGAGGATGTTTTCTTGGCACACTTTAGGCCCCTTAGTGCCAATTGGGCATCCTTTAAATGCCACGGCCTACCTGAGCATTGTTTCTGACCATGTCCATCCCTTTATGGCCACCATGTACCCATCCTCTGATGGCTACTTCCAGCAGGATAATGCACCATGTCACAAAGCTCGAATCATTTCAAATTGGTTTCTTGAACATGACAATGAGTTCACTGTACTAAAATGGCCCCCACAGTAGGCCTGTGCCGGTATCAAATTTTCGTGCTGCGATTAATTGAATGAGCTTTTATCACGGTATACGGTATTATCACGATATTTTAATTGCTCAAGAGAAACAGATGGATTGCGGGTATCTAAAAAAACAACTTGCATCACAATGTGTAATTGTGATTTTCAAAACATGGTAACTAAACAGAATTTTATTAAGTTTAGTGACAACGTGTTACAATGTTTACATGGTACAATGACTGGTAGGTTACTGTTTGTATTATTCAAATAAATTATTGTATTTGATTTTAATCTTAATTCAATATTGACTCATTTGGATAAATATTAGGTAGGCTACAGTCTGCATGTTAATTTTTCTCAAGAAAAAAATATATCTCACATAATGCTGTAAACAGAGAGAAATTAAATATAATGCGGTTTTCATTATAATAACAATTATGTAATGACAAGTAAACATATAATTAATATGTAATAAAGTGCACATATTTAGCAAAATGACATTTTTTTCTAGTCAACTAAAGTGCTGGTCATTAAATGGCTTTCCTGAGGTAAATGTAACGTTCTGTGACATAACTGTTCTCCTGCAGTTTTATTGACCTCTTTCCGTGAAAAACACTGATTGATCGACATTTTGTATGAGGCATAAACCTTAAGGTAAGTTGTACTGTATCTTTAAATAAAAAGTAACAGATGATCGGTTTACTTGAACTGAGGCGCAGCGATCTGTCACAATGGACAGAACCTTTTTTTTTCATATCAAAAGTAACCTGCTCTGTCTAGTCTGTCGGTGTCAGTGTCCTCTTTGCTCCGCGATTTTTCTCTGCGTGAGAGCGTGTGAAAAGTGTCAATTCCGTAAAGCGGCTTTCAGACAGAACGCGATTTGCTATTTTGCAAATAAAAAGTTGAACTATTTTTAACTTTGACCCCAGCGTGCTTTGGTCGACGCAGCAACAAAACGTCCCCGCGAGTATTCTGCGTCCTGTCTGAAAGGCGCTTGAGTCTCAAGTTGAATGCGTGAGAGTTGGCAGCCCTGCGGGGGGTAAATCGTCGGCAGCGTTCCTCCTTCCGCCATGCTTCTACTCCATGTGATGATTGTTTACATTAGACTAGAGTGCGCTCTGCGCCGCGTGCACACAGTGCTTATACATGTGGGGATTGTTTACATCAGAGTGCGCACGTGTTTTGCGGAGCATATACGCAGTGTTTAAGCGGTTGATAGAAAATTAGCTAATGCGTGTTCTAAAAGTCTAAATTCAAATCTATTATTTTTCACGGTATTTTGAAGTGGCCGCGATAATAATATCGTGCATATTCATTACCGCAATTTATCGCATTACCGAATACCGGCACATGTCTACCCCACAGTCACCAGATCTCAACCCAATAGAGCGTCTTTGGGATGTGGTGGAACGGGAGCTTCGTGCCCTGGATGTGCATCCCACAAATCTCCATCAACTGCAAGATGCTATCCTATCAATATGGGCCAACATTTCTAAAGAATGCTTTCAGCACCTTGTTGAATCAATGCCACGTAGAATTAAGGCAGTTCTGAAGGCGAAAAGGGGTCAAACACAGTATTAGTATGGTGTTCCTAATAATCCTTTAGGTGAGTGTATAATGCAACTGTGCCTCCGGTTGACCTGAGTTCGACTCCTGTCTTGAGGTCTCCATGCTTTCCTGTCAGATCTGCATACTGTCCTATTCAATAAAGGCATGAAAAGACTTCAACATTCTGACTCAGTCAGTTATTACAAGATGTCTGTTATTACATGAGTCACAGTACTTTGAAAACGCAATAATTTTTCTGTTTTATCTACGCACAACAACAGTAATGCACTCATAACCTGCCAGGGTGCATTTTGCAAACCATAAACGCCTGATCAAACTGATCAAACCATCAGTCACCTGCCACCCTTAACATGCCACCCATGCTAATCAGTGGCAAATAAGTAAAGAAGCACCACAATGTTAAGGATGAGGAGGACAGCACAGAGCACAAGAAAAGAAAAATAGACTATTCTGTTCCTTAGGGAGAACCATAAACCAGCCTCCCTTGTTGTTCGGCTGACAGGCACATAGAGGGTTCGTAAAAATCGCAGGGGAGTTCGAACACGCATCCCCAGCCTTTAATGTTACAGCTTTTCATTTGCCGGTTGTAAAAATCCCCGCCAGTCTCCACCGGAGCGCCTCATGAGAGCACTTCTTCCTCTATCAATAGTCAGGATGTGCATGTCAGAGCTGGAACATTCTCCTCTGGAGGATCCGATCATAGTTGCGTAAGGTAGGGCTGCGGGCAAGGGATCAAACTGAGCTGAGCTGAAACCTGCTTCCCTGCCACAGGATCTGCGGGTGGTCTGTGCTGCCCGGAGCTTTCATTGCCTGGGCTAGAGGGGGCAACTGGGGATGGAGGGACTTCCTCACGCAACTGAAATGTAAGCATGCACAGACCTTCCAGAAGTTCCTGCCGGTAGTTATTTGTCAAGGTGAACCATGCTTCTATTGATTCGAGCAGTAGCTGCTGGTTTTAATAAGAGCCGACTCGTTTTTGCAAGACGTTGCCCCCTGGAAGTCCTGCCCCAGTTCTGAGGTGTCAGAATTGATTTCGTATACCAGGGAAAAGGGAAGTGAATCAGGTTTCCAAAAGATCTGAAACAATGTCAAGACCGTAGACTTTTTTTTAGAACAGAGAGGGCTAAAATAAAAAGACTTATGCAGCTGACTTCTTTTTGTTGAGGATCAGATGGCTGCGAGTGAAACGCAGTGCAGTGTACTTTGTTTATCTTCTTATGCATTTCTCGCATCCTTTTCTCTTTGACACAACTGACTTTTTTTAAAACACATACAGTAGCTACCTTTCGTCTGCTCTGTATAGCAATAAGCAAAGGGAAGGAAAGCGAGCGCGCACTGCGTTTCATCCTTACTGCACAAGGCCAGAGATCATAACAGAGCAGCAGAGACTGACGGCTGTATTGAATCAGCATGGGATAGCGACAAGCTCCCTTTCTCTACACATACTCACACACACCTACATACCCACTGCTGGCGACAGGGTCATGCAACCAAATCAACTTATTTCTCAGTTTCAGCACGTAAGGCTCAGCAAACACAGACCACTGAGAGCGTCGGGCTCTAAATGACATATATTAAAGCCTTACTAAGCGTCTAAGGGTTTCATCAGCTCTGCTACACAATTTCAGTATGTTTTCCCCTTAGGCGCTGAATTATACTGAGAAGTAGCGAAAGTTTTTTTTTTAGTTTTTTTGTTTATTACAGGGTTTGCAAGGGAACATTGTATTGATATTCATCAAGCATTCTGGTCAGAGGTTTATTCTAAATCCACAACCCTACAAATTAATTCAGCCCGAAACTGCTTAACGTACAAACTTTTAGTAAAAAAATATCCGTCCAAGAGGTCGTTTACATGAATGTGTTCTTACAATAAAACCCAAGATGCTGCGGAATGGAAAAAGAATCCAGGGTGTTGAGAGACATTCTTAAAAATGTACTTAGTGGCGAGATGCTGAAAAAGTGCTCAGCAAGATTAGACACAATGGTCAATTATGGCCAATATTATAGAAAAAAACATAAAAAAGTTCATGTTTTGTGGTCAAAGAGTGGCACATGAAAAGGAAAGAGTGAATGAATAAAATATAAATAATTCTATGTTTATGTAGAATTCCAACTCAAATGTGAACTTAAGGAATTAGAATTAAAATGAACTGAAATTCATATAAATTCATATAACTAACTATTCACTAGAAAACCAAAGCTTGACAAGACATTTTGACATGACAAAAAACAGTGAAAAAAAAGGGTTAAAAGTCCTTCAAGTCTGAAGGTTTATGGGCTTAAATAACATATTTAATCTTCTATAAATTATGATTCTGTAACAATTTATATAATATTAAATTGCTGCTGAAAAAGCCAAAACACAATGGTCAATCTTGACAGTCCAGAAAAAACAAAAAACGTCCATGTCATTTGGTCAAAAAGTAGTCCTGATAAATCTTCTATATCCTATATTATAAAAAGGAAAGAGTGAATAAAAAAAAAAAAAAAAAAATTCCGTCTTAACAAATATCTATTTGATGGTATTTCTCTGCAAATATTGATGTATGAAATTGTGAGTAAATTTAAGTGGCATGTCGTGTAATTAATTCAATTCCATTTTTTAATCAATTAAAAGCCCTAGTTTACACACAAGTGTTGTTGTTATATGAAAATGTATAATATCTTAATGACATACCTGAGTGATTTTGGTTTGCACTGAAGAGACAATAGTGGAGGACACTTGCTTGTCTTTCTCCTGAGAGCCATCCCTGTTTAACAAACAAAAGTAAAGCTCTATTTATATAAGACCTTTTAAAAAGTGTTTACAAAGTCTCTTTTCACAGAAAAGAAAAGAATAGAATTCATTGGGGCCAAAATGACTTAAGGCTGACTCATCAACTGTTAGCCGTGTTTTTAATACAACCAACAAGTCATTATTGGATGTTCGTAGAGATTTTGCTGGAGCATATTTATTCAACAATGCATCTGCATTCAGAATTCTTTTTTAAGTGTTTAATAGACCTACAACAAAGGTAAAAAAGAAAGAGACAGTGAGACGGCGACAGAAAGACAGAGATCTGCCAATTGGCCAGGTTTGTGAAAAACACCCCAATACAGTATTCATGATGACTGGTGAGTATGTAACCACCACAGACATCTCAGGCTGAAACTGAGCGACCAGAAGAAGGTCATGAAATATTCACCCAACACAGGAAGAGACACTACAACAGCACAAATGAAACAAAGTTTAGAGAGAGACGCACAGAGGGAGGTAAAAGAAGAAGCAGCAAAAAACAACTGAAGGCCGAGGGAGTTTAAAACAACTTTTTTGATGAAACTTGAGAAGTTGTGAGGAAAGAGAAGTCAGTCCCTGTATCCAATAACCACGTGCAGTGTGTTCTCCCCGGTTTTTTAATCATAACCTATCCTTAATGTAGAAAATCTATGGCGTTCCTTGCGCAATTCATACAGATTATGCTGTCAAACCATTTAATTAAAACGTCATAATGCCTGATTTTGAGCGTCTGAGACTTTCATGCTTCGTTCAACAATTAGTCAAGTTGTCAAATCATACCTTAAACCATAATATCTTTCAAATCAAAAAGCTACAGCGCAGGCCGTCTTTGTGTCTCACACACAGTGCTCCTGGCAAAGCTTAAATTAATATTGCAACAAAGTGGGAAAAAAATATGGTTGACATCTACGATTCTGACTGAAGCAGACTGAGCTTCAGAGAGTGGGTGACTCTCTTGCGAGGTTCATGCTGACTGATTGTTTACTAAAGGGACTGATTGTGCCCTTTACCTGGACCTCCCCAAGCTGGAGGCGGGGCTTGTGGCGGGGGAGGGGCTTGCAGAGACTCTGGCCACAGCTCTGCTTCTGTCAGGGGATGCCGAGGGCGAAACTGAGGAACCCTTAAAGCGGTGCGATGACTTTGAACTCTTCCTCTTCTTCTTTTCATGAGGCGATCTGTAAACGAGATTTATTGAAGTAATAGATCAACCCAAAACATGCACATTCAAATTTGTTGCATTATGTTTGGTTACAACTCTGTGTATGAAACGTACTATATAAATAAACTTGCCTTGCTTTGCCTTGCCTTTCTAACACAAAGTTATGGCTTCAGAAGATTATTGCACACAAGATATATGGACTACTTTTATGGTGCTTTTTTTTCTTTTCATGCACCACAGAGGACAGAAAGTCATATGGGTTTAAAACAACAGTAAATAAATAAATACATACATAAAACAAAATAGTGTCACTTTTCATGTGCTATTCCTTTAAGTTCATAAGATAGAACTTTTTTTCTTGCGGCTCTAGGGACGGTGCAGTGAAGGGAGAGTCACTGTGTGACAGGAGGTAACACTGTGGCACAATGTGGAGTCTCAAAAACATCCACACGTCCCTTTACAGAGACCCCTGCTGATCCAACACTGCATCAGTGTGGAGACTCAAATAGGCCATCCGCACATACTCTCTCTCCAGAGAAAAAGCAACTTTAGTCCAAATCAAGAGGCCTTTATCTCCAAGGCTGTCCTTTATGAATATTTTATTTGAATACATTGGGTATGTCCTTTAGTGGGAAAAATACATTTCTAAAGGAGCACTAGACTTTAGTTAATGGGCATAGTGACCTCTAATTATCTGTGGCACTGTAGCAAAATGACAAGATCTGTTTGGAGAGTGGACACGAGGTTAAAAATGCACTCCTACAGACGTGCCAAGAATTCCACCATACCGTATTGTGATTAATTGAATCAATACAGGAAAACGGATCTAAGTTAATCTTACTGTATCTGATTGGCAAGGTTAAGATGACCCATTAGTTTATTGTACAAGGGAGCAGTATGGAATACAACAGTGACTTCTAGAAGTATTTCTCTTCTCGTATTAATTTTCTCCAAAACGTTTGAAAAGAATTATTTAGGACATAAATAAAGCCATTCAGCTCTGAGATGTTGATGAAATATTTTTTAAATATTAATTTCATGCAATTTTAATCTAATTCCAACTAAGAATTATGTGTTGAATTAATTGCAGGGAACGACCACATCATAATTATTTTTAACGTTATGATAGCGCAATAATGATACGAAATGAGCCTCAGTAAACCCTGGAAAACACAATCTAAGCCATAAATAAAAATCATAAAAAAGACAAAAGGTACAATACTGTGAACTTAACATCTTTATGAAGGAACAAACTACTCATTTCATAAACAGTGGCGAATGACAATCATAATTGATGGTATTATATATATTCTACTATTTTAATCCAATAATTGTACTTCATGTGTGCATATTTACAGTACAATAATCAGATATATTAAATGCATAGGATTAGGATTTTTCTAGCTTGTGAATCTCTCTTCAAAATCATTGGTAGTGCAGTTCTTTACAAGGAACTAGGCTATAAATACATTTCTTTTTTGCAGTTAAAATCACTATTGCCTAACCTCAGAGCTTGTGGCTGGTCTGCCTTGAAAGGTTTACATCTTTTGCTAACAATACAGGATTCCATGAAGAAAATTAATTAAGATGATTTTAATCCATGAAGAAAATTGGATTAAAATAGCACTCAGAGACTCAAATGTCCTCTGCTTGCATGTACAGTAAAGTGAGGTTTTACATCATCACTAACAAACCAAACCTCACTAAAACCCTGCAAGTGATCTAACCATCTATCTCTCATCCTCAATTCATCTCTTGGTTCAAAAAGGGTCAAAGGTGTAATGAAAGATGCTGAGCCTTTTTATCCCTTTGAAGGGAATGTTTAAAAAGCTTGTCCTCGCTTTCTGCAACCTCTCCACGGCAGCAGAATTATGGAGAAACGTCTCAGCTAAGCTATAAAAGTACTGGAGAGAGTGGGCCGCCCAGATAAAGAGCAGTGACACAAAAGCCAGTTGAGATCTGAGAAGTCGCCACGACCACCTCTTTCTGCGGTGCTTTAGCGCCTTATAGGTGTCGGTAAGAAAATAATGGCGAAGTAGAGGAAATGAGAGAGAGGGAAGGGTGATGATAGCAGTGTCATGGAGTGTAGTCTCACAGGACTCTTCAATAGAAGGATTACAGCGAATGAAAAAGATCATGCTTGGTGTAGACTCTGGGGAAACACCAGGAAAGCACTTTTTACCAACTGTGAACAGCAGCACGCATGCTGACAATCAGCCAAACTTCTTGTGATGATATACAGCTAGAGCGTTTAAAAGGAGGCCTTATCTCAGCTGACGTTAATACAAACACATGTTCTTCCTGCTGTCATTAGATTTTCTATTCACAGCATGTGCCAGTGTAAATAGAGTAAATATTTAGTATTAAAATAATAATAACAATAATAATAAAACAGAAAAAATATTTTACACCTGGAGTTGGTAGGATTTTGTAAGTCTCTTATGCTCACCAAGGCTGCATTTATTTGCTCAGAAAATACAGTAAAAACAGGAACATTGTGCAATATTACCGTTTAAAATAATTGTTTTCTATTTGAATATATTTAAAAATGTTATTTATTCCTGTGATGGCAAAGCTGAATTTTCAGCATCATTACTATCCTACTGACCCCCAAACTTCTAAATAAAAAATATATTTGCTTAAATGTCTATAAAATACATTTAAACAAATAAATTTTTTTTGTGCCAGAGCAGCTAAAAAAACAAAAACAAAAGAGTGATCCAAAAAAATGGTCCTTTTGAGGTCTGATGTGGCGTAAGTGCCAGACCCACCTTGATCTAGAGCGCTTCCTGCCAAGCGTTGGGTTGCTGCCAAGGCGGTAGGTGCTTGGACCGTAGCTTTCCTTCTCCCTCTCATCACGCTTTCTCTCCGAAGAGCGATCTCTTCGGTCTCTGCGGCCGGGGGAACGAGACTGAGACCTGAGAGAGGAGGAGACATGAGAAGGAAAGAAAGAGAAGGCAAAGAAAAACACATGGTCAAGTTAGAACTGACTTCTGCTCAAGAAATCATCCCATACATTAGACTCATCGATGCTGTTAAGTTTGTTGACAGATGATGATGGTTCTCTGCTCTCCATTATCTCTTCAAAACCTTTTTGAGAGATGAAGAGAGTTCCAAAAAGCGTAAAAAAAGTAGTTGAGCTCTTAAAAATAAGTGTGTGAAATAGGTGTGGTGATAAATCACACTTTTATCTTTGACAGTCATAGGCTTGCAGAAGACATACAAAGAAGTAATCACTGTAAACACTGCAAGAAACTGAAGAAATGCTGTGGACCACGAAAATTTGGGCAAATATCCAGTGCAAGCCGTCTGAGACTGATCTCAAATGGCAAATCTTAAATGCCAAGAGTGACCGCCGTAGTTACAATTTACAGCTTACAATGAAGACGCAAGTGGCACATTTATAGTAGATTTCACTGACAGCAAGTAGTGCGTTAAGGCCTTAAAGAAAATGGACGAGGTTTGATAAATGATGAGCAGTACAATGCTTTTCTATACAAGATGTCAGAGGGCAGCACTGAGTCATGTCATGTACAGGACATTCGTTTAGAAGAAGAAAAGTAGCGTTTGCAAAGTTTAGAACAAGAACCAAATCAAACATGATAATAATATGCTGCTTTGTAATATGCTTTTACGGTTCATGGAACAGTGTGTAGTTTTGTATCGCTCATCTTCGACTACTGACAATACATCACCACTGCATATTGCAACCTAGTGGATTCTTCTATCTCAATTCAAAATCTTCTATATAAATAAAAAATAGTGATTAAAAAATAATGTGTTTTAACTTACTGCAGAACATAACCATATCAAAATTCAATTAATGTTGACGAACACATTTCTGTAACAAAATGGATGGGCCGTTATTAACAGGTGTACGTGGGTTGAAATGTAATCATACATGTATAGAGCCACGCAGAAGGATAATGTGAATTAAAATAAATACCTTGTGTGCACACTGCACACACACTTGAAACTAAGAACGCACTGAAAAGTAGAAAAGCAATGAATCAGGAACAGAGAGAAAAATATATCATATACAGACAGGAAGAAGAAAAACAGACATTAAATCTAATTATTAATAATCTGCTGCAGGGGTGTCAAAGATATTATTTGATGTAGAGGATGTAAGGATGTAAGGATAAATGTTAACCTGGTCTCTGGTGTTGATGTGCCGGCTTGAAACAAGAAATGTCAGGTGTCAGAAGGAAGCAAATAAAAATGAGAGTAGCTTAAACACTGACACCGTTATTATTAGCGCTAACAAAAATTAGAGGCACTGGCCATGTTTGATGTCTGAAAACAGGAGATTTACTTCTGGCCCTAGTATTACTAATTCAATGTCCATGTTCAGTGTCAGAGTCACCGACTGAGATATGGGCTAGTTATTAATACAAGCTACAATACAAAAAACAGACACAACAGGCTCAGGTTTGAGTTAATGTTTGTTTTAAACCACTACATGTATAAAGCTATCCAAATAAGTGGCTTTCTGGTTTCTTTGTAGTGTTATATTTATTGACGAAATAAAGGCTAGATACTTCACTAAATAAGGTAAACTGATGCAAAATGGCTGTAGTCACTATTAAAAAGATAAAATGGTGGTTAAAACAGACATTTTACTGTAATCTTACTAGGAAATTGTTTTGCTGGCATTCAGACGACATTTATGTATAGTACAAACAATCTAGTTAATGTTACTTTTCTCTTGCCTTGATTTGCATATGGTAAAATAAAAATATTTAAAACTGAGCAGTTTTATATACACATAATTATATAGACATATATTCAAAAGTTTGGGGTAAGCCAGTTTTTTTTTATATATATATTTTAATTCAGCAAAGATACATTCAATTGAGCAAATGTGACAGTAAAGACATTAATCATGTTTCTATTTCAATCTTACTGACCCCACATTTTTGAATGGTAGTGCAAATCCAATATTAAAAAAGAAATACACACACACACGCGCGCATCCCTAATATATAAGATCATTACAATTTAAACCAATTACAATTAAGAATGTAAAGGTGACGATGCCATCACTGTCGATTACATTAATAAAAAAAGAAAAATCTACAAATGAAAGTCAAAGGGTGATTTTCACAATCTATAAAACAAATTTTCAATTGAGTCTGTACATGCTTTGGCCTGAACTGACTGAAGAAATTATTACTTTAAGTGAATCAGAAGTAAATCAGATCTAGACCTAAAAACACTCTAAAAAACCTGCTACCAAGCATTTGAAAACTTGACATGCACTTTAGCTTTTTACCTCAATATTTCCATTCCTACATGACAAATAGTTTATTAAATTCCTCTCAAGCTAAAAATAAGTTCACAAAGAATGGCAATAACTGGCGAAGAGTACAAAAGGTGACGGCTGAACACATTCAATAGAAATTTTCTTTGCTGAAGTGGCGATGCTCACAGACACAGACACACTTGACCAGGACTCAGTCCAAACACGAGCTGACCTGCTGTAAAACAAACACTCGTGGTCTGAAGCCCCTCCAACACTTGACAGCAATCAGGGAACAAGGTCAAAACCACAAGGTCACGTGTCTGGCTTGAGAAACGTACGCATCCAGGCCTGCTAATGACATGGTTGTGGAGGGAGATGACAGACAGGGTGAGTGTGGACCAAGTGATCGAGCCATACCCGATGAGAAATTAACACAGATGTGGGACGATCTGGATTAGAAGAAGATGGGATTGTCATCTTAATGCAGACGCTGCAGTCTGCGCAACGGTGCGAAGCCTATGAAGTAAGCGGATGAACTGCAGTTCAATAACAGAGGAATAAGAAAACCATCAGGGATAGGAAGATTTCTCATACAGCTCTTAGCTGGAGAACATGGCTTAGGCCAAGGCGATATCTACAGAGACCTACAGGGGCTCAGCCAAACTAGATTAGTAGTCTAAGAAGAGCTTCTTCCCAAAACCATCTCAATCTCTCACTTGCACAGACACAAGATTTAGGCCCTGTCCCATTTCTGCCCCCTTAAAACTTCCACTTGGTTTTGAGTGCCCTCGAAAGTAAAGTCCCCTCAACGAGGGAAGTGGAGTTGAAGATCTTTCCCTATGAAATGGGACACCACTATATGCAAATTAGCGCGGCAATCCTCAATACGTCACGCGCAGCGTCAAAGTGTCTACTACTTCTACTACTATTTTCATTCATAAAATTGCCGGTTCCAGTTGTTGTGTTGCCTGTTGTGTGGGCTGTTTTCGTTTATCTACATCTGATGAATCAACAGAGAAGACATGTGGAATATAGAAGACGCATTTCCGGTAATTTTGCCATATATTTGTTTGTATCTGATCGTTTAGAAGCGCACACAAAACCCAAAGTTTGCTTGTCTAACGTTAGTTGCAATCCGTTTCCGAACGCGCGCGCGCCGCCATGGGAACCAGGGCAACGTCTCTTGCGCGGATCATTGTGCTTTTAGTAGCTGTTTTTACCACCAATGTCCCGCAATTTAGAAACCGCAGACACTGCACTTTACAACAATCACCGATTGTGCTCAGTGCTGATTCTGACGTTAGGTTTGGGTTTAGAGAGAAATGACAGCGCGCTGTGAAGGGAAGATGATGCGCTAGACGAACGCGGCTAGTTTTGAATAATTTTACCTCACATATCTTCTTTTTATAATCCTTGGAAGCCAAAATCGAAAATAAAATTAGATTAACTAACTTACCCAGATCAGATGTATATTTGATTTGCTTTTGAAGCACTCGGCAGATATCATATGAACATCGTCAGATAGCTTCGTGAAATATTTTCTAACATTAGTGTTGAAAACTCAACAGTCCATTGGATGTGCATCAAACTAACATATTCCAACATATTTCGACATTTTAACATGCGTATTTGCGAAAATATACTTAAAATAAAATTGTTCCTTTCCAGCGGTGTCCGCCATCTTAGTTGAAAAATTTGACCGGCTCGCTGAGTTCGCAAGGTATCCTGGGTAATTTCATCTTCCACTTCGTTTTAAGCCTGCATCGGACCGCACTATGTTTTGAGGGTTGATTTTAAGGGGAGAATAGCACTCCCCCTTGCTCTTTGGAGTATTGGGACACCCTACCCCTACACGAGAACGCGCAAAAACAAGGGTTAGGGCAGAAATCTAGGGTAAGGGGAGGTATTGGGACGCAGCCTTATTCTACAAATATGTATGTATGTGTATATATATATATATATATATATATATATATATATATATATAGAGAGAGAGAGAGAGAGAGAGAGAGATAGAGAGAGAGAGATAGAGAGAGAGAGAGATAGATAGAGAGAGAAAGAGAGAGAGAGAGGAGAGGAGAGAGAGGCCATTCCTTATCTGGTATTAGAGGAAGTGGTTTTACTCCTTCCAATTATTTCACCTAGGAGGGTGATCTGAGTTATAGCAACACTCTTTACCCTTGTTTGGCAAGTTTGAATGGAAATATAACCAAGGAAATGAGTCAGAAAGCTTTTTACAGCTTTTTACACAGTCTAAGTGATTTAAATCCTGGGGGAGGTAGAATATAAAAACTATATTTACTCATCCTCATATTGTTCCAAACCGGTATGACTATCTTCTGATGAACATAAAAGAAGATATTTTGGGAAATGTCTCTGTTTTTCTCTGTGGCCATAAAATGGAAGTCAATGGTGATCAAAACAGCTTGGTTACAAGTTTTATTCAAAATATCTTCTTTTGTGTTCAGAAGAAGAAAAAAAAGAGTCAGGTTGGAACAACATGAGGGTGAATAAATGATACCAGAATTTACATTTTTGGTATGTTCAATAAAAATGTCTCATGGTTTGCGTTTCATTTGTTTAAGCAGATTGTGTTGGTCTATAGTTGTGACAAGATCAGATCACATTTTAGGGCCAATTTATGCAGAAACCAACAGTAAACACCAGGGTTCACATACCTTTTCCTGTATTTCTAAGTTTAATAAGTGAAACTTTCAATAATTCATTCCAACTTTTAAGCCCTAAAACCACATTTTACATTTAACTTAAAAGGCCACTTAGATTAACACATTTTTGGATGGATAAAAAGATGGAAAAGGCAGTTTAAAAACATAATTACATTTCAGTAAATGTGGCCAGAGGCATAGCAATTAGCAAGCTCTTTTTAACAGTTTAAATCGTTCCTGGAAACATGTTACAACTCTAGAGCGTATACCTGGATCTCCTGAAGGAGCGGTAGGCACTGGGCAAAGAGTGCTTGGTTTTGGATTTGGATCTGGAGCGTGAACGGGACCTGGACCGAGACCTTCTCTTGTGTTTCTTCTTCCTCTTGTCCCGTTCTCGATCCCTATCCCTATCCCGGTCGGGCCCACGAGAGGAAGACGAGGCAGAAGAGGTGGTCACATGTGAAGCAGGGGTGTTAGCGCTCCTCGATAGTGCGTTTTCCAGGGGCTGATAGTCAAAGCCTGGTATACGAGAAGCATGTTGAGGGATACCGCTCATGGGAAGGTTTGACACCAATGGCTGTAGAGACACAACAAAGGAAGAGGGATTAGACAAATGAGACCTGAAGCGCAACCGGGACAGGCACATGAAAGAAAACGGACATTTTAATGAGCAAAAACCAATCAGGCTGCTTTCTATGGACAAAAATATGGCACATATGAGATGAAAGGTGGTCCCAGTGGCTTTCTAAATGTGCACATCTGCCCCAATCAATAGAGCCACAACTGGCTTTGAGTGGTCTCGGGGACCATATCCAATTTAGAAAGGTTTTCGCCATCAGTGTATGTCTCCATGTGAAAGGAAGCAGTGTTAGTATGTATGTGGACGGCTCCCCAGAGCAGTGCCTAAGTCTAATAGCTCCTCTTCACTCCTTCCACCCCAGAAATAGCACTAATTAAAAATACTGGGTGTTTCGCAGCATAACGAGGACCTGAAAGAAACATAATTGGCAATTCTCTTCAATCGTAATCACTTCAATATGTGTCTGTCTGGTTAAATGTGATCGCTTCTGCTGTTGGATTCACATCAGAAATGGAATTTCAATCAATCAACGTTGAAGCTCAAGCCGTCGAAACCACATCTGCGGGTCTCGGTTCATCACGTGCAAGGAAATAAAACTATTTTATCACAAGGCAGAAAAGACGAGAGACGACAGCATGTGCTGTGCTCAGTCAAGTCAGGCTCAAAATTGAAAGAGCTACAGGTCATAAAAAACAGCTCTGGAGCACTGAACCAGGACGCAATATTATCCTAAAGTATTTTTAAATGTGCCCCAATTAATCTTGAAATAGTCTTCTTCTCTCTCTCTATCTCGAATGGGAAGGTCTCTTATGTAAAAGATAGCGCTGCTCAGGGCAAAAGGGTGCTGAAGTAGGTGGTGTAGATGGGAGATTACAAAGTGCATTCAATTTGATAACTCTCTAGCTGGAGTTACATAATGGGACGCAGGGTTGGGTTTGATTTCAAGGGTTGAAATTTGGCTAGATAATGCCCAAAGGAGAGCGTGGCACGAGTGCCCGGTCTCTCATGTCTGGTTTCAAGAGATAGGGACAATGTGCCCTCTGAAATATCAAGCTTGCTAGAGTCCACGTAATCAGGCATGTGTATATTTTCACATTCTATGAAGAAAATCTGGTTGCTAGAGCATTGCTATGCAGTTGTTAGGGCAAAGGAGGAAAGCCTCAAGTCTCTATGATATTGGTTACTGGCTTGGGTGCCACCTTCAATGCAAATTTGTGGAATTTTTCGACTATTTTATTTTCTAACGTTTCTAATTTCTTAAAAAATAATAACACAACATGCCATATGATGTGAGCACAAAATTCAAAGGACAAGTTGCATATGATGACTTAAGAAGTTTAACAATTAGGGTTAGGGGTTTGTTGTAATCCATAGCTCAAGGTATGAGCGATAGCGATGCCTTCCTTATTAAGTACCACTAATACACACTCAGGGAGAGGAGCTGTGGAATGCCAGGTCAGCAAAGTTAGAGAGCTTAGTCATTGCACATGTTAATAAGGAGAAACTGCTCATCTAACTCCTACAGTACGAAAACCAGCTGCTGTTCCACTATTGGGACTCAATTAAGAAGTCCAAGTGAAAGTGAGAGAGCAAGAAACATTGAGTGGCAAGGCAAACAGCAAGGCCTATCCCTTTCATTTCTTTCTTAAACGTTTTTATTTAGGTGCTTCTGACACAAACATGGTACAAAATCGCAAACTCATATATATACATACAGTATATACATATATGCTGTATGTATATATATATATATATATATATATATATATATATATATATATATATATATATAGAGAGAGAGAGAGAGAGAGAGAGAGAGAGAGAGAGAGAGAGAGAGAGAGAGAGAGAGAGAGAGAGAGAGAGAGAGAGAGAGAGAGAGAGAATAAGACATTTTAACAGAGGACATAATAGAAGCTTCTCAGGGGTTGTGACAAGTAAATGGAATGAGGTGGTACCTAGAAAAACAGAAAAGCAAATATAGTCATTAAAACCCGGTGCTAAAATCATCTGCTCCGTCTGCAGCGAGAAGTGCGCAGCATATTTAATCCATCTGTTCCTCATACTTGCAGAGAAAAACAAACGTAAGTGGGGTAAATTGCCGCTATTTAGTTCACATTCTTTAGAGACACTGCCAGAAACCAAAGTTTTGGCCAGAGTAGGTTTTTTTTTTAGCACTTTTTAAATCAAGTGTTTGGACTGACAGCTGGGAGAAAGGTCATGGAGGAAGTGCTTCAGGTGGTAGTGTGCAATCACAGCCAGCAGCCATTTTCTTGTATATATTTTTCACAGTAAGCATACACTCCAGGTCACAAAAGGCAGGTAAGCATCATCAGAGGAGAGTCAGTAGATCCATCTTCCTCAACTTTTGACATGATCACGATCACAATCGCAATCATACAGATTTCTCTAAAGACTGACTGCACAAGGCAGATTTGGCATGTGTTATCAGAGCCATTTAAATGCATGAGCAGTGGGACAACACTCAGGATTGTCAACCTCTCTCTCTCCTTCTCTCCTATAGCCAGCAATAGTTCAGACACCCTTTTTCATTCAAATAATGACACCTAGAATGAGTCTCTTTGATCTTCGCCACAGTTTACTTCGCTCTCCCAGGACGCCTCGGATACTGAGGTACAGCGACTCTGGCAAAGACATCGAGCTGACACTCAGCGCTACGCTAATTAGCTTGGGCTTCCTGGAACGAACCATTATATATGATTCTTTTTAGCTTCTCTAAACGAAAGGCCATTGTTTTTCTAATTTTCTAAGGAGCAGCTGGTGAGTTTGGAGTTTAGGACAATTGCTCCAAAGGCACTTCAGGGAAAGGGAAGTAGAGTTTATTTACGATTTCTCTCTGCACACAATGTGTCACATCTAATGGGAGTCTAAAAAGCGGTTATCTTCGTACTTACGAAAGAATGGTCTTCATATTTAATTCCAGGATTTTCTTTGCCGACAAGGAAAAAGTTTTTCCTCTAAAACACACATTCAGCATTATGATATGCATGATCTCTAAACCATGGTAGTAAATCTTTGAAGCATTTTTAACATTGTTTATAACCTGCGACTATGCTAAAAGGATTGTTGTGGTGGTCTTAGGGACCATGGGAAAGCTTTAATCTCGACATTCGTTTGGAGCATTAGGACACTTTACTCTCTTGGGGATCTCTGATTGAGGTCAGCTAACGATGAAGGGATTTTAAAGATTCTGAAAGCCGCTGTGCGCACGGTTGAGTACCCGACAAATCGCTTGACATCCACTGGACAGTGAAAATGCTAAACTAAGTAAATGCTGCCGGCAGAATGATTCGATGATTTGTAGATTTATGAGAGTTGGAAGGGGAGAAGTAGTAAGCAATTGAAAGGAAGCGGTAAAGCTATTGGATCATGTTGGATGGCAATTGAGGGATTATAGGGGAAAAAAAATGACTGAGGCCAGTTCAGAGTAAATTCCCTTAGTCCGTGCAAACAATGCAAGCTGGTCCCAATTTTCGATTCAATCATCTGAGTGATGCAGCATATCCTGTCTTTAATAATAGAGATGCATGGAAAAGTATGTGAACCCTTTGGATTTAACTGGATTTTTGAAGTCATAATAGGCAAACAGTCTGCTTAAACAAATAACACATAAACAAGCAAAGGAACATTTTTGTGAACAGTTCACATTGCAGGGAGGAAAAAGGTATGGGAACACCTACAGTAGGCTAATGACTTCACAGGAGTCAGCTAACCTTGAGTTCAACAAATAAGTCAATATCGGAGGTCAGTCACCCTGTCCTTAAAAGGGAATTTTGGGTTTTCTAATCACTAAAAGCACTCCCTTATGTGAACCATACCACAGGCAAAAGAGAGCTGCGAACATCTAAGATTGAGAACTGTTGACCTAAATAATGCTGAAAGGGGTCTCTAAAAGCCTTGTTGTTGACCAGTCTTGGGTAAGACAAATTGTCTTTCGAAAATAACACCCGCAAATTTGCAAAACAGCACCTGGATGTTCCACCACTCACTGTGCAAAATATTCTGTGGACAGATTAAACTCAAGTTGAGTTGACAAAAAACAACAACACTGTGGGGAGAAAAAAGGCACAGCACAGCAGTGGAGGGGTCAAATTGGATTTGGGCTGCTTTTATGCATTAGGGTCTGAAGAGCTTGCTATCATCAATGGGAAAAATAATTCTCAAGTTCATCAGAACATATTGTAAGAGAATGTAAGGTCATCTGACCGCCAACTGAGCCCAAAGCACAGGAGTAAAACGGAAAGCCTTCAACAGAAGATTATTCACCTCAAGCTGATTGAGATGCTTGAATATGTCCTTCAAGACAGCGTTTTATACAAGACATTAAAAGAATACAGCTGAACTGAAGTAAAAAGCAATTGCAACATGTTATTAAATCTAATGGTTTGAATACCCTTTCCACCCTGCGCTGTAAAGTGTGCTCAATAAAGACACAAAAATATATATCATTGCTTGCGAGTTATATGTAACAGAATGTGTTTGTCTACTGAATATAATTCCTATTTATGCAGAAATCCAGATACATGTGAAAGGCGCACATACTATTTACCAGTAACTGCATGACATCAAGTCTTCATCCTAAATAATAATGAAGGGTTGGGGTCGGAATCCCTTGCCTCTTCAATTTAACTATATGTATATCCTTTTTATGATTACATTATTACTATAATAAGTACTAATCAAATTATATAATCATTCCTATATGCCATAAAGTGATTTCACATATGGGTTTTTATTCATGCATCTCTTTCATGAATGTTGGTTGAATGCATATCTTTCATGAAGGTCTTAGGATGTCTGTGACTAATCTTCTGTGGCCCTGAGCCAGAACTGTGTGTTGAGCCTAAAGAGAACTTCATCATATGATTAGGTTTCTCTTCTGACCCCATTAACGGAAAGAGGGAAATTTTTATATGGTTCTATGATTTGTTTCCAAAATTGTACTTCTTTAATACATATATCTCTCAAGAAGTAAAGTAATTGTTATTTCTTCTCTCTGAGGATGGAAGGTTTTATCAGTATGTTGCAGGTCTCAAGACGCAGGGTGGCTGGTCTCATGACGCTTTTCGATGGCCCCTCCGAGGTCATTACTGGAGCTTTCGTGACTTGGATGACAGCTATCTTGATCGATGTCGACGTAGCCGTCTATCTATGTATCATTGTTTAGACTTTATGTCTTCTGAGCCAATCAGAAGTGAATGTTTATGTAATGTATGCCCTTGAAAACAGTATAACTGGTGTACGATTTTCATGTAAGGTAGAGTTAGCTTGCGACCTCCTCGTGAGACTTTGACGCTGACTCTGCCAATTAAACTGCAAACTATTCTTCAGTAAATTTTACTCTTTGATTGCACTTCACGACTCCTGGTCTTCTTTCATCATCTCTGGTCCTGGGTCTGATACTGTTA
The DNA here is from genome assembly GCA_030578255.1 of Tiaroga cobitis. NCBI lineage: Eukaryota > Metazoa > Chordata > Actinopteri > Cypriniformes > Leuciscidae > Tiaroga > Tiaroga cobitis. The sequence continues at coordinate 27,954,434 of CM060611.1, read as the reverse complement.
CCCCCCCTAACAATAATAATAAGGTTTTAAAAGTGAGTGATTACAAGTTGCTGATTCCCATCAAATACGGATATACTGAACATCTGCGCTTTAAATGGAAATGGCTGCATTTCAACAAATGGCTGAATTCAGTCCTGTCTTCTGATCAATACTGGTGGATGAGCAGTGAATGATGGACGTGTTCACATTAATCAAGTAAACAATGAATAATCTAAAAACTGGCTAGTCATTATGAACAATCTATGAATGTTTCAATGCTGGTGGAGCTCTTATCTTGAGAGGGTTAGAAATACCGCTTTTAAGTCCAAATAATTGGCTTGTTTTTCTGCAGTATGCCAATATGATGAATAGACATCTGTCAGAAGCTGCCTGGTAGAGTAACGGCAACACAAGGGGTTCTTACCCAAATTCTGGAAGGTTCCCACAAGGGAAGTGAACTATAAAAGAAACGCACTGAATATTTAATTGACAGGCAATCATGAAGGTAACTATTTTAACAATGACATCGCTGAAAAGCTAATTTGTTGGAAAAACTCCACCTGGTGACAAGTTGCAATTACATGAAATTATCTGGATGAAAACAAAATTAGCAGCCATTCTAAAACAAACCAAACTAACACAAAAAAGGGATGGTTATTGCGATAATGAAATTTCTGAAAATGTATTCCTTCATGTCGTTCCAAACCTGTATGACTGTCTTCTGTGTAACAAAAAAAGATGCTTGAATAAGTGTTTTTGTCCATACAATGAAAGTCAATGAGGTCCAAAGAGGGGTGAAATGAGTATTTTAATTTTTATGATAACTATATACCACAATATAACAATTTTTGCTGGAAATAAGATTGTTACGATGAAAAAGTTCTACATTGAAATTTCACAATTCTCAATACCAATTTTGATACAACAGCAAACACTAATACTAGCCTAACTAATGAAAGTAAAATGTTACTTTTAAAATTAAATGTAAAAAGCTATGTTGTGAAAGCACCACAAGCACCAGTCTACGAATGGCTTATTGATTTCTCTGCATATAAAGCTGGGATAGGAGGGAAAACTGAAAACAACTAATTGAGGAACGGCCTACACATTTTCAGATTGTCAACTAAGCAGTTTACACCAACAGCTTCAGAAATCTTTATATCAGCAACGATACACACTACTACACGCTTCAGTGACACACCTTCAATCCTTGCATTCTCGTTTTGCACAGACAAAAGAGAGGTGCAACGGCACTGAGTCTCACCTCTGCACCCCTGCTTTTGTCACTAATCAGAAGAGTTTCCTCTTGAGTGCCGACTGTCTTGTTAAAGCAGTACCTGTTGGAAACACCTCTCCCACGAGAGCATTTTTTTTTATTAAAGAACAGCACAGATACAAAGAGCCCAATTAATTAAATGGTAAATCACACATCAGAGGAAGAAAAGCACCACAGCCCTGGGGCAGAAGTGTGTACAACTGGGAGTGTGAACATGCTCAAATACACAGACACACACTAAGGACACATCAAATGGTCCTGACAGCCTCACATCCAGGTTAAAAACTTTCACACAAGAAAGAGAGTGCAATGAAATTAAGAGAGGACCTTAGTCTTAGTGGCAGATGTCCGCTGCCCATATACTCACTGTCTGATAAATAATGGTTTAAAAACAGAAAGCACTTTATTAAACTGCCAAGCTCTAATCTGATTGGCTGACTTGGCAAGAACTGCACACAAGTATTTTTTTTTTTTATCAGTTTGCCTAAAAATAAAACAAAGTCATGTTTACAAGGTACTGGGCTGATCTTACAATGCTTTTTAGGATGTAATACTCACTGGATTTGCCAAAGGTTGCCAAGTTAGTGGAATCAAATCATTTGAAGATATTAACAGATTTTGGGGGGCATTTGGACATAAACACACTCCTAAATGGGTGTAAAAAACAAACCAAACTGTGGTTGGTTGTTTTAGTCAAGCTATACATGACTTTGGATAGTGTAAAGTATTACCATTATAAAGCAGTGTTGGAAAAAAAACCAACATGTTAAAGCACATTAAAGCTCAGAGGAATACATTATATTTTAAAATATATTAAGATGATCAGTTATCTTAAATTGTAATATTATTTCACAATATTACTGCTTTAACTGTTTATGATCAAATATATGCAGCCTTGGTGGACACTTCTTTTAAAACATATACGTATAAAAAAGTACCAACCCCAAACTTTTCACGATAGTGTAATTTATTAGATTTGAGTCAAATACTAAAAAATAGATATTTTAATAACAAATGCTAAATATTAGTTCATATTAATGATGTAATATTTATATACAAGATAACCCATAAAGGTACTTTAAATGCAAGAAAACCTGTAAAGTTTTCTTAAGTACAATAATTAATATTAATTCATGCATTTGGTATCCCGAACTGACAAGAAACAATAATTTCACATAATTTATTAATCTAGGTAATTCATTTTGCACATTTCAAGCAGTGTAAATTAATATTACCGGTAGTTACAGTATGCATTTTGGACATGAATTAAAGGAAAAATAGTATATTTTTTTTTCTTCAAAATTGAACATGAACCTAGATATAGAAAACTGAATTTTACAGCATTTATTAATCTCACCATGGACAGCAAGTTGAAAAACCTCACACCAAGCACACAACCTGCTCTTCAAAGAGAAAAGGTAGCAATGCTGAAAATAAAACCAATTGGAATCTTAAAATAAAGACAAGAAACACATAATAAGGGAGGTGGGAACTGGCCTGGTTTATATTTCAGCCGTTGTGAGAACTGCAGTGGCTTCTGGGTATTGTTCTTTCTTAAACAGTGACAGCTTGCGGTTGACTCAAACGGCACGCACAGACGAAAAACAAATTCACTAAATCAAAAGTGAAGGTCAACAAGGTGGTCATATTGTCACATCTGATGTTCTTCTCTTTCAAAAAGAACGGAAAGATGCCGCATCCTGTAAGCACCTCTATTCCTGTGTTCCATTTAATAATGAAAGGTCAATAATAAGAAACCGGATTAAAGTAAAAGCCATAGCAATAAAGCAGTCAATCTAAGACTGATGACACAAGGGTCGCTGGAGATTTGGCAGTCCACCATGAACAATTTACGGTGCATTCGTCAATGAAAGACGGCAGGACGACCAGCTGGCACAAAGATTTTCTGCAGGCTGGAACATTTCCTAATTAATCCGAAATACACTCAAGGTGAAAAATGTGGCTTTAATGATTACATGCCACCTGCTTTATTTAGCACCCAGAATAATTCTCGAAAACCTGAGACACATCTAAATTTTCCTGTCCAGCGAGCCAGGAGGTGGGAATTTTGAAGACTGCATATGTATAGTTTTCCAGATAAACAAATACAAAGGCATTGACACATGCAAACACAAACGCAGCCATACTGATATTGCTGTCAGAGTCTTAAGAGCTCAGTGTTAAAATGTCAGCACACCAGGGATCGACGCAACCTCTCTTTGATATCATCTGCACATGCACAATTTGAGCCCTTCAATGAACCATACAAGAATGGGAGAGGGAGAAAAAGTGAGTACAAATGCTATAAAAATTTGCCTTTACTCATCGTCATTCCAAAAGCTCTTCCAACTCTCTTCAGTGGAGAGGTATTTAGCAGAATGCCTGAGCTGCTCTTTACCATACACTGGAAGTGGATGGGGACCAAAGGTGCAGAAAAAATGAACACAAAAGTATCATAAAAGTAGTCCATGGGACTCTTGTGCTATATTCTGAGTCTTCTGAAGTCTTTCTATAAACAGCAGATGGAAATTTACGTTGTTACTCATTAAAAATCTTACAATGAAAAGCAGCAATGGTCACCATTCACTTTCATTCTGTAGAAACATAACCTTGTTTTCCATTTTTTAAATATGTAAAAACATTTTAATCTAACCTTTTTCCACTATAAAAAGCCTTTTGTGCAATGTAAGGTTCCATGAATGTAAAAGGTTCTTTATGGAATCATTGATGCCAATAAAGAACCTTTATTTTTAGGAGTGCATAACTCCTTTTTTGAGTCGAACAAGTTTAAAAAGGGGATGTAAATGATGAAAGGCTTTTCAGTTGTGGGTAAACTATCCCTTTAAAATGAAGTTTCTTGCTTTTGAATGACATTTAGGATTTGTGACAAATGGTCCACTGGTGAAAACAAGGTCTTTGACGAGGTAAAAATTCTTCTTTTTGCTGAGAGCTAATCCGTAGCCAATTTACTCCATTTAGGTCAGGATAAAAGTTATAGTGGGCTCTTAAATCTTTGCCATGGATTTATGTATAAACTAATTAGAGCGAGCCCAGGCACAGTTGCAGAGAGCCTCAACAGTTTCAGATCGCCTCAGTTCCTCTGGGTCTATCGATTCCATTTCCCTTTTTAATTCTGTCTTGTGACTATGAGCAGGGAAAAAGGATGGCTCCAGTAAAATATTTGCCTTAACTGAAAAAAAGGCCCTCCATTTCATAGTAGGTTTTTACTTCTGCCACTGTCTGTTTTTATTAGTCGCCGGCCTATATTAAAGTTTGACTTCTCAAAAAAGTCACACAATAAAACAAACAAAAAAGTGTTAAGTTAATTTTCTTAAGAATGCTGCAGTACAATTAGAGTTATTTTTATAGTTTTTTTTGATTTTTTTTTTCATTTCCATCTCAAACCAACTTGGCTTCACAAGCTCGACGCGTCACAGACAATAGACCCATTTCACATCTCCAGGGTTCTCAGAAGCGGGAGTCGTCATACTTGGGTAAACATCTATAGTGCTGAATGGAAACTACAACAAATATAATTTTTGTGTTACCATTTGCTCCAATAGCAAAATAAAAATCCATAGCGTTTATTTGACTTTCCAAGAAAGTTAAAAAACAGAGCGATTGATTACAGTGCATAAACCATTCAAGCATGACAAGACACAAAAGAGAACTAAGTGCGGTACAGGCTGTGAATCTCCTGTCTGTGTGTACACACACATATATTATATAAACAAGCTTTTATGTTAGATGCAATTAATCGATTTGACAGCACTAATATATATTTATATATATAAACTTGCTAGATGTACAATTTAAATGCATCATAACGGTCTGTGAAAAGGGTCCATTGACGGACCACTAAGCCATGGGTCCCACAACAATCAGAACTACGGTATTTAAACTAGTTTGCCTTATAGCAACTGCCCACTTCAGAAGAAAACCAGAGAGGTTTGTCGGTTCTAGTCAGGATATTGGTCTTTTTAACTGTAATCTGTCTGAGCCCATCAATCAATGCTAAGCTAACGCATGGCTGTGGGTGTTAAGTGGGGGATTACACTGCGGACAAACTATTTGTTTAAAGGAAAATAGCACAGAGGCGTGAGGTTGCACACAGACACTACATTGAGCAACTACAGGATAAGCTGTCCTGATACCCCTCTCATAGTGACAGACAGATCCATAAGCACAAATCTCTGTCTTGTGCTAGATTGGACGCTTTTTTTTGCCAGTAAACATGCCAATGTCTGACACTGGAACAGTGGTCAGAGGACGCTTACTCCAAACCATATGTTTCCTTCCTGAAGATGTACTGCTATTGGCAGAACATTCAATGGCAATGAAGTATAGAAAAGCACGGCACTGATTTAGCAGTTTTTCCAAACTGCTAAATTGGAGTATTTTGTTCTTGTCTGAAGGGAAAACCCCAAATGGACTGTTTTTTTGGACTACTATACACAGAAACTGTTGCAACAGGATTACAAAAATAATGGCAGCACATCCAATGGTTCTGTTTATTTGGGGCTTACACTTGTCGGCTTCGCGGTCATGAACCACCAAATACCATGTATGCAACTATATTTTTTCTTTTATATTTTGTATTTTGAGGGCACTTCATGGTACTAAACAATAAGGAAAAAATATTGTGTGTATTCACATAGCAAGTGGGACAAAAGTTGCCAAGTTCTGTACCATTCAGTAAAAATATAAAAAATAAAATAAATAAACTAGAATTGAAAAAAATGGCGAACAGTACCAGAGGGTTAAATTAGCAAGATTTAAAATAAGAAATTGGAATGAAGTGAATAAAATACAATAACTAAAAAAATAAATAATAAAAAAAAACCTCTTATTTAGAGTTTTATTTCCAAACGGATTCTTTTGATGTACAATGACATGCCCACTTTGTTTTGATTTTCAAACCCTCTGGCTACAACTCTCAGAAACGCAGGAAAAACCTGATTTTCTTGTTGCACAGAAGATGCATTTCTGTAAAACTGCAAACAGCAGCTGAGCAATGCAGACACAGGCGCTCTTCTTTGTCTAGTGTTTTTTTTTCTTCCAGTCCTCTTCTGAGGGCTGCCATGTTCTTTCTACGATGCTTCCTAAAGACGCAAGCTGACTCACAGGTTCGGTCTTTCGTCTCATTTTAGATCTTGAACACAGAATTGCTAAAGTTAATATCATAATTCTTTCATGAAGGCAGTGCTTGAAGGCAGCCTCCGGACTCAACATGGGTCTCAAACTCTAGTTGTCTGTTTCAAAAAACATGTTTAGTGGACTAACGGCACTTGAGATTGTATTCCTTGAGGACTGCCTTTTTACCCTTGCATATCATCAGCCACAACATGGCATTCATAGCGAATTGTAAACAAGCAAACAAGCGAGAGATGCAACTGTCAGTGCACAAACAGAAACAAACTTTTTTGACAGTTTCAAGCATGTAGGCTTGTGTCGTTGTTGTCACCTAGCCTAGAATTGTTTATATTTATTTTTTAGGCATGTGGGGAAAAAAAAAAAAAAAAATATATATATATATATATGTATTACAGTAAACTAATCTTTAACAGAACTACAGCACAACACTGAAGGCCAAAGCAAACTGCAGAAAGAGAAAATTTACATACTTGGCAGAATTTAAGGCCAGAATATTAACAGATCCCCGTTTTTAAATAATACATAAACCACTATTTTATAATATTTCTAATCATGCTTGTCTAGACAACATTCTATGTCTGAATTATGTGGTGAAAGAATAGCATTTTGGATAGGGGCTAACCTAAAATGGGAAAATAAACGAAACAACAAATGTTCCTGAATATAGAATTTTCCATTTTCGAAAAGCAGTCTGTCATTTTCATTCAGCTGTACAGAGGCTAAAACATTATCAATCACTTCACTCAAGCAAATGCAAATGCAAACAACACAGCAGACCATTTGACAAAATCTGAAGCCTTGAACAAAATAACACAATGATCATGAACAAACATGAATATTGATATTCATCACAACATTATGGTAGTCACAGCAAAAAAAAAAAAAAAAAAATGCATGTTGAGCTTTAGGTGCTCACAAACTAAATGCATGCTTGAATGTGCTGATCTTATTCCCTCTCACTCTCCCATCCTAATTCAATAAATGTCGTTGGCTGCTTTGATTCCATTCATTAATAGCAGGACATATGAGACCAATTGCATAAAATGCTGAAACTGGACAACCGTAACCCTGTATCAGCTTTTATCGATTCAGATACACACATTTTCACTAATTCCTGCCAAAGCTTTGGACAGACTGAGAAACAGTTGTTCTTTGTCCATTTTTTATGCTCAGCTAACTAACTAATCAATTTTAGTTTCCATTTTGTATTGTACTTGCTTACTTTCTGATGAAGCTTATTAAATTATTAATAAACTATTATTCAAAAACCAATATTAACAGGAGTTTATGTGAGAGAAAGAACAATTAAAAAGTCTTGGAAAATGACTTGCTTGATTAGTTAAAAGGTAATAAAAAATAAAAGTAGTCATTTATTATTATTTAAAAAGAATCTTTAAAAATGTAATAATAATATTCATCTTTATTATTTTATCTAGAAAACTAATTTTAACTAATATTTATTTCCATTATGCATGATATTTGCTTATTTTTCTCATTTACATACATGAACATTTTTTTCCAGTTCAAAATCCTGTCACATATTAGCCTGGCTAACGTCAGACCACGTCTCATTGACATTGAGACGTGGTCTGGGAACCACATGTTCATTTTATCGTATTTGAGGCGTGGTTTACGAATGCCCAGAGCCGTTTATTGGGTGCTACGAATGTCTATCAAATGCGCCTGTACGTAGCTAATAGCCAATCGTTTCAATTATACCAGATGACGTATGTAGAGCGAAAGAAATTAGACAAGGAAGAAGACGATGGGTCAGAGATTTATTTGCGTTCTAAACTACTTAGAACAATATCTAAGGCTGCATTGAAAGGTAACTTCGCGTCTGCTGCCATGTTTGATCCATAGGTATAAACAAACTGCTTTGGTGTGTCGCATAGACGTCGTCATCGTCTCACTGCTCCCTCCCCGTTCTGTGATTGGTCCCCTCGCGGAGGGGAAAATTTGGTCCATGGTATCCAGACTGCCTAGCAGCGTGAATAAAATCGCGCTGCGCAAAGGCAGTATGGGGAAACCCAGGCTAGTCACAAATGTAATGGGGAAAAAATGGAAATAAACTGGATAAAATAATAATAAAAATATATAAAAAATTTATACAAATAATTAATAATACAAAATGATATAAAAAAACGATGAGCTGAATAATTTTTAGAAATAACTAAAACCATTGCAGACATATGGAAGAAGTTGCTGATGGAAACAGAGAGACTCTGCTAGGGTTCACTGTGGTGTGCCACCTGGATGCACAGATGACTGTCCACATTTCCTGGTTCAACTTGGCATTTTATGAGAGAGACCTGCTAAACAGCATTTAGTGCGATGAAAGGTTGTAGCTAGACATCAAACAATAAGCAGGGTCTTATTTCCACTTTAAAGCGCTCCTGCCAGTCACACTAAATCTAACCTCCTAAGCCCTGCGACAGCAGTGCAGATCAAGGTTACTTTAGTTTCTGTTTTCTGTGATCTTGTGGCACGACCATGTTCTCCAGCAAACAAGAGATGAACTGCTTCAAAAACGAGCCCTGGCAGAAGCACTCTACGCTATATCTCCAGAAGAAAAAGAAAACTCTTATTGAACAAACAGGGCTGTAGTCACAGCCAGCTGGGATGAAACGAGACGACTGTTGGTTCAACAACGCATAAATGTATGACCACCCTAGCCTCTGTAGAGTTCTCTGTAAATGCAGCTATTTGCAGTTATTAAAAGAATATATAGACACTGTAGCACCTCCTTGGTTTAGTAAAACCAAGGGAACATGACCTGATGCATGCTGAATTGGCTAGATTTGATTTTTGTTGCCATAGCAATAAGTAAATCACCGAAGGCTGTATATCTGGATGGTGAGAGCTGCAAGCACAGAGGGAGCTCTGTGCAGTCTCTCAATTGTGCTGTTTTCTCATCTAATGGCTCGTTTCCACTGAGTGGTACGGTACGGTAAAGTTCGGTACGGTACGCCATTATTAGCGTTTCCACTGTCAAAAGTTGTGAATGGTACCAAAAAGCCGTACCGACTCACTGGAGCTAGACTCACTGCAGAACGCTGATTGGTTGAGTATCGTCACTTGCGCGTGCTACAAGGGCATTAGAAGCGCCACTTTAATATACAGTTGAAATATAATACTACTGTTATTGTGTCACGAAATGTAGTTTTAAGAGTTTTTCAGGCGAGAATGTAGTTTTTTTAAAGCTCAAATCTGTGGTTTATTTATAGATTTATGATAATTTGACTGAAACTCGGCGCTCAAGTACCCCGCCTGGAACAGCCATTCCTCGGCTAGTCGTTCTGATGTTTGCCGCTGACTCTGACGTCTCTGTAGTGGTTAAACATGAGATATAATTCGTCTTGTATAGACCTAACAGGCGATCTTTGGTCTCGTGAATCTATAATTCGTTCCCTGGCCAATAGTTTTGGCAGAAGGCTAAGTAAAGTTTCATATATTTAAGCGCTGAATTTGTATATTTGACTGAATTGTTTGCGTTATGTTATTAAAGCTTTAGTGTATAGCGTTTTGCACCTTTTACCTATACTTTTATAATTGCTATTATTGATAAAACTGAAATTTTACAAAAAGAGATAGGGTTGAGTTTTGTAATTTTTTTATTTTATTAAGACCATCTGTACTGTTGTTTATTGCAACATTTGTACCAATGCACATATTGCCTGGAATATGTTTAATATTTTGAAATTTAAACGAAAAGAGGCAGGGTTGTGTTTTATATTTAGTTTTGTTATAAATATAGGCTACATACATGCAGTGAATATAATCAATAGGATATGCGTTGCCTGAACCACATTTGTGTGCTTATAATGTTTAAAATGTATTTAAATGAAATCGAAAAGAAGCAGAGTGGTGTTTTATAACATATTTCGTTTTATTGTTGCCTAAAATGTACATACAGAGATAACCGGAGTAGCAGAGCGAGCTGAGTGGCGCTTTCAAGAACGCGCTGTTCCATTAGCAGAATTACTGGATCGCGTCCTCGGGAGTCATTCTCCTGAGTCGGACTTTGCGTAGGCTACTTGGTATTGAGAAACGCCTAATGCCGGCGCTTGTTTCTTGTGACAAACATGCCGAGAAGCAAGAAAAAGATCTGCAGTATGTCATCCTTAGTTGTTTACTATGTCGCTTTCTTCTTCGCGCGAAAATGACGTCGATCGCTTCTTTCCGGCAAACGCCACGGTGGAAACGCTAGCCGGATCATGGTTTACTGACCCGAACCGTACTGTACCGTACCGCTCAGTGGAAACGAGCCACAAGAGAGCTGCGGAAAGATCCAGAAAGGAACTAGGGTTGTACAAAACTTGTTTCTATTTTGCATAACATACCTATTTTCAAAATTGATTAGTCAATGGAATGTCTGAGCAACTAGTAAACTAATCAGTCCCAAGGAAACATTATAATTACTCTGGTTCCAGTTCACCTTCACGCTGTGATGTTTCATCAACAGTGAGATGAAATATTGAAAATAAAACAAAATTGGCATAAGGTTTTTAGATGTTTTACTTTTAAATGTTTGAAATGAATTTAATTTAATACATTTAATAAAAAAAAAAATGTTGTTGGAGCCTCCATATTATTGTATTGACAATCCAATTGAATATAATATATTTTGAATAGTTTTTTCCAAACAAAGGCTAATTTTATACAAGCATTTTCAATTTTCAACCCAGTGCCAACATATTTTCCGTTTCTGCCAAGACTCTTCACTTCGGAGCATCACTACTTCTCACTAAAAAGGTAAAGGAAGCAAAGATCAATCCTGGCAACTGGCTCCATCAGAGATCACAGCTGGTATTAAGCTTAAATCGACTGAAATCATTACCGCTCCTGAGTCACCGGAAAAAAAAAGATGGCAAAAGATTACTGTCAGGCAATGCCGAGGATGATACAGCAGTCATGAGCGATGACCAATCGCACAGATTTGCATTGAAGACAGCAAAAATCCTTGGAGGCATCAAGCCAGTTCAAAAGAGTCTAGTCAGCAGATAAAGGGAGAACACATCCATATTTACAGGCAGGCAAATAAGCCTGCATAAACATAAATCAGGCCTTTAGGACAATAACAATACAATAATAAACACAACACGGCTCTTGGACTTCAGGCATTTCGACAGGAACATCATCACACCCTGTCCGGTCCAAGAACAATGCAAAGTTTCCAGCAACAAGCAATTTGTCTATTCACACTAAATGCTAAACTACTGCTATTTATCTGCTATATATTTGATGTTTAATGTTCAGTTGTGAGGAGCGGGAGGTTGGACCAATGAGAATTCACAGTGGGTGGGGCTACCAAAAAAAAAAAAAAAAGAAAAACGATCAAGACAGGATTTGTTCACACTTTTGATTTTCTCGACCAAATGTTCAAACAGCAAACAACAACAACAAAATTACAGAACAAAAAAAAAACTACATTAAATTATTCAGAGATACCTTATATTATATATATATTTTTTACAAAACACGTTAAGTCTTGTTTTCTTGTTTAAACTGCAAAAAAAAAAACTAAATCGATTCACAGATTTAGGGCAAAGATTCAGGCAAAAGATGTTGTGGACAGCTGATTAGGACAAAAAAAAAAAAGACTCTTTAAGAGTTAGATGCGAGAGAAAGTTTTTAGCACGTCACTTTCTTGCGTTGTGCCTGAGTTAGCCAGACTGTCTGTGTTTCTTTCCTGAGGGTGAATGACAGAACTGCTGTAAGCTATTCGAAGGAGCATCTAAAATCAGGCCTTGGGTAAAGTAAAGTAATAAGTTGGAAACTAAATAAGGCATCTCACTCAAGTAATTGGGTGTCCAAGAAGAAGGGACATTTATAATGAATTAGATCTTGGGAACGTACGAGAAGTGTTGTGTATATGTGAGCGAGAGACTCAGGTAAAAGCCCAGATTGAAGCTGTCCTGCATCCACCAGCTGCTTCTTCTGATTTCACGCTTCATTGGCCTCATTAATGTGGAGCTGAACTGCACGCCTGTGGAGACAATCGGCGAGATTAGTCTTTACCACAGTCCTACTCTCTCACTTTTCCTAACGGTGTCTTCTCCCACTGCCTTTCTCATTCCCTCTCCGTGGACAGAACGGTACAAACTTTCTTGAGGAGAAACTGTGTTTGCAGCCTGCGGAGAAGATCAGGGGAAATATGAGCTGCACACAGGCAACGTTGGCCATTACAGCGAGAGTTGGAGGAAGATCATGGTTATAAACTCAAAAACACCTGCTGAGAATCCACTCTAAGCAGACAGCATACACAATATTCAGCCATTGAGAAACACAGCGTCAAGTCCCAACTAGTGGAACATAAAAATAGATATTTAAAAAAACGTTCGTGCTGCTCAAACTACAAATAGAGACTAGGTAGCTATCAAGATCCAATAAAGCACCATAACGTAAGTATCATAACATTGGGCCGTGCGACTCATGCATTTGTAATAAGTCATTATTCGTCCCAGCATGTTTTATGGTGTTGTTCTGGTGTACACTGCCGTTTAAAAGTTTGGACACTGTAAGATTTTTTTTATGTTTTTGAAAGAAGTCTCTTTAGCTCACAGGGGTTGCCATTTATTTGATGATAAAAATGAGTAAAAACAGTATAAAATATTTGTACAATTTAAAATAACTATTTTCTATTTTAATATATTTTCGAATGTAATTTCATTCCTGTGATGGCAAAGTTGAATTTTCAGCATCATTACTCTAGTCTTTAGTGTCACATGATCCTTTAGAAATCATTCTAATATGCTGATTTGGAGCTCAAGTAACATGTCTCATGTTGAAATGTGGAAACGGTGATACTTTTTTCAGGGTTATTTGATGAACAGAAAGTTCAAAAGAACAGCATTTATTTGTAATAGAAATCTTTTTTTAACATAATAAATGATTTTTGAGCAATTTAATGCATCCTTGCTGAATAACAGTATTAATTTCTTTTCAAAAAGATCTTACATTTATCAAAAGCAGGTTACACAAATGGTGAAGTAAAGGAGGACATTTTGATCATTTTAGTCAAAGCTTCGATGGAAAATGACATTCAGGAATCATCAGGGCTGACACGAGATAAACGCATACAAACAGACGTTTTTCCTGGGAGACACCAGCTTTGTCTGCACAACTAATTAGGAACTCCTCCTTCCTCAAGTCCATAAAAAAACAACTGGGACAGAATTAACAACATATATACATTCTGATTTAATCTCATTTGTTCTGTCAACACGCAAAGTTACATTTGACCCCCAGAGAATACTGAAAAACTGGTTGTCAGGAATCTTTGTGCAGTAATGAGCATTTCTTCAAGACAAGATTGATGGATCAATAAACTATGTTGCTTTTCTGTACAGGGGGACTTGACTAAAAACCGTGAGGAAACCAGAGCAGCGTTATTGAGCAGAAGTCCTGATGTGATGCTGACTGATGAAATAAACACACTCAGATCTTCAACCGTGATGGCACGGTGCATGATTCTGAAGCGCAGTGCAAGAACATAGAAATTTTTGTCTGGGCAAGCATGCCAAGCAATGCAATGAAAGTGAAAACGCTTTTCTTTTCAAGTGCATGCACTAAAGGTAGCAAGAAATTCGTTCTTCATGGTAAAACAGCACTTGTTTAAAAGTCAAAGGTCAATGCCAACATGGTGGATGTAGTATGTTCTACACATTAGGAATACGCAAGACTAAACAATACTGCTGCTGCTAGTCAACATGGGAAAGACTGGTCATTTACATTTGTTTTTATTTCTGCATATTCATGTTTTGCTTTATATTTTTAAAGCTGCAGTCCAGTGTTTTTCCTCTTTGTCGCCATCTCTGTTCGCGGAATTATCAACTTTACGTGAGTTGTACTTCAACACCCTCGACACGCCACAGCGCGGAAGAACACAGTGTTTGAGGAGAGTCAGAGCCCGTCTAACGGAGAGCCTTGGCACTTCCTATTAGCCCCATTGTGTATCATCTTGGTTGCAGTTCCATTAGAATTCCACTGGAGGTGATCGCGGGCGAGTGCAGAATGAATGGGAGTCTATGGGGCTAAACGGCTAAATGTATCTCTTTCTCCTGCTTGTCGTTGAATCAACATATATTTTATTGTTGATTCCGCAAGTTCAATATAGATTATAGGCCAAAAGTCGAATGAACGAGTACTTATGTCCTTTCGATTTCTTACAGGTTAGGCCGTTGTTGGCCGGAACACGTTAGCATTCTGCTATTATGTGACGTCATCACATTTTTGAACGGATTTTTAGAACAGATAAGTGAACTTAAAAATGCAATTTTCAGCTGAGTGTATTATCTTAGCCCTCTCTTTTGAATGCAACTTTCAAATTACTTGACAAAAAATTACATCCTGAGAAAAGTGGATTTCTGGGGGTGAAACCCCATAGACTCCCATTCATTCTGCACTCGCCTGCTAGCGCCCCCGCATGGACAGAGACGTGTTACTGCAGCCAGTCCAGAAACCGGAAGTAACCAGAGAGTGCCAATTCTCTTCAATTAGACATTCTCTGGGAGAGTGGGAGGCTGTCAGTCACCGCGCCGGTGTGGATATTGTCATTCAGAATCACAGATTATTATTTTTGGAAGTATGAACAACATAAGAATTTTCACCGGAAAATGTCATCTGAACAAGTAAGAAACATCCACTTTTGTTCTGGTTCTGACATTGCAGTAAATCGCGCTGATTAAATCTAACAATCACTTATAAGTTATCATATCACCCAAAACCGTGCAAATTATACTTTGTTCTCAAATTGTTAATGTTAACAACGTCAGCATTGCGTGACTACATGTAACGTCCTTCCGATATGTATCCTTGTTTTCGCATGGGCCGGTTGCAGTCTCTTTTATTCTGTAGCCACTCCGAAGTCCGAACGAAGTCTTTTGCATTTTACAGCGGGTGAATCTCTGTCACTGGTGATTGTCGTTCGAACCTTTCTGGATCCGCCATCAAATTGATAAGTTTAATTATATAAAGTGCTGTGAGAAAAGGCTATAAATCTCCACCTCCAGCATCCTCACACGCAATATAGCCTACTAGCCGAGACTCCTTCTTTATGTGTACAGATGTGACGTAATGACGCAAAGACATGCTCGAATCTCCTGCGGAAATCCACCAGTACCACTGGAATTAAAAACATTATTACAGGCTTACCGCTTTGAATCGAGCTAAGGCAAGCAGATAGTTTTGAACACTGGCTGGTTATTTATTTTCTCAAATATGTATTTTGGATCATTTTTAACCCCAAAAAAGCTACGGACTGAAGCTTTAACAAATGCGAAAATACTGGCTAAAGTTTTGTGTAGGCAATATATAAAACCGGTATATATCAATTAAGCTTGCTTATTAACTTGTTATACTACCAGTTGAGAGGGATAATACCATTTTATACAATTTTTAAGGGAACACATGAATGAAACTCACTTAACAACAACAGATTCCATGTCAATATCCTAACAAATAGAATACCCTTAAAGGGTTAGTTCACCCAAAAAAATATATTTTATTAAATCTGTTCGTCACATAAATTAAATCCGTTCCTTATATAAAGTCTCTTAAGAATATTTGGACTAAACCACTCGTGTCATACGGATTTGTTATAAAATCTCTTTATTAACTTTTTGAAGCGTCAAAGTGGTAGTTGCGTACAGTGTCAATGGAAGGACAGAAATATCTCAGATTTCTTTTAAAATCTCTTCATTTGCGTTTCGAAGATGAACGAAAGTCTTATGGGTTTGACAATTCTTTCATTTTTAGGTGAACTAACCTTTTAAATAATGTATAGTTGTTGGTCCACATCAAGCTTTTCTTGTGATTTTGCCACCTGTCATGTGTACAGATTCTTTTTATTGTAGGTGACCACATTTTTAGGTGTAGCGCAGGAATTCAGAGGCTGTCTAGGTATATGTGGAGGTAGTTGGGCAACGCTGGAAAACACACACACACAAACAAACCTCAGACGCAGCAGCGGTTTCCTCGGTACGCTTGAGTTCAGCCTCCGGCGCTCGCAGGGTCTGCAGGAAGAGGGCGGCTTTCCTCTTGCGCTCAGCCTGAAGCTGCCGCTCTTTTGACTCTTTGGAGGCCTGGGCCAGTTTCTCTCTCGCTGCTGCTGCTAACCGGTCCTCCAGCTTCTGTTTGGCTGGAAGAGAAAAGGGAAGAGAGGTCAGAAACACACACATTTTGTCTTGATACACACCATATGCTCTAAAAACTAAAAGCATGTGCGAGTGAGCTTGCGTGCCTGTGAGTAAGCAAACGCAAAGTATTTCTAGATTAGGTCACTCGTGACTTACCTGGTTTTGTAACCCTCATAAAAACTGCATAGAGTTTAAAAAGCTACAAGATAACGATGCGCCACATTTAAAAATAACATTCACTCTCTGCTTAGGTGTTAAATGCTGCCTGGCTACTGATTGTATTATAGTCGACAGTGTCTCAATTTAGCTAGTTCAGGTAGGCAGTGTACTCATGTATAATTTTTCAAGTTTTGTTCATGGGAACAGCGATAAAAGAAAAAGGAGGGGAAAAAAACAAGTCATTATATTATACAAGAACAAGTAGAGGGCCCTGTCAGCATTCGCACTAAAAATAGGTCCCCTGCCACGAACAATCACATACAACTCCGGAACAAACACAACTGGAGAGAGAACAGAGGCATCTCCTTCAATACGTCATTCTGAGAAAATAAGACTATGTGTTGCAGCGAGAGACAGAGTTGGGAACGAAATTTGTGAGAGCTGTTCCTTATTCAGTGAAGCTCAAAAGTTATTCGCACCGCCCTGAAACAATCTTGCAGCGTTGACGTCCTGTTATGATTTAGCCTAGTCTTCTATTAATGCACGGCACTGTGCCCTCTCCTTAATGAGGGAGCTTAGAGACAAATCACAATGAAACGACGAACAGAGACTCTAAAACCATTTCAGATGTGTTCTGGAAAGAAAATGAAAGAATTGTACATATTAATTGTACAATATTACAATATAAGTCTTTAGCTGATTCAGTGAGTACCAGATCAGACCAGTTTATGAACGAATCATTTAAATCGATTTTGTTAGCTGAACCACAAATAAAAGATCGGATATGACACGTTCACAAATTGGACACTGACACTTCTATGATGAGATCTAGGGCAGATCTCCACATTTCAGTGAAAAATAACAAATTTCAATCTGTCAAAAAAAATATTATTATTAATATTATATTTTTAATGTGTTCTAAATAATAATAATAATAATAATAAATATATATATATATATATATATATAAATATACACACACACATATATATATATATATATATATATATACACCACACACATACATATTATATATATATATACACACACACATACATATTCTATATATATATATATATATATATATATATATATATATATATATATATATATATATATATATATATATATATATATATATATATATATATATAAATACATACATATATACATATAAGTTGGACACTTATTTGAAAAAACAATTTACTACAACTCAAACAAAAATAAATTAAAGCTATATAGCTAATAGAAATTACTCAAACTTAAAAAAATTAAAAAATTAAAAAAAGATAGATTGGTAATAAAATGAATCCCTTTTTGTGTTCCACTAAAGAAAGAATTTAATACAGGTGAGTAAATAATGACTGTTTTCCTTCAGAGGTGATCTATTCCACAAGGTATCATCTAAATTGACCCCCAAAATGTACAGAATTAAAAATGATGAGCCATTTTGGCACATTTAGTGTGTATAGTTTTTGTAACAGTAGTTCTTATAACAAGAGTTGCATTGAAGTTGCAAACAAATCATCCCATGTTTATTTGTTTTTATATTACTAATCATTCTATCTTTTCTGAGTACTTGTGCTCATCCCTAGATAAAGGACAGCAATAACTTTACACATGTGTGACAAGCAGTGTTCGAATTACGGGGGAGCTAAGGGGAGCTCGGCTCCCCTGAAAAGGACCTGGGCTCCCCTGAAAGCCTACTTTGAGACATTTAGGGGGAGCTCTAAAACACTGTCCATGTTTTGTGTCGCATAGATTTAGATTTTCTGTACATTAAGGTTCCTGAAATAAATGATGATATTAAAAATGTGTCAGTGTTTATTCGCTCCTTACATTACTATTTCCGAACATCTGTCTCCACTAATAAATCCAATGGGCGTGGTTCAGCGAAGTCTGTAGCGGGAGAGCGGGGACGGAGCCGAGCGATGAATAAGTGGGTCAAGTTCAAATGACAAACACCAGTCTGTGATTTCAGTAATTGGTGTGAGGAGACCGCATATAAGAAGCGGGCCGTGCTGATATTAGTGTGAGAGTGAGACTGGGAGCTCGTGCACGTATCCTGAGAGAAAGTGACTTCTGAAAGCTGTAGGCTATCCAGCGGAAAGAGTGGGTCTACAAACTGTATCCAGTGAAGCTGTGTTCAGTGGGAAGAGGATTACTACATCTGTATCCAGAAAGCTGTGTCCAGCGGAATGAGTAGCCTATTAATTATCATCTGTTTCTGTTACCTTTTTGATATTTTGAGTTAACGTTATTTAAGCGCGACCACGCGCTGTAAAAGAGCCTTGTAAATAAAAGTGCACGAGTTCCAGCATTCCCCGACCCTGTGTCTCCTTCCATCACCTACACACAACGAACCTGTTTTGCATCACACTATTGTTTTAAATGCCCGAACATGCACCAAAAGCGTTAAAGTCAGTCAGGTTCAGGGAGGATCGGAAAATAGGGCTCCCCCGAAAGCCACGTTGTAATTCGAACCCTGGTGACAAGCATTTGTCATCAATGCAACCCACAGCACTTAACACCTGTAATTTTCTTGTGGCATTTCTCAAAGCAACGACTCAAGTAATTGTCTGCTTTTTCCTGCAAATGTCCCCTTCTCTCGCATAATTTCTCATCTACACACTTCAGAAGTCAATGAGCAATTGAGGCTGCAAATAACATTGACAAAATCCAATAAGGCTACCTTTTGAAACTACAATTTGTAACATAAACAGGTAAGCTCTGAGGGAAACACAAGGGGTGTGAATACTTTGCCTCTCAGCTTTCACAACACACAACCGCAAGAAACAGCAGAGTCGACTAGGGCTGCAACTAACGATTATTTTGATAATCGATTAATCGGACGATTATTTTTTTCGATTAATCGATTAATCGGATAAAAGTTCCAATTTGATTTTTTGTTTATTATAACTAAATAAAACCCTAAATCAGGATTGTGGCGACCAGGACGAGGCCGAGGCACGTGAGAGATGCGAGACCGGTGCGTCTCACGGGTGTCGTTCATTATCACTCACGCCACCGGCCTCGCACCGTCCTCTCACGTCCCTCTGCCTCGTCCTGCTCGCTACAAGGGTATGTGAAAGTGTACTTTAAAAAGTGCAAAAGCCACACATTGGGTCTCATTCATGAAACATTCGTAAATATACGAGTAAATGTGCGAGTGATTTGCGCGTAAAGAGACCTTTCCCGAAAACTCTTCTCCTGATTCACAAATACTTCGTAAACGTCAGATGTGATAGTGAAATGTGTGTGTGTGTTATTGAATTCCAATCAGTCGTAAATGGGATGCGCGTGCACGTTCATTCTCAATTACCATAAATCCCGCCCATTAAATCCGACTGACAACTACATATGGGCATCATATTATGACATGAATGCGAATGAAAAAAAAAATTCTCAGATGCAGAAATTGAAGTTTTATTAGCAGAAGTTCATTCAAAACGCCACATTTTATTTTCAAGCGTACATAGTGGCGTATCGGGTCCTAAAAAAGGAGGACCCGATGCTTGGCAGCATATTACAGATGCAGTTAATGGAGTTTCATCTGTTAATCGAACATTCCCAGAAGTGAGAAGAAAACGGTTCGACATTAAGCTTGAGAGCAAAAAGCAAATTAGTTCACTTCGGAAAAATAGTATTCAAACTGGAGAAGGACCACCATCGCAGATGCTATTACTGGCTCTCATAATAAGAAAAACCGTATGTAATTACTAAATATAATATTTTTTCAAAATGCAGTGTAAATATGTACCCGATTAAGGTGAATTCAAATGCAGCCTTATTAATGAGCAAAACGTTCGGGTGTTAAGTGCACTATTTACGCGTGGCTGGGAGCAGGTGTAGATTTCTTGTGTACTAACATTTGGAAAATACGAACATTTTAATGAATCCGAAAATTTACGCCAGAACCACTTTACACACGATTTACACAAAAATTCGTTCTGCTCATGTTTCATGAATGAGACCCATAGAGTTTTACTAATATCAATATTTACTTTGTTTTTAATGATAATAGCTGATGGCAAGTTGACAACCATGATTAATGTAAAATTAATTAAAAATTATATTCAACATATGTTTTAACACAATTTTTGTTAAAACAAATTTACACAGACATGTTGTTCAGATGTGAAGATATAAACTAAAAACATCTCAAATATATAATTAATTTAATTTTTATTTAAAATTAATTGAATTATAAGGATAATTGATAAAATAAATATAGAAAGACTGAAAACAAGCGTGTGAACGTAGAGCCGCAGTAGATCGCGTTTGAAAAACAATTAAAACTTAATAGTAGACAAATGCTATAAAAAGAGAACGGGATGGAGGTACGCAGCAAGCTAACAGGGTTGATTAAAATGACAGGAAAAATGATGCATTAGTGCACAAGCATTCGCTGAAAACCACTGAGTACAGTGACTAAAAAACAATCTTTTACTGCTGCTGTTATTAACTGGCTTTATATTTAGTGCTTCACTTTGTAAACACCGTTTTAATTTAACCTATTTCTGCGGTAGCGCTATTTCAATCCATCACTTATGTTGCGAGCGAACTGATTGCGCAACCTGATGCTCGAGACAAAATACAGACATCCCAGGTCTCGCGGAAGTCCCGGAAGTCACTCGCATTTTGATAGCGGCTCCCTGATGACCGCAAATTAGTTCAAACTCCCAGAATCTAGAGCGCGCGAGCAAGAGCGCGCATGCGAGACAGAAGAGACTGTGCTCCAAACATAGACTGTAAAAAAGATCTCGGTCTCGGCGCGTGTCTCATGAAGCAGCGCATGTAAGACAGAGAGCATCATGATTGGCCTGTTTCAACCTATCACCAGTAAACGCTCCCCGTGACGTAAGCAGACCAACTAATCGATAATGACATTCGTTGACAACTATTTTAATAATCGATTTTAATCGATTAAATCGATTAGTTGTTTCAGCCCTAGAGTCGACCCAATAAAACTCTCACTCATGATCGCACAAACTCACTCCATTCAGTAACTAAACTCAAGGTAATAGACGGACACATGAAAACAGACTGAGTGCGTGCTGAATTGTGCATCTGTGATTCTTTAACAGCTCATCAATACAGATTATGTTCCTCCGGATGGGTCGATAGTCATGCAATCTAAGCTAGTTTGCCACTGAGCGAGGCCTTCTTTGCCGCAGCGCCATTTATTTCACTTCCCCACGCAGTAAACTTCCTCTGGGCATCTGGTCTTATTACTGTAATTACCCCTGCGTTCCAGGAGCATTACTGCTCAGCGTTTGGACGGAGAGTCTGCCATGTGCAGTCCGGTGTCATTGATAAGGTTTAAACAAATTCATTTTTAATGAGGAACAAGAAAACCAATGCAAAGCCCACATTATAACGAAATGTGTATCTCCTGTTAAAGGAATAGTTCACACAATTAATGAACATCTGTCATCATTTACTCACCTTGATGTCGTTCCAAACTCATTTGACTTGCTGTCTTCCATAGAACATAAAATATTGAACAATATACTGGCTCGACCCTTTTCCATTTAATAAGAGTAAATTAGTAAGGGGGCTGTAGACCTCAAACTTGTTTAAATGGATATGGATGTCAAATGCCAAGATTGTCTATGACTTCTAACTTAAATTTGAGTCTCAAATTAGATCATAATAGCAAATCAGATGTGTTTTTAAGTCATGATATTGGAGACATCTCTATTGACATTCATTATATATTGAAAACAGTGGCCAGTTCATTATTAAAAACTTGTCCTTTTGTGTTACAAGTAAGAATGGGTTTAGAATGGCATGAGAGTGATTTAAAATGATGCCGAACTTTCATTTTTAGGTGAACTATCCCTTTAAATGCACTAGGCTATATCATGAAAGCTAAAAACATTCAAGAGCTGATAAGATTTTAAAACTATAAAGTAAGGACCTATTTAACTGATTAATAGTGACAGTAAAGTCTTAGTGTATTATAACAATTCAAATAAATGCTGTTCTTTCGAACTTTCCATTCATCGAAGAATCCTTAAAAAATGTATTATGGTTTCTACAAAAAATATGAAGGATCATGTGACACTGAGGACTGGTGTACTGCCATCACATGAATAAATTACATTATAAATATATATATATTAAATATATATATATCAAAATAGAAAGCCTTTTTTTTAAACTGTAATAATATTTCGCAATATTATTGTTTTTACTGCATTTTGATCAAATAAATGCAGCTTTGGTGAGCACAAGAGACTTGACTGAAAACACAAGGTGTATTCTGTTTTTAGCCCAAAACACATTTTCAATCTCTCATGCACACCTGCATGTCTCATTTCCTGTGAAGACACTGTCGTTATCTTTAATTGAGAGGTGTCCTGCTTGTTTTAACTGTGTGAAACTCTCCCTCTTAATTATGGGAGACAGTTACTGCCGCTGGTGAGCATGGTCCATATGGACAGATATATACATTACGGCCCTCGCCGAAATAATTGAATGTGCTGCCAGTCATGGTGACGTGACCGCGATCAGATCATCTCACTATGCAAAGTCTCTGAGGGTCAAAACAACAAAGAAGTCCTAGAAGTGTAGCGAAATCCGGTAACTCTTGGCTGAATGCGATCATGATAAACTACTGTTTGTTTCGCAATATTTCTTATCTTGTTACAGTAAAAGATGTTTGGCTTCTAAGCTTCTGGCCATTGAGAAATTACATTTGGGCTGCAACAATTACAGTGAAGGAAATCAGCATGAGTTATTTTTGTAATACTCCACAAACTGACTCATCTCTTCTGTTTTTTATGAACATTATAAGAGAACAGCCTTGAAAACAGCAAACGAGGGCTTATTTCAATTAGGAATTACTTATGAAACTTAACTTCTGAACTCTCCAGACAGTCATTCAAAGCTAAAATATGCTAATATGCCTGGCATTTGAAAAGATGGACAATGGTCGAGAACAGAGTCCAGTGTCATTAAAAGGACAGTTAAAAAATTAACAATTAATTTAATGTTCTCCCAGAATCCTTTGACTTAATCATTTTGAGATATACTTTGGCCACTCTTTTCCATATAACGAAAGGGAAGGACTTTCAAGCTCAAAAATGGCAAAAAGAGCACAATTGAAATATAATATTAATATAAAATAATATATATATATATATATATATTAAAATGCTATCCTCCCTTCTTTTTTCTTTAGTCACTTGTTCCTTCCTGCCTGCCTTTATGTCTTCCTTCCCTCCTGCCATGTTCTAAATCTACATTTTCCCTCTTCCTTACCTTCCTTCCCTCTTCCTGTCCTTAATTTCTTCCTATTTCTTCCTTCTTTATTCTTAGCTATTTCTTTTTTCTAATCCTTCCTGTCCTTCATTCTTTCTTCCTTCCAACATTCTTTCCCTCTTATTGTTCTTCATTCTTTCTTCCTTCCTACCTTCCTTAAATATAATTTTTTTTATCCTAACCAGCCTTTTCCCATCCTTCATTTATCCATCCTTTTCATTCCTCCCCTTACCTTTTTTCTTTAATTCCTATCTTCCTTCCAACATTCCTTCACTCTTCCCGTTTTACATTCTATCTCCCTTCCAAAATTCCTTCCCTCTTCCTGTTTACGTTCTCTCTTATTTCCAACATTCCTTCCTTCTTCCTGTTTTACGTTCTATCTTCCTTCCAACAATCCTTCCCTCTTCCCGTTTATGTTCTATCTTCCTTCCAACATTCCTTCCCTCTTCCCGGTTTACGTTCTATCTTCCTTCCAACATTCCTTCCCTCATCCTGTTTTAAGTTCTCTGTTCCTTTCAACGTTCCTTCTCTCATCCTGTTTTATGTTCCATCTTCCTTCCCCTTTCCTGACCTTCCTTCATTCCCATTTCCTGACCTTCCTTCCTTTAAAATTTCACCTTTCCGTATTCCACTGAGTTTGGATCAACATGTGTGTGTGTAAATGCTGACAGAATGTTCATTTTTGGGTTAACTAAAATTTTAAGGATAAATCTTGCTGTACCTACCTTGTTTGGCCTCTTGCTCTTCCAAGGACAGTCCCGGTTTCTTCTCCTCAGCCAATGGAGGCTGAGATGGCTCTCTGGCTGCCTCAAACAATCCTATGGCCAACTCTACTCCCTCTTGCACCTCCCCCTTCATCCCATCCTCATCCGAGTCGTCGTCCAGCCGCACACGATTCTTCTCCAGAGGCAAAAGGTCGTTTTCTTTTGACTTTATGGCAAAGCAGATAGGTGCAAAAGACGCTGGGCAGTGGGTGATAATAGACACGTTTTATTTAGTAAATGTCATTAACCTTCCTCACTTAGCACAAATCTACTGCCCAATTACTGTCATTACGGTCAAACACATGACATGACCATTAAGTCCAATAGCTCATATAAATTAACATCAGTGGAGACAGAGGGGTCAGTTTTTTTTAAAGCTAAGTGAAACAGCCTGAGCTAGGGCTGAACGAATAATCGCAATTTACATGTAATCACCAGTGCTGGCAAACGGGTAAAATATTTAATCGCGATTAATCGCATTAATGTCGTAGTTAACTTGCGATTAATCGCAATTAATCGCACATTTTTATCTATTCTAAATGTCTCTTGATTTCTTTTTGTCCCATTATTTTTTCTCATTTTAATGCTCTTATCAACATGGAAAAGTGGATCGGCTTGCTTTGTGCAAATGTTTTTTATTGAAAACAACATTGGCATATATTGTGTTCAATTTCACACTAACATTCTCACTTGGAGCAAATAATCTCTCAATGTAACACTGTCCATCAATAAAAAGGTGAAAGAAATACTGACGAGGTCCTAATATTGACGAGGGGGCGGAAAATTCGCATCAGCTGTGTGTGTGTGTGTGTGTGTGCTTGGCCATCAAGTGGTATTTCAGACTGGACGCGCTGCGATGATGATAGCTCAGTTCACAACGACAAAACACACAGATCACTTTGGTCTTGTCAATGGAACCATTTGGCAACTTTTTAAAAGTAAACTTTCCATTCAAAATCTTATTGGCATCCATTTCGCCGTCTCGCGCTCGTCATCCACTCAAAACTTAACGTTAACCTACTATTTGGCCGGCTCGCAAACCCAAACAAGTGTGTGCGGCGCGCCTGTTGTTTTGTTTCCGGTCTAGCTAGATCCGCTTGCGCTTTGGTTGACGAAGAAACAAAACGTCCTCGCGCATCGCAAGCCATTGAAATGAATGGGTTTCATAGCGCCGCGCATGCCGCGTCCTGTTGTAACAGCATGTGAAAAAAACTACAAAGTTTGCTAGGCCAAAAAGACCGTTAATCTCACGATAAAAAAAATGAACGCTGTTAATAACGCGTTTGACAGCCCTAGTAATCACGTTTTGAAATCGCAAAGCCTGCGATTGTTTTTTATGCGCAGCTTGTCACTGATGTACAGCTCTGTAAACGCTGCTCCATTTGAAAGCACTGTGAGTTTGCGTCACTTATAATGTGAGATGAAGTGGCTTCTTACACAGTCTAAGGCAGTTGTGTGTTTATTAGTCAAGTTTAATCAAAACGTTTCAATCTTCTATTTATTCAGCTACAGCGGTGATGCCAGATAGGGAATTCCTGGAATGATGTGCTTAATCGTACTTCAGCGGCAGGGCATATTTGGCGTGTCTGTGTGAGAGCGTCCTCTGGCTTTCAGATGGAGCAGCATTTACTACTGATCAACTGTGCTGCACTGACAAACTGCGCATAAAATAATCGCAGCCTTTGCCAAATCGCATGCGGTTTCATTGCGATTAATCGTGCAGCCCTAGCCCGAGTAATTAAAAGACGGAGAGACATGGGACGGTGTTGTAACGTAGCTGCATGAGGACATTCTAAAATGTCAATGTGGATGACAAGGATGTTCTGACTGAGGTGAGGTGGTGGGGGGCTCGATCATGGAGCGCAGAGCTGCCTTACCTTTAAGGAGCTTGCCATCGTTCTGCTGCTTGTCAGAAGAGCAGTCCACTGTGCTGTCCCCCCTACTGTTGTGAAGCAAGGAACCCTGTGAAGCGGGGACAACAGGAACAGAGATAGAGAAGTGAGACACAAAGTTACTTTACTTTGCAGACACAGGTCAAGGATGAAAATCCTGAGCTCTCAGTTTTTAGACAAAAGCTCTCTCAAAAGCTTGACAGCATTTTAAAGGACTTTCTTTGTCCCAAACATGTGGTAATGCTGAGCCAGTAATTCCTTAAAAGTACCGTTTGACAGGTGAAGATGTGTATGTACAGGGGGAAATAGAAAGAGTTCAGGCTACAGGAAGAGTCTGAGAGAGAATCCATCTCATCATTCAAAGGGTATATGTGTAATACATTGATGTTAAAGTCCTTTCTGTGCCTTTTCTTTATCTTGCTTTTAGCTTCTTTACTTTCCTTCCTGCTTTATTTCCCTTCCTTGGTTTTGTTTTGTCTCTCCTTCCTTACCTTTACATTCTTTGCTGCCTTGCTTCCAGTCAATTTACATTCATTCCTGCCTGCCTTTGATATTTTACAGTCTTTCCTGCCTAGGCTACTTTGTCATTTTACCCTTCTTTCTACCTGCCATCCTTCTTTCCATTTTTACCTTCCTTTCTTCTTTCCTACCATAATTTCTTCCCTTTTACCCCTCTTTCTTACTGCTATCCTTCCATCAATTTTAACCTTCTTTCTTCCTGCCATTCTTTCTCCCATTTTAACCTTCATTCTTCCTGCCATTCATCCATCCATCCATCCATCCATCCAATCAGAGAAAAAAATCTTTCTTCACCAGTTCAATGTGCAGAAACAAATAAAAGTATGCCTTGTTTGTAAACAATAATTATTTTTGCAACTATGATGTATGCCTCAGAAATTTCCTTACGTCACCTTTAAACAATGAAGAGAAGAAAGAAGAGCATTTCCCACTTGCTATATGGATTTTGTCCTGAACTTTATTAGGATGAGATTCAGGGTTTGAGAATCACTCTGGAAGCAACGCTGATGGACGAGTATAATCTCAGAAACGTTCTGCAGCAGAGGAAAAGCACGACAAGCTCCTTCACGGTCGTGTGGCATGAGAGCAATGCAAGCCTGATGCTCTCATTTATCAACCATCTGCCAGCAGACTGCATGCTCAAAATGTCTAATTCCACCTCAATACACATGGAAGTCTGGACTCCACACTGTGGTATGGTGAAAAACTCCACACTTTAATGAGGTACAGTGTTCCCACACTAATGAGATGTTGTTTTTCTTATACTGACCCAAATCTTTGTGTTTTACTTTTATTCATTTGATTGAGTCAGCGCAAGAGTAAAAAATGGATATTCTACACTGCTGTACGCTAATGGGTAATGACTAGGGGTGTAACGATACACGTATTCGTATTGAACCGTTCGGTACGAGGCTTTCGGTTCGGTTTTCGGTACGCATTTTTAAACCGAACGGTTCGTTGGACCATTTTTCCTGCCGACCAAAATTTCTTTAGTTCAAATGTAGGCGCGTGGCGCGTGGCAAGCGCGCTCATAATGATATAAGAGACGCTGGCGTGACCACAACATTGCCCAACATCAAATGGCAAATGTAATGTAAGCGGAACGAAACTGAGCTACTCGTTATTGTGTGGTTGACGGACCGTTTGGAGCGCGCGCCGATCTTAATCAAGCAGTTACACAGCGAAATCCAGTAAAGAAAAAACTTGAATTCGCCACTGAAGTAATAGCATCGCTGCGAGATCTAGTGAGAAACATTCACATTTCTCCGTTATTAACGGATAAACCAGGAAGAAACTTTGTGCCATCAATGAACTATTCAGTGTCCATATCAGCAACATTCACCATGGATTTACTGTAGTAACACTACTAACTGTAACCATGCAAGTTTGGCAGGAATAGTAGGCTATAATGCTTTCAAGTAGGCTAACATTGCGTCGGTTTTATTTTGACTTTATGAATACAATTGCTGCCCTCAAATGTTAATCTGAACTAAAATAAACCTTTGTTTATAACTACTACAATATTACATTTCATTTTGTCCAAGGAGCTGTTTTGTTTTATATGCTCCTAAGAAAAGTCAAGTATAGCTCCATAGCTCAAAGTAAAAAAATACCATACTTTATGCTGTTAGTTTTAATAAAAAAATATATAATTGACAAAATTAAATCAAGGAAATTTCTCGGGCATTTCTTTCTTTTTGCTGTATCGAAAACGTACCGAACCGTACCGAACCGTGACACAAGTGTATCGTATCGAACCGAACCGTGAATTTTGTGAACCGTTACACCCCTAGTAATGACACAAATAATAAAGAGAATCACACATGCTGTGATAATCCCATGTAATCTCACTGCCGGTTTTTATATGTAACAAGAAAAAAAAAAAAAAAAACGTGAGAGGACAAAAGAGAGAGATTCTAAAAGCTTAGTGTCCCTAATGGAAGTTTTCAATATTTTACAGCTCTATTAAGAAGTGTCTGTAGATCCTCACTGTAGCCCTGGGTAAGATGAAGGGTCAGGGGGACATTAAACCCAAATAAGAATCTCTCACCCACAGATGAAAGACATGATGAAGGAATTAAAGTGGGAGATTGGATCTGTGACCAGACACTCGATAAAAAAGTGAAGAGAGACACTGTGTGGGAGAGAGAGAGACACTGTGTGGGGAGAGAGAATGTTTCAGAGTAGCCTGTACTCCAACTTAGTGCTGAGAAACAAGAACCAGTTTCAAGAACCTTATTCAGATGCATGTAAGAAAGAAAGAAAGAAAAATCTCCATTACACAAAAGAATCACTCACACAATTTTTTTTAATGAATCTATTGCAAAAACAAGAAAAAGAAAACAAATGAGCCTCAATTCTCACTGCTTTCTAATTAATAATATTATTTATTAATAATAATAATAATAATAACAGCAATAATAATAAAACAGCAATGTATATAATAATAATAACAACAACAACAATTAATACATGCAAAATAAAGGGGGCTATATGGTTCAATATATTCAGGATTAATTACGTCATCGTTCTTCAAAAGTCGAAAAAAGATTTGTTAGTGGAGTCGTTTAGGAACCGGAAACGTTAAGTGGAATTGGAAGCAAAATCATTCAATTCCTTAAAATTCCCATCACTACTCCTACCTAGAGGGAAAAAAACTGCTCTGAATTACAAGCACTCTCCTGAGCAGTGTATTTTTTTTCCGCCTGTTTGCTCTGCTTGAAAAACGTGAACTTCAGTGTGCTGTGGTTTCCAGAGAATGCTTCGGTAGAGACCCCTGTTGTCAACTTACATCACCAAATTAATATCAAATGAACATTAATAACAAATCAAGGCATGTTGTATAGACTCCCCCTCTGAACGACATCTCCTAGATTTTCTTAAACACGTTCTCCCCTGTAGAGATGGTGCCATACTGAATGTCTTCATTCTCTCATAAGGCAATAATCCCTTAATCCTGTTTATGGGTAAAGTCAGCAGAAGAAATGCATGCTGATGGACCATGACATGTGGAAGTAGCTCTACAATAGCAAACCACGGATGAGCAATGTGCCTATGGAAGAGTTAGAATACTGTAATTCAGAGTAAAATGGCAGGTGTCGCTCATGAAGGATTACAAAGATATTCTGATGCTATAGGAAGTATAACTCTGCCATCATCTCTAAGAAAATATGATATATGCATAATTAAATACACTCTTAAGTTGATCTTGTTAAATCAGACTAACAAAATTCCTCTCTTCACACAATGTACTACATCTCAGAATATTTTCAGATTTCTGAGTTCACATTTCTGGCCCAATCCCCTGACATCACATTGTTTTAATTGGTTCCAAACAGCGGTGCGGTTTTGCCATCAACACAGTTCCACCATGAATACTACCGACAGCTGTTTAGCTCGGTTGCTTGCTATGTAACAACTTGGGAGGAAGGGGAATAAAAACAGGAATATATTGTTCGCTTGACTTTTTTTTTTTTGACTCATGTTTTTGTCTATTTGGTACAGGAGTGAAACCTACATATGCTATGTTGAATAAAAAATCTGAACCAAAAAAAAAATAAATGAGCTGAAGGATGACATGCAATTTTATTGTTTAACTTTCTCAAAGTTTTTGTTAAACAACAGAAAAGGTTAACCTTTTTTTTACACTGTGATAAGTGAACAAACTAAACTAAAAAGACTTTAAAGCATGAAGGTGAAGGGTTTTCATTAAAAAATCCCTTTTGTTAACCTTTCAAAGAACATGAAAAGACGACACTTTAAAAAAACGGGGATAAAGCTGTAAATTACTTACTACAAGCAATTATAACAAAAGATAAAAACACACCAAAATGCTGCTTAACACCTTTCTTTGTTGTAACATTAGGTATATGCCGCTATTCAAAACTATGTTAATAAATGTTTAAGCAACAGTTATTATTTAAAGATGCTCCGATATTTGAACTGACTGCATTACATTTCAATTCATATCTTAAGCTGATAAATGAGAACAAACATGATAGAATTATGTGTTAAAACATAAAAGTTATGTCAATTTACATGTTGTAAGAAAATGTGCCTTGGCAAAAGCAAATGGTTGTGTCTTGCCTACATGCTAATTGCATTTATCGTGCATCCAAGATGCCAAGAACACAAGCTGCTCACCTAAGGCATTTTCTGCAGAGACGAGCATCACTTGGGTAAATTAAACCAGAGAATGTTTTCTAAGACGCATCTTCAAGACTTTCTCAGTGTGGTTTCTCACATCCTAACTCAGAAAGTAACTTTCATTCAAACCGATGTCAAAACTTTGACATCAAACAGACAGAAAACTTAAAAACAACGTAAAAATGTCTTACTGCAAGTACAATGTTTACAGACGTTTTTTCTGCGCAGTGGCAAAACTGAACAAAAGGATTCACTAAAAGTTCAGGTGGCAGAGAACGCAGAAAGTGAAAACAAAAACAGTTTTTAGACAACAAAAGTAGGTTTCTTATCTGAAAAGTCAAAAGCAGAACCAAAGTGCTCTCCAGATAGAGGAAGACAACAAATCAAGAGACCGAGAAGAACATCAACAGAAATATCCTGCTTCAAAGAAACTGGTGACTCTTTTAGAGATGCATCCCCTGTTCCTTTTAATCAGTCTAAATGAGCTGCTGGAGGTCTTGTGAACAGTTTGATTACTTCCACTAATAAAGCCATCAATGCAGTGGCCCGAGGACGACTGGGTTATCTGACGAATCCACTGCCGACATGACACAGCAGGGCACTACTACAACACTGGATAAAAAAGGACACAAAACAAATTGGAATAAAAAGAGACAGCAGGGTGAGTTGAGGGACGAGAGGTGGAATCCAGGTTCATTTCCCCAGAGGAAAACACAATGAAAGGAAGCAAACAAAGAAAGCAAGGTGACTGGGGTTTCACCTCTTCAAAGGTGAGCTGAAGTACTGCAGACCGAGCAAAGAAAAACAGGCGCAAACCAAGAACAATGGCTTCCGAGCTGCAAGCACAGAGCTAATAGGGCTATAAAAATGCGTGTTGATATTAAGGATGACAATTAAAAGGATGGCTAGTAGCTCAGAGAGTGAGAGATAAGTGAGAGAATGAGAAAGAGAGAGGAAGAGAAAGATCTCCCTCAATTTGTAAGTAAAAACAAACTAAAAATTTGTCTACATGCATTTTCAATGGAGTTGTATGGGCCAGAGACTTAGGCAGAAATGTTAAGCTCATAAAACCCTTCTAGTCAAAATCTGCTAAGGGGTAATTCATGGAACAACAGTTTTAACAACATTATTTACGACAAGACCAGCATTTTCATGGGTTTCAATAAAATATTTTTGTTATAAAGAGACAATAAAAACAACTTTGTGCATCCAAACCACTCCTTTAAAATTTTTTACTTGATTTTCAAAAGTCAATGAATTTGAAATTTTGACAAGCCAAACATGTCATTCTCTGAGTAATATGCAATTTATTTAAGCCACGAAATCAACTTCCGTAAAATGAGTATAATTAACTACACAAAAAGTATTTAAAACATCTCCAGCACATTTTATAATTACCCAAAAATCAAACAGTTCACCCCTTACTTACGTTATCACGCATGTCAAGAGATTAGGCTGGGCGGTCGGATGAAATATCAGAACTAAAAACATCTACATAACACACTCCTGATGTGGCAACAATCACTTCACTGAATACATGCTGGCTAAGAAATAAATAACTATTACCTTACGGTCCATCTGTTTTCAAATCCACACCATTTTAATATCACGACATCGATGACTGTCAAAAATGTATGTGCACAAAACACGGTAGTATTTATGAGAAGCAGAGCTAAAAGAGAATGAATGACAATCCAATTGAAAAACCTTGCCAGGTTAGTGAACATCGTTCAAAGAGTTTTGACACAAACTACGTTTTGCACAAAATGTATGCACAAACTACGCATTCTGATTCTGACATTCCTGATTTGAATATTTTCAATAACTTTTTATTCTTGACTGATCTTTCTTTTTCATGATGTTGGCAATAGATGTTAAATGAGTGATCTTGAGATGAGTCCCTGTAGTCGTCCAATTAGAATCTGATGTAATATATATTATACACTTGACAGGTGATTTTTTTTTTTTTTTTGATAAAAAGCTTGATTAAGATTAATCAATTATCAAAGTTTGATAAAGTGACTACAGTTGTATGAGGATGGTCAAAACTAAGTTGAAAGACTGGATATGCACAGCTAAGGTTAGCACTTTCACTGCTCTCATGTTAACACATAATATTTAGAGTACTGTGGATAAACTAGAAACAATGTGTACTTGAAGAGGCATTTTTAGCAATGTCTTGGCTCATAAAAATAACTACAAATGAAAATGTACAAAAAAAACTAACTTTACAATAAGGTTCAATTTGTTAACAGTAGTGAATTCATTATGTATAAGGAAACTAACAAGAAACTATTTTTATAGCATTTGTCAACCAATGTTAATATCAATGTAAAGCATAAGTTTTATAAATTAAAATTCTACAGTGTTTTATGAATAAACATGATTAACAATGAACAATAGTGTGTTTGGGAATTAACATTAACCTAGATGAAAGTATTAAGCATTTACATAAGTATAACGTTTTTAAAAAGCTAGTTGTTCATTGTGACCCATTTATAATTTTTACAAACTGATAGATGAGATGAAATAATGGAATGTTGGAATGGAATAATCACCAAGACTTTGATTAAATACACTGGGTAATTTTCTTTACAACTAAAAGAGACATAATAAACGAGGTTACTGCGTACAAAATGCTAGGATTGGCAGAGAGACTCTAATTACAGATAATCTATAATTGATGAAGCAAACAGTCAAAGACAAAGACTCAGCTCATAGGCTTAAAACAGAGGTTTGGGTTTTCAAATATGTCTGCTTAATCACCACAAAAGTGAACAGGAAGAGCTTCTGTTTGTTCGTTTGTTCTTACACCGTCGCTAATGGCCAAACGGATGCTGTAATTACAGACTGTGCTTTTAAAGTAGGTATGAGAGAGGATAGGGGAGTTTGGGCGTTTGACAAAGCAGATACCCAGGGACCTCGGTTGGTCCTTAAAGGGTTAGTTCACCCAAAAATGAAAATTAAGCCATTAATTACTCACCCCCATGCTGTACAAACCCCGTAAGGCCTTCGTTCGTCTTCGGAACACAAATGAAGATATTTATGATTAAATCTGAGAGGTTTATGACTGCTACATAGGCTCCCTAAGGGAATGAATCCTGACGGCCCAGAAAGTCATTGTAGGCCTGAAACGAGACTTCAAGAGATTTCCACGACGCATGCGCGAGAATTGCGATCTCCTTCAACTACTTCAGTTAAGTTCTCGCGCGTGCGCGCCGTGGAAATCTCTTGAAGTCTCGTTTCAGGCCTACAAGGAAGAAAAGGAATAGTCGAATAAAGGCGTTATTTTTGTTTGTTTTTTCGCACAAAAAGTATTCTCGTCGCTTGATAAACTTATAGTTGAGCCACTGTTGCGACATGGAATATTTAAACATTTTCTTTAATGACTTTCTGGGCCGTCCGGTGTCATTCCCTTAGGCAGCCCATGTAGCAGTCATGCACCTCTCAGATTTAATCATAAATATCTTCATTTGTGTTCCGAAGACGAACGAAGGCCTTACGGGGTTTGTACAGCATGGGGGTGAGTAATTAATGACTTAATTTTCATTTTTGGGTGAACTAACCCTTTAAGTGAACTTATGTGAGAGCCACAGCCAGGAGTGGAGGAGGAGAGATCACGTTGTATTGTGAGAAAGTTGTGAGGAGTGACAATAAATTATTGTGATAAGTCTGACAATGTGCATTCAACTATGCATTTTAACACATATTTGAGTTAGCATGTGCACGTGAAGTGTTTACATTCATTACGATATCCAACTGACAGCAAAGGTCCCCCTGTCAGAGATGGTGCAAGACCTGTTTCACACGGCCCATATAAGCTGCACGCAAGATGAACTGTAGTGTTTTCTGGGTTTATGGTGTGCATATTAGAATGATTTCTTAACCCTCTGAGGTCGGCTATCGCGCCGGCGCGATAGTCTCGCTTTTTTCTTATCAGTGCAAAAGAAACTCAAAATACTCTGTTGATTTTGATCTAACATATTAAGTGTTGTACATCATTAGATCCTGATAAGTGTCTATTTTTTTGTGGATAATCACAATAAAAACAAAAAGTGTTGTGCTTTTCGCCAAATAAAGAAAAACAAACATGATGCGCGTTCTGCCTTCTCTCTGTCAGTGAAGTCCATTCTGAAACGCGTCCGAAAATTAACTCTAATTCCGCGAATACTTGTCATAGAGGCACGAGTGTTTTTCCATAATGAAGCTTGAACTCTCTTCTTTTAAATGAATTAATTTATATAAAAAAACAATTATTCTCAGCTTATGTAATCTGTATGAAAAGAGAGAGATGTCAGTATTTTTCTTTCCGGCTCATTATACCTAATTACGCGTTAATGTGCCACGCCCACGGAGAGCGCGCGCTATTCAAACGCAAATGATCTTAGACAAGCCATTCAAACATGCAAACGCCCACCAGCTGGATTATAAAACACATCGTGTTTAGTAAGTATCTTGTACAGCTGTGTACACAGCGTGTCCTTACGCTGTGAGGAATAATACTATCTAACCCTGGAAAATGTACCAGAAGTGCTGGTAGTTTCATTTCGAGGAGCAACGGATCCAGCTGATGTAGTAAGTCATTTATTCTAGTGCTTTGTTCTAATCACGATATTGAATAGTGTCTGACTGTAAACCGCAAAAAGACTGTTTAAATATGAATTGCGTGTCTGTGTGTAGGCTAAATGATGAGTGAACGGCATAGGCGCGCGCGCTTTGTTTACTAAAGTTATACAGCGCGTGTCTGTGCCTTGTTCATTCACTCTCGCACCTACATTAGTAAACGTTATGTTTACATGAACACATACAAACTATATTGCTATAGCACACTAAGATGAGTAAAAATAGACTGAAATATGTTGAAATAAAATGTCTGTATAAGCAACAAGCTGCAAATTCACATGTATATACTAATATATCATACACAATATATTAGACTAAATATGAATGTTTAGACACGATTTTGTGATTAGTTTTGGATAGATTATAAAGTTTTGACTGTAAAAAAAGACTACTGTCACATTAAATAGGTACGCTTTTGTTCACCAATTTCTGCTCATAGTTAAATATACTATAGTATGCTGTTTTGTCAAAAATAAAGTAGGTATATTGAATTATCAACTAAGATGTTATTATAGTGTTTGTTCCAATATTCAAACTAATGAATCCTTTTTTTAATACGTATGATAAAATGTATACTTTTTACAAAGAAATACACTTGAAATATTGTTAAAATTGTAATTGTTGTTGTAATTGTAACCTATTTGTAATTTGTTACAATTTCTAATTGCAAAATATGTATAGGCTATATAGATCATTTCTTTTGTCCTTGCATTGTTTGGGATCCTGTGACACACCTGTGTGAAAGGGCTAATTAATATGCAGCTCATTATGCGGCACATTATCCGGCCTTTGTCTTCTCAGGTGTGAACACGCCTCCACGCATATTGCCTTTCCAAACAAAAGGTGTCTAATAAAATGTAAATCAGTGTATGTATTTGTGTAAATGATTAGGCAGGATGATTTTCAGATCATTGTGAAGCAAAAATTCTAGGCAACAACACTCATTAGTCAAAAGTCTTGTGGACACATATTTAGTATGTGTTTTGTGGCCTTATTTCAGACACTTTAAGTTTTAGTTTTTTCAATAACCATGGATAAGCAATATTCTCTCAAAAATACAAACATGTTTCATAATTGTTGCTCAGAAATTACGGTAGCCCAGTTTGTGCTATATTGAGTGAATTTACACCTTTGCCATTAACATGTTTATAAATAACTGAAAAAAGCACAAATGTCAGAGCATGTCAGAACACCTCAAGGACCCCAAAAACCCTTAGACCTCAGAGGGTTAAGGATCATGTGACACCGAAGACTGTGTAATGGCTGCAGAAAATTTATCTTTGTCATCACAGGAATATATGACATTTTAAAATACATTAAAATAGAAAACAGTTATTTTAAATTGTAATAATATTTCACAGAGATTGCCTTTTTTTTTTTTTTATCAAATAAATGTCGCCTGGGTGAACTTAAGAGACTCAAACTTTTTAAGTAGTAATGTAAATATATAAAAACATGCCAAATAACCAATTAAATCTGACAAATATGGTATTAAAATTAAATTATTTAGCTCGAATAATTCAATATATGAGTATAGTCTAGCTAATCTACTTGCATTCTTAAGCAAATAGACCAGGATATGCCTTAACTAATAAGTAGATTGGCTCTTTTACATTAAAGGAATACCTTCCTTTTTTTTTTTTTTTTAAGAAAGAAAAAAAGAACGACATCCTTCAACGAGTGGTCAGTCGTCTCCTCCACCTCATTCTGTCTGTAGTCTATATTCAAGAGCCTGTGGATTTTATTCACTTCTTCAAGTATTTTAAGTCACCAAAAACCAAAGGGAAGCGGTAGCCTTGGATGCACATAAAAAGAGAGAGAGGGACACAGGATTAAAAAAGATTTAGCCGTGGAAAAAGTGCCCTAGAGGGGGCTGTAAAATGGCATGCTGCTAAAAATGTGCAGCCAGCCTTTAAGCGTTGCTGTCGTAGCTGAGATACTGGTGCTCAGAGGCACTTCTCAAAGTCACTGACATGAGTAGCACATACCGTAACCGTCTGCCAAAATAAAACATGAAGCGATTATTACAGCTGCCACCTTTTAACCTCCTCCAGGTCTTAGTAACACCCCCTAATCATCCAAATATATTCTTTTGATTAAACAAAAAACCTTAAATTCAAAAATGTTTTTATATTAACGCAATGAGCATGATATATTTGGTAGATATTTTGAAATGCATACGCAAGGCATGCAAATGTCTTTCCCTTACTATGGCCCTCAAAAACCACAACAAAGATAATCCCTGTCTTTCACTTTTCATGCTTTTAAAGCAGTCTGCTGGATATGAAAGGGAATGCCGAAACCATGCCAGAGGGTAGAAAAATGAAACACTTCTAAAAACGAGAGCTTTAATTAACTAAGTCTAAGAAAAAACATGAAATATTGGTAGAGCCAAGAGCTGGGAGAACGAGAACAGAGTGGAAAAATAAAAACGTTTGTATTATTTATATAAAAAAAAAAAAAAATGTAAAACAAATATCTCAGATTATATGTTAAGTGTAGTGCCGGTTAAACCTCAACAGGGTGATCAGGATCCCAATGCAAAGTGGAGCGGTCTAGTGAGACCTTGAAGTTTATTTTGTGATAATGGCAGTTATTCTTGTTCATGATTAAATGGATATTATAAATACATAATATAACCAAATAAATAAATAAAAAGAACATGAAATATAGATCTGCACTTCGGATTCTAACTGGGAATACTCATATACTACTTTCAACATTCAACTACAATTTGGGACACACTAATTCTAATTTCAAATACTAATTAGGATAGATAGTATGCGAATTGGGGTGCAGCAATACAAACCATGCAAAGCGGGTGCGAGGACTGGAATTGGGAACCCCTGCTCTAGAGAGCAGTGTAATGAGAAAAAGATATGCTCTGTTGCAGAAGAAAACTCTGTGTAGTTCAGAAATCCTTCTAATGTATAAAAATAGTCGCTCAGAGAAGAGGGTGGAAATGTAGAATTGTGGAGAAAAAAGAAGAATATTTTGATCAAATTTTTAATAACATGTTGCAATGTTTGTGGGGAAAAGGAAAATAAAATTTATCGAATTCAAGCTCAGTTACACAGAGGTCTGGAACTGCAGGGAAATGTTTCCACTTCTCATTAAAAGCAGCTAAAAGGCCGGCCATTTCATTTAAACATGAGAGCGTGCCAAAACCTCAGAGCTGGAACCGCTGGCGGTGCAGCATTTATGTCTCATGGAGAAACTCAAAGGCTGCAGCACAAAAACATTTTTGATGACTTATGAAGTTGAGGGACCAGCCAAACCCCTTGATTATTACACAGGGAAATATTAACAAGGACCTCACCAAAGCAAGCAAAAATTAAAATCCCACTAAGGTTCCTAGAATGCCACACAAGAACATAAACTTTGTTGATTTCATTCAAATTAACTTAAGAGGAGAAACTTGAGGAGTTGTATGGTTAACGGACTGAAAAGTCTAATAATTAGACCATTGATAAAACCAGAAAAACAACAATTTTATGCTATCATTGATCGGGAACTCACCAGACACAGTTTACTGCAATTTAGTGCCATACTAGACTTGTTTTAAATGGAACTGACATCTTGTCTGAGAAAGGTCTGATGAGGAGAAATAAAAAAGGACAATGGACCCCGAGATAACCATTACCATGCTTTAAAAGACCTTATTAAACAAGAATACATGTTTTTCAAAGAGAAAACTTCAAGAACTGTGATGATGGCTAAAGCAGACGGTTTTAAATACGAGACTGGGTCGTAATTACAAGAATCGGGACTTTCAGAACCTGCCA
The DNA here is from genome assembly GCA_030578255.1 of Tiaroga cobitis. Taxonomy (NCBI): domain Eukaryota; kingdom Metazoa; phylum Chordata; class Actinopteri; order Cypriniformes; family Leuciscidae; genus Tiaroga; species Tiaroga cobitis. The sequence continues at coordinate 27,914,729 of CM060611.1, read as the reverse complement.
GCTTTAAGGTCAAACTTCTTACCTGACCTTAAAAAGAATTTAAAGCGCCTGAACCATCCAGGATAATACATTATCCTCTTAAAGTCAATCCACAGCAGTCTCTGAGAGTCTCCAGACACAATTCTGCCTTGTAAAAGCTTTATACAGCTCAAGAGTTCCCTCATATATAAAAAGAAAAATACGAAGAAAGGGAAAATGACGTGAAATGTGGTTGGATATAGCTGACTTAGAACAGTCTGACTTTGCTGAGATGAAGAAATCTGAACCAAATGTCATTTGCTTTGAAGAAGATCCCAGAACACACACGAATTTACAGGGCTGCTGAACTTTGCGAATCATGCCAAACATCCTCTGAGGATCCTGAATTAGTGAGTAGGAAAAAAGGAACATAAAATTGGATAAAGTTTTGTGTTTGTAATTCTTTGTGGTATTCTGCCCTTTTTATTGGTATGATACAACTTTTAATTCACCCATAAGAAGAAAAAAGGCTTTCTGGCATTTGGTAGGACATGGGTTTTAATGAGGCAGCGGGTGTTAGTGAAATATGACTGTCCAAATAAACTACTATCGTGTAGTGTGACGCTCAAAGCAATTGGTGGTGGGATGGTGTCCGCATACAAAAATGTTACAAGAATAAATTGATTTTCACAGGCTTGGGGGTTCCTCTGTCCTTCCTCTGAACCTCCGGATTTCTATCCTGACCGTGCAAATAAAAATCCTCCAAACTGACTTGAATTAAAGAGCAGTTAAGTGTGCATGAATGCAGATGCACTGTAAACTCACGTCATCTTACAATGCTTAGACATGGTTCAGTTTTTCTATAAGTTTGCTCTAATGACATGATAAAACACACAATTTAAGATATTAAACTACTCAAGCAGAAAAAAAAAAATCAGTGTGCAAAACTTTTGGTAACACTTTATATTACGACCCGCAAACAACTGCGTAAGTAAATCGAAATTACGGTGTACGTTTCTGTAATTATAGTGTACCTCCGTGTAGGTATAAGGGAACAATGTTATGTTTTGGGTAATAAAGGGGTACAACCAGATAGACAAGCAAATTATTTATAATGTAATTATTTTAAAACTAACAGGTAGCTATTCTGTTAATATATTCCAGGCAAAAATTGTACATCTGTTGTATATAAAAGTTTTTATCACATTTCTGGCAAAATATTCTTGTGCAATGTAGTTAGAGGGTAATTTTGACATCTGTGGGTTGTAAATTAAACACACACATATATATATATATATAAATAAACTTTCACATTGTATTGCAATGACACTTAAATGTCAGGGCAAATATACTGTGTAATTAAAACGTTTTTTTGTTTTGTTTTCTTAATAAGAGTATCTCTGTAATTACTGTGCAAATAGTGTTGTTTCGTATTGTTACATAGTAAGTAGTGATTGTTACCCGTTTCAACTATTAACAGGGTAAGTGTAACTCCTGCGGGCTGTAAATTAAAGTGGTGCTTTTTACCCCCTTGTTCTGTGTAGTTACAGGGTAAGTGCAGTAAATATACAATAAAGGATCCCATTTAATTTCTGACTTTTATTTTACAAAAAATGTATTTACCCTGTAACTACACAGAACAAGGGGGTAAAAAGCACCACTTTAATTTAAAGCCCGCAGGAGTTGTAAACTTTTCTCGACAACAGCCTCGATTTTAGAAAATTTACTGTCCATAAAAATTACCGGGGCATGAAACTGTATTTTGCTGTCATTACATTACATAAATAAATATATCAAATCAAGTGAAAGAAAAGTGTAGTTCTCAGTTCTCTAGCATTATTTGTTTGCTTGTGCCACTTGAGTTAATATTTAGTTGATCATTTTAAGAGTGATTTAAAGGGATAGTTCAGCCAAAAAAGAAAATTGTCATCATTTACTCACCCATTTGTTGTCAAAAACTTATAGAAAACTTTTTTGTGAATGACAGGAGAGATTTTGAAGAATGTTTAGGTCCAAACAACACTGAGCCACATTTACTTTGATTGCATGGAGAAAAAAGAAGACATTTTTCATAATATTCCGTATTCCACAGAAGAAAGTAGGTCTTACTGGTTTGGAACGACATGAAAGTATGATTAAATGATGACAAAACTTTCATTTTTGAGTGAACTATCCATTTTAGGCATCCAAAAGAATCCAAATACTTCTTGGGGCCACTGTATAACTTGATCTACCCAGTTAATTTGGGGAATGCATGGTGAATTTTATGCACCCAAAGCAAAGCCAAAGCTTTAAGAGTTTGGGAAGCGTTCAGCACATCCGGCCGCTGGAATGATTGCCACCCAGCTGGAAGTACAATTAAGAGTGGAAGACATTCAAAATGAATAAACAAAAAAAAATGCACAGCTTACAATACAAAAAGTGAGGAAAAAGTGAGGAAATTAGCTAAAGCCGTAGCCTCAGCTCTGTCTCTGGAGACGATATTACAGGCAGGGCAAGCAAATAACAACAGATCCTGCTGTGAACACGGCATTGTTGAGATGATGATGATTGCGACAATGGAACATTTCATCTAATTTTCCCACCAAAACACTTTCTTCCTCTGTTGTCTTCAAAGTTATAAGCTCCAATTTTCTTTCATTACTTATTAACTATTACTTCCTAACTCTATATTTGAAAGATGTAGGTTGTAGATCTAACATCTCTTCTGACACATTGATGGTACACTCTTGAAAACAAAGCTTCTTTTGGGCATAAATAACCTTTAGCATACATGGAAACTTTCCATTGCATAAAAGTTTCTTTATAGTGAAAAAAAACCTACTGATTATTATTCACAATATTGTTCATACTAAGAAAAAAATGGTTATTTTAAGAACTGTTCCCAAAAAAAAAATCTTCATATAGTGTACCAGCTATGCTAACTCTACAGGAAACAATTAAAGACAATATTCAAATTTTTTTGCAACTATATGTAAAACAGCCCCTAAGGCTACTAAACATACCTTACCATAGACAAAAGGGCTGAACGATACATTGTTTTTGCATCAATATCGGGATGTGCGCATCTGCGATAGTCACATCGCAGAATGTGATGTCAAATATAGGGATCGCAGTTGATATGTGATCCATAAGGACAAGGCACCAGGTTTGAAACGCACATGATTCTCGGATTAATTGGAAGGTTTAACCATCATAGAGTGAAAGTCTATCATTTGCCTGTGTTTAGGTCCAGTCAGTTTAAACATTTAAGCGATTTTAAACCATTCAAGTGCAATAAAACACGAAAGAGAACTCAATTCAGAACTCGCGAGCCATGCAGACAGAACACGAACACCAAATTCCGTTCTATTACCATCTGTTTGTGCTTGAACGGACACACACATCAAAGCTATGTCGAAATATCGGTTATGGCTTACGTAAACAATTGAGAAAGAAAACGGATGCGTATCATTTTCTTGGATCCGTACTTTGGCTCTTAAAATCACTTCTGTAGCTTAAATCTAATTTATACATTGAAGACTAAGCAATCTTATTTTACATTTGATTATCTTTATATTATTATTCATTTATTTTATTAAATTAATTATTAACTTATATTATTTGTTAATTTCTGTACCTAAATACTGTTAGAATTACCTGAAAAACACAGACATAAACTGAAGCACTGTTTATTTCATTTGTATTCATCTATGCTAGTAATTTTAACTCTCCTACAAAATCAACCCTATCATTCTAGAATGATTAATTCTTTCCAAATAGAGCTATCCATCTGGTGAAACTGGTTTCATATCGCAATATATATATATATATATATATATATATATATATATATATATATATATATATATATATATATATATATATATAATATATATAATATATATAATATATATAATATATATATATATATATATATATATATATATATATATATATATATATATATATATATATATATATATCGGAGAAAAACTAAATATCGCAATGTCATGGATATCGTGCAGCTCTAATAGCTAACCAATAAAACTGGTTTGAAGACTGGTTAGAACAAGGGCTGGCAATCTTTTTTTTTTTTTTTCAAATTTAATTCATTACATACGCCTGATTAATTAATCATATTAAATCAGGCTTTAATTGCACCAACGGTGGAAAAAAATAAAATAAAAATCACAATTTAAGTATGGATCAGGGGGGTTTGATTAATAGTGCATTTTTTAAATGTGTTACTTAATAGTTAATCATATTAAATTACCACGTTCCATTTAAATCCCTAGCAAGAATGAAAAGTACAACCTCTATCAATGAGAGAATTGACCAAATTAGAAGGTCTACCCTCAAAAACACACTGAGGTTTCAAACAGTCCAAATTAGCAGAGATGACTATGACATGGCAGCTGAATAAGGATTTGATTTCATCTGAGCTCCCGTAGTCTCTGCTTAGCCTTGGATGAAAGCAGTGCATCACACACATCAGAGCCTGATCCTCACATTTCTGACCTAAACACATACCGACAGAGAGACACAGCCAAAGCTCGCAGCCGACTGTCTCATTAAGGGAAGGAGGAACTTCAGTCGTGATCACGCACTGTGGAAAATCAGCAGCTACAGACTCAAATCAATGTGTGCAAACTTGTGAGTGACATGAAAACAAATCAACACTTAATATGAATTTGTATAAAACCATCAGAATAAAAACACCTTAAACTATGCAAATTACATTCCACGCTGTGATTGGCTGTTTTTTGTTACATTCCACCTAATAAACAGAGACAGCATGTAAAAGTTTGCTAATATACAGTATATGCAAGTACATCTTACATTCCATCCATTTTTCTATTCCATTGTGTCCTGCTTCATCTAGCTGTTTCTAAACAAATAACCTTGTTATGTATGTACACCCAATGAATTCAAGGTATAGCGAATATGAATTAGATCATGGAGAAGTTGCTTGGCAACCTTCCATGGGAGTCCAGTCAAGTAACTTAATAAATATTCATGAACGACGCTTTTACAAAAAAAGGATTCCTTAATTCGCCAGATGATTAGCATATACTTAGAGGTGCAGTAAGCATATTTTAAGAAACACTGTTGATATCTGAAATCAACCCAAACAAACACACCCCTCCCTCCATTGCTCCACCACCAAAATGCAAGGGCACACGCAATGCAAGAGTGGATATCTCTTTATCATAGCTAAAGTGAAGCAAAATAATGCTTTGCGAAAAATAAAACGAAGATGATGAATGACAAGGAAGAACAAAAAATGAAAATACAGTACACAAGAGTATATACAAGCAAGAGTTCATTGTTTGTAACCAGCAGCACACTAGCTCCAGACAAACAATGACACTCAAAACTGTCCTATTTTTATAGCTTACATTATAACAACAGCTTATTTTGGTTCTGTGAAACAGCAAAACCATTGTTACTCACATATTGAGCAGAAACAAAGCAACCTCGGCGCCCGTTATCAGGCTTTCCCGCTTACATTGCTGGAAAGCTTTTCTAATTTGAATGTGGGTCCTAAAGCTCTTGCCTGATCATAACCCTTCTGTTTCCAGTGATATTCCTCTGACCTCTCTCGTAACGTCCCTCAGCCATCTCTCTTTATACGGTCTTTCTTCAAATCTCCCTCTTGCTCACTCTCTCTCCTCCTCCATCACGAGTGCATACGCCCCCTACTGCTGATTGGCTACAAGTGTGTTGTGCTGCTCTGTCCAATCCACTTTCAACAGCGTTTCTTAGAAATCACTTACGGCATCTCAAATGTCTTCCTTTTACCCAGAAATTTAGTCCCCTTGGACAAACATGTAACGAGAATTCAGATGAACACATTAACAGTATGGTCTTTAAAAACATTTGACTGTGCTCCTTACATTTATGCATTTGGAAGACTGTTTTATCTAAAGCAACTAACACTGCATTCAAGGTTTACATTTCATTAGTTCCATGCTTTCCCTGGGAATCAAAACCTCAGCCATGCTCTACTGTTTGAGCTACCGAGCACAAGTGCTTCTGAACCCAACTGTAAACAAATCCCTATTACTACAACTGAAAACAGACTATTATTGTTAAGGAGATATATTGGGAATTTAGATCACTTCAATGTTAAACAGCACAAGTGCAATATCAATTTAAAGCAGAGAATGGAAACATTGGCCTTAGATTCACTTACGGAGACCAGAGGTCAACGATCGCTTAAAGCATGCATGCGTTCCTTTCAAAATCATGAAGAATCCCACCTCCTTTTTACAATAAACATTATGCCAGTCTATCACTTGCTTTCAAAATTTGTATTAGCCAGTGCCATGCGTGGGAGAATTACAGAGAGGCCGCTCTGAGCACTTACCGGCAGATGTATCCAAAAAACCCTCTTATTCTAATTCAAATCACTGGAACGTTCTTTATATTCAATAATGCGCAGCTGCAGTTAAGTCTATCTTGCCTCTCGATGCATTAAGAATGACCAGTGAGTTAATTATCAGTAATGACAGGGAAAACAACAAGTAGTCTTGGCATAATGGATTTACAGCATCGCACACACCATTAGAGGCTAAATACACATGACAACAAATAAAAAATAAAATAAAAAATGGCCAGATAATGAATAATCAAGGACGGAATTACGAGCCCTTATTATGTTTGTCCTTCTTGACCTCTTTTTCAAATCACCATGACTAATTGACTGGTAAACATATCAAGATGTCATTTTCTGGCCGCCAGCGGTCAAAACTGGTGTCAGCTGCTGTTCACAGACTGAGACCAGTCGCTAATAATCTTGGATTTACCTGAAGACACACAGCTGAAGTGTGTAATTTCTGCAGCAAATGGATTAGCAAAAATAGTTCGGTAATAAACAAAAAAACAAAAAAATAGTCCTGGCCAAAAATAATACCACTGATTGAGTGTATAGTTTAGTTGGTTGTCTCTGCACATGAAACAGTGATATGAGAGATTATTTTAAGATTGAACATTTTAGTTTTAATGATAAATTAATGAGTGGTTCAATCAATGTTAATAATTTAACTGATTAAGCTTCATGTTTTATTGGATAAACATAATTAAACATAAAAAGTAATTAATTATGAGGAAAATTCGAATTAATTCGTAAGTATTTTTTATTTAAATTAGGGCTGTCAAACGATTAATCGCATCCAAAGTTTGTGTTTACATAATATATGTGTGTGTACTGTGTATGATTATTTTCTATATAAATGCACACACGTATATATTTAAGAAAAATACGTTATTTATATATAAAATGTCTATATTTATATAAAATATACATTATATATAGGCTACATTCAGTCTATATACAGTATATACATGCAAATATTTCTTAAATACACATGCATGTGTGGGTATTTATGTATTAAAAATAATTATACACAGTTCACACACATATATTATGTAAACACAAACTTTTATTTTGGATGCGATTAATAGCGATTAATCGTTTGACAGCCCTAATTTAAATTCTAGTTAAAAAGGACAACTAATTGTTTTTAATGATAATCGACTGCATTTTTGAAAATTAAGTCAAATTAAACAGATATAGAGATAGGAGAGACTATTTTATTATTGAAATAACTACACACTTCCGCTTTAATGAATAATACATTATTAATTCAATGTTTAACTGATAAAGCTTATTAAGTTGTATTAGCTTTAAACAATAATTAACGGTAAAAAAATATTATTAAATAAAATGTTCATTCTAAAACGCTTTCTGAATGCGCTTCAAATACGCTTTCTCGTATTTGGAAAATACTAATAAATTCTTAAGTATTTTTATTTAAATTCTAGTTAAAAATGAACAACTAATCAATCAATTTAAAGAGCCATATTATGCTTTTTCGAAAATTACCTTTCATGCAGTGTGTAATATAACTGTTTGTGAAGATAAAATGTCTGCAGAGTTTTACAGATCAAAGCACATGACAAAAACAGTTATTGTCTCCTGGAAAAATAATCAGTTGTGAACTAGTGAAACGAGTCATCAGCAATTGACCCTTCGCAGGGAGCTTGATTGACAGGTGATCTGACCAATCATACTTCACCATCCGCCATTTTGTCCGACAAAGCAGTCAGGAGTGTTAGTAGATTAACATGGGAGGATTTGAACTTGAAAAACGGAAAGTACTGATGCCTTTCTGCGGTTAAAACAACATTCCTTCTTATGTTCATTCATGTTTATTTGATGCTATAAATGAACTAGAAGGAAGAGACGATCGGATCACGAGCAGCTTTAACTGATGCTCAACAGCGATCTGTCACGACACATTAAAGAGCCACAAAAAGGTATTTATTGTTTACATTTCTTTAAAAAAATTACCAAATTTGAAAGGTGAGACTTTGTTTAATATGTTTAATATCAAAAGTAACCTGGTCTGTCCTGTCTGTCAGCATGTTGTCAGTCCGCGATGTATTTTTCACTGCGTGAGAACTGAGAACATGGTGTGTGTGTGTGAGAGCAGCGTAGCTTGTCGGACATGTACAGTAACTAAGGCGGGCGGGTCTTTGCGAACGGTCAATTCCAGTCTTACTTCCTCTTACATACCTTTGTAACAATGTAATAAATTTGCATAATGCCAGCCTATGGTCTACATTGGTCTTTGCGAATGACGTCTACTGCATTATATCTGCGCCCTCAAACACTGTTGCTGTAGCTGAGGCCTGGAAGAGTTTGGTTCGTGTTGTCGAGAATACGCTGTTTTCAACGCTGTGAATCTAATTTACATGCACTTCAAAAAGCTGAGGACTCGCGCTGGAATTGACACGGAAAAACTGACACCATCGTTTGTATCACTGTGTATCAAGTGATAAGGAAACCTCCGAAGCTGAAATTTTGTTTTCCAACATGCGCTAGACCAATCACAAAAGACAGGGCCGTCTGACCAATCAGAGCAGAGTAGGTTGTGGTTTAAAGCGAACAAACCGTTTTCAGACTCTTTGAGAAATAAGGGGATGTTGCAAAGTATATTATGAGAAAACTTAACTTTTTTTATACCTTGGAATTGGATGCATGTAAACCTATTGTAGGAGACTCCAAAACAAAATTAGGATCCTTTAAAATAGCATTATCGGGGCAATTTAATGATAATTGACTATGAAAATTCTAGAAAATCAAGTAAAATTAAACCGATTCTGCTAAAAGAATGCTCTTCAACGAATTATTAGCAACCTCTAATATATCTGCTCTGAAAAACAACTGCTCAATCTCCTTCCACAGTATACCAGTAAAGTATACTAAAGCAAGGATCAAAGTAAACTGTTTCTGTATTGACTACATGAAAACCTCTATTGTTTACTAATTGCCTTTATATTACACCCTTTACATGGTTCTGAACTGCCTTATTGAATTACCATTACACTGAATTGTATTATAGTATTGTATTGCACTGTTTCTACATTACTAAAGAGGACCATAAGGCGCTGATCTGCCTACTGCACTGACTTATATTTCATCTGCATTAAGCTGGGGTTTTTCTTGAAAAATTATATTTGGGCTTTGCATGATCTATATTACAATTATTTTATCCTAACGGTACACAAGAAACCATCACTCACAGAAGTTACCATCTTGACCGGTTGATAAAACACTACATTTCTCTCAAAATCCATGTACTGCATTTTTGCATACTGGTGTTTTTTAATATTTCTACTGAAGTCAGTCAGCAAATGTCAAATCAAGTCTCTCTCCCTGAAAATGTGCGCAATTAATGAACAGAAATATACGGGGGTGAATAAGCAATGCAGAATCCACAGAAGTGGCCTTGGAGAAGAGCCACCAAGTATTAAAAACCTTGAAGGTTATGAAACATGATTATTTAAGTTGGTAAACATCAATTTCTGAAACCAAATGAGTAGTTAATGAGACGCTAAATATGTCATATTGTGCTATTAGCATCGCATTTACATGGAAAACAGTTTGCTAGTATCAAAAAGACAAGGCTCTGTTCACACTGAGAGGTCGTTCACACTGGACGAGGAGCTGTTCCTGTAATAAATGTACCTGGATCTGCTACACAAATACTTTTAAATGTAATTAGAAATGAATTTAAAAGAGATAAAAACTAGCGTGCGAGAAAAGAAAAGGAAAGAGAAATTAAAAAGAAAGATTAAACTACCTCCTGTACACTCAGGCCTTCTTTCTGCATGAAGTAGTGCTTTTTAAACTCGTAATAAGAGTTGTACTGGTGCCAGGACTGCAGGAAGTCAAACCTTTATGGTGAAGAAGACACACACACAGAGAGTGGTTTATAGTCATTACATATTACAGTAATTTAATAGGAGCAGTGAGACCGTCGTATCTGTAGGGATGACTGTAACAAGCAGGAGCATAATTGCTTACCGTGGGTCATTCTTGGCACGCACGCTGGTCTCAAATTTCACCCCGTTTCTGGCTACATATTCGGCTAGTTTGTCAATGACAGGTTGGATGTCAGGAGGCGGAGGGATGATGGCTGCAACAGGGGCGGCAGCGGCCACCACCGACGGGGCGACTGTGGTTTGAGGGGGCCGAGAACTGATGGATGAAAAGAAAAATAAAGACCCATATAGGATTTTTGAAATACTTCAATCTCTACAGAAAGCAAAAACAGAAACTTACCTGGAAGTTGGAGGGGCGACAGGAGCAGAATGGGAGAGCGGAGCAGCCGCAGGAGCTGACACCGTGACTGGACCTGCAGCAGGGGCTGATGGGATTACAGCTACAGGATCCAACAAAGGTGTGGTGCCAGGGGGAGGAGGTGGACAAGATGCAGGAGGAGCTGACATCATGGCAGGGGGCAGCGAGGTGTAATAGGCACTGGCATCAATCCCAGGCGGCGGTGGTGCAAGGCAATATGTACCATCAGGCAACATACAGTAGCCATAGTACATGGCTGTCACATTAGCTGTGTGAAATGCAGAAACACACACACACACACACACACACAAACACACACCACACAGCCTTCTTAAATATGATGCACGTAAAATAAGTGTCCCTAAACCTTTGAATGGTAACACACAGTAGTTCCACAATTTTTATAAATCATTATTATATCTCTGCCTCATTTTCTCTGCCCCATTTGCAATGTAAAGACGGAGCTTCATTTTGGTGATATATGCCGAAGCTCTGCATTAAACATTAGTCATTAATAGTATTTCTGCTTTGGTAATACGGCAAGAAAAGTACACGGAGGGAACTGCTGATGCAAATTAAGTATTAAAATAATCTACGTTTAGATCACTGTCCGCATAATTAAATTTCTTTTTCAAGTAGAAGATTAAAAGCGAGCGGAAGAGAAAAATCGCATTCGTTTGTTCTGCTCTACCACAAATAATTAGGATCAGACTGTCCTCATGTTGAGATGGCAAGCATGTAAAGACACAATTCTTGAAAAACACTTAATAAAGCCTAATTACAGTCAAGCGCTGCTCCTTTCCTTCAGTCAACTGTTACTGTGGCAAAAAAGAACCATTAAACAAAGCAGTTTAAGAAGAACGCAATGCAAACAGAGCCGCGAGTTCAAGCTCTGTTAACACAACAACCAAATCTGAAAATATCTCCTATGTGCACATTTTTTAGAGGCTTAAAGCTTTAGTTCACCAAAGAATACAAATCTGTCATTATTTTACTTACCCTCATACAGGTTTAGAACAACATGAGTGTAAGTAAATAAAAAATTTTACATTTTTGAGTGAACTATCCCTTTAAGTGTGCACAGAGGTGTTTAGACTTCATAAAGGTAAAGACATGAACCTGCAGCACTCTGACAATGATGAAAGTATAGAAAACAACATATATAAGCCATGTCCTGAGTACTCTTGAAGTCAGGGCTGTTCAGGACCTAGAAGAGACCAAGAGTCCTGCTCATTTGGGCGAGTTTAGCATTCTGTCTGACTGCAGCCACACGTCAAAGTGAGCTGAAAGAGAAGGGGAGAGGCGCTGGGAATCTGGACACAATTACATTTACTTCATGACTGACTGTGAATGTTTGAACGTGCATGGGAGTGTGGGGAGAAAGGAGCAAGAGAAACGGAGCACAAGAGTCAAACAGAAAATAGCAGAAAGACCAAGGGAAAGAAAAAAGAAAGAGCAGCAAACGAGATTCTTGGAGAAGAGAAGAGAAAGAAGGAGAGAGCGAGAGATGTGCGTGGCAAGTGTATCTCCAAAATTTTATTTGAGATGTGATTTAATGAAACAACTTTAAGATCAATATTACAAAGCAATACTATAAAACATATTTCATCTAGAGACTGTAGACTGTAGTAAGTGGGATGATGCAGTCAGCCAGTCCAGTCATTATTGCAAAACATACCCCTTGAGCAGCACACAGTACGGTAAAAAAAAAAAAAACAACTATATATATCGTACAGTATATGTCTTCGCTGTCGGGCGGAAACCTGGTATATCCATATTTCGTCATTTTTATTATTATAAATCCTTACTATTGATTAGCCTTGGCCTTTACGTAACTAAACTTGCGACTAAATCTTGTATCTCCAGTGGATCCTCAAACTGTCAGTAAAACAGTTTAACGTGTGTTCACGAGAGCACCACGACGCATGCATGTTGTTGACGAGAGCAGATGTTGTTGGAGATTTTTTTTTTTTTTTAAAGTGGTAAATTATGTTTTTGCTTTTTCGCAAACAAAGCACTTGTGTTGCTTCATAAAATTGAGTTTAAACCACTGGAGTCACATGGATTACTTTAATGATGTCTGTACTACCTTTCTGGGGCTTGAAAGTGGTGGTTGCGTAGGCTGTCAATGGAGGGATAGAAAATCTCAGATTTGATCAAAAAGATCTTCATTTGTTTTCCGTAGTTGAACAAAAGTCTGGAAGGCGCACGTTGATCGAATATCGACATTTTAATCAAAAAATCATACACTGATAGAAATAGGCCTGTTAAAATGATTGTATAATCATCTGAGTACATCACAACCATTTAACTGAATGACATCACTACCCCATTAAACCACAGCACAAATCTCATAACTAATAGGTCCTTCCTCCATCTCAAACTTCATTTTCAATGATGGGATCTAATCGTTTATGACGTCTCCCTGTGGAGATAAAAAGGTAGAGAGCTGTGAAAGATCCAGAGTCGGGCATCAGCTGCTGGATTTGACTCGAGCGCTATTTGTGAAAGATTAGCCAGAAGAATCAACACATAATCTTCAATGCCTGAGGGAACACGTCTCGAACGCAAACAAAATTATGCTTACTCTGGCAAATAAGTCTGAGTGAGTTCTCTTCAATGAATTCTACCCTGAATCTCACAAGTCACCTCAGAGAAGCTGTAACCCAGAATAATCCTAAGACTTAAACTGAGCATGTAAGTGTAATACAGAGGTTAACGGACACGTCCTAACAGGATGAGATGGGATTTGCAAAGAATAAACCGAATCTGACACTTGATTTTAACAAGTGAATTAAAAAAAACATCAACCATTTTCAACATTTATAATATTAAGACATGTTTCTTTAGCACCAAATCAGCATATTAGAAAGATGTCTGAAGGATCATTTGACACTGAAGACTGGAGAAATGACGCTGAAAATTCAGCTTTGCCATCACAGGAATTTTTATTTACATTTTAAATATATTCATCTAGGATTTTTACTGTATTTTTAATTAAATAAATAAGACAATAAGAGACATCTTTCAAAAAAAAAAAAAATCTTACAGACTTCAAACATTTTGAACAGTTCTGTATATAAACAGTATTACAGTGAGTGAGTTCATTCAAAAACCATTTCAACTGATTCAATGAGAAGGTAATCCGTTTTAGACCAGTGAGTTCATCTGTGACTCATTTGTGAGTGGTTTAATTCATTTCAAAGAACCGACTCAGAAGAGTCATTCAACTGTACGATAACAACCCAGATAAAACTATTCCTTTGCTGTACAGGAAATAATGTCAGAGTAGTTTAGTATGGTGTTCTATACCAATACTATATTAACCTAATTATGCAGATCCTCCTGTCAAGTTCTAACCAACGACACAATGACAATGGTTATCACAGTAAAACCACAAAGAAAAGTACTCTGAACAGTGAACACTAAAAAGACTCATTTTACAACACATCATGACTCATTATATAAAAACAGACAACGTAATCTGCTGGGATTGCGGTTTTGGCAGATGCTTAGTCCAGTAACTGAGCAGTTCAAAGGTCACACCTCCCTACTGTCAACATACTTAATAAACTGCATTAATCATGCGAGCTGAATGGATGTGGAACAACAAGGTCTACTGAACCCTAGCGAAACGAGTGTAATTGTTCTAGCGGTGTGAAGCGGACAGAATAGCCTGCTCTTTTCAGTAGAAGAGCGATGTCTTACTGGAGTAATGGGGAGGGCAAAGTTGGCACGGCGTGTGGTGTAGCGCCAGGGTGACTCACAGGCAATGAGCAGAGCATTCTGGGACAAACGAGCAGAACGGCGTGTGCGTAACGTAATAAATCTGAAGTCTGCCTAAGCGATGCCCACTGGCCGTAAATAAGGATTCCCAAGAAGGCTTGAGGTCAGCCAGCCGTGCACGTCTCTCAATCCCACTGAGAGTGCACTTCCATGAGTCTCATGACATCCCACCACCAGTTAACCAAAGGAATCTGTTTTTATGAAATGTTTTCTCCTTTTGTCGTACCACATGGTTGGAACTTGATAGCGACCAGTTTAAAATATCAAGCAGGGGAACTAATTCCAACTTGATTTGAGAAGAAAGGGAACAATGTTAAAACAAACTTCAAATTTAGTCCCAAACATCACTCAAAGACAAATACACAGCAAACCTCAGATACAGGCCAAAGCCTTGGAAAAATAACCCTCACATTTGCACAAAGATTATAGGATGACTGTGGTTAAGCCCACAGAACCTCTTTGTAATGCTGTTAATCCTAGAAAATACACATTTGCAGTCAAAGTAGCTTTTCTTTTGAGAAACTGGCCCACTGAAGCGCCTTCAGGCACTGTAATCCTGTGGCACTGTAATCCTGTGGCACTTCCCTCAAGAAACCAGTGGTGCTCTTTCAGTCAAGCTAATTAAGACAAATCAGCAGTCCCAGCTTGAGTGTTTCACCAGCTGAGCGCTAAATTCTCTATTTCCAATAAAAAGTGAACTGCTCGTTCCCCACAGTACCTTAAAACCTTGAGAGTTAAAGCAAGAGAACCAGCTAACAGCGAATGTAAGATTAAACGCCCTGGGACTCTGGAGGACAAAAACTTTATGTTATTCTCTTTGGTCAAAATAAATGCGCCGGTGCTTGTTGTCCTACTACCTTTAATCAGTTCAACATTGGGAACTGCCCAGCCAAATTACGAAGACAAGCAGCAGCTTCATTTTACCAAATAGCATTAGACAAGTAATTGTAAGCATAATTATGCCTGATTCATAATCAGGCATAAAAATTCATTTTTATGCCTGAAAGAAAGAATATTAATTCTTTATATTATAATATAATATAATTATATTATTATATTTTAGAATAACAAGAAAGAAAGAATATAAATTTTTGGGTGAACTATTCCTTTAACAGTAGCAACACTCATTGACTCACCCTCAAGTTCCAAACCTTTATGAAATTCTTTCTTCTGCTGAACACAAAAGAAGAGATTTTGAAGAATAAGGGTCACTAAACAGTTGGTGGGCCCCATTGACTTCCATAGTATGGAAACAAAATACTATGGAAGTCAATGGGGTAAATCAACTGTTTGGCTACTAACATTCTTCAAGATATCATCTTTTGTGTTCAGCAGAAAAAAGAAACTCATACAGGTTTGGAACAATTTGAGGGTGAGTCAATGATGACAGAATTATCCCTTTAACTAAAACTTCATTAATTGAAACAGAACCGACACATATATACATATACATACATGTATATAAAATATTAAATGAAAACTTTTACTTAAATTTGAGTGAAAATTAGAAATGTTGCCTTGGCAACTAACTAATGAAAAGTACTAAAAATTACAAAATAAAAATAATCATAAATAGATTTAAATATAAAAAAATATTAAATTACAAATAATTTAATCAATAATAATTAATATTACAATATAACAAAATTACTAAAAATGAAAGTCTAAAAATAAAAGCTAATTCAAAATAGTAATAAACACTACAATACTATGTAGTAGTACTACAATAATACTATAAAAATAAAATACTATGAATAATACTTAAACACCACTTATTATTAGAACTTACATTAACATATTTAGTGAGGGGCAAAATCAAAACAAGCTGAGAACGGTGTTGCTAAATGAATTCATTGCTGTTTTATCAGTAAATCAAACTTCAACTTCACATCTGTCCTCTTGGCAACAGCAAAAACAAAACAGCTATTTGTTTTTTAATAGATTTAAATCACAAAAGCAGATGCAAAAAAACTGTTTCTTTCCCATTATAATGAGCAATTCTATCCAGATTGCACAAATCTCTTTTTTGTGTCAGTGCCCTGTTGATTATTATAATAGTATGTCATAGTTTTGACGTCGCTCGATTGCCGCATACCGGGTACAACACTGCAAGCAAGTGCTGCAATTTCAATATCATTCCAAATTACCACCGATTACTTTTTGGTTTGCTTTTAAAATTGCATTGTTTGAGCATCAGGTGCACTCAGTTTGGCAGCAAGAACAGAAAGCACGCATCTGTGGATCAGACTGCTTAAAAACTCACTCATTAGAAGCAGATGTTATTACTGACAGACTTATAGACTAATTTGAGTGCCTTTGTTTCGCCATTGAAATAACACGCACAACGGACATGTCTATGATCCATTATGGTGCTCAACAGCTGCAAAAATCTGAGGATGTGTAGTGAGAATCAATTCAAGTGGTTGAAAGAAAAAAGCCTTTAAAGTTGTAAAGTTGTTGAATTAGAACTGACTGAAGATAAGGAGGGCAGTCTGCCTGTTTTAGTACTTAATTTAATGAACTTTGCTCGCATTGGAGGGTCAGCTTCATTGCCATGTTCACTCAAGGATGCCCTGAAAATCGATCATCCTAAAAATAATTCAAGATGTTAATGATTTGCCGCAGTCTTTAAAGAGCTGGCATTGTACTCCACTTCCATTAAAGATTCATCTCAAGAGGAAATACGTCTTTTTCATCAGAATGAGTCATGCCAAGTACTACCGACCACATCCAAAAAAGACAAACAGAACTCTATCATGCTGCAGGTTCAGTTTGTCTCAAGCTTTATGGTGCATTGTAAGTCTTAGCACACTGTAAATGTCAAGCCCATTTATGTTCACCATGTGTTAAAACACAAATCTGTTCTTTCAGTAGAACAACCAAAATGACTAACAGTATATGAGGCAGATAAATATTTTTATATAGCACTTTAGTAAAATGATGCTCAGTGTCAGGAAGTATCGCGTGCTATCAGCTCTCGCGATGTAACATATTCCTTTACGGCAACTGCACACATACACACAAGAACAAGGTATAGAGGGATGGAGTTTGTCACACTATCGTCATGGCTGAGCCGGCATATATGCAGAAAGCTAGGAAAGCATTGTCGGAGGAACAGAGAAAGAGGAAACGGCAGACTGACCGAGCGAGGAGTCGAACACAAGCATAGCATAATTTGCGGGTGTGTTATGTCCCCATTGAAACCTCTCGCGGCACGGATGTACCATTACAAACAAATAAAACATCTCCAGGTAACTCTAGTAGAGCATTCATTTCGTTTGTTTGTTAAATAAGAGGCGATCTGAAATGTGTTATTTTTTAAATCAAGTGACCAAAGTGCTCGTTGCCTCTGCGATCAGTGGTGCAGATAAGTTACAGTGTTCTGTTGTGACGCGCGCACTGTCTTCACCATAGACTGCACACGGAGGCGATGGTGAAATCACAAAACCTAATGCACAAAAAACATGTCCCTGCTTGAAATTCAACCACTAATAAACAATCGGTTTTGATGAGGAAAATAAACTATACTACTAGTACCGATTAGAACCCAGAACCTCTGACACACTTGGCAAAAGTTCTGCCTCTGGACCATTAAAGTTCATGGGATAATTGTCGGATCTATGCATTTAATCACGTGAAAATTCTCACCACTAACAACATATATTATATCTCATTAAACGACAAATTAAACACAATGTACTATTGTATACTATGTAATAGGCCATGTCACGCCCTGAGTGATTGGTATTTACGACAGTAACGTTAAATTCAAGTACTCAACAGCAACTCTAGGGGTCGCTGTTTGACAAAAACGGGATTCCTGCATAATGCCCCTTTAAAATAATGTATAGGCCACTTTTTACTGGTAACATAAGACATTTTGGCATTATCAGGACCCACAAATATTCCCTCATTGCATTATATAACATTATAGTAGTTTAATCTAGTACTGATATTAAATCTTTTTTCCTCACACAGTAATTTTCATTTTGGGTGAATTATACTCAATACAGATTGTCACCATCCACGACACATATTGCTGCATTTTTGTATTGCGATTGCGATATATTGTGACACGATATATTGTTATTAGGGCTGGGTAAAAAATATCGATTTCTCGATATTAATCGATTCTCATTTTTACGAACCGATATCGATTCTTAAATCTCAAGAATCGATTAGTCATCCTGTTTTCATTTGATGATCGCGTAGAACATTGTATCGTGCATCCCATCCAATAAATCGAAATAATCTTTGTGCTTTGTGACTATTAGTATGAAATAAAGTCTCAAATTTCGAATTACGTCCATTTTCTTACGAAATTCAAAAACATAAATACCGTTTTGGCGCTGTGGCGTGAGATCGCTTTGGCTCAGCTCCAGAGAAGCAGCAGCACGGAGCGCACATGATCTCATTCTCCTCTTCCGCCTTAATAATACCAGTTACAGCGCCAAATAAACATCAATGAGCATCTGAAAGTGTGTTAAAAGATAGAGTACAACTTCGAAATCCGTATCATGTAACGTGGTTTCGCTCAATCAGTGTTTCATCCGTGGAAAGACGTCAGTTAAACAGTAAGTAAACAATGGCATGTAACGTCACATTTACCTCAGAAAAAACATTAAACTTAGTAACTTAGTCAGTTAGTCAGCTAGAAAAAATAACTCTAGAAAGGAGAATGTTGCTAAATATATGCACTATATTACATATTCATTATAATTTTTAATGTTCTTCAATATTTAATGCATGTTTGAATAAATCTGGCAAGTTTTTATGACAGCCACCATTTAAATGTTTATATTTCATATAACTTTCTTATTATAAAAATAAATAAGTGTAATTTAAGTGTTTGTATAGCTACAAATCATTTTTACCTTCAAAATTATAGTAGGCTAATGAAGCCTAGTAGGCTACAACTGACTCCCATAGTTTACAGCATTAGTTAAGAGATTTGTTTTCCTTGAAAAAAATTGCCATGTATTGTACCTGATATCCAAAATAATCAATATTGAATCGAAATCGAATCGAATTGCAAGCTTGTGAATCGAAATCGAATCGAATTGTGAAATTTGTGTCAATACCCAGCCCTAATTGTTATACCCCTAGTTATTATTATTATAAACAACAATAATAATAATAAATGCATATCATGATTTTGTATTCATTTTTTTCATTAATTGTGAAGCCCAAAGCTCTTGTAACTTCTAAAAAGCTATTCCTTTTGTTTAACCATATAGATGTTGATGTGGCATCATACTCACGGTCGGAGCTGTATTCCATCTGTGTGGCTACTGCCGGCGGCTGATGCTCTTCCTCTGCTTTGGTCGCTATCGCCACAGCACCATTATTCTCCTGTTTGGCTTTTCGAACAAGCGCTGCCAATGGGTGATCTGGATCAATGACCTGCAGAGGCTATGACACATGAAAACATGGTCAATGGGCTGTGTACTACTTTCCTCAGTATGTATAAATATATCCCACCCAGAAAATGTGTGTAAAGCTGTTTAAACAAAACAGAAAAGATGTATTTGCGATTTTGCATGTAACCATACAATTGAGTTAAGTCAACAAATCAGGTTATAAAACTAGCCAGTATTTTATGTTTCCCCTTGGAAGCAATTCACTGGAGCACATTGTTTTGTAGTTATTTCACGTGGCTGTGTGGCAGATCCTTTCAAACGTCTTGCAGAGTTTGGCTGCATTTAATTATTTTCCTTGTCCATGTGAGACACCGCTCCAGTTGTGTATAAGGTAGCCAGTCTAACAATGTAAGAAAAAGATGTCTAACATACTGGGACGTCCATATTAACCAAAGATTTCAAGTCTGCACTCGTCTCTCCTCAGTACTTCCTGCCACTGGATGTCACTCCATGCTTTATAGACTTTGGAACGCTGTCATCACTTCTGCTTGTTGCAGTCCTGCATGAACGGATCCTTTCCCTACCCGGCGAGACCACTTCTTTTTAGACAAAGTGCTGAAAACGCACTTTACTGGAATCCCTTCTGTCCTCTAAGGAGGTGACCTTTTAAGTACTGTTCAACAGATGCAGACAGCTTCTAGTCTACACATGTCTGCACCGTACTATGACAAAAAATCTTAAAAATCCAGTTTGCTTGACTGTTGGCTCACTGAATAACAAACATATATTTTAAGAAACAACAGGAGGGTGAGTAAGCAATGACAGCATTTTCATTTTTGCCTGAACCATTTCTTCAACACAAGCGTATTCAGCTGAATCTGCAGTACAACTTTTCACCACTAGAGGTGCTATCTTACAAGTGTGAGCTCTTGAATACTCACATGAGCAGAAATGATTCCTCAAAGGCTCATATTTCAAGCTTCCAATAAATGAGCTCTCTGGGTAAAAGGTTCTATCCTGTGTGTACGAAATTGCCTCCATTTTTAATACTTCAAAACATACAGACTAAAAAAAAATGTAAGAGAAAGGACAAAATTATAATAATAGGTATAAGGTAAAGCTATAATGCTATAAGCTATATGTTTTCATGCCTTACAAAAACTAAACATCTGGTTTGCTGTGATGGATTGAACATAGTGCAAACTCTAATGATTTAAATACGTCAAGGAAGTCATTTAGCTGGCTTACATAAATGAGGTCTTGTGGAAATTGTGAGAATGATTTGTGATAGTCTTGGACGTATAATTTAAAATGAGGTGAAATTATAAACAAACCACCATTTGCCATAATTTTTCATAATAAACCTAATAAATGTAGATGTTATAACTTTTAATGTGAATTATATTATATAACATTATGACAACTTCTATATAACTGCAATTTCATTACATAAATTTAAATAAATGTAATTGCATTGCATAAATGTAATTATAGTGAGCAATTATTAGCAATGTGTGCAATTTATTATTTATTATCGATTATTTTCAAATGCCCTGCAAACTTAATAATGCTGCTTTCGTGATTAGCCTTTTACTAAAACAGAAAAGTTTTTCCTTTGCATTTTTCGCGTACTGACGACAACGTTGTCAAAACGATCCCCGTTCACGCGGAATCCGCAAAAACAACTAAAACCGCTGTATTATGCTGTCAGGCCAGTAGTTAACAATGCCACTTTGTAAAGAAACACTATTAAAGACTAAACATGTAATATGCATGCACATGGCGTCACCGTTTTCACAAATTCGCAATTTTGTAGTTAACACAGAGACAATAACGGTACCGTTTTCAAAAACTTGCACTTTAAATCCAATATTCAAAAGTTTGCGTTTTCCGGCCCCCAAAATGCCGCTGTCATGTAAATGAATGGCCAAAACGCATACGTTTTCAGTATTTAGTTGAATAAGGTGTTGGTGTAGTGTCGTTTTTTTGTTTAAAACCGCCCCCAAGAATGCATGACTAGTTACCGGAGCTGCTATTAAGTTATCAATCCACCATAACATGTGGGTGGCATTAATCCTATATTCTGGAAGAACCAGAACACACAGGTTGACTAAGCCACAGAAAAACATGACACACCGAGGGATCTCAAGCATAAGACCTGAGATGAATGTTCAACAGAAAACGTAGTTTTATCATTTCTGACAAGTCTGGCAGTATTTGACAGTAATAACCATGAATGAGCTCCTTTAAATAAATTAGACAAGTATTGCAAAAGTTAAAGTTCATGATTGAAAAGCCAACTTATACCATCAAGCCAAAAGCAGAAGACTTTTATTACTATTATAAACCAAATCAGACAACATTAGTTTATTTTACAAGATTTTATCTCCAATGTCTCTCTGTGCCACTCTCTAAAAATGACGGAGCATCTCAGATTAAACATACAGAATATTAGATGAAGAACTCAAAGCTATAACCATCTGATGAGATATCCTTATTTGAACAAATATATAAAAAGGGAACACTTTGATGTCAGATCCTTTCATATCAGGCCCAGTTCTGCCAAAAAATACAACAACTTAAGAGCAATCTGACACTAATTTTGAAATGTATGGCTTTCAACACTTATCAATTCAATTAGAAAATAATGGTAACCACCTATTTAACTGGGTTAACTGATTGCAAATAAATGCGTTTAAGCACAGTGTGCATAGCAAAGGGCTAAATTGCATGTCATTGCTGTTCTAGTTATGAACACGCATTTTACAATATTTGATACAAAGGTGCAAGGTACATAATAAGTCTGAAAATGTCAAAAGCATGTATTAATATTTCTAAGCAGCATGGGGTATGTTTGAAGTCATACCTTGATTATTTCCTCCAGACGAGAACACTTCTTGGATGCAAACAAACTCGGGTGCAGGTAGTTTCCATCCCCATCATCATCATCAGAATCATCTGACTTTGATTCTGTTTTAAAAAAGGACCAATTGTTTGGCTTGTTAACTGACTTCAGAAATGTCACATTTTTTCAGATGTTCATTATTTTAAAAACAATTGACTCTTGGTAATTTTTTTAATACATGCAAAATGAGAGAAATGCACCCAGAGAAATGAAATTAATTAATTTAAGTCAATATCAAACTGAATTCGCAACCCATTTCATTTGTATAATGGTGATATATACACCATTCAAAAGTTTGGGGTTGGTTAGGTTTTTTTGGTTTGTTTATAATGATACGCACCAATGAATTGTGGGGAAAAAAGGACAATGTGTATAAATATAAGGGGTCAGAATTTCTAGTTGACTTCAACAAATGCTTAAAAACAAAAGGACAACCTAATAAACTGTAACACATGAAAAACTTACCCTGTTGCTGGTCCTGCTTGCCCTCTGAGGCCGGTGTGTATCTCCCCTCCTTCATAGCTCGTAAAATGTGTTTGTAGTAAGGGTTCAGGTAGTGGTCGAACCGCAGGAAATCAAACTGGGAGTTCCCAGACTGCTTTGCCTTCAGCACAATTTCAAATTGGGCCCCCTGCTTGCATACGAAGTTGGCGGTGCGCTCAATAATAGCATGCGTCTTGGTGGTCGCAGGCTGAAATAAATGGCAAAAAAAATGGGGTAAACAAGACTGAAATTATGAAAAAGCTTATAAGAGAATATATGCCATTATACACAAATGTTTTATATAAATAAAGATTCATTAGAAAATTTGTATAGGGTAAAACTGGTAAAGAACATTTATCATCAATGGCTTCAGGCGCAAGATTTTCTAGATTCTGCAGTTCAACACACAAACAATTGATGTGTGAGTGTGGGCCGGCGCTTCATGAATCTAACCAGGGACGTCATTAATTCATTTCCAGCTACACACACAGATTTAAAATAGTCACAAATCTTTCAAGCTGCAGACAAAATCATATTCATGTGCTGAACTGATTTATGGCAATGCCATATTTTAAATGACAAATGGTTCCAATAGTGTCACAGTTGTGAAAATGACACACATCCCTCATTAGAGGGAAGTATGAATATTGCATGAGAACTTTTCAAAGGGCTATACTTTGGCTCCAATGTCCAGGTAAACAGAGAATCTATTGCTTTCAAAGCCCCAGAGACCACGAGACTCAAATAATGACTTGCTAATTTGAAGATAAACAACCCAACGTTTGTCTTCAAAATCGGATTCTTTTGTTGCTTCAAGCTATGTGCTGTACAATAAGCAAGGTAATCAGAGCAGCTGAAGATTAATAATTTACAAGGCTCCGTCAAAAAACCTCACAGACTTGAAACTAATTGGGGTTTTCAAGCCTAAGAAACTGAAGGCTTCCACTTATATTCCAACCTCGAGACAAATATCACTCCCACTAACAAAGAAAGAACAGGTTAGGGTTGTTGTTTTCACAACAAGTGGCTTATGTTGCTAAGTTTCCAGTAGGCCTTGGTAGGAAAGTGCAGACAAATCCTTGGTTTAAGAGGATAAAGGAGGGGCATTGAGCTTCCTGAGCTTTTAGAGAAGAATAATTTGGTTGGATCAACTTTCTTTAAGCTACAAGGGCTGTAAAAAAATCATCAGTGATTGTATATGGCCCTGAAACGAGGGATCCTGCAGTGATAAAAGCCCATATCGACGTTAGCATCCCACCATGCGCACAGGTTATACAAAGGAAGATCTTTATAGCTCAAATCAAATCAGAATCTTCTGAATGGAAAAGAACAGAGAATAAAGTCTTTATTTGCTAGATAGTCATAAATGGCCTCTTGCCGAGTGCAAAGCTACACATTTTCGGTTTAAGTTAACAGACATCCAACAACAGAAAACCAAATCAAGTACATATTTAATCAAAGTAGGTAATGGTGATTATAAGTAGGAATGCACAATATATTGGTCCCATATTGATTATCTGCAAATATTAGAGACTTTTATTTATTTTATTTTACTTATTTTATCTGCATCGTCATTGTTCAATAATTATATAAATAATTGAATAAATAATTTTAGTATTTCATATATTTTATTAGATATTTCCCCAATGTTAATGTAAATTTTATTTTACTAACTATATGTAATATTTATCAAATCTATACATGAATATCCATTTCAAGCTGTACGTTATAACATTGTGATGCCTAAATTCACTTGTAGCATTTAAAATCGAAGTTAATTTTTAAAGCACTTTTAACAATAATGCTATATTTAATCTTTAGCAAATCTCCAAATGAATATCCATTTTAATGTTGTACAGTATACTATTGTGCTGCTAAAATTCACTTATAACAATAATTGATTTTAATTTTTGGTGTTGTATTGTTGAATTTTTATTTATTTAGACATAATAGTACAGAAAAGCCATAGGCCATTTATCTATTAAAGGCCATAACAAGTAAATAAATACTATCTTATTGGTTTCAGAATTTTAATATTGTTGAATTCCCAAGTAAACTTTGCAAAATAGGTATGGTTCCTAATCTGTTTACCAGCTCTACATCTGGAGGGATGAGGAGGCCAGGGGGCGCCACAAACGGCTCCTCACTCTCTTCCTCCGCCTGCTCTTGATCTAAGAGAAGGGCAAAAGTGAGGGAAAAACAGAATGAACAGACGAAATCAGATCGGCAAGGCAGAAGCAGCATAAAATAATCAGAGGTGCAAGAGGGGGAGGAAAAAAAAACACAGATGCAACTATGAAGCCTCTTTAAGTACGGGCACTTTAAAAGAACTGGAGGCTCTTTAAGTTTCATTTTGAGTTACTCTAACTTTCTGAGAGATCACAAGCCCTGTCATCTCTGTTTATCGCTGCTGCCTCCGTGCACTCTTCAACCCTCGGCCTCCATGAATTGGCCAGGACAGGTTAAGACCAAATTAAATTGTTATGCTGAATTCAGTGTGAACGGACATGGAGCCTCGAGATGGAAATACATTGCTGGTGCAATAATGTGCAAGAGCCAAAGATATTGTTGAAGATAAACCTAGTTGTTACAAGTGGCACATTAACTAATCAAACAGCCCTTCTAAACCTATCCAACAAATAGTCAGCTGTCATGTGGGCTTAACGTTTTTACGTTGTTGATTACAAAAGACAACACAGCAATTGCAGCATCTCACATAGTCTCACAAAGCTAGATCTTAGAGTAGACGGCATAAGGTCTGGTCAACAGTGCAGATTATTTTGGCCAAGAGCCACCCGCACAATGAGAACAACATGTAAATGACTGGCCACAATTTCTTTTGTTTTTATGTTTAGATCATCATACCATAATTAGATACACTGCCATTAAAACAAGGCGT
Source organism: Tiaroga cobitis (assembly GCA_030578255.1). NCBI lineage: Eukaryota > Metazoa > Chordata > Actinopteri > Cypriniformes > Leuciscidae > Tiaroga > Tiaroga cobitis. The sequence goes on along the minus strand of CM060611.1, from coordinate 27,888,705 downwards.
TTCTTTGAACAGAAAACACTGGAGAACTAGATGAAAATTTATATAAAAAGTAACAAGCACAGGAAATATCATAGATATAACTCAAAAAACAAAACAAAAAATGCTGCTCTGCTCATGGATATCAGGTTCTTGTATCTAAATTCCTTAACCAAAAATTCTAATATCTTTCTAATATAAGACGCCATTAAACTGGCAAATCAACTAAATGATTTCACCTTCACAGGGGCTTGGTCTATAAACCCGCACCTAGATGCTCAAAACTTGATTAAGTTAAAAACTCCTCTAGTAATATTCAACTACAATCACAAAAATCTTTTTTTTTTTTTTTTATACTTTAGAATTTCTTGCAACTAGGCACTGGTACCCTGTAAACATGACTTTATTTCCATCTGAACTGATAAAAAAAAAAAAAAAATCCTGTGGGCCCTTATTTTTGGAAGTTGTGTAAAGCCAACCGATCAGATCACAGCCTGCGACATTGAGAAAGTACTTTCCAATTTTGAGGGCAATATCAAGACGGTAAAGGACTGTGGGCCGTGATGTCTGAGGCTGATAATCGCGAACAATCTTACTCTGATGAGGGGGGGAAAATGCTGTCTGGCTTCCAGTTCAGCTCATACAATGATGACTTCATCAGTCACAGTGAGAAAAAGAAATCAATGACACTAGTTGACTGTGTGTGTGTGTGTGTGTGTGTGTGTGTGTGTGTGTGTGTGTGTGCGTGGATAAGGACTGTGCGCCAATAGGCCAAGTGTTTTCTTCTCTACAGAGTACTGTTGCAAGCAGGTGTGAATGAGGATTACAAAAGCATCAAGGGTGATTACTGTTTGTTTTAGAATCTCATTTGTCACTGAATGTCCGCTCGAGACGAGCTTTGAGGACCCAAACTAATTCTAGGCTTCAGTGTTTATAAAGCAATAAGCCATGGAGTGCTATGTTTTTTGCTAAAACTCTTTAGTGCTGAACCGCTGGACCTTGCTCGTCATTAACAGTCTCTGCATATCCACTGCTTGCCACGCTAATTTTCTTTAAAAAACATTGAGCTTTTCAGTGCCTTGAGGCTCAAAAACTTATTTGACCTAAGGGAAATGGCCTCATTTCATCCCGGAGCATTTTGAAGTTCGTAGGCTAAAGTATGTCTGAGAAGAACAGAAACTTGTCACAGAAACCAAATCTCCTCAGGCAGACTCAAGCAGCAGTTCAAAGTAAGTATGTGGTTTTTGAAGTTGTGTGGTTTCTAGACTTGTACGGTTCCCACCTGCTTCTCTGTTGGCCTCCTCTTCCTCAGTGGGCTGGGAGGGGTCGTAGTAGTCCGCACTGTAACGGAAGGCCACTGCGCTGTAGGTGCCTTCATCGGCCAAAGCTTCGCTCAGCCTTTTATACTCCTCCTCTGCAAACAGAACAAAAGATTCTCATGAACAAAACAACTTAACTTCTGCAATTGTTCTTCACAATTTTAAAGCTGATTCACATTGCCTCAAAATTTGAACATTCTAATGTTGGGGCTAAAACACTGATCCAACAAATCATTATTTGACTAGCCTTAACTCAGACAGAAATGCTTAACTTTCTAAACTATTTTTCTATCTTTAGGTGTGCTATCTATTTTTAGTTGACATACACTGTTCAAAGGTTGGGTAAGGTATTGTTAATGCTTTTGAAATAAGTATTTTATGATAACAGAGGTTAGAAACTAAAGGTATAAAAATAATATGTAATTTATTTCATGTGATGGCAATGCTGAATTTTCAATTCTTCAATCCTTCAGTCTTCAGTGTCACGTAATTTTTCAGAAATCATTCTAATATGCAACTTTGTTGCTCAAGAAACATTTCTTATCAATGTTGAAAACCGTTGTGCTACTTAATATTTTTGTGAAAACCATGATAAATTTTTTTCAGGAGTTTTTGCTGAATAGAAATATCAAAAGAACAGTTTATTTGACATTGATTTATTTATTTAACAGATATCTTTTATAACATTATAAAATGTTTTTACTACAACTTTTGGCAATTTGATGCGGCTAAATAAAAGTATTAATTTCTGAGCCTAAACTTTTCAGTAGAGTTAACTTAAATAAAATAAAAGCACTTAAATAATTTTTCTTTTTTAAGAAAATTAGCAATAAACGTTCACTTACTTGGATAATAATAATGAGTTCTTTAATTTCGCTGCACCATTCCATTAAACGTATAATGGGCCGTTTACACTACACTTGTGACTTTTGCAACTAAAAACGGAATCATTTTACACGACAACAGCGTTTTTGGGGCCTGAAAACACAACATTTTGAAAACTGGTTTCAAAGGGCAAGTTTTTAAAACAATGGTGTTATTGTCTTTTGTAAACTTGCGAATTTGTGAAAACGAAGACGTCACATGGATGCAGATTACATGTTCAGTCTATAGGCATGTAGCATTTCTTTACAAAGTGACATACTGCCCTGGCATGCATAATACATCGTTTTTAGATGTTTTTGCTGATCCATGTGAAAGGGAATCATTTTGACAAAGTTGTCGTATATACAAGAAAAATGCACAGGAAAACTTTTCCATTTTTAGTACATTGTTGTCATGTAAATGTACCCTCAGACTTGTCTTTTTTACATGTAGATCAGGGGTGAAAAACTCAGTTTCTAAAGGGAACTGCCCTGCAGAGTTTAGCTTCAACCCTAATTAAACGCACCAGATCCAGCTCAACAAGTCCTTCAGGCTTATTTGAAAACAACAGATATGTGTGGTGGAGCAGGGTTGGAACTAAACAACTAAACTAAACATATGATGGTATTTTGATAATGGTATGATGAGAACTTGAACTTATAACATGTGTAAAGGAGTCAAAACAATGCCAGGAATTCGTCTGTCAAACACACAAATGAAGGTCTGCTGCAATAGACACGGTTCTGAGGCATCATCGTGACTATGACGAGTACATGTACCGTTTTTGGTTTGTTTCATGTCTTTGGTTCGTGTTACGTTCCCTCAACGCACAAAGAAGCTGATGAGTTGTTTCAGGTGATTTAATTAGTGAGACATCTAAAACATTCTGGTAAGAGGATCCCCAGGCCTGTAGTTGAGAAAAACTGATCTATAGCCAACTTTATCCTGCAAATGCAGCACAGAAACTGTATTGATTCTCATGCAAAGTTGAAAGAAAACAAAGTGTGTGCTGATGACAGTGCAGTGGCAAAGCAACTCTGTTGCTGCATTTAATGTAAAGTCTAAAACATACACTCACCTAAACACAGTTTACCTAAAACTAGTCTCAGCCTCAGACGTCACGCCCACGGAACGTTGGCTAAACGTCTGATGCATATGGTACACTTAACTGGAAACACTTCAGGAATGTCGAAGTCGTCATCTGATTGGTTGAATTTTATCGGATTTCCGGGGGGCGCAAGTGTCGCGTTTATTTTCGGTCCGCCGGGAAACAAAGCGCAGACGTGTGATTGCGGAAGAAAAACTGTTGTGTTTACATGAGTGACAATGAGCATTTATCAAGATCAGCTAAACGTAGAATTCTCAAAAGTATGCGAGGTTCACGGGAAAGACTCTTGAAGTTTTCTTCTCCTTCTTTGATTTTCTATGCTGACTGACTTGTTGCACGCAGGTCTGTTGTTGTGGGAACATTTCCACGCACCGAAACGTGACGCTGAACGAAACGAACTGTAATTGGTTGTTTTACATGTCGGTCAAACGGCCTTATGGGCGGGCCTTGGCCAAAGAAAGCTGCTATGAATTCCAGACCTTCAGCCGTCAGTCTGAACGTCTGGCTACGCGAGACTAACCTAAAACTGACCTTCTGGAAACACAGTCTACAAAGAAACATATATTCATACCAATCTGCACCTCCAAACAGCCACAGTTTGTTCTCATCTTTAACAATCTCACTACAGAATCACAACTACTAAAACTGCAATTGAGCAAAAGGACAGTTCAACATTAAACAATCAAAATGCTTTATTACAGTTTACAGGATGTTAATGTAGACAGATTGATAAAAGTTTAATGAGGTTAGGTCTCATCCAAAGGGCAAACACCATCAGCAAAGGACATCATAATTCACTCCCACTTTCTGCGCACCTCTGTTTAAAGATGGTTAAACTGCGTATTGAGCTAAGGAACATTACTTTTGAACCTTGTGATGCATAAACCAAATTATTATAGTGTGCTATAATATTAGCTACACTTGATTCGTCAGCATAGCACGAAGACTAACTACCGGTAGTTACGAAACAACATTCTGAAAATGTTAAACATTCCAACAGAAGTGAAAAAAAAACGGCTTTAAAATGTGATTTGGAAAAGCACTTGTAAAATAGCTTATACACATACATACATAGAGTTTAATGACATTTTTTGGATGATATTTCAGTACATCCGAAGCAATATATAGCTTATTGCTTATAACACATATTTGATGATTTAAGCAGTCTTGTGTTAATCAGGTTAGGTGTTACTAGGGTTGCACAGTATACCGGTACTGAAAAAATATCAGTATATTATATTTCAAATGGTGCAATATCATGACTTTGCTCATTTTGGTACTTGATACGCTGCTGTTCCGAAGTTCATCACTATGTGACAGTGTTATACAAACTGATGAGAAACTGGCAAATGTGACAACAGAGAAACAAGATGGATCAAACAAATAAATCTCACTCTTCATAATAATTGTGATGATGATATAAAATTTGAGAATATCATGAATATCAATATAATGTTAATTCTTCCATGTGTATTTGTGCAAACGCTCTGTGAAGAGCAGAGTTTGCAGCGTTGAGCATTGTAGCCAATCACAGACATACCTGTTAAGCATGTGAACGTATTGGCCAATCAGAGGTGTTTATTTAGTCAGAAGCTGCTTATCACAGCTAAAAACGTTGTATATTTGTTTAGAGGAAGCTCATGGAGTTCAGCACGTTTGTGAATCATTTAATTATATATATATATAAAAAAACATCACAATGTAAATAAGAGATTCATTGTGCAGTGTTGTCAGCTTCATTGATTAAGACAGGAGTTTAGGAGCGCTGAGATTCAGTGATTGTACTGGGAGCCCTCTTTGCTTGCTTTTTGTATACAATATGCATGGATCATGCTGCTAACTGCCCATTGCAAAGTTTCTGAAATGACAGCCTTATTTAAATGCGGGAATCTGAAACTGTTAACACAAGCCGCATTTCCATTACAGATTTGCGCAAAACTTTTGCGACATTTTCTAAATGTCGATAAACAACCTACAAAATGACGCCGTTTCCATTAACTGATGTTATGCGTCTGAAAAGTTTAATTTTTGTTGCAACCGATACTGGTATGGGTTTAGATAAATCACACCCATCGTACCAAAGCCAAAATTATGGTATCGAGCCAACCCTAGGCATTACATTAATGCACTTCATTGAATTAACAGTTTAATTGCTGGGTGTAGTCAAGTGACAAACTTGATTTTGAACAACATTCTACTTGAACATAAACATTCCAGAACAAGCTTTAACAAACACATAAAAACAAAAACCAGGAGCCAGTCTGGTGACCTAGTATAACCCAACAAGAACACTTTGACATTCTGCAACAACTTATTTTATTTATTCTAAAAAACAAACCATGGCAATTTAATGCTCTTCACACAAACAATCCTAACCAAGTACCTTTCACTATTCATGAAACGTAATACAATCAAAAAGATATTAGAGGAATGCACTTGAAGCCTGACTGCACAAGTCGATAACCATGAAAAGCATGATTTACTGAAGAGCGCTGTTTGTCCACTTAGACGAAACAAGCTAGATTAATTATTCCAACTGAAAAGGTCAACAAAAAAGTGCTGCTATAAAATGGTCTCTTCATGCTTTTCTACTTTTATATATGCATCCCAATGAAAAACCTCACAGGGACAAGAAAACATAAAATATGTTGTGGTTTCAGAACATGTAGAGCTAACAGAAAAAGTATATAGTTTACGAGTTAATAAAATAGCACAAAAAAAATGCATTCAATTGGGTAAAGTGTGGTCCAAAGGTCTGAAACCGCTTGTGAAAAAGCTATTCTGTATTTTTCTAACTGATTAGGTTGTTTGTTTGTTTGTTTGTTTTTGCCATCACATTATCAGCATTTGAGTATATTTTAATAAATGATTATTATATTTACAAAATAATTATATATACACTACCATACAAAAGTTTGAGGTCACATTTTTTTTAATGTTTTTAAAAGAAGTCTCTTATGCTCACCAAGGCTGCATTTATTTGGTCAAAAATACAGTTAAAACAGCAATATCATGTAATCATCAATTTAAATGTTTTCTATTTTAATATATTTTAAAATGTTATTTATTCCTGTGATGGCAAAGCTGAATTTTTAGCATCATTACTTATGGAAGTAAAATAATGCCAAATGTTTTTGAAACATAAAGCCTGTTGAATTGTACTACTTGAAAAAAATATGCATTGCATTAACCCTGCTTGTATTTTAACCAGTGCTGTCAAACGATTAAAATATTTAATCGCGATTAATCGCATTAATGTCATAGTTAACTTGCGATTAATCGCAATTATTTTTAGCTATTCTAAATGTCTCTTGATTTTCTTTTTGTCCCATTATTTTGTCTCATTTTAATGCTCTCAACATGGAAAAGTGGATCGGCTTGCTTTGTGCAAATGTTTTTTATTGAAAACAACATTGACATACTGTGTGTTCAATTTCACACTAACATTCTCACTTGGAGCAAATAATCTCTCAATGTAATAAATGTCCATTAATAAAAGGGTGAAAGAAATACTGACGAGGTCCTGATATTGACGAGGGGGCGGAGAATTCGCATCAGCTGTGTGTGTGTGTGTGTGTGAGTGTGTGTGTGCCTGGCCATCAAGTGGTATTTCAGACTGGACGCGCTGCGATGATGATAGCTCAGTTCACAACGACAAAACACACAGATCACTTTGGTCTTGTCAATGGAACCATTTGACAACTTTTTAAAAGTAAACTTTCCATTCAAAATCTTATTGGCATCCATTTCGCCGTCTCGCGCTCGTCATCCACTCAAAACTTAACGTTAACCTACTATTTGGCCGGCTCGCAAACCCAAACAAGTGTGTGCGGCGCGCCTGTTGTTTTGTTTCCGGTCTAGCTAGATCCGCTTGCGCTTTGGTCGACGAAGCAACAAAACGTCCTTGTGCGGCGCAAGCCATTGAAATGAATGGGTTTCATAGCGCAGCGCCGCACATGCCGCGTCCTGTTGTAACAGCATGTGAAAAAAACTACAAAGTTTGCTAGGCCAAAAAGGCCGTTAATCGCGCGATAAAAAAAATTGACGCCGTTAAAATGGGTTTGCGTTAACGCCGTTAATAACGCGTTTAACTGACAGCCCTAATTTTAACGCATTGTATTTTTAGGGCTTGCAGTTTTATGGGCTGAAAATTAGCATGGTTGAATATTTAAGCTGTGAATATCTCAATTCAAAACATTTCAAACACATTTTCATTAGTAAAATTTCAATAATCCATATTCACCTTTCATATTTCACTTCCAAAATATTCAAACTGATTAAAAATGCAACCTATAATATTCAACAGGCGGTTTTCGGTCAATTTTATTTCGCTTCCACAAATTCAGTGGTTCAAATTCGACAGTAAATTCAACGTTGACATCCAGGAACTGCAGGAAAAGCAGTAGATTACCGAGCAGAATCTCCATCTGCTGTTAGTCGACCTCACCAGCAGGGGGTGCAAGCGCGAAGACCAGAGCAACAGTTAGAGCAAGCCATTCATTCATAAAAACTCATTTATAACAATTGAGCATGCATTAAGTTTTTTGTGATGATTATCTGGGTCCGTATTAGGGCTGAGCAATTTTATCGATTCTGTGATATAAATCGATATTTTTTTCCCCAAGAAAGTAAATGGTAAATGGACTGTATTTATATAGCGGTTTCACAGACCCAATGGCCACCAAAGCGCTTTACAGTTTGCCTCACATTCACCCATTCATACACTCATTCATTCACTGACGGCGGTGTCAGCCATACAAGGTGTCATCCAGCTCGTCGGGAGCAGCTGGGGTTAGGTGTCTTGCTCATGGACACCTCGACACTTGGCCAGGTGGAACCGGGGATTGAACCACCAACCTTCTGGTTTGTAGACAACCTACATGAAGCACTGCCGCCCCAGTGGCTCAGAAAGTATAGCTTTCTAAGCCGCGAGTATCAATACACAAGTCCCATTCAAATCCACCCCGTGTTTAACTTAGCTCGTCAAGGGGCCGTTCACATATCGTGTCTTTTGCACGCTCAAGTTCGTTATTTAAAATGTAGGCGCGCAGCAAGCGCGCTCATAATTAAAGCGACGCGCTAATTTTTCCCAGGCGCAGCGAGATGAAACACCTCAACTTTTGAGCAAGCGCACCGCAGTTCATGTGACAAGAACCAACCATCAGATTCACCCTTTCCGTAACAACATTGTAAGCTCGGTCAACATGAAGGATGGGGTGCACCCAAACACTACAGGTGTTTTTCTCTTCTCCGTAGATAAATCTTGTAGCAGAGCTACAGCAAGTGTTTTTCGGTGGTGGAAATCATTAGGTACTAAAAATTTGTTGTAGTGGAGCGCAGAGTTCATGGTTGCTTAGCAACGACAGACGCCACGGAAAAATCGGACCTAATTTTACTATTAATAATAAAAGATAAGCTAATGTGCATTGTAAATGTCCATAAATGATCTTTTTTGACTAATTCTTTTTATAAAAATGATTTAAAGTCTGAAATCTGTCTGAAGGTTTATCTTTTTATAAAACCTTTTTAACTCTCCACTGTTAATTGCAATACTGCACTTTATTTACTTTTCAAAGGCTTGTAAGGTACAGTTACAGGTACACATCTTTGATTAATTTTGTCCAGCATTTGCAAGCTGTAGCTCTGTCCAGTCAGAGACATATATTGTGTAATTGACGTTTTTAGTTTTCAGTTCAATTAATTCAATCCAAGTAAATGGAACACTCACAAGATGTCACCAAAATCACTCTGTCCCCTTTAAATCTTTCAGAAAATGATGTAAGCGTATCGAATTATATCGAATCGTATCGTTGGCTGAATATCGTGATATATATCGTATCGTGAGCTGAATATCGTGTATCGTATCGTGAGATTAGTGTATCGCTACAGCCCTAGTCCGTATATATGCAGAAAAGATGATAAAGGCACAAAAGCTGTTTTTATGTTTCATTCATTAACTTCATTGTTACTTCTCTGTGTAGCCTTACATGTTATCAGCTTTTTCTACCATGAACGGGATTATAATCGGTTTCCGTCAATACCTCATCATACTCAGGGATTACCCTTCCGTCGGGACAAAGCGCTTAACGTAGCTTAATGGACTAATACAGTGATATAAAAGACCAAACTCGCACCTTTTTGGGAAAGTATGCCTACATACATGTACTGCATTAGATTAAACTGGGAAGGGTCATAGCACTTTCATATTGTTGACCTATATTGTTTGTTTAACTGTAAGTCGCTTTGGATAAAAGCGTCTGCTAAATGACTAAATGTAAAATTGGCTTGACATTCGCACATTTAGGGACCGTCTCTAAAGTAACATTGGTATAAATTGCGCATTATGCCCGACACCTACATGAACGTTTTACAGTTGGTTTTATGACTGTAAGCCGTTCTCTTCAAATGCTATTGAAGTTAGAAACGTGTATACCAATGTCGTATGTAACTTTAGAGACGGTCCCTAAATGTGCGAATGTCCAATGTCAAGCCAACTTTATGCCAGTATCACTGAGAAACGCTGAGCATTAAACTTTGCGCGTTAAGTTCATATTCTGAGTCCTTCTGCTTCCCTGCGAGTTTGGTCTTTTATATCACTGTATAAGTCCATTATGGTATTTGGCACATCGCCGCAATATAAAGTTAACCCCTTAACTGTCACCGTCCCACAGGTGGGACGTTTGCCATTATATTTTTAAAACAATAATATCGTAGTAAAAACCTTAAGTAATATTGACAAACTATATATCATTTGAAAGCTTACAATCTCTAGTTTCCATATTTGGTGATTGATTTTCAAAATAAATTACAGAATAGCCGTAATTTATCAATTTGCAACAAGAATATTTTCATAGTCCTAAGGCGTGGTCAGACCTTTATTTTGAAATAGCAATGAACATGAAAAATCATGAAAAAATGGTAGAAACCTCAGTTTGTTTTCATGCCAAGAGTTCAAAAGATAGCATCCATTCAATTATTTTAGAAAAAAAGGTCTGAAAATGTTTTAAATATAAAGAAAAAATAATAAATTCACCATTTGTGATGTGGCAGCGAGCTATGACGCACATGCATGTTCTTTGTATGTGTTTCTTAGAGGTTGAATTCATATCAAAATCTGCCAAACTTCCCATTCTACTTCTGAATAGGATCTCTACTTCCTAAATTGTATGAAAATTGTGGAAATAATGGTTTAGATCACTCAAAACACATATGGAAATTGAGCCGCCCTTATATGGGCAGTAATGGAGTCTGGTTGTGACCTAGTGAAAAAGTTTGGTACTGCGCCCAAACAAAATCTTACTGAAAGCTCATTTTTTGAGATATCAACCTAAAATTTGAAACACAACTTGTTCAGATTTTTGGCTTTGATTTTTCTGCAGTTTTAGAGTAGCCCAGGTTTTGAATATATATATTTGATATAAAATATGAATAATAATTTTTTTTACATTGTACATTTCCATAAACTCAAACTTCTATAACTTTTTTTCTGTTTTACTTTCTTGACTTATTTCACTTCAACAAGAATCTGCCAAATGTCTTCTTTAAAACGAGACCAATCTTACGTCTATATTCCAAAGCATTCTTGAATTACAACCATTTAAGTTCTAAATGTGCATTTTCATGTATATTAAAAAAAGGGGGGTGACAGTTAACAGGTTAAAGGGTTAGTTCACCCAAAAATGAAAATTAAGTAATTAATTACTCACCCCCATGCTGTACCAACCCCGTAAGACCTTTGTTCGTCTTCGGAACACAAATGAAGATATTAATTATATATTAAATGTGACAGCTGGATCACTCCTCCATAGGCTGCCTAAGGGATTGAAACCTGACGGCCCAGAAAGTCAATGAAGAAAATGTTTAAATATTCCATGTCACAACAGTGGCTCAACTATAAGTTTATCAAGCGACGAGAATACTTTTTGTGCGAAAAAACAAACAAAAATAACGACTTTATTCGACTATTCCTTTTCTTCCTTGTAGGCCTGAAACGAGACTTCAAGAGATTTTCACGACGCGCACGAGCGAGAACTTAACTGAAGTCTCGTTTCAGGCCTACAAGGAAGAAAAGGAATAGTCGAATAAAGTCGTTATTTTTGTTTGTTTTATTTCCGCACAAAAAGTATTCTCGTCGCTTGATAAACTTATAGTTGAGCCACTGTTGTGACATGGAATATTTAAACATTTTCTTCATTGACTTTCTGGGCCGTCAGGTTTCAATCCCTTAGGGAGCCTATGGAGGAGTGATCCAGCTGTCACATTTAATCAAAAATATCTTCATTTGTGTTCCGAAGACGAACGAAGGCCTTACGGGGTTGGTACAGCATGGGGGTGAGTAATTAATGACTTAATTTTCATTTTTGGGTGAACTAACCCTTTAAGGCAACTAAACAACCAAGAGAAATATGTCAAACTCAAATGTAACACTGGATCTGTATATCCGCATCGGGGGAATAACATTATAATCTCGTTCACGGTTGAGAAAGATGCATGTAGGGTACACAGGAAAAGTAATCGCGAATACACTGAATTTCACATAAAACAGACATCATAATAATCACAGATACACTTACATTATTGTAAATGAGTTTTTATGAATGAATGGCTTGCTCTAACTGTTGCTCTGGTCTTCGCGCTTGCACCCCCTGCTGGTGAGGTCGACTAACAGCAGATGGAGATTATGCTCGGTTATCTACTGCTTTTCCTGCAGTTCCTGGATGTCAACGTTGAATTTACTGTCGAATTTGAACCACTGAATTTGTGGAAGCGAATTTGCAAAGCGAAATAAAATGAACTGAAAACCGCCAGTTGAATATTATAGGTTGTATTTTTAATCAGTATTTTTAATCAGTTATTATACAATATTTTGGAAGTGAAATATGAAATATGAAAGGTGAATATGGATTATTGAAATTTTACTAATGAAAATGTGTTTGAAATGTTTTGAATTGAAATATTCACAGCTTAAATATTCAACCATGCTAAATTTCATCCCATAATAATGCAAGCCCTAAAAATACAATGCATTAAAAGACAAGCAGGGTTAATGCAATGCATATTTTTTTCAAGTAGTACAATTCAACAGGCTTTATGTTTCAAAAACATTTGGCATTATTTTACTTCCATAATTACTCCAGTCTTCAGTGTCACATGATCCTTCAGAAATCATACTAATACATTAATTTGCTGCTCAAGAAACATTTCTTATTATCAATGTTGAAAACAGTTGTGCAGCTTACTATTTTTGTTGAAACCCTGATACTATTTAGGACTTCAGGATTCTTTGATGAATACAAAGTTCAAAAGTACAGCATTCATTTGAAACAGAAATTGTTACTCTCACTTTTGATAAATATAATAATTCCTTGCTGAATACAAACATTTATTCCTTAAAAAAAAAAAACGTACTAACCCCAAACTTTTGAACAGGTGTCTACACTACCATTCAAAGTTTGCGGTCCTTAAAAAAATGGTTTACACTGTTAAACCGGTTTACACAAAAATATTACGCAGCACGGCTGTTTTTTTAACATCGATAACGCTAGTCTACAGCTTGTTCCGTTTCCCTCTTTTCCCCCTCGCTTTTAAATCGCTTATTAATGCCCGTGTGGCCGTTAGTGTACATACCGGTATTATACCGGTATTACGGTAATATCGTATACCGCGGGGTCTTAAAATAGCAACGGTATCAGTTTCAATACCGTCATTACCGGCACTTATATATAATATATAAATATAATTTATTCAATGCCTAAAAATGCTTATGTAGTTGTCATCAAGTGACAGTGTGGAGGAGAAAGAGAGAGAGAAGGGAGAGGCGGTAAATACTGACGAGGCAATTTGTAAATGTTGCAATAAAAAAGGTGACCGCGAGAGATGGAAACAACTCTAGCCTAATGTCGCATCTCCGAAACGACCACCCACTCACTGCTGCGAGGATGCATTTTGCCCCGAGTTCATTAAATAAGCGCATTCGTTTATATTTGTTAAAATATTATAATGTTATTTTTTTTTACGTTGATAATAAAAAGTGAACAGCACGAGTAAGATGGGATGCATCGGGAGTCAGACATTGACCACTCAATTAAGTTTCATTTTGTAAAAGGCCTTTTTTTAAAGTGAATTTCGTTTTGTATAAATTGTATCTTAATTTTAATAATTTTTTTATCAACCAATTGCCTGGATTTAATAAATAAGAATCAAATATAGCAGACAACATAATCATGACATGATCGTGCGCTGGTGCGCCGTGGTCACTTGCATTGAAATCTCATCATAAATTAACCGAAACTCAGTGTATGCCCCACAGACATGACAGATAGGCCAATATCTAAATAAAGCTTGAAATTTCATTAAACGAAACAATTCAAAACGAAAAGAAATAGGCCACTCGCTGATTATTTAATCCATGATGTGCATTTCTCTCTATGCGCGTTCATACAGAGATGGCGATCATCAAATTCATTAAACGAAACTATTCAAAACGAAACGAAATAGGCTAGCCTACTCTCTGATTATGTAATCCACGATGTGCATTTCTCTCTATCGTTCACTATGGAGATGGTGATTCGTCAATTTCTTTAAACGAAACAATTCAAAAGGAAAAGAAATATAGGCAGCATACCTACTGGGTTAATAAATTATTTGGCGCCACCATATTATAACTGCCCACGTATTAAAAATAGTGAGTCTAAATAGGGCTCCGGCTCATAATACATTACTGATAAATGAAATCTGACTCCTGCTGCTGATCTGTGCTCAGGCTCACGCTGAATTGAGCACACGCGTTTTGTTTTTAATTGTAGTGGCTGTTCTCTAACTGAACTAAATGACTTTCATTGCTATAAAATATCTAAACGACAGTGGGGTTGGTGCCGCGATAGGCAAGTGATGTAATCGATGTGAGGTAGAACACCGCCTAACACCGACTATCAGCAGCAAGCCTAGTACATAATAGTTTTTTGCCTTTTGTTTCATAATAAATTTAATGTATATAACCCTTTTTCTTATTTTTAAAGTGTTGCATAAACAGGACAGGTACTATAGTATCAACACAATACACATAGACGTAAAATGTAAAAACTTGAATATTTTGGAAACGGTAGCCAATCAGATGTTTTAATTGTCATTATTGAATTCAGCACATCAAAAAAACATAATAAATAGCACATTTTATCTCTGGAGCAGATGACTTTTAAAAAATAGTAGAACAGTGTAATAAAGAAAATGTTTCTTGAGCAGCAAATCAGCATATTATAATTATTTATGAAGGATCATGTGACACTGAAGACTGGAGTAATGGCTACTGAAAATTCAGCTTTGCCATCAAAGGAATAAATTACATTTTAAAATATATTCAAATAGAAAACTGTTATTTTAAGTTGTAATATTTCACTATATTCACTAAATTGTAATATTTGATTTTTTAAAAATTCAGCCTTGGAGAGATAAAAAAAAATCAAAAACAATGGGAAAAACTAAGAAAAATAAATAAAAGGTAGAGTAAATAAAAAGTATTTCTGAATCTCTTATAAGTATAGTATTTGCTTAATGAAACATGTTTTCTTGAAATAATGATTTAAAAAATGTAATTTAACAAAACAAACTAAATGTAACCTGCATCATGATGTTAAATAAATGATTTATAAATCAAAAATTTAAAAATACTGTTGACAAAAAATATTTTTGAAGAAAACTGAAAATGAATATGAAAATCTTTTTGAAAAATGCTTTAAGAAAAAAAATATATTATTTTAAATAAAGAATGCCCCAATGCATCCTCAACCAGTTGCCACTGAGTCAGAGTAAAACTGACTAACAAATACAAAGAAAAAAATCAAGCATAAAGCTGTGTAAAAAAATTTTTTACAAATCAACAATGCACTTCAAAGGTTTGAATTATACATAAAAATTGACTGAGATCATAGATCGCTGTGCATTTACCTTGTCTGGCCTCCTCTTCCAGGAGATCGGTGTGCATGGCCAGGTACCTCTCCTCATCACACAGAGCCTCTATCCTGGCCTCCTCCTCAGACAGCTGGTAGTCGTGATTCCACGAGCCTGCGTCATATTCCGAAAGATCATGTAAATGACCACGGCCATCGTACCTGCAATACGAATCATGTGGTTAAAGGTGAGAGGAAATTAACATTGGATTACATACAACAAATACTCACCACACTGGAGAACCCTAAAAGTAAAGCCTTTTGTTGTATATTCACATATGGTTTTCTTTCAAAATTCTACTTTGCTTACAAGGATTGCATGAGGAGATGCCTGGGCAACAAAAGGCAGATGGCCAATATGATGCACCCCAGAGAGGGCATACGGCTCAACAGGTGAGTGCACTTGCATGATAAACTTATTAAATCCATCTAATTCTTCACTAAAACCATAAAAAAGACGCAACAGGCGAATAAATAAAAATAAAACGCAAACAACAACCATCTTACCTTGCATGGTTCAACAAACCATTCCAACTTGTACCCTTGTCAGACAACTGAGACTTATTGAGACAACTGCCATCATCATTCCTACATTTACTGCAAAAGAAGTACATCCACACAAGCCCGAGCACATAAATACCTATCCGTAAGAACCCATATGGAGGAAATTTTCCTGCGCTCGCTCCTGTATTCCACTTCTCAGTTCCAGTTTCTTCGGCAAAAGAGAGAAGTGGGCGATGAGGTGGCAATCGGGGCCTGGAGGGACCCCTTAGCCTTAATTGCTGAGGAAATAAGTTCTGCATTACGTGATAGAGAGACACACACATACACATTGGAAACAAGAAACAGATCCATGCAGATTAAGGTGGCTCAATGCAACCCGCTGCGTTTCAACACACTCCTGGCTCATTACCAATTTTCACGTTTTTTTTTTAAAACGTCTGCAGCTGAACTGGAAAAAGTGTTGAGGAAGAGAGAAAACAGATAAAGAACACAATATTTGACTGACTAGTTGTTAAAAGTACTTCCTGCAAAAAAACAATGTTAGACTTTGGATCTATGCACAAAGACAGAATTCATATAATGGGATTCCATTGATAGATCACATCATATGTGAGAACCACCTTAATGCACGGACTAATTTACAGTAGCAGGCTTATCTAACGTGAATTTGCTGTGATTTGCATTTAATCATATAAATGCAACAAATGTGACCACAGCAAATTCACTAAGTGTTAAGAAGCAGAGGCCTCACATGACCAGTTCATATTATCCTTCTAATTAAATTATTCTAACCACCATATAATTAAATATATAGCCTAGTCATTTAGACGTAACTAGTCAATGTGACTTTTATATTTTAAATTATATAATTGAGGGCGCCAGGTGAGCAAGGACTCTGCCTCGGATTTCAAATTTCCCCTAACCCTGAAGACAAAAAACAACATCTTAAACCAGCCTAAGCTGGTTAGCTGGTCTCTCGGATGGTTTTAAAGGCGTCTGGGCACTTTTTAGCTGGCAGGCTGGGAGACAAGCTGAGAACCAGCTTGGCCAGAAGACCAGCTAATGACCATCTTGGACATGCTAGAAGACCAGCTTAAACCAGCAAACCATCTTAGGCTGGTTTAAAGTTCTTGTTGAATCCATTTGACAGTTCTGTCATTGCATTGAACTTACAAAAAATAATCACAATCCAAGCAAGTTATCTTAGATCTGTCATTGTCAAGTTCCTTTTATTCACGTTTGGCCATGTAAACATCACACAATGCCATCAGCTCCTCCTGTGCTGCAAAACAACAATACATCCAAGGTCCCTTTGGAAGACATTAAGTTGGTTAAGTAATGATTCCCATTAGGTTTGTTTAACCGACCTATCGATCATGATGTTCTTGTCCCCCATCCATGGGATGAGGTGGCTGCCCTGCTCGTGGTAGCTGGCCCTCTCATCGTCCCGGAACAGCTTACAGGCGTAGCCGAACACCAGCAGCTCCGCATACTTGCTACTGTCGCTCTGCTCCTTAGCCGCTTTATTATGATCCTTCTTGCTCCCCCCGCGCCGGTACATTCCAGATAATATCCGCTAGACACGCAAAATAAGCGATAGACTTTTAGAAATGTATTACCATTTCTTTAAAGGTGAGAGAAGTGGGATAATATACGTTAGCTAGCAATTGCTCCAACACATATCAACACACTGCTGAAACAAATATGGCGTGTTGAAGAACATTGTGTTTCAGAGTTGCAGATTCGTTACATTGTGTTTCGTTAAACCGAATGCAGTTCTGCCGTTTTAGTTTATAAAGATATTTGTATATGATATGTGGGTAGTTTATAATATTTTAACATTTTTGGTATGCTTTAAGATAGGAAACATGGATATTATTCTCAATCAAGACGAAAATGTCAACGTTAAAGGGAAAATGAAGGCGCATATTTGACCCATGCTAAACTTGTGCTCATCACAGAAGCAAAGTCACCAAAATGTATGCCCAGGTAACAGTTTTTGAGTTGTTTGCTTTTTAATGTAGAGTGTATAATTTTGTCCATGCGCACTGTATGAATGTGGAGCAAAATAGGGATTTGTTTTTAATCAAATCGTCAGTCAAAGGAGGTGCTGGAGTGGACAAACTCAAAACAAAATGTTATCTAAGTTTTTGTATTTTGTTTTTATTTTTCAATATAGGGTTTTTAATGCTTGCAACCCTGTTACCAGTATTTAGGACACATTGAAATACAGTCTTGTTTAAATCACTGATCAATATAAATGACTTTATATTACATACTGTCATTTATATTGATTTGGTTTAAACCCTGATTTGTGTTATTTCTATAAACAATTTTTTAAACAATAAGCATAGTATTAAATAGACAATTTAAACATTAAACAAAACTACAGTGAAAGATTTACATGGTTGCCAATTTATCCATGTCCTGTAAAGAGCACATTCAGGGCTTTTCGGAGCTACCAAATGTTTGGAGGTTTCACCAGGACTTCTCCTTGGTCTTTTAAAATGACTGATATTAATTTAGTGCTGAGCATTGATTTCATACATGTCCACTGCAGAGGACACCAGGACTTAAATCATGTTTATCAGGCATTTTGGGAGACACAACAAGTGAATAGGGAAATAAATTATACATCAATATTCCTATTGAATATTAGATATTATTATTAAAATGTTGCCAATGCCAATTATTACTGTCGTTGTTACACTACTTTTTTCATTACATGTTGCCCCAAGAACATTGAATAGGAAAACGCATTTACAGTATGGCCATTTTACCCACATTGCATAAAGTAAAATGGTGTAGGCCTATCAATTAATTCTGTTATATATTTCATAACATAGAACCATCTTTATACACATTTTGGTTAAAAAAATCCTGAAACCCAAAAATGTATTGTTGAATGGAAAAAAATCCCATTGTTTTTGCCTATACATGTCATTTCATGTAATTGTATTTATTAAACATCTGAGTCCTGGTGTCCACTACAGAGGACATATCATAACATATGAATAAAATATAATCTTTTACCATTTTTTTTTTTTTTACCACCATTTGTCTCTTATGGTCTAAACAATATGATGAAACAAAATACTACATTCAAAAAACTTTTTTGGGGGGTCGTTGGAGGTTATTTCAGTTAGTTTCCAAGCAAGGCAACATTTCTAAGATTTCTAACATTTCCAACACAAAGGAAGATATTTTGAAGAACGATTGGAACCAAACAGCTGTTTGGCACCATTGACTAGTAGAAAAAAAATAAAATAAATACAAGACACAATTTGCATTTTTGGGTGAACTAACCCTTTAAGGAAAGTTGGCAAAAGGCTCATGGAATGTTTAGGCAGATTTCCCTGCCAGGGAAATTGTTGTATTTCTACAATTCCTCGATTTCTGGATTGTTGTTATTGTATATAATTAACCAATGATTTTATTCTATGAATTGGATTTTGAATTGTTGTTTTATTACCTGGTCAATAAATTGTTATGTTTTAATTTATTCGGACTCTGAAATTATTCTCCCAAGTTGATTAAACGGATTTGTATGTTACTGAAAATCCGCGTCAGATTAGTGATGGATTAGAGTCCAGTTTTGAGTGGAGCATAGGGCACACCAACTGCGATTTTAGAGTTCCGTCTAATATGTGGTACTTAGTTACTTAATTTTATTTATAAAGCACTTTACAACTGCACCTGCAGACCAAAGTGCTGTACAATCATCAGCATAAAACAACATGCAACTTACAAATACAGATACTAGCCCAACCTCTCAAAGGCTAAAGACAATAAATAATTTCTAACACTGGTTTTACATACATTTAAAGAAGTGATCTCTCTTAGTTCAAGAGGCAGACTATTCCAAAGCCTCGGACCCGCAACAGCAAAGGCCTGACCACCTTTTAACTTTAAACGAGGGACAGAAAGCAATGATTTATTATTTGATCTTAAAGACCTAGTGCTTGATGAAGAGCAATAAGCTCAGATTCATAAGAAGAAGCTATTTCATGAACTGCTTTAAAAACATACAGCAGAGTTTTATATTTTATCCTGAAATCCACTGGTAGCCACCTGAGAGAAGCTAAAACAGGAGAAATGTGATGACTTTTCTTAGCACCCACCAGCACTAATTCAAGTGTACTTGGTTTTGTAAAGACAAAAAGGGAATTTAGTTTAGGACAACTGCTCGACCAACCTAAATCGGTTGAGTCTTACCTCTGTTTAATGTAATGTTTCTTTAGTTAAGTATACGTGGGAAACCATGGCATGACCAAACTAAAGCTACTATCAGAGAAGTAATATTGGTCGGCTTATATCTGTAGTAGTGGTCATGACCTCTGTCTAAAGAAAACGTTACTTTAATTCAAGTGTAAGGGAGGCTATACAAAAATATCTTCACAATGTAAGCGTGAATGTGACTGTCTAAGATATTAGCCAATTACCTCTGTTTAGTGACCAAAACTGACGAGCTTGTGATCGTGAGACCCGCGTTAAGTGGCCGGCTTGATGACCTCAAAGCGACATAGATTCTAATATGAACGGGTAAAATATAAAGTAAAGAATGAATGAATGAGGCATATATAGCGCTTAAAAGAGTTGAATGGAATAATCAAACATTCACCTACATTTAATGATAATATCATTAAAAATGTATGGAGTCAGATGAAATAACGAGGTAATACAAATGAGAAAATGTATTTAATTTAATCTTGTTGTGTTGCGTGAAAGGAAAGACAGTAACGCGCAGAAACCTTCACCTGTCCTATTGGAAATCGCCCTTGCACATTTGTGTTTTTAAACCTTCCAAATGCATAATTTGAATTGTTACCATTGCTTGACTTCTGTTTGAGATGTCAGATTTGTCAGATATCTGTGACAATTGAAACAAGCTGTTAGTAGCTCAACTTGTTTTGCAGCGGTTAAACGTTCCTTTAACACAGTTCAAAGTGGAAACAGGTCCGAGGGCAGCTATTTGTGCATAATCGTGTCATTTAATCAGACGATTCCTCTCCAGGAGATTATAGTTGGCACAAAGCAGGAAACTCTCGCAAGAGATCACAATCACATACAGTGGTTCTCAACCTCTCTTGCAGGGACCCCCTGACAGGCCATATTTGTGTTTTAACCCTGAAATGGCACACCTGGTTCACATCGCTTCACTCTGAGATCCGCTCCATCTATTCTCATTCTAGTATTCTCATAGTATTCTACTGTTGGCTCACATATGGTGTCAGTCACTGCAGCACAATGTGTGATTGGGTAAATCTCTTTTCCATATAGAACACTCTTTTTTTCTTTTCCCTTTTTAACTCTTTATTGGTAGCCAGTGTTACCCGGGTTATGCACGTTTGATTTGTCTTTAAGATTCAGATTGAGGAGGGAAATGTCATGCAGCTGGTTTTTATTATGAACAGAGATAATCAAAGGTTTTCTGGTTCTATTTTGTGCTCCTCACTTTCAGTTTAGCCAGTAAAATGAACACACATGATTTGTTTAGACCCTCTAATAACTTGTTTGTCTGGTTCTGCATTATGTAAATACAGATGGCTGCTTTCTCTTTTAAAAAACATTCAGCCACAATAATAATGTATCACTATACAGTACAATCACCATTTACAGACCAGTCAGAAAATATCTGTGAAAACAAATGCAAAGGAAAGTGGTGGGTGTGACCGCAATGTTTTGGTTAACAGGATGTTCAATAGGCTATGTAAACCGAATGCAAAAGAAAAGCTTCATTATTATTAATGTTCCAGATATTGCAAATAATAATAATGATTTCATGACAAAAACTCTTTAATTGCTGGTCCGTTTTAGTAGAGCATGCAGGGTAGATACATTTTGCCACTAAGTTCAAGAACGCAGGACACTGCGTTCTGAAACATTAACACTGTTCAAACAATATTAGAAGAGTTCAAATTTCAGCCATTATATGTCATATTAGATATCCATGACACACAGACTGATATTTAAATTCCTCTTTAAATATAATTGAGCAAACCAGTGACAATTGAAAAGTTAACATTTATAATCATTTTTAGAAGGACATCATACCTGTTGAGAGAGTGTTGGATGGTTGAGCTCCATAAAATCAATAATGAGGTGGCTTTAAAATTATTTTTTAACAGTTACAGATAAAAAAAAGGAAATAAAAGAAGGTGCACAAAGAACCATGTTACCATAAAGTGGTTCAGGATGATATGGTTCTAAATATAACTTACAAAGTCATCTTTTTTAGAGTGTATTTTATCAAGTTGAATTTAAAAATGTTTTATATATAAAGTATATAGCCCAAAGCTAGTGTAGAAATTTAATGGAAAGCTGCTGAATATAAAAATATATTTTTAATAAGGTAGTTAAAAATGTTAAGTTCTATATCTATATTTTGTAAATTTCTGTTAAACAAAACCATACTGGTAGCTAATTTAAGCCACCTGGTTTTGTGATTTAAAAGAAATCCACACCCACATTTTGATATATATATAGAGCTGCAATACAACCAAACAGAACTGGCGAGCAAGACACAGGACTTGAAGTCTTGAGATCCTACCGGTAAACTACATATTTGACAAAACTGGCACTTAATTACTATTTCTAATAAATGTACAAATTATTTTTTTAAATTAAACATGCACAATTTTTCTCCACAGCCATGCTTTCACTGGTACTATTCTCAGGTATGGAACATTTTTGGACAAATAATCAGACCTTTTTACATACTCATGTCATAAATGTGCTTGTGATTAGTGATCTAAAAATAGTGCAGAATCGTCTCGGTTACGGATGTAACCCTCGTTCCCTGAGTAGGGAACGGAGACGTTACGTCGGATGACGGAGAATGGGGGTTTCGCTTAGAAGCCAATCCTCTTCGAGTATTGAAAAACGAGCCAATGGCAAGAAATGCCATGGGTCTGCGGAATTTGCATAGCGTATCCCCGCCTCACCACGTGGGTATAAAGGGAGGATGCGGACGCAAACGCAGCTATGTCTTCGCTGAGGAGCCGAGACTGAACTCAGGCGTCTACCCAGCGGTACAGCGGAAGTGGCAGGGAGACGTAACGTCTCCGTTCCCTACTCAGGGAACGAGGGTTACATCCGTAACCGAGACGTTCCCTTTCGTAGTCACTCCGAGTTACGTCGGATGACGGAGAATGGGGGTCCCCGTGTAATCACGCCACCTTCACAGCTGTCTTCCAGTGCCCTGCGAAGTCTGACCTCCCTGTCGTGATATAGGCACGGACGAAGGAGTCCTACTTAACACAGGAATACCAAGGTACACTGGGAAGCATATCTCATGGGAGATATGCCGCAGCATGCCTACCCATAGGGAGGACTTAAGAATACACATATGGCCCAAGGGGGCTACATATGGAGGAACACTGGAGTGACCAGCCCGTAGGGTGGCATCTACTTTCAACTCCAGGAGTGGCAGGTGACTTGCCGAGGGAAAGACACATGCTCAAAGAGGCTTACAGTGGAAAATACACATGTGGGGGTTACTCAGAGGAGGAACCATGCACACGGAGGCACCTAGCCGACGCACAGGCAATAGACACTGGCGCCAGCGTCAACAGTGCTGGAGGAACTCAGGGCTTCAGAGAGGAAGGCTCACCTGAGGAAATATCGCACGTATCCAGTCCGTGGAGTGGAATGGCGAGCAAGCGAGACACTTCACAGCTCCCATGTTAGCTTGAAAAAGACAGTACATGGGCGGAGACTGGCTCCACTCGGAGATTGTAGAATCTGGCGAATGTGTTAGGTGTCGCCCAGCCTGCAGCTCTGCAGATGTCTGTTAGCGAGGCGCCACGCGCTAAAGCCCAAGAGGACGCCACACTCCGGGTGGAGTGGGCAGTCACACCAAGGGGGCATGGTCGACCTTGCTGCTGGTATGCCAAAGCAATGGCGTCCACTATCCAGTGAGACAACCTTTGTTTGGAGAGAGCCTTTCCCTTCAGCTTCCCACCATAACAGACAAAGAGCTGGTCTGAGGTCCTGAAACACTGCGTCCTGTCTACGTAAGCACGGAGTGCGCGTACTGGACAGAGCAGTGCCAAGGCTGGGTCTGCCTCCTCCCGGGGCAGCGCTTGCAGGTTCACCACCTGGTCCCGGAAGGGAGTGGTGGGAACCTTGGGCACATATCCAGGCCGGGGTCTCAGGATCACGTGAGAGTGGCCGGGCCCGAACTCCAGGCACGCTTCGTCAACGGAGAATGCGTGCAGGTCCCCTACCCTCTTGATGGAGGCCAACGCAACCAGGAGCGCTGTCTTCATTGACAGGATCTTAAGCTCAGCTGATTGCAGAGGCTCAAAGGGAGCCCTCTGCAGGGCACTTAAAACCACTGAGAGGTCCCAAGAGGGAACGAGAGGAGGGCGAGGAGGATTCAGTCTCCTCGCTCCTCTCAGGAACCTGAGGATCAGGTCGTGCTTTCCAAGAGACTTACCTTCAACTGCTTCGTGATATGCGGCGATAGCGGCCACATACACCTTCAGGGTGGAGGGAGACAGCCTTCGCTCCAACCCGTCTTGCAGGAAGGAAAGCACAACGCTGATCGAGCATCTCCTGGGGTCTTCTCGGCGAGAAGAGCACCAGTTGACGAAGAGGTTCCACTTCAACGCATAGACATGTCTCGTGGACGATGCTCTAGCGGAAGTGATGGTAGCCGCCACCGCTGGTGGCAGGGTACTCAAACCTGCCTCGTCCCGTCCAGGAGCCACACGTGGAGTCTCCAGAGATCGGGACGAGGGTGCCATAGGGTGCCCCGTCTCTGAGAAAGGAGGTCCTTCCTCAGAGGAATTGGCCAAGGAGGTGCTGTCGCGAGGAGTATCAGTTCGGAGAACCAGGTCTTGGTGGGCCAGTATGGGGCGACCAATATGACCTGCTCCTCGTCCTCCTTGATCTTGCACAGAGTCCGTGCGAGAAGGCTCACTGGGGGAAACGCATACTTGCGTAGGCCCTGCGGCCAGCTGTGCGCCAGTGCATCCGTGCCGAGCGTGCCCTCGGTCAGGGAGTAATACAGGGCGCAATGGGATGAGTCGTGGGAGGCAAACAGATCTATCTGTGCGTCCCCGAACTGGTCCCATATCAGCTGGACCGACTGGGGATGGAGTCTCCATTCGCCAGAGGTTGGCCGGAGCCGTGACAGCTCGTCGGCTGCACGGTTCCGCACTCCAGGAATGTAAATAGCACGAAGGGACCTCAGGTGCTTCTGACTCCATAAGAGGAGGTGGCGTGCGAGTTGCGACATACGGCGAGAGCGTAGACCACCCTGACGGTTGATGTACGCTACAGTCGCGGTATTGTCCGAGCGGACAAGTACGTGTTGACCCAGGAGCAACGCACGGAAGCGGTGCAGGGCAAGGCGTACTGCCAGCAACTCGAGGCAATTGACATGCATGAGGCGCTGGGGTCCTGTCCAGGAGCCCGCGGCTGCATGTCCATTGCACATGGCGCCCCAGCCCGTGGCAGAGGCATCTGTGGAGACGACAACATGCCTGGAAACTCGTTCTAGGGGAACTCCGGCCCGTAGAAAGCTGAGGTTCCGCCACGGGGTGAAGGTCTGACGGCAGGTCGGAGTTATTAAAACTCTGAGCGTACCGCGATGCCATGCCCACCTCGGGACTCGATCGCGACGCCACAGCTGAAGCGGTCTCATATGAAGCAATCCGAGTGGCGTTGCTGCGGCTGCGGATGCCATATGCCCCAGGAGCCTCTGAAAAAGTTCAGTGGGACCGCACTCTTGCCCTCGAACTGTCGAAGACAAGTCAGCAGTGAGTGTGCGCGCTCGCTCGTAAGCTGCGCGGACATGGCGACCGAGTCTATCTCCATACCGAGAAAAGAGATCCTCTGCACGGGGCAAAGTTTGCTCTTCTCCCAGTTGACCCGAAGGCCCAGACGGGCTAGGTGCCGGAGCACTAAATCTCTGTGTTCGCAAACCTGATCTCGAGAGTGAGCTAATATTAGCCAGTCGTCGAGATAATTCAGGATGCGAACCCCGTGTTCGCGTAGGGGAACAAGGGCTGCCTCGACGACCTTAGTAAAGACGCGAGGAGACAGAGCCAACCCGAATGGGAGAACCGCGTACTGGTATGCCTGCCCCTCGAAAGCAAACCGAAGAAACGGTCTGTGTCGAGGTAAAATGGAGACATGAAGTAGGCGTCCTTCAGGTCTATCGCTGCAAACCAATCCTGTGGCCGCACGCATTCGAAAATGCGTTTGGCCGTGAGCATCTTGAACGGCAGCCTGTGAAGGGAGCGGTTCAAGACGCGCAAGTCCAGGATTGGCCGTAACCCACCGGTTTTCTTGGGGACAATGAAGTACGGGGTGTAAACCCGTAACTCCACCTCGGCTGGAGGGACAGCCTCGATTGCACCCTTCGCCAGCAGGGTGGCAACCTCCGCTCTCATGATCGGGGCATAGCCACCGACCACAGTAAGCGGACTCCCCTGAAGCGGGGAGGAGACCGTGCGAACTGAATCGCATAGCCGAGCCTGATCATTCGGGCGACCCAACAGGACAGATGGGGAGCTCTAACCAAGCCACCAAACACTGATCCAGTGGAATCATCCGAGCCACAGGCGTCCCCCCGGAGGGGCAGCGGAGCGGAGTGACCGGCACAGGTGAGGGTGGCATAGCGGCCCAGCACGCGTGCACAGTCATGCTCCGCGTCCTGACAGAGGAGACCAGGGAAGGACCAGCGTTCCGCGGGGGTCTGCTCTGCCAGGGGTCTGGCGATAGAGGGGGACGAGAGTGGTGTGGTCTGGAGACGGCACGCACTGTCATCCGCACCCTCAGAGACAGAGGGGAACGAGAGTGGCGAGGCTCGGGGGCGTCGCACACTGCCGTCCAGCTCTGCGTGCTCAGAGATGGGATGCAGCTCTTTTTTAAAAGATTCTCCCCCAGCCCTCCACCGGGGGAAGGAGTGGGCCTGCAACCACTCCATGAGAACTGCAAGCCATAACTGAGCTGCCCGTAACGGGAGCGCCGCATAGCCTGGCGTACAGCGGGGCTGCGGGGCTGGTACGGGCAGGGGCACCTCCCTGCGACCACCTCCACGGCCCGGCCCGGTGCTGCTGGGGCCGGGCGGGAGGGGGCGGAAGTCGCAGGAGGGCGCATTCGACGGCAAGCGGACTGAAGCGTCTGAGCCGCCGGCTGATTGGCAGCAGAAGCCGCAGGGTCAGAAAAAAGCCACAGTCCACTTCTGGGCGGCCGAGAACTGTTGGGCAGAGTTCTCGACCGCGCCGCCGA
Source organism: Tiaroga cobitis (assembly GCA_030578255.1). Taxonomy (NCBI): domain Eukaryota; kingdom Metazoa; phylum Chordata; class Actinopteri; order Cypriniformes; family Leuciscidae; genus Tiaroga; species Tiaroga cobitis. The sequence continues at coordinate 27,861,745 of CM060611.1, read as the reverse complement.
AGAGGCCAGCCTGGGATATGGGGAAGTTGAGGAAACTGGTTCACTCAGCCTCGCGCACATCAACCAGGTTAAGCCAGAAATGTCTGACCACACATGTGGACATCACCTGACTCAGGGAGCGTGCGGTCACCTTCGTCGCTCGTAGAGCAAGGTCGGTGACGGCAGGCAGCTCAAGGATGAGCCCTGAATCAGCCCTACCCTCGTGCATGTCACTGAACACCCAGAAGGATGGCAATAACACACAGTGAGGTGGCAGCCTGCCCCGCAGCTCTATAGGTCCCCGCCACCGGAGTAGACAAGAACCTACAGGCATTGGGGGGGTGCTTAGGGTTGCCACGCCAGGTGGAGGCGCTGTGGGGACACCTAAGTGTTGCCACAGAACACTCCACAGGGGGGAACCCCAGTGTACCGTAGACTGCGGCCTCTACGAGGGCAGAGAAGGCGGAAGAGGCCGCAGAGCAGTCGCGAAAGTCAAAGGAGACTTCCACGATCTCATGGCCTCTTCATGCACATCCGGGTAGAAAGGATTTGGGTTCGCCACCCCCAAAAACCAATCATCAGCCTCAAGTGCTCGGGATATGGCAGAATTTTCCACACAAACCCGATACTCGTGGCAGCCCGGGAAAGCATAGCTGTGAATTCTGAATCAAGCTCGCTATGCTAGCACATCCGAGGACAGCAGCACAGACGAGCCATCTCCAGAGGACTCCAGCTCACCTTGTGATGCGGCGATAAACATGATTTCATCAGCTGGTGGACCGAATGAGAACGCGGGCCCGCGGGCGGGCCGGCGAATCCACTCGGGACCACGTGGGTTGCAACGTGAAAGACGGGGTGTGGACCGAGGAATTTTCGTCGGTTAGTTCCAGACCTGACGTCTTAGTCACCCTGGCCACCAGCCGAAGTATTATCTCACGTGGAGAAAAATAGATCGGGTGATGGATGAGGGGACTCTCACTCAAATGAGCTCACAGAGTCTCGACCGTATACATTGCGATGGTCACGTTCCCACTGAGAGAACGTGACACACCCACGAGCGCTGTCCGAGCGTGATCAAAGCCCAAACACGCCAAACAGCGCTCGCGCCCAACAGCTGAATCTATCAGAATACCGCACTCAGAAATACACGGGCAGATCGTCTTTAGAAAGACGCGTCTTTAAAAAGACGTGCCGCGTGCACGCTCTTTTAGTGAGAGGAAAAAAACTCTGCGGATGCTGAAGCGACCAGGGAGAGACACACAGACCGGCAGACCACTGCTCAGATCGCAGGCAATATGAAACTCGCTGGATACCGCCGTCACACCAACATCAGAGAGTTCGCTCGTCTCGAAGAGATGTAGTCACTGAGAATACTCAGGATTTGGCTTGTGGAGTGAAGAGATTCTCTTGGCTCCGAAGCGAAAGCATAGCTGCGTTTGCGTCCGCATCCTCCCTTTATACCCACGTGGTGAGGCGGGGATACGCTATGCAAATTCCGCAGACCCATGGCATTTCTTGCCATTGGCTCGTTTTTCAATACTCGAAGAGGATTGGCTTCTAAGCGAAACCCCCATTCTCCGTCATCCGACGTAACTCGGAGTGACTACGAAAGGGAACTTACATTTTCCTCATTTCATGTGACAATTTTCTTTGTTTAAATATTTAGATTTTACTTTCCAGACATTTGGACTCCACTGCTATGTGGGGCGAAGTTACATTCAGTGAACAAAAAAAAAAACTTCTAACAAATTATTAAAAATGTAGCTTGAAGTATTTTTTTTTTTTTTTTTACCTAAATTTCCAAATTAAGTCATCTGAACATACCATTTTAAGCTGAACAAAGGTCTTGGCATGCATTGATGCTTGAAAACTTATGTAAACAATTAGTACAGTGTGATCATTGCTTTTTCCTTGATACATTTTCTATTGAAACACAAAGTTAAATCTGGACATATAAAAAATCCATGAAAAAAAAACATATAGGCTTTAGTTATGTCACAGTCATGAACATGATTGGTTATTTGCTAGTTGGTGAAAGGAGGTAGTAGAAGGTGGAATTAGTTTGAACTGTTCTCGCTGATAATCTTAAATCTTGCAAACACCTATATAGTAGAGATATTGAATATTTTTCGCCAAGAAATTTATCAAGATACCATTCGAGCAGTTACACCTAGAACATGCATCTATCATCTTCATTAAATACAGACAGACATTTAAAAGGACAGGAGGATCTTTTTTTTATTATTCAAGGTGATTGAAATCATCTGTAATTTTCAGGGTTATGCCCTGTTTTAAGTTTTACTATGAGTTGTTTTTTGCACTGTTTTCTGTTTCCTTTGTTCATTTTCCACGCTTTACTGGTGTGATTATTGTTTGTACATGATGTTTATTTAGTTCATTGGTTTGTTCAGTGTATTTAAGCTCTGTGTTTCCTTCTGTTCATTGTCAGGTCTCCTCACGATTACATTGGTCATTCTGTTCATGTTCTTAGTTCTTGAGTTCATTGTAAATAAACATATTAACTGCTTGTGATTAGTTCCTGCACTCAATTTTATTTCACCCAACTATGACAGTAATGTAATTTTTGTAATTCCTCAGGCTGAGGAATGTGGATTGACTGAAATTTGCTCATTAAAATATGTTTGTGATAATGCAAACTTGAAGTATGTGGGATTTATATTATTCAGTTTATATCTATTTACAGTTTGCATTGTATTTTCATCCAACACCTTTATTCGGGTGAGCGAGGCATTATATATTTTCTTTAAATGTGTATAAAGTTAAATTTGATCAACTTTAGCAGTGCATTAGCACACACATGGCATGAAAGATAACACATATGAACTAAAAGACATAATTAAATAAAAAAAATAAATGTATATTTCATGTTATAGCTGACATGCTGTCATGTATTATAATTATATGAAATAAGATAAGGCAAATGTGTGATCTGAGATTTATAGACAAAACTCCACAAAAGACAAAGACAAAAAAGGTTTGGCCTCATCTGGATGCTTTGATAAGATGCTTTCTGAATTTTGTATCTGTCTATACACTGTATTGGGCCTTTCATGTGTTCTTTTTAATGTACAGGACATTATGAGAGTCAGTGGGGTAACTAAGCGTATATCTGTATATCTTATAGATAAGTACGGAACATTTTGGACACCTATATCAGTATAATGTTTACTTTATTAAACGTCAATTATCTATGTAGAAATTGACTTTCTGCAGTCACCCATTATGAATCTGACATTGTCTAAACAGGGAGATAACTGAAATAGTATCATGTGATTTCAACTTCCCTTTTGTGTTTTCAACAGGTTTCTTTGCCCTCATGCAGTGTGTCCCTCAGTATGTCTTTGTGAATGAATCCAAGACTTGGGCAGAAGCTCAGAGATACTGTAGAGATAAATACACTGATCTGGCCTCCATTGAGAATGAACAACAGACGGTACAGTTATTGGATACAGTGAATGACGATTCCATTGATTTGGCCTGGATTGGACTCTATGATGATCTGAACAGTTGGAAATGGACTCTAGAGGACAATGATTTCTTCAAGGAAGGAGGGAAAGACTTCAGGAACTGGTATGACCCAGGACCAAACTATTATGGAGGACAAAGTGTGTGTGTGTTTCTGTACATGGGCATATGGTATACAACAAGCTGCTCCAATACATTTTATCCTACTGTCTGCTATGATGGTAAGCTGTCAATCGAATGTCTAAGAAAGTAAACAAAAGTTTAAAACAACCAAACCAACCTCTCTCTGAACTAAATATGATATTAATATCTTTCAGGAAGAGAAAACGCCAGTGAAACTTATGTTTTTATTTACCAATACAAAAACTGGACTGAGGCTCAGAGTTACTGCAGAGAACATCACACAGACCTCGTCAGTATCAGGAATGAGCCTGAAAATCAGAAGATTCTGTATTTATTTCGGAATTATTATTATTATTATTATTATTATGTTTGGATTGGACTGTACAGAACCAGATCTTGGTCAGATCAGAGCAACTCCTCATTCAGTAACTGGACGACAGGACAGCCAGATACTGCAGGATCCTGCACTGTAGTCTCATTCACCGACTCTGGGAAATGGACAGATGAAAACTGCAATTATGTATTTCCTTTCATTTGCTACAGTGGTGAGTAGAAATCTGTCTTAATGGCCAGGACTGTCAACAAAATTTGAATGCTATAAATCTGACACTTTCTCCACAGTGTCATCTTTGACATCATCACGCCAGTATCACTTTGTGAATGAGTCTAAGACCTGGACTGAAGCTCAGAGACACTGCAGAGAGAATTACACTGATCTGGCCACCATTGATAACATGGAGGAAATGAACAGTCTGATAAACACAGTTAATGGGAGTTACGGTGGCTCAGCCTGGATTGGACAGTATGATGATGTGAACAGCTGGAGATGGTCATTGGAAAACAATGATTTCTATCAGGAAGGAGAGAGAGATTTCAGGAACTGGTATCATGAACCAGACAACAGTGGGGGGAACCAGCTGTGTGTTTACATGAATTATGATGGGAAATGGTATGATATATCATGTGACAACACTCTGCCATTCATTTGCTATGATGGTAAGGACTTTTTCTTTTATTTTCTGTGAGTATTTCTGTGCGTCTATGAAATGTGTCGTATATTTCAAATCACAGGTAGAGTGAATGCCACACAGAGTTACGTTGGAATCTATGACAGGAAAATCTGGTCAGAGGCTCGTAGATACTGCAGAGATCATTACACAGATCTCGCCAATGTGAGAAATCAGACTGAGAACCAGAGGATCCTTGAGACAGCAGGTGGAGGAGTCTGGATCGGCCTGTACAGAAACAGGGTTTGGTCAAACGGTCAGATTACCAATTATGAAAACTGGAGGCCACAAATTTCTGGGTTACAGGCACAACCAGATAATGGAAATAATCAAGCATATGAATATGGATATCAGCACTGCACTGCAGTGTCATTCCAGTATTCAGGCCGATGGACAGATGAGGTCTGTGATTCCAGCAGGCCTTTCTTCTGCTACAGCAGTAAGTTCACTCCCTTTGATGGATACCTTTATTTGGCAGGAATGAGAAAGACTTTTAGCACCAGTGTCTCCAACATGAAAGATCAACATTTTTAAATTAGACTAAAGGCACCAGGCCTATAAAGATGTTGATTCAAATTATATTGTGAAACTTATTGTTGAAATCTCTAAAAACCCTTTTAATAATAATAATAATAAAAAGAATTTATACAACAAAATATCACCAAATACAACAAATAGAGAAAAAGCATCTGTTGGGGGTCCAAGCAGAGATTTTTTTATTATTCTTTAAACTCCAAACAGCATCCTGTCAGTTCTACCAACAAACTTGACTTTGTATGTTGTTGCTTTTTTTTTTTTAGTTGCTCATACAAAATTACCTAACCTAACTTTATTTATGTTTTTTTTAAATAATATATTTTGAAATCTATTCTATTTGGTATGCATCTCGGCAGGAAAATAATTAGTTTAGCCGTAAGTTTAGCTGTAATATTTAATTCAGCACTGTAAAAAAAAAGAAAACACTATATACTCAACAAAATTGTGGCAACATATTACAAAAATATTATTAATTAAATTCAAAAAGAAAGAATTTAGTCAGAATTAATCAAATTAATTCCTTAAAATTCAACCATTTAAAACAAGTAAATGCAAATATAGCACACAAAAAAATTAAGTGAAATTTAAACAAAATATATCTGAATAACACACAAACATCAAAGATGAATTGAGAACTCTTTATTTTTTATTGCCAACATTGAAGACACCTGATGATAACAAGCAAATTCACTGAAGGATAGAGAAACACAAGAACTACAACTAACTTCCAGCCACCGCCTTTGATGAAATCAATTGAAAAGACATTAAATATCTCTTATTATAAACCAGTCGACTTTATTTCTGTAATTCATCAACAGTTCTCTTTGAGAATTGGCTTTATATCTGTCAGATGTCTACAACAAATCTTATTGAGTATTAACAGAGGTTTAGTTTGTTAGATGTTTATGTTAATGTTTTAGTGAAAATATTTGTGTTTGCTTTAGTTGGACAGTTTGACCCATGGCTTTTTAAGTCAGTTTATGGCTTTTCATTGACAATATTTTGTTTGCACAGATCAGACATTCTGAAATTTAATTTTGAAATATACTGTATAATTTTATTTTAATACACAGACATACAGAATCAGCATATGAATCTCAACAATGGTGACATACTTCTTGCCACAATGCATGCTGGGAGTCATGAATTTTATACTAGCTCCCAGGATACATTGGGGCATGAAGCATGTCACCATTGTTGAGATTCATATGCTGACTCTGTATGCATCTAAAAAAAATCTATTAAAAAAACAAAATATTGTCAGTGGAAATCATCAAATAACTAATTTTGATCAGTTATGTGATTAATCAATCATTTTTCTTAACAATGATTAAAACTTTATCATCTGATCGTCTTTGTTTCTGGCTTATTTTGCAACAAATTATGTGCTTTAGCAAACACTGTTATAAAAACCACAAACTGACTTAAAAAGCGAAGAGTCAAACTGACCAACTAAAACAAACACTACAAACAAATATGTTCAATAAGACATCAACATTTAAATCAACATCTGTTAATCCTCAATAAGAATTTTTGTAGATGTCTGGGGTGCGTTTCCCGAAAGCATCGTGAGCCGGCTGTGGCGATTCTAGCTCAAATAAAGGGAATATAATTTTAATAACTGGTGATGAATATGACCAGGGATCGCATACACAGATTAAAATTACCCATAAAATGTATCTGTATGGACACTTAAATACAACAGATTATAATCCATACAGGTAGGCAAAAATAGATCAATTGTATACATCAATAATCAGTCACAACGAATTATAATTAAATATTAATATGTCAATTGTCTAGGATAGATCGATTCCAAGGATAACCCTTATGGAATTAATTTGTTATCGAATAATCTGTTCGTCCAGCAAACTGATCGTACGATCTTTTATCAACCCTCAAGAGAAATTATACTTATAGAATTGCAAGAAAGGCTATCTTTCTGGCCATGAAAAATAACTTTCCTGTTTTATAAAAATACTAATTAAAGTATCAACAAATTTTAAAGCTTGTAGCTTATATCGAACATTTAAGGGACTTTGCAATATGAGCAACAGACAGAGTCAATACATGAATATAATAGATTTAATAAAGGAAAACTATGTATACCGGTGACTAACGTTACAAGGAATAAATGTATATACAACAAAATAAAGCAACAAACAATTAAAGAAAATGAGAATAAGAGAGTGATAGGAAAAGGGAGAGAATGATCAGTCAGTTATGCAAAATCACAGACAAAAGGAACCTTGAGAGAGAGACACCAAGATATCAAATCACCCCAAATGGGGTAAACTAATCTTAAACGCATTGAAAGCTCGATAAAACGAATACTTGCACATATGGTTCTCTTGTGTTGCTGAATAAAGAAGGCGCGTGTGTGTCGTTCCCTCGGAGCGTCACACGTTCTCTGTGGTTCTTCCGGGGTGAACGGAGTCGCAGCAAATTTAAAGGTCCCTTGAAGGTGAAGTTACTCAAAGAAAATAATTCAGGCTAAGTTCATTTCACTCATCTGTGGAAATGAACAAACTAGAATACGAAACGAGTAAACAAAGACAAACAAAAGAAAAGAAAACTAAACTAAACGGACTGAAGAGAAGTTCTGAAGAGAAGAGAGATGTTGAAGAGATGATTTTGAAGAGAGATGTTGAAGAGAGAGAGGAAACAGGCGTTCCATCCTCTTAAGGATAATGCAATTCACACCTCCTTTGGGGTGAATGACCAATCACCTTAGAGATATTCGAGAGGGAAAAGACTCTCTTTGTCCTGTCAAGGCGGCTCATCTGCATAGTTTATGGCGGCGTTAAAAGTTGTCCTTTCTACTCAAGAAAGCATGTCCACATAGAATCATACATTTTACTGTGATCTCCCGTATATGACCAACTCAGTTAGACCGAGTGGATTAAAACAGTACCAAGAAGGACAGGTAAAAAGGTCAGGACTGCCAAGTTACATTCTATCCGAAGCCAGGGGTTAGAACGGTTTCCAAGTGTTGGAATGCATGAGTCGCCCTGACACTGTCCAGATACGCTACACAACTATGGTCGCAAGTTCCTTCGTTATCAGCATAGTTCAACGAGTCGATGTTTCCGAAACCATCGTTCCAACGAACATTCGCAAACAGCATCGCAAAGTTGTGTGGTTGGAACGACAGCTTTTGAGCTGTGGTTAGAAGCATAGTTTCTAGATTGCATGACATGTGGACTTAACCCTCTGGGGTCGGCGGCATCGCCGGCGATACCAGCTCACTTTTTTTCTTATAAGTGCAAAAGAGACTCAAAATACTCTGCTGATTTTGATCTGTGTTGATCTGTGAAGTGTTATACATAATTCAATACTGTTAAGTGTCTATTTTTTTGTGTATACTCACAATAAAAACAAAGTGTTGTGCTTTTTGTCAAATAAAGTAAAATAAACATGAGGCGAATTTTGCCTTCTCTCTGTCAGTGAAGTCCATTCTGAAACGCGTCCGAAAATGAACTGTAACTCAGTCAATACTTGTCACAGAGAAGATTTCTCTTTATGAAGCTGAAATTCTCTTCTTTTAAATAAAGTAATTTATAAATTTATATAAAAAACAAATATTCTCAGTTTATGTAATCTGTATGAAAAGAGAGAGATGTCAGTCTTTTTCCTTTCAGCTCATTATAGTTTATTACGTGTTAATCTGACCACGCCCACTGAGAGCGCACGCCATTCAAACGCAAATGTTGAGGCAAGCCATGCCAACGCCCACATCAGCTGGATAAAACATCCAGTTTAGTAAGAATCTTGTACTTTACCTCGTCTTGCTGCTCTGTGAGGAATAATACTATTGTAATAATCATGGAAAAGTTCCCCCAGAAGTGCTGGTAGTTTCATTTTCGAGGAGCACGGATTCAGCTGATGTAGTAAGTCATTTATTCTTAAGTGCTTTGTTCTAATCGCGTTATTGAATAGTGTCTGTAAACTGCACAAAGACTGTTTAAATATGAATTGCGTGTCTGTGTGTGAATGAATGAATGGCACAGACGCGCCCGCACGCGATGTTGTTTACTACAGATGTACATCGCATCTGTGCGTTCATTCACTCTCGCTCCTACATTAGTAAACGTTATTTTTACATGAACACATCCAAACTATATTGCTATAGCCAACTGAGATTTGTTCTAATCACGATATAGAATAGTGTCTGTAATGACAACATTTCGTTGACTAGTTTTGGATAGATTATAAAGTTTTTACTATAAAATAGACATCAGTTTCTGCTCATATGTTAAATATATAGTATGTTTTGTCAAAAATAAACTAATCAACTGTTGTAGTGTTTGTTCCAATGCAAGCTATATGAAAATAATGAATCCTTAACTTTGAAATATGTATGATAAAATGTTTTGGCCTACTTAAATAATACTTTATAAAGACATTTATGGAAAAAGACAAATTTCTTTTCAATATTTTTCCAACTCTAACTTTGAACCAATTCTCTAGAATGGCCCATATAACCTATTTGAACAGTATTTTGTTTCCAGGTATGACTAAAAATGTGCTTTTGACTTTCATTTATATGTGTGACACACTTGAATGAAAGGCTCATTATACGGGTCTTTGCCTTCTCAGGTGAGAACCACCTAATTGTTCATGAGGGTGTTGGGCCGTTTACGCCCCCACGCATATTGCCTTTACAACCAAAAAAAGTTTTTCACAATTTAAAACAATCTATTGTTTTTGTCACGGGTCTATGAAGGAGGACTCAAATGCAGAACGAGTGTTGACAGGTTTATTGACAAACAGTAGACAGATGACGGGATGTGGTGGGAGAGGTGAACAGTCCAGACAATAGGCAGGGATGAGACACAATGACAGCCGTATTAACTAGCCGAGCAGCAGTTGTAACTAGCAAGATGACTGGAAGCTGGAGAGTAGTAATGGCAGAGCAGAATGAGACCTTGAGAATACTAGCAGTAGCCAGACAGGAACTTCCAAGTACTCCAGCAAGGCACTCAGGGATCTCAGACTCAGCACCAGGCTTCCTCCAAAGCCAAGAGTGTAAGCAGTCAGGGACGCTCTGCTTGCAGGACTGGAACTAGAGACACAGAATACAAGACAGACATACTACTTCTACAAATAAAACACTGGAGACTTTAGTAACAAGAAACAAACTATGTAGCACAGAATTACACAGTAGTACAACATCTAACGAACTGGCAACAAATGAGGGAAAGAACACACACATAAAGGGAGTTAACAAGAGTAACAGGTGAGAACACTCAGACAAGGAACAGGTGAACACTCACGTAAACGAGGACTGAAACAAGGGAGCAGAGAACATGAGGAGCAGGTGACAACACTCAGACAAACGAGGACTCAACTAGACAAGAGTACAGGGAAACAAGGAGGCAGGAACAGAGGAGCACATGGCCAACACAAACAAAACCATATGTTCAAGCACAACACAAACATAGAGACATGAAACAAAGACAACACAGACAAAGCTGCCAGGGCAGAACCCTGACAGTTTTATGTGAATGATTAGGCAGGATGATTTTCAGATCATTTTGAAGCAAAACCTCTAGGCGACAACATCCATTAGTCAAAATTCTTGTGGACAGATATTTAGTATGTGTTTTGTTGCCTTATTTCAGAAACTTAAATTTTTAGTTTTTTCAATAACCATGCATAAACAATATTCTCTCAAAAATACAAACATGTACATACATGTACCTCACATATTATGGTAGCTGTGTTTGTGCTAAATGGAGTCGTGTAATTTCACCTGTGCCATTAATATGTTTGTAAGCAACTGAAAAAAACACAAATGTCAGGGCAGGTCAAAACATTTCAAGGACCCCAAAAACACCTTAGACCCCAGAGGGTTAATAAATCATGATCTTGAGCAAAATAATCAAGCTGACATTCAGTACAATGACATTGACATTCAGTTCAGTGTCTTTATTCAGAATACATACAAATGTCATTTACGTCTTTGAGTTTGTCAAGAGATTTAAAGCACCGTTTTTGAAGACTGCGCATGTGCGAACGTGCTCTACTATGTAAGAACCAGACTGATCTCATAAAATTGCGTGTGTATGACACGCCAATTCGTATTTCCATTTTTGGCGTGCTATCAACACGCACAATCGCTTTTCAGCGTGTTTATGAACGCAGTTGACTTAACGTTATTACTGTATATATAAATATATGACCTACCTCCACCCCGTCCCTAAACCTACCCGTCACTGGGGTTAATAGCATTTATGAGTCTTCCCCTACCATCCTAGGGAAAAAAAAATATCGCTCCCCAGATGTAGATCTACATTTTGCTTCGTTTCGCTCGGAAATTTAATGGCGTGTACATATACGCGGAATCACTTGGACATTAATGGCGTAGACATACACGCATACACGCGGATATCTCAAAATGCGTATAGATAACACGACACTTGACTTGAAAGTGGCGTGTCTGTTTACGCAAAAGTCATGATGTCATGTTGTAAGAACGATCCTATGATTGAATCTGGAAATAAAGCGAAATAACTGAGAAAAATTAGAAAATATCCCTCAGATGCCATGTCTGTAATTTATATCAAAACATCAATCATTAATTCGATCTCAAACAAATAAGTTACTATTCCACCTCGTGCGTGATGTCATACACCAACATAGTTGTACGACCACTTTGCGACAGTATGGTTTCGGGAAACAGTCGTGACTAGCTAGTTGATTTCTTCAACGATGCATCGTACTATGGTAGTGAAGCATTAAGCTACGTCGTTGTACTGGAAACGCACCCCTGATTAGTAATAAGTGAACCTGGAAATGAGTCTGTGGGAGATCTTGAGAGATTTAATGTCTTCTTTTATATTCAGTTGATTTCATCTAAGGCTGTGGCTGGAAGTCAGTTGTAGTTCTTGTGTTTCTCTTTCATTCAGTGTGCTAGTGTCCTAAAGCGGTTTACCATGCAACTTTTTAAACTAATTAAATCATAAGTGAAATGTCCGAAAATGTTATCAAAAGCTGGTTCTATATTGTTATCTGTTGACAAGCAGTAATTGTGACTTACATGTACTGTATAACAGTAGTCAACAACTATTAGTACAATGACAGTTTGTACAGTATGGCTTGTTGGTACATTACTGACCAGGTGATTGCAATTTTTATTTATTTTTTCTGTGCTGTAAAACAATTCACAGAGACCTGTACACAATCTTCATGCACTCACCAGTATCATTTTGTGAATGAGTCTAAGACCTGGACTGAAGCTCAGAGACACTGCAGAGAGAAATACACTGATCTGGCCACCATTGATAACATGGAGGAAATGAACAGGCTCATTAAAACAGTACGAAGGCCTTACTATGGCTCAGCTTGGATTGGTCTCTATGATGATCTGAACAGCTGGAAATGGTCTATGGACAATGCAACATTATTGGGAGGATTTAAAAGCTGGTATGTCCAGCAACCAGTGAACTCAGGTGGACAGAGTCTGTGTGTGTACATGTCATATTATTGGAGATCATGGAGTGAAATCGTTTGCTCCTATAGACTTCCCTTTGTTTGTTATGATGGTGAGAACTGCCGATTGACTTTATAACAAGTAATTAGAACAAAATATTGATGATTCCATGATCACATGACATATTTAAAATGTTTCCCCACAGGAAGAGTGAATGCTAGTGCAAGTTTCGTGTTTGTTTACCAGTCCAAAACCTGGACTGAAGCTCAGAGTTACTGCAGAGAACATCACACAGACCTCGTCAGTATCAGGAATGAGACTGAAAACTACAGGGTTCAGTCATTACTTTCAAATTATTACACAATTTGGATTGGACTGTACAGAACCAGATCTTGGTCAGATCAGAGCAACTCTTCATTCAGTAACTGGACGACAGGACAGCCAGATAATGCTGGAAACAGTGAATACTGCACTGCAATGTCATTTAGTGACTCTGGGAGCTGGACAGATGAAAACTGCAATAATGCATTACCTTTCATTTGCTACAGTGGTGAGGAGCTAATAATAATGACAACCTTTAATTTTTTTGAACAATGTAACAAATTACAATAAGATACAGTATATATGAACATCAAAAAATAAAGGGACACATAATTTCTTAATGTGTGACTAATTTTTTGGTTTTGTATTGTTACAATTTTCCCACCTTGCCAGCATTAGCATCATCCCGGGAGTATCACTTTGTGAATGAGTCTAAGACTTGGACTGAAGCTCAGAGACACTGCAGAGAGAATTACACTGATCTGGCCACCATTGATAACATGGAGGAAATGAACAGTCTGATAAACACAGTTAATGGGAGTTACAATGGCTCAGCCTGGATTGGACTGTATGATGATGTGAACAGCTGGAGATGGTCATTGGAAAACAATGATTTCTATCAGGAAGGAGAAAGAGATTTCAGAAACTTTTATCATGAACCAAACAACAATGCTGGGAACGAACTGTGTGTTTACATGAATTATGATGGAAACTGGTATGATTCATCATGTGAAGATTATTACACATTTGTCTGCTATGATGGTAAGACATTCCAATTGAACATTTCTTTATATATATGATAATAAGTCTCAACAAATGTTACTGTCAGTATTGTGGTAAGATCTCTAGAACAGTCTTAGCTTAGTTGGCTTGGATCAAAACCCAAGTAGGCCTATACTGTATACTAATATTAAAATTCTAAATGTAAATGGATTGTAGATATAACTGTATGCTTTTAAAATATGGTTGACTAATTAACAAATTAACTGACTTGATTTTAAATGTATATTTTTATCTTAGGTAGAGAAAACGCCTCTCAGAAGTATGTTGTGGTATATGAGGGAAGGACCTGGACTGGAGCTCAGAGATACTGCAGAGAGAAATACACAGACCTGGCCAGTGTGAGAGATGAGACAGAGCGTCAACAGATACTGAAAGTTACACGTTATTATTATTCTGGTTATAATATGTGGATTGGTCTGCACAGAAACAGACTGTGGTCAGATCAGAGCAGCTCTTCCTTCACATATTGGCTGCCATATACTCCAGGTGTTAATGCACAACCAGATAATGGTGCAAATGTCCCAGGACTGCAAGGAGCTCAACACTGCACAGCTGTGTCTCTAAAATACTTTGGTCAGTGGACGGATGAAAGTTGCTTTGCCAGTTTGCCTTTCTTCTGTTACAGTGGTGAGCAAATAACTTCTATAAAGAAATAAACGAATCAGGCTATTACATCCAAAAGCAAGAAAATGTGGATGTAAATGTGGATTCTGTAAAATAAAAACAATAGAAAGATTGTATCAAACATGTAACATGCTAACTTTTTGCTAATGCAAGCTTTCTGTTTGCTTTTTGGTGACCCTGATGACCATCAACACACCATTTCAGATGAGTATGGTATGCTTTTGTAGATATGTGATCCATTTGTTTCTTTAATTATCAATAATCTTAAAACATAATGTAAATTGTTACCGTTTTTGGTTACACTTTATTTCAATAGTCCACTTTCGACATACTACTAACTATAAGTAACTTTTTAACATGTCAAATAACTCTCATTAGAGTATTAGTAGGCTGTAGTAGACTGTCAGTAGACTGTTGTGTTAGGGTTCGGGTTAGGAGAATAAGTTGACTTGTAGTTGCCAAGTTACTTATGCTCAGTAGAATGTGTGTTGGGGGACCAACAAAATAAAGTGTTAGCAAATATTAAGCAGACAGTCTACTAATCCTCTAAGGACCGTTAGTTGACATGTAACTGCAAAGTTACTTACAGTTAGTAGAATGTCTAAAGTGGACTAGCGAAATAAAGTGTTTCCCAGTTTTTTTTTATTCGCTTTGGTACTATTTTCACAAATCAGGTGTACATGTACAAAAATCCAAACTGATCACACTTGTAACACAGCTAGTCATTCTTTCAAAATCTAATCTCATGCTTTCATTACAGTTATACACATTTCAGTTCAAATAAACATTGTTTCAAACACAGGATTATTGTAATATGTAATGAGAACATTTGGTTTAATCACCGAAACACAACAGTGTGATCTTTTTTCAGTTTAGTTCTTTTAACAATCAATTAATTCAACAGCAAACAATGCAAAATGCGTGTTTCAATTTACCCATGTTGCTGAAATAATTGTAATACAGGCTACATACAGGCTACAGTTGCCACATTAGAAAATACATTTACTTTTTTTTTTTTTTTTTAAGTTTGCGTAGAGAGAACTTAAGAGTTTTCTGTTAAACGGTGTCGTGTTAGCGGCCCCTAAGTTAATAACTAATGATCGCTGCGATGGAAGTGAATCAATCACAACTAACTTTAACTGGAAAATAACTTTATTCTAGAGCTGCCATAAAGCCAAAACAATCTGTTACTTTCATTTCCTATTATCACTGTAAAGCCGCTTTGGAACAATCTACATTGTTAAAAGCGCTATATATAATGAAGATGACTTGACTTGACATTACATAACTTATGTAATTGAATCCATAATGTTTGTAATAGTATCCATCTAGTGTGTTATCAAAAGCTGTGATGAAGTTATGAAACTGCCATGAGGTTTTGTGCTAGAACAGATTTTGCTGGCAATACAGTAAATGTTTTCATTATGCCATATGACGGTATACTGTAGTTGACCTTTACAGATAAAGGGCGTAAGGAACTTAGCTATAGGAAATATTAATAATCAATAATTACTTTGATTTATGAGTTATGATTAATTATGAATATTTGGGTCAGTTAATTGGATTAACTTGACATGGCTAAATTAATATTACAATCAATTAATCAGTTCGTCCAACTAACTCTTTTGATTATTAATTTATTCTAAGAAAAGGGTATCTTCCATGGCCACAGAAGAATAATTATTTCTTAGCATTACGATCAAGATCGTAAAAGAGACTTTGTTTGCAAGCAGTGAATCAGAACCAAATACATAAAGTGCACAAGTTTTATTAACTAAATCATAAACATGAATAAACTAAACAAACATACATAAATACATGTGTAGGAAAAAGGAGTGAGAGATGGAATGATGTAACGATGGATAAGATCCATCTAACTATGAGAAGAACCAACAGCATTTCATTTTCACATTTCATTGAATTGAATACTTGCATTTGTAGTGGGAACAGTTCTTGAAGTTGTCATTGAGGGTTTCGGCAGTGGCAAGTGGAAGTTGTTTGAAAGTTATCTTTCTCCATGAGCGGATGGCTGGTTTGGTCAAGGCCTGGGGCCCTGGGCCCTGTTGAGGCCACACCGAGCACCCAGGAGAAGTGAGGATGTCGGAAGAGTGGGTGATTGGAGTCGTTGTTGGTTGGAGTCGTGATTCCAAAACTCCTAAAATTGTCCTTGGTTCTTTGTGAGAGAGTCTTCTCTCTCCTGCATGTCTGCATATCTGGTTGGATCAAGGGCTGCTGAGCCCTGGGCCCCCGTGGAGGGGGAGGGGGTTCCCCAGTATCACCAGAAACAGTGTTGCGGCTGGATGAAAAACTAAGAGAGGGAGGTCACATGTGGACTGTCTCTAATAAAGCCTGAGAAAGATCCATCCCCTAAGGGTTGATTGGACCAATAAGCACGATGAAATGTCCGAGTGGGAAGGTTGCTAGTTAATTTTTAGTCTTTTTTCCAAGCGTGGTTATACCTTCATTAATGCTCAGATAGATGACACATCCACAATGCATTCTAGAAGAAGGTGATGTACATCAAAGTGTGAGTCATTAAATGAGGATTAATTAAGTAGGAGGCATGATACAGGTGAGGTTACATTGATCGTTAGTTGGTTGTATACAAAGGTACATACCATAATATATACCGGTACATAATATTAAACAAGACAGTAAACAATTTACACTGTTTCTTTCACAGTTTTATGCATGTTCATTTATAGATCAGTTAATCTATGATTAATGCAGCAAAGTCTGTATTAAAGATTGTTTCTGTCTTCCCATTGTCTCTCTCTTGCGCATGTGTCCAAAGGAATATGGTCATAAAGTTTCCTTATCAGCCCTGTAACATGACACTGTTTCAGCCCTGGTGTTCGTTTCATCTGGGATGTTAGTTTGGAGTTTCATAAACCTTTGTATATAATGAATAGTTAGTGTGGTAAAGGACCTGGAAGGACCTGTAAAAAGGGTGAGTTACAGTAATGTGGCAGTCACCATGGTAATCTGTTTACATTATCACATGGCATACATACTGTAATGTACTATATTTTATGCCATCTATCTCCCTTCTTCTGATGCATCTCTGATCAATCTGATGTTATACAGTCATTGCCTGTTTCATCTCCTTTGTACTCTATCCTGCTTTATGTTGTATGTATGTAATACAAAATGCAAATTTCTCTGCCCTATAGTTATAGCCTCTGTCAAAATACTTTCTGTATTTTGACATTTTCAACAAATATCACTTAGTATGATTTATAAGCGGTTTCCCTCATGGGGACCTACAGTACATGTCCCCACAAGGACAAAGATTTCGGATATCGCCATCTTTGTAGAGATATTTTGTCCCCATAATGTAGAGTTTACCAGGACACACAGACCACATACGCGCACTTTAAAAATAGTGGTTATAATATAAGAAAAATCACTTATAATGTAAAAAGAATTCATTACATTTGGTTATCTGTATCAGAAATTGCAAAAAGTAGAAACTATATCTATAGGTGTACCAAATGGTTTATTGATTAACCATTAAGATCATTTTGATTAAATAATAGACAAATGTATTAAACTGAAGAAGAAGAGATGCAAATCAAATGTTTGATAGTAATGGCATTATGAAAGGCAGCTGAATGAAACATTTATAGAAGAAAACAGTTATTTTATGTTGTAAAAAGAATACTTAGTGATTTTGAGTATTGTATTAACACAATTGAAAATATGATAAAATGTTTGTGAATGTTACTTGTGAAAATAGTACCAAAGCGAAAAAAGAAAAAAAAAACTGTGTGGTACATAAATGTATGAATTGTGACACCTGACTTGTTTTTTTTATTATTATTATTGATCAGTGATGGGAATGCGAGTAGAAGTTACAAGTCTAGAAAATTTGTCAGAGTCTCAGATTGAAGAGCTGGTGATTATACAGGTAAGTAACTCAACAGTCAAAGCATTCATTTATGAATGAAAATTGTTTTTTATATAAGCATATTATAACATATATATTATTTACTGACCACATATAGCCTTCTATATAATCTTCCAACAGTGCAATAAATACTTTAAAATTTTAATAAATGAATGTTATTACAACTGAATAACATATCAGCACATGGTAGGTTTGTCATAAAGCTCATATATTTTCAGTTACAAGAGGAGCTGATCAGACTTGGACTTCCCAACAACGTGACCATGCATTTGAGAGACTATCGTAAGATCAATCCCTGAAGTTGGAGGACAGTGCTTTGCCTTTCCAATAAATGCAGTTGTGGGCTCAATACTTAATCTAGCATGAAATTATACTATAATCTATGAAGACTTTTACAAATGAATGATTCAGATTTTGCTTTTCCAAAATGTTATGTCATTGGCATGTGTTGTTTAATGGACCTATTAAGTCAGTAAAGGGGGTTATAAAAAAATACTAACAATGTACTATGTAGCTTGATTTTCAGTAAGAGATGTAAAATTATAACACAGTACAGTACAATGTACTCATTATACTATTGTTGACATGAATGTGATATTTTGATCTGAATATGATTTATGGAAGATTATGATTTTGAAAATATGATTAAATGAAAACATGATTAAAATAGTGATCCTGGCAACTTCTTTTCAATCAATCAATCAACATTTATTTGTTAAGCACATTTAAAAACACCACAAGTTGGTCAAAGTGCTGTACATGTCTAAAAAAAAAAAAAACACTCAACAAACGTTACTCTACACAAAGCAATGGCTCAATATATAAGTCAAGTCACCTTAATTTATATAGCGCTTGTAACAATATAGATTGTTTCAAAGCAGCTTTACAGTGATAATAGGAAATGAAAGTAACAGAGATAGTTTTAGCTTTACAGCAGCTCTAGAATAAAGTTAATGTCTAGCTAAAGTTAGTTTTGATTGATTCACTTTCGTCGCAACGATCATTAGTTATTAACTTAGGGGCCGCTAACACGACACAATTATAACAAATAACCCTTAAAACAGTGCCTGGTAGCTCGAGAACGCAACCCATGAAATAGGATCCAAGGTGCAAGCCTTAAAAAATGTATAATACAGAATTTTTTATCGCTTCCGCATATAAACCGGAATTATCCCGACAACGTTTTATTTGTACAGAGGTAAAGGGAAGGGAAGGAGGCCTTCACAGGGGAGAGACTTGACACTTCAGGACTGCGTTGTCGTCATGTCCAGGCGCAGATCCTTCATCAGATCCGGATACGGCCTGCATCCGGCGGACTGCGGTAAACCTCGGGATAAACAGAGAGACTAATATTAGCGTAGATGCCATCCTTCTTATGATGTAACAAGTACATTAAGATTTATGGGAAGTGTTCCCGGTTCCAGCTGACCTAATCTATGCAGCCTAACATTGAATCATAGAAGTCTATAATGTGTTATGTGTATGCTAGGTCAAAGAGATGTATTTTTAGTCTAGATTTGAACTGACAGAGTGTATCTGCTTCCCGGACAATGTTAGGAAGACTGTTCCAAAGTTTTGGTGCTAAAAAGGATCTACCGCCAGCAGTCGATTTAGATATTCTTGGTGTTTATCAACTGGCCTGAATTTTGAGATTGCAATAGACGTGATGGACTATAATGCGTTAAGAGCTCGCACAAGTACTGGGGAGCTAAACCATTTAGTGCTTTGTAAGTAATCAGCAATATTTAAAAATGTATACGATGTTTAATAGGCAGCCAAGGCAGTGTTGAAAGAACCGGGCTAATATGCTCATACTTCTATGTTCTGATAAGAACTCTAGCTGCTGCGTTTTTGACCAGCTGTAGTTTGTTTATTAAGCGTGCAGGGCAACCACCCATAATAGCATAATTGTCACATGTGGGTTTTGTGTCTTGTTCCTTGTTCTTGTCTGTCATCTGATTCCCTGTTTGTCTTGTGAGCCTGCCATGTGTATTGTCAATTGTTAATTGTCTGATGATTGTTCAAAGGTGTTCCTTGTCTTGTAATTAGTCAGTGTATTTAAGCCGTCATGTTTGCCCTGTGTCTTTGTCGAGGATTGAATGTTTCTAGTGTTGTATGTCCTGATCCTTGTTCTGTTTTCTGTTTCATGCCTGGCCCCTTTGTTTTGTGTTTAACGTAGTGTTTATATTAAAGTTTACGTTTGGGTCCTCACCAGCTTGCCTCCAGTGAATTGATTTGTTACAATAATATACAACACTGATCAGTGTCCCTAAACCTAGGGGCAATATGCCACAGCGTACCTCTTACTTTTCCTCTTACATTTCCTCTTACTTTGTTACACAAGGTTAATAGTTTGATCTAATTATTCTGCTTTTCACATAGCTATTTTCTAACTAAGAATTAAGATTCAGAATTAAATACACTTTTTCATAACTGGATAATCAAATATTAGGCACCTATCTGTCATTAATCTCTCATTTAATCTACACCAAAGCATCAGCATCAAGAGTTACGACACAAGGTTTGACTTCAGCAACATCAAATGCCTTTGGCTCTCGAGTGTCTTGTGACTGATTGCACATGCCAACTTTGATACTTTCAAACATTTGAAATGACACTGCTTTTTGACTACATTCACAATACAAACGTATTTAATAACAGGTGTGCCTCGTAAACTACCTCATTCTCACCACATTTTCCATATATTTGACTAAAAACTGCATGAAGAAGTAATCAATGTCAATCCCCTTTTTTGTTCTCACACTAGCTGTAAACATCTTATCATTGAGACTGTGACTGAAGTAAATCAAAGATGGCGAGTGGCGACATATTTAACCTACACCTGCTTTCACTTTAGTGGAGAACATGGCATTTGAGGTCTATAGCCTAAAAGGTTGACAGAAAAACCGCTGTGAAATAGCAGAAAGCAGCAGTAAAGCAGGAGACGAAGAGATAAAAAAATGAGCAGGATGTACAGTATATGAATGAAGAATGTTTTGGAATAAATATTTTATATATGAATTATTTGGAACATTCTTCTCTTGACAGCTTTTTACAAAGATGCATAGCTAACATTTAAAAAAACATTAGTCAAAAAAACATTTTTAAAAAATTAAAGACACTTTTAGATTGAATCTCCACACCAGGAATATTGGATCCAGTCTCTTTACCAGATCCCGTCAGAAGACATCGGTTTTGTCTGGTATCCGAAACGATCAACATAGTTTTGTCTGATACCCAAAGCCAGTTAACAGCAAGTCTTGTCTGATACAAAAAAAAATCAGTTAATAAAACTGTATTTTGTCTGGTACGCACAGTGCATACAGCTGTACAGCTGCAGGCGCCACTGTGGCCACGCATCTAACCAAATTTAGCCGCACTGCCAGGGAAAGCAGTAGGGACCCAGCTAGCTCAGCCATGTGAAGTCCACATGGGTTTGACCTGGGCTATCTAACTGGGCCTTAGCCAGTTTTGTTCCCAGTTTCCATGTAGGTCCCACATGGGTTAGCCCAGATGAAATGAACACTGCTCAGTGTGCACACTACAGGGTGTTAAATGTGACTGAATCAGTGTTGGAGTCAATGAGATAATTAAGTGATTAATTGAGTGATGACTGAGCATTATTGAAGATAGCTAATGATAACAAGAAGAAATGGCCCTGCATACACTGTGAATGACTTTACATATTGATCCACTGACACCACATAAATCCCCAGTTTCTCAGTGAAAGGTGCCACATGCCCAAAACCTTAAAATTATGTACACCTGCAGACAAACTAGAGTAGGCTGTCCCATTTGGGTAAGGCAAGGCAAGGCAAGTTTATTTATATAGCACATTTCATACACAATGGTAATTCAAAGTGCTTTACATAGGAGGAAATAATTAAAACAGTTTAGAATAAAAAATAAAATAAAGTACAGTAAAAACAGTCAGACGAACATTGACACAGTGCTCATTCAGTAAATGCATAGCTAAACAGATGTGTTTTGAGTCTGGATTTGAATGTGACTACTGTAGGAGCACATCTGATCTCCTCTGGAAGCTGGTTCCAGCTGCGGCTGGCATAATAGCTAAAAGCATACTCTCCATGCTTAGAGTGAACCCTTGGTATTTCTAACTGATGTGATCCTAATGATCTGAGTGATCTGTTGGGTTTATATTCAGTGAGCATATCTGCAATATATTGAGGTCCTAGTCCATTGAATGATTTATATACCAGTAATAATACTTTAAAATCAATCCTAAATGTAACTGGGGGCCAGTGTAAAGACCTGAGGACTGGTGTGATATGTTCAAATTTTCTGGTTCTGCTCAGAATCCTGGCGGCAGCGTTCTGTATGAGCTGCAACTGTCTTATGGTCTTTTTAGGAAGGCCAGTGAGGAGTCCATTACAATAATCCACCCTGCTGGTGATAAAAGCATGCACAAGTTTCTCTAAGTCTTGACTGGAAACAAAGCATCTAATTCTTGCAATATTTTTCAAATGATAGTATGCTGATTTAGTTATTGCTTTGACATGACTACTGAAACTAAGGTCTGACTCTAGAGACACACCAAGATTCCTGACTTGATTTTTAGTTGTTAGACCCCTAGCGTCAAGGTATGCATTTACCTTGAGAACTTCATCTTTGTTTCCAAACGCAATGACTTCAGTTTTGTCTTTGTTTAACTGAAGAAAGTTTTGGCACATCCAACCGTTTACTTCATCAATGCATTGGCACAGGGAGTCAATGGGGCTGTAGTCGTTAGGCGATAGGGCTAAGTAGAGCTGTGTGTCGTCTGCATAGCTGTGGTAAGAGATTCGGTTCTTTCTCATTATTTGGCTCATTGGGAGCATGTACAGGTTGAATAGGAGTGGTGCAAGAATTGAGCCTTGAGGGACTCCGGATGTCATGGGAGTCCACTCAGACTTATGGTCTCCTATACTCACATAATAACCTCTCCCTTCTAAGTATGACCTGAACCATTTTAGGACTATCCCAGAAAGCCCCACCCAGTTTTCCAGCCTGTCAAGAAGTATGTTGTGATCGACAGTGTCAAATGCAGCACTGAGGTCGAGTAGGACCAGCACTGATAATTTGCCTGTATCAGTATTTAAGCGAATATCGTTTATTATCTTTATGAGAGCTGTAAGAGATTGGGTTCTAAAAGTGAAATAATCTTGTGATAACATTGAAACTAACGATACTTTATTTAATGTATATGTATAGATACTTTACTGATATTCATCAAAATTCCTCTTCTTGGAATATTCTCTCAGAAGGACATTGCCTGGACTTGTTATAAACAGTAACAAAGACGATTTTCTGGTTAATAACATCCTTATTCTTGGGAAAGTTATTATATACACAAATCTAAAAATGTGAAAGTGAAACCTAGGTTGTATGTATTTCACAATGAGTTTCTTACAAATGCCCTTAAAATGATAAAAAGTAAAAATGCAAAATAAAACAAAACCTTTTGCTATAATAGAAGAATATGATTTGAAAAACAAACCCTAGCCTTTTGGTTTAATTTATTTATTGTTCTTTTTTTCTTCTTCTTCATGTAATGCAAGTATGCATCTGATCTTACTGTTATTGCAATGATGTATGATTGTTGCCATTTGTTTAAATGTTTGTACATGACATTGTTCAATAATAAAAAAAAAACAATAAAAAAAACCATGTATCTCGTACCCAAGTCTTCAATCACCCTGCTGAGCGATTATAACAATTTCTGTCTATCCCTCCTCCGCCCAATACATTTGCTACGGGTAATCTACCATTTTCTTGCAACAGCTTGTACTTTATGTTTGTTATTTTGACTATGCTGAACAAATTCTTGTATTTACTTACAGCAGCAACACAGCAGATCTCATATGCCAAAATCAAGCTTATGTACTGGTATATTCCATTCCCATGCAATAAATGCTAGTCGAAATAATTCACTCCGAGAGTTGTCATGACTGACATTTATAATATGTATGTAATATTCCAGCATTATTTGAATTAACAAAAATGTTTTTAATAGTTTTAGTTAATTATAACAACCCTACTATGTCTTTATGTAACAGTTTGGTCTACAGCACGCGCAACGAGAATAGGAACTCAGAATAAGCTTTATTCAAACTTCTGCACCTCTAATTGGAAGTTACGCACTTGAATAAAATTAGATTTCTGTCTACAAAAACATGTAAAGTGTCATGATTATGGACTCTTATTTTTGATATTCGGGTTTCCCTTAGTTCCTGTTTTCCTGCTCCGTTTAGTTTCCGTTTCCGATTATGTCATCGTTTGTTCCTTTGGTTACATATTTTCTGTGTTATGATTCCTGTCTTGTGTTCCCCTTGTCTTGTGTGGACTTTTGCTATTTCCTGTTCTGTGCCATGTTTTGTAGTTTTTCTTGTTTATTAGTAGGGGAGCGCGGGGCACAACCTAACGCGGGGTTAAATGTAACACGGACCTTTTACATAATTAGTCAGGATCAAGCAGGTTGTGTTTCCGCTCTTTTTCTCTCGCTGCCAGAAGACAGTCTCCTGTGAATTTGTGGAAAGTTTTGATAATATTTCGTGAAGATACTGGACAAAGAGTGTTTTGACACCATGCAAGTAAATTTTTTCATCATAGGTTTTTTTCGGCTTCTGAGTTGGGTGTGTACGTTTCCAAATCTAACTTTATTTTGCCTTAATCACTGTCTTGTTTGCTAAAACATAGCACCGTTTTAAAAAACATGTCAGTAACTCCTATCAACTGTTAGCTAGGCTTAAAATATGTTTTACACAGCGGGGTTAGTTGTAGCACAGTGTTACAACTAAGCCACCAAGTGTACAATGATAATCAAATGAAAACAGGGAGCCACACAACTTTTCAGGTTTGAGAATTTATTTATATATTTAACTTTGTTGAACTTTCACAAACAATGTTGGAATTTAAAATGTTTAAAATTTAGTTTACTATGCATTGATCACTTGTTTGTTTATTAAAAATATGGCCTGTTTTTAATGCAATAAACCCTTTAAATTTTGATTTAAAGCTCATTTGTATTATTATTACTGTTATTATTATTAATAATAATAATTTTACATGCAGCGGCCACACAAATCTAATTCAATTGCAATTACAATATTTGATGATTTTATTTATTTATTTATTGCAAAACTGTGCAGCCCTTTTCTATGTCTCTATCCATGATATTGATCCATAATAGAAGGATGATTGGATGAGGGATGGATGTATGGATATCTATCTATACAGATGCACAGCCAATATCAAACTATACAAATAAAATAGTACTGACTTATGTGTGTTACACACAAGTGTTACAACTAACCCCTCTGTCTGTTACAATTAACCCCACATATGGGGTAAGTTGTAACATTTGCACTTCTGTCACTTTCAGTGCAACAGTACGAAAATGGTAGGTCCTGGAAAAAAACTTTAAGTGTTCATTTGTAGTAGAGATGTGTATGTTGCTTGTGTAAAAAAAAGTTGAATCTAACTTAATAATTTTTTTTAATAATTGAGCCAAAACCAAAATGTGTTAGGTTGTGCCCCGCTCTCCCCTATTCCCAGGTGTTTCTGATTAGCCACGCCCCCTTGTTACCTTGTTTAGCTTGTTTGCCTTTGTATTTAAGCCCTGTCTAGTTCAGTCTTTGTGAGTTCTTGATGTTGTAATGTTGGTTGTTCTGTTCCCGAGTCTTGTTCCTGAGCCTATGTCTGTATTCCTGTTCCAGAGTCTTGTTCTTGAGCCTATGGCTGAATTTGAGAAGTTGAGTTTATTTAATTAAAGAATCCTGCTTCCTACTATGATTCAACCACATCATTACAATTTGCACCTGTCTGTCATTATGTTTGAATTTTATTTACTCCGAATACTCCCTGTTATGTTCAGTTATGTTTAGTGGTTTGCATTTTGTTACCATTGTTTGCAATGTTACCCTTGACCTCTGTTTGAGATTTGTCAGATATATCTGTGATATAACTTGTTTTGAAACGGCAACATTCCTTTAACATCATGACTTTTGTAAATGATATGTTATCTACATGTGAAAATATATGTGGAAAATATATGTGAAAACAAATGTAAAGGAAAGTGTTGGGTATGACAGCAATGTTGTGTTCAACATAATTTTTGTATGTAAAACAAATGCAAAATAAAAGCTTCATTAATATTAATGGGCCAGATATTGCAAATAATAATAACGATTTCAAAAATTAAATCATTAATTTCATAATGAAATCAATTTCACTGTAAAACGGTTCTTTAGGGCGATATGGTAGAACTTATGTATAACGTACCTTTAAAAAACTCATCTTTTGTGTATTTTATCAAGTTGAATTTAAATCATCATTAAAAAAAAAGCATCAAACTTTTTTTTTGTATATAAAGCTAGTGTAGAACTTGAATGCAAAGCTAAAGTGTGAGGCAAAAATGATGCATATATATTTTAAAGTAAATCCAACACATCATTTTTACTAGTACTTCTGAAAAAAATGTGACAAAAAGAAAGTTCCCGTCTCTAAAAGATCATTCATGAAGCCACCTTCATGATAATCCTCAGTGTGTGTGTTGTTCCAGTTCCTCAAGGTTACCATGACTATCCTAAAGGAAAGCATAGCGAATGTGTATTTACTTACAACATTACTTGGTAGTTTTAGATTGTTTTACAGTGGGAAAATATAATGCATTTATCAAACACAAAATGAGATATAATGTTTTAAAATAACAAGAAAGTGCACCTTTATATTTAATAAATAAAGTAAATGTTATACACTTTATTGTTTCATTTCTGTTTTATTTGGGTGAAAGTGATTTACTGCCATTATTAAGTTTATAATTGAGGTATGCAGTAGGGATGTCAATTTACACAAATTCCCATGTCCGATTGTCATTTAAATTAATGATCAAATAATCGTTAACCTTAAAACTGCAAGATGTGTCTACTGCAGTGGCATATATGCATCAGCATGAAAAAAAAAAGTTGCTGTTTTTTTACTCTAAATAACAGGCTAGTAGGATTGTAAAATGTATCAATGTGATTTATGCTGATTTGCAAATAGGTTGTTTTGCTAGTATAAGTGTTCCTTTCTTCACAAATGTGCGTAGGATATTACATATTACAGATAATTTGGAGAATACCCCCAAAAAACTGTATTTTTACTATTTGACAATATTCCTGCGTCTGCTAGAGCCTCATTTACCTTCATTTGAAGTAAACTTATCACAATCTAAGGCATGCTTGCTAAATTTTCCTTGTGTCTGCTGTACGTTTATGGTGCATAAATAACTAGTGATGCACTGATCATGATTTTTCATGGCCGATTCCGACACCGTTTTTTTACAAGCATACTGTCCGATTCTGATACCGATTTCTGTTTTCTTTTCTTTAAGAAACAAACAAGAAAACATATAAGTACCTGTGAAACTAAATAAAATGTCTGTGACTTATGATATGTGAACTATAAATGAAAGATGATGATTTATTTGAAGTCTCTTTAGCCTTTATGGAGTTCCTCATTCCTATAGTTCCTCTTTATTAAATGCACAAACATAAAACACACACACAAAGAAAATAAGGAAATAATGACAAACTTGTTCGCTTATTAGTGTGGCCTAACTCTTTTGCATGGTTCATGGCTATTTTCAGACTGTTTTTTTTCACAACCAGGACTTCAACAAACAAGATGGCATATGAAATATAGCACTGTTCATAATGTATGTCAAATAAACAAATACATTTTTTTTTATCTTAAGATAAACCATTTCGCTAATAATATATAGATACAGAAAATTATTAAATGTAAAACAAAAACTTTCAATAAAAGTCTGATCATGCATCAGCCTCAAGCTCTTCCATACTGTGACATTCAAATAATTTGAACTGAGATGGAATGACATCAGTCATCTGGGCCATGAGTGAGATCAGACGGGGTAGTGTGAGAAATGTGAATGTCAACAGATAGTACTAATTACAGTATTATATTAATAAAGTATGGATTGGTCTGCACAGATACAGACTGTGGTCAGAGCAGCTCTTTGGTTATATTGTCTGCCATATACTCCAGGTGATGTTGCACAAACAGATAATGGTTTAACTCTCCCAGGACAGCAGGGAGCTCAACACTGCAGTGTCTTTAAAAAAAGAAGAAGGTGAGGTCAAATTTATAAGGTGAGGTCTTCCCGGCAACCTTACCATGCATTTCATAAAACCAGCCCATTAAACGGGATGGACAGCATTACTGAACGACGGTTTGGATTTTGTTACACTTTGTTTTAGTTTTTTTTTTTTTGTACTATCACTGAACTTTTAAGTATTGTTGACAAAGTGTGTCAAGTGAATGTTGCATGTTGTCCATTCTACTGTTTGATGAATAGGCTTACTGTGAATTCAGACATAGGCTCTTTTTAACATGTTCTTCGCCTTGATCAAAACATGAGTTGCAGGAATAAATTATTTAGTCTTGAGTTATTTAGACATTCTTTTACTTTATGGTTTAAAAATTATAATGAGAAATGCTTTGACACTGTGTGCAGTTGTATCAAATATTAACATATATTTCCATAGCTTAGTGTTGCAGTGCATCAGATTTTGTTGATATATTATGTCCACAAACCAACCAAGACATCTGCACTCACAAGTTCAAAAAGATGGAACAACTGTTGTTTAATCACTAGTTTCATGTAACAACATGTGGAAGGTTCTCATAGAGTACATTTATAATGACTCAACAGGTTTCTTTGTGTCACATGAATTTATACAAGTGATCCACCCATATTTAATACACCCTATAAATATTAAGACAGTCAGGTAATCTAAAAAAGAAGCAGCAGGAGCAAGAGAAAAGAAGAGGCTTCAAATCAAAAGGTAAACTGTCATCCCGTCATTTAAACCATTAAAGTAATAAATAGTGAAAATAGAACAAATAATTTGATTGATTGATTTATTTATCACAGGTTTTACATGTGCTTAATATGTTTCCACAGATATGTTTCCATTGCTTCTGTTATCAGGTAAGAAAAAGATTTCCATGAAATATTTTATCATCAAAATCGTAAATTGACATTTTTGTGTAAGAGCGTGATTTAGCATTTGTCTGGTGACTGATAATGCAGTTATTTTATTTTTTTTTACCATTTTGAGAATACAGTTAGAGTCAAGGGCGTAGGTTAGGTTTTGAGATTGGTGGGGACATTCCCAGAAGCTGACGAATCAGGAAATTAATAGGATTAATAGGATAATATTAAGGTTTTTAGACTATATTGACCTTAACAATACGTTAATGAATTCTGTAATGTTATGGTAACTATTAAAGACAAGAAGGGAGTTTAACATAGACTTAACTTTACTCCGTTCATAGTGCAATGCAGTAGTGCAATACTGACTAGTTCCTTGCTTTTTGAACAAGCCAAACACATGTCAGTCTGCATCTGTCATTAAAGGGATAGTTAAGGGGATAGTTCACCCAAAAATAAAAAATTGAACTCCCACGAGTTGTTTCAAACCCTTATTAATTTCCTTCTTCTATTGAACACAAAGGAAGATATTTTGAAGGATGCTGGTAACCAGACAGTTGATGGACCCCAGTGACTTCCATAGTAAGAAAAAAAAATACAATGGAAGTCAGTGGGGCCCATCAGCTGTCTAGTTACCGCCAACATTCTTCAAAATAACTTCTTTTGTGGTCAGCAGAAGAAAGAAACTGGTTTGAAACAACTTAATGATAACAGAATTGTAATTTTTTAAGGAAACTATCACGTTAACAGAAATTAACTTTTGGCATATTTGTTTCACATCATTACTGTCCAGTTTATCCTGTTGGACATGACACACAGCAACTCGTGCCATTGTTCTGAGCCATGTATTCAGTGTCCTAAGAGCAATGAAACTCATTTCAGCATCAGCTGATGAGACGGGGATGACAAGGGTTTCAACTTCATCAAACAGACCTCTCATTTCAACAGACCAAGCAATTTTGTGTTTTCATGTTTAATGTGGACTTTCCATAGTTATAATGATTTTTATACAGTACAAACTGTGTATTCTATCCCTCTACACTATCCCTATCACATTTAACTTTCTGCATTTTCAAAAAACGTCACTTAGTATGATTTATAACTGATTAAAAAAAAAAAATCCCTACAAGGATTTCGGAAATTGCCCTCTTTGTGGGGACATATTGTCTTTGTCCCTACAAAAATGGCAATATGCGAAAATCTTGTCCTTATGGGTATTTTCTTTGTTTCCTTTTTTTGGAAACCGGCTTATAAATCATACTAACTGATGTTTTTACTAAGTTTCAGTGCTCTTTGCGCACGCGCGTGCGCACACACACGCACACACTAACGATTATGTTTACCACTTATCCCGCGATTGTCATAGGCCTACATTATATTGTAAAAACTGTTCTGTCCCTGAATCATTATTTGACGCGATTTGCCCCGTATTTTTGTGCACTGAACTGTAGATTAGGCCTACTCCCTAGTTTACCGCATCTAGGTTTCCTTCGAATGAGCTTTGCCGCTTCGCACAACCGGCCTCTCACAAGTTAGAAAGAAAACACAAAGCCAATCAGTTTAGCGATGTGTGTTAAGCAGCCGGGGCCTAGATCTACCGTTTGTGTTCCAGGTTTTGCGCATTTTTCTCAGAACGCTCTTGTAAGAGATTTTAATCTAAATTAGATGTTTCCTGGTTAAATAAAATAAGAAATAAATTATACCCACAAGACATACCCGGCAACAGTGGTTATATATATTAATATATTTAAATTTTTGATCGAAATTATTGCTAGGGACAAATCAGTGTCACTGGATATTGGTAGGGACATGTCCCTAGCGTCCCTACTAAATTCTACGCCCCTGGTTAGAGTACACTGTCAGAGAATAGAGCGAATGCGCATGACGTCAGCGTCAGCCGGAGTGAATGCGGTCACGCCCACAAGTGGCAAAAAGACTGAGCGGCAGCATTTGTTTTCAGCGTGAATGCCGTGAAAAACACACAAAACACATCTAAAACGGGAAAGAGCTTTGCGATTGACTGTACAACTAGATTTGACCAGAAATCTGAGGTACTATATATTTTTACAGACTGCAAAAAGCTACAGAACGGACTATATTCTGCACAATTGGATGTTTTTAAATAAACACTGGCAAAAAACTATACAAGTTTTAGGGCTGGACGATATGATGATATACAGTATAACATTAATGTAAGTGTAATGTGTAATGTAAGATTTAGACCTATCTATATTGTATTTATATAAAACGTTTACAGGCAAATTTTCTTAATTTATTACTTCATTGGTTATCTATTAAGTTCCGTATTAATTTCAAGGTATTGCTTTTGACTTATAAAGCTCTAAATGGTTTAGCTCCAGTCTATTTAACGGATCTTCTATCGCCTTACAATCCATCGCGCTCTTTAAGATCACTAAATTCGAGGCTTCTGGTCATTCCTAGGATATCCAGATCCACCAAAGGAGGCAGAGCATTTTCACATTTAGCTCCGAAGCTCTGGAATAGCCTTCCTGATATTGTTCGTTGCTCAGACCCGCTCTCCCAGTTTAAAACTGAAGACGCATCTATTTAGCCAGGCATTCATATAAATTTTTTATCTTACAGTTACTGTAAATTAACTCCAGCCACGCAGCAGCTCTTTTGCCACTCAGTCCGGCTGATGGGGGCGTGTTCCGGCGGGAAAGTGACGTTAATGCATTCCCTCTATACAGTCAGAATGCAGAATAGAGTACACTGACCCATTTGGTCCTTGTTTTCTCATTTGAAAAATAAACTTGTCATTAACAGGTTTTATAACCTTCACTTTGAGTGTCCCTCAGTATTTCTTTGTGAATGAATCCAAGACTTGGGCAGAAGCTCAGAGATACTGTAGAGATAAATACACTGATCTGGCCTCCATTGAGAATGAACAACAGACGGTACAGTTATTGGATACAGTGAATGACGATTCCATTGATTTGGCCTGGATTGGACTCTATGATGATCTGAACAGTTGGAAATGGACTATAGAAGACAATGATTTCTTCAAGGAAGGAGGGAAAGACTTCAGGAACTGGTATGACAAAGGACCAGACTATTATGGAGGACAAAGTGTGTGTGTGTTTCTGTACATGGGCATATGGTATACCACAAGCTGCTCCAATTCATTTTATCCTACTGTCTGCTATGATGGTAAGCTGTCAATAGAATGTCTAAGAAAGTAAACAAAAGTTTAAAACAACCAAACCAACCTCTCTCTGAACTAAATATGATATTAATATCTTTCAGGAAGAGAAAACGCCAGTGATACTTATGTTTTTATTTACCAGTCCAAAAACTGGACTGAGGCTCAGAGTTACTGCAGAGAACATCACACAGACCTCGTCAGTATCAGGAATGAGACTGAAAACCAGAAGATCCAGTATTTAATTAAGAATCATTATTATTACTCCTTTTGGATTGGACTGTACAGAACCAGATCTTGGTCAGATCAGAGCAACTGGACGACAGGACAGCCAGATACTCCAGGATCCTGCACTGTAGTCTCATTTAATGACTCTGGGAAATGGACAGATGAAAACTGCACTTATGTATTTCCTTTCTTTTGCTACAGTGGTGAGTAGAAATCTGTCTTAATGGCCAGGACTGTCAAAAAAAATTGAATTCTATAAATCTGACACTTTCTCCACAGTGTCATCTTTGACATCATCACGTCAGTATCACTTTGTGAATGAGTCTAAGACCTGGACTGAAGCTCAGAGACACTGCAGAGAGAATTACACTGATCTGGCCACCATTGATAACATGGAGGAAATGAACAGTCTGATAAACACAGTTAATGGGAGTTACAATGGCTCAGCCTGGATTGTACTGTATGATGATGTGAACAGCTGGAGATGGTCATTGGAAAACAATGATTTCTATCAGGAAGGAGCGAGCGATATCAGGAACTTCTATCCTGAACCAGACAACCAGCTGTGTGTTTACATGGAAAATAATGGAAAATGGGATGATAGATTATGTGACTACACACTGCCATTCGTTTGCTTTGATGGTAAGGACATTTCTTTTTTTTTTCTATGAGTATTTCTGTGCGTCTATGAAATGTGTTGTATATTTCAAATCACAGGTAGAGTGAATGCCACACAGAGTTACATCAGAATCACTGATGGGAGAATCTGGTCAGAGGCTCGTAGATACTGCAGAGATCATTACACAGATCTCGCCAATGTGAGAAATCAGACTGAGAACCAGAGGATCCTTGAGACAACAGGTGGAGGAGTCTGGATCGGCCTGTACAGAAACAGGGTTTGGTCAAACGGTCAGATTTCCAGTTATGAAAACTGGAGACCAGAAATTCCATATTCTTCACAGCAACCAGATAATGGTCAATATGGTGATGGCCAATTGTTTTCTCAGCAATGTATTGCAGTATCATTCAGCCATTTAGGCCGATGGACTGATGAGAACTGCTTGTCCAGCATGCCATTCATCTGCTACAACAGTGAGTTTATTTTTTCTTTTTTTTACGCCGACCAACATTTTTATAGACATTACTAAAAGTGTTATTAGAAGTCAATGTATATGTATTTACTCATATATAATATACATTAAAAAATGAAACATTAAATTATATTTTATATAGATTTTGAAACAACCTACCACATGAATATTTTAATTTGCACCATGCAAAAAATCTATACTTTTGCGAACTACTCCTAGGTTTTTGGCTTGATCGGAACCAAACCACTGCAGAAAGAGTGACTATCAATAATCATCAAAAAAAAAAAAAAAATCGAAATTTCAATTCATGGTCGCTAAGGGGAACCAAATGTTCGATGTGACTGGGCCAATTTTACTAAAACGGCTATAACTTGTGAACAGAAAGAGATATTTTCGCTAAACTCAGGCGACGTGTTTATGAGCTCAATCTGAGGTCACATGAAAAAAAATCACGACGATTGGCCAAAATCATGCAAATTGCTATAACCGCACCCTACCGTTAGTCCGATGAAAATTGGGATGCAGTGTCTTTGTCCAGGGTACCATGATAGTCTATGAGCACATTGGCGTATCTCAAAAACTCAGTATGCGTCATCAGCACAATGCCCTGAAGGAGCCTGAGAAGTTTCATGCCAGTATTTTTCACGAAAGTGACCTCCTTAGACTCCTGAATCCTTGTCGAGTCCAGCGATACCAAACATACCAGGTTTCGCCTTATGGTTTGTGTAACGGTGTCATTTAGCGCTTAAAAACTTGCGATCATCTTCTAAACTTTTCAGTCAGATCGAGACAAAACCACCACGGGAAATTTAAAAACATAATAGCTAAACAATAACGTCAAAAGTATGTCAAAACAAATGTAAAAATTATGATACACTGTAAAATCCAATTAGTTCACCTTACTTGAAAAAAGCATACAAACCAATTGCACTTAAAAAAATGAGTAAAGTGAAATAGGAATAATATGTAGTACTAACAAGTGCATTTCTAGTAGTGTACACTTACAAGAGAGTTCCAGTAACTTAAAACTAATTTGTATAGTATACTTGATCATTTACTTTAGATGTACTCATTTATGCTAGTTGTGTTAACTCTGATGTTTATTGCATACAACTTGGAATTACTGAGTTTACTTTACTTCAAAAGCAATCCAGTTTACTTGTTAAAACCATGCAAACCGATTGCACTAAAAAGAGCAAGTAAGCTTTACTCCAATAACTTAAGTGCTATCAATCAATCATCTATAATAAATCATTGAGAATAGTTTCACAATTTTACAAAGATAACATTTACAACTGGACAAATAATTTTAAGGCAATGATACAGTTCAAAAGCAAATTTATTGTATTTATTTTCTTAAAAACTGACACAGGGGTGGCCCACACAAGTTTGCATTGGAGTATACAATTTATGTAAATAGTCACAGGTATTTTTATTTTTTTCAAAACAAAAAACGGAAACACTTTATAATAAGGTTCATTAGTTAACATTAGTTAATGTATTAACTAACATAAACTAACAATGAGCAATACATTAGCTATTGTATTAATTAATCTTTGTTAATTTTAGTTAATACAAATTCAGCTGTTCATTGGTTTTCTTATGTTAGTTCACAGTACATTAACTAATGTTAACCAATACAACCTTTGATTTTAATGTTTTAGTAAATGTTGAAATTAATATTAACTATGATTAATAAATGCTGTAGAAGTATTGTTAATTCTTAGTTAATGCTAACTAATTAACCTGATTGTAAAGTGTTACCCAAAAACCTTTTACAGTACAACAATATACAAAAATGTATATAAAATATGATTAAAAATAAATATATTTGAGACAATACCCTGACTCCAACACATCCTATACAAACAGCTTTAACAATTAAATAAATAACAATTACTCACTTTAATCAATAACACTTCGGAGACCAAACTTAGTATAAAGGAGTGCAAAAAAAGTGGCTACATTCATTAGCCTAAACAATGAAAAAGCAATGCCTCTGACACACATGTACATTAGAAATTAATACGCTGACAGCATCTTAAAGGGATAGTTCACCCAAAAATGACATTTCTGTCAGTAATTACTCACCTTTATGCTGTTCCAAACCCATAAGACCTTTGTTAATCTTCGCAACACAAATGAAGATCTTTTTGATTAAATATGAGAGCTTTCTGTCCCTCCAAAGACTGTAACGTCATTGCAACTTATAAGGCACAGAAAGGTAGTAAGGACACCGTTAAAATAGTCCATGTGACTACAGTAGTTCAACCTTAATGTTATGAAGCGACGAGAATAGTTTTTTGTGTGTAAAAACTCTGCCAAATAACGACATTGTTGAATAATCTCTTCTCTTCAACGTCATTCCCCTACGCTGTTGACGTAGTGTAAACAGTGCAGCACTTCTGGGTTCTACATCAGAATGTAGGCTTATTATTGGCCGACGCTGGTCATGTGTGATGCTGGCCAATAATAAGCCCACATTCTGACGTAGAACCCAGAAGATTGTTGAATGTCGTTATTTGGGGTTTTTTTTGCGGATAAAAAGTATTCTAGTCGTTCCATAATATTAAGGTTGAATTACTGTAGTCACATGGACTATTTTAACAAGGCCTTGAAAGTTTCAATGACGTTGCAGTCAATGGAGGGACAGAAAGCTCTCTGATTTCATCAAAAATATCGTAATTTGTGTTTTCCGAAGATGAACAAAGGTCTTACGGGTTTGGAACGGCATGAGGGAGAGTAATTACTGACAGAATTTTCATCTTGGGTGAACTAACCCTTTAAATTGCTCATGAACTAATGGGCTGACGATTTTAAACAAGTGGCTTAGTTTCCCTTTTATTTTTCTATCAATTTATCTAATTCCACTGTCATAAACGAATGTAATCTAATGCCAAACATCATTAATCTAGCACATTTGATTACTCAACAGGAGATTTTTCAGAGATTGCAGTTTTGGTGGGAGTTTGTTCTGTCCCAAACCAAGCATCAGTGTTTTTCATGTATTTTGCGTAATCCAAATTTAAAGCAGAAAACAAACCTAAATAGATGGAAATTGCATGAGGCAGGTTCTGCAGATTATGCATTACAATACCTCTCAACAATGATGGCAGTAGACACTGGCCAAAGGTAGTTTATTTAGAGAGAGAGGTTCTTCTTCATCAATGACAGTCCCCAACAGATACTTGTGCCCAGGTTTCATCAACATCACACACCTGAATGAAACCCCAAAATAAAAATATTACAACAGGGAAAAGTGAAAAGGTCATATCAATAAGATTTGCCAAATACAGGCTTTTTTTTTTTTTTTTTTTTTTTTTTTTACAAAAAGCGCTCATGTTGCTTCATGAAATGAGGTTAAACCACTGGAGTCACATGAGCTACTTCAATGATTTCTTTCATTTCTGCCTATTGAGGAACAGAAAGGACTCAGATTTTATTAAAAGTATCGCCATTTTTTGATCTGAAGATGAAAAAAAAGTGTCATTACCATTATGGCTTTAAGTGGAGAAGTGACTATTAAGATAACAGTCCACAGTTAAAGGGTTTATCAACAAAACCCCACAACACTTTAGACAACAAAACCCCACAACACTTTAGACAACAGCTAAATAGATTGTAAGCAAAACCATGATCAACTCATAATAATAAAAAATTAAGGCTGCAGTAAACTCACCTCTGTATTAATTTGCTGCATAAGCTCATTCAATTTCTCTCCAATGCTTCTTGAAGTCTTGTGACAAAACGTGGTGTGTGGAGATCCACAGCACCATAAAGGTTACTCTGCAGTCTACAGATCTGTGGTGATTATCCTGTCAAACTTTGCAAACACCTACTGTACAACACAGGCACACACACAAAAAAGGCATTGGACAGTGTGGACATTTTTCAATGCATGGTCAGGCCTACAGGCCAATTCTAAAGCCAAACCTAAACAGAATGTGGTTTATCATGGTGGAAAAGAGGATATGAATTCTTACTTGTCTCTCTGTAAAAAGAGCTGGCCACTGCTTCATCTGCATCCACA
Source organism: Tiaroga cobitis (assembly GCA_030578255.1). Taxonomy (NCBI): domain Eukaryota; kingdom Metazoa; phylum Chordata; class Actinopteri; order Cypriniformes; family Leuciscidae; genus Tiaroga; species Tiaroga cobitis. Next base: position 27,824,032 of record CM060611.1, on the reverse strand, counting down.
ATCTCACGGCTTCGCATTGAGAAGGTCTGGTCCATCTTTGATGCAATCAGAGGTTCCACTAGGGTAACATAACTTAACATTACTAAGTTTCTCACCTTGTTAAAAGATGGCTAATTTAATCAGCAGTGATCAAGCAGTTGAGGAAAGAAAATCCCTTTTACAGTGCTTGCATTACATTCTGAATCTACTCAATTTAAAAACAAAAGTATAATGCTGTTGTGAAATCACAAATACTGTCAAAAATCATCACAAACTTCATCTCTGCATAAACTGCAGGTTAACGTTACCTTTAACTGTAAATGTGTGCACCATTTCACCAGATTTGTAACCTTAATAATTTATAAACCAACGCCAACAGAGGAGAATGCATCAGTGAAAATGCATCAGTTTTACATTTGGGAACAATAAATAGCTTTTCAGGCATTTCAGGAACTTTTATGGTACATGGTAGTTTTATGCGAAAAAAACAAAACAAAAAACAGGCCAAACCATATTCTTCAAGCTCCGAATATCACAATTATTTGGTACACAAATGTTTAGTGTAATTTACTTTTAATTTGTCATAAACAACACGTTATCAACGTCGATTTTTTTCCAGTTCAGTTCATCTTTAAGGAGATCAGTAAAGATTAATGTTAGCGACAGACAGTGAAAAGAACATTCACACAAAAGTCGCATGCTTGATTACTCACCTTATTATTATCTCATATTATTCCAAAAATGTAGCGAAGCTCCAGATAAAAATGTAGGCAGACTACAGTCTGTCAACATCTTTCCACATCTGCAAAATTGGCGCTGAAATACACACAGAATCTATCCTGCATGCTCTTACAAGTGCCGCTTCTTCTTCTTTGTTTTTTCGGCACATTAGGCACGCTTTAATGCACTGCTGCTTCTCACTGGTTTAGTAACGTCATTGCATCCTTTGTTGCTACTTGCTTGTTTCAAGTAAGCGTCACTCAAACTATTGAGTAACTTGTTATTTTCACCCTGCAATTGACTGTAACTCAACAAAACCTAGTAAGAAGTATGTATTTTATATAACCGAGTAAAGTTAACTAGTATATGTGAGTCAGGAAAGCTATTGGATTTTACAGAACTGACAAAACAATTCAATCAATGGATAATTTTTATGCTCTCATAAAAGTGTCTAAACTTCAAAACGAAATTAGATATTTAACACATTTGACACACATTTGTATGGGCACACTTTGAGGACACCTAATAAAAGTGGTGGAGATCAGGCAAGACATGGTGCTATAACTGTCAAAAAAACATATTTTTCCTTAGTAAATTGCCTGTATTGGCTGTAAATGGTCTTTTCCATCTGTGATCTAAGTTTTTTGTTTATTTGGATCCCCATTAGCCACTACTTAGACAGTGGCTACTCTTCCTGGGGTTCCAACAAGTAAAAAAATACAAAACTACATTTAATCAACAACAATAAAAACTTAAAGTCAAGTCAATGAAACATACTAACCCCACATTCATTCCAAATATCAAAATCAACAATTTATTATATATTATGCCATTAAATGTGCCTTTAAATATTTTTTTTTAACAAATTTTTCTTGTTAAAAAAACATGTAATATCAATGGTATATCATTCCATATTTTCATTCCTCTATACATTACAGTCCGTAGTTTTGCAGTGTTTTTCGAAACAGAAAATAAAAAAACATCGCTTTTATGCATGTCTGGTGTTAAAATTATGACTAGTACTACTATACAAAAGTTGAGAGTACAGGACATTAGGAACTCTAGACACCGAAATATTTCTTATAAAACAAAGCAGAGAGACAATCCTTCACAAGTGCATTCTTATTATATTAGCCCTTCTATTACAGTTTAAAGTGAGTCGTGTCGCTCTGTTCTGGACTAATTGTAATCAATTAGTTAAAATTTTTGTTTTTGATGCACTCGACCACACCACTGGGCAATAATCTAAGCAAGAACCATTGTTTGCACAATTTTAGAAATACAGTGTTGTGGTAAAAAGTTTACACATCTCTTAATAAGTGACAAACCTACCTGTTAACATATTTTCTGTTTGACCACTTCAGCCCACTGTCTAATATAACTCCGATAAGTCTTATTTCCTCTATCTGTTCAATAGGCAGACTCTTTACAGACAAATTGAACTTTTGATGCAATTTGATGCAAACACAATGCTTTTGGTTTTTATCAAGTTTAGAACCAACTTATTATTCCGTAACTACTGTATGACCAATTGTATTTCCTCATCCAAAGCAGTTGACAACTGCTTAATTTATGTTGCAGGTAAATATAATGTTTTATCATCTGCATACGTGACTGTCCATGCACACTTTAAAACAAGAGGAAGATCATTGGTCTTAAACAACTTCCTTGAGGCACACCACATTGCAACTCTTTCAAATCTGTTTAACTTCCATTATAAAATACACATTGTCACATTAGACAGTTAACTTTTAAAGGTGCTATATGTATTTTTTAGCGGCCTCTATCGGTGATGTTTCAGATTGCAACCAATTTTTTTGCAATTAAATGCTGAAAATTAGAGAGCAAATAATTCTCCTTAAATAATAATTGAATTTGCTCACAAACTATCATTTTCAATACTTAGTGAAGAACTGGCAGCAAACTTATTGGTTGACTATTATGACCATTGAAACCCAGTGCTTTCTCTAGATGAATAACCTTTGCATCTTTCCAAGCTAAAGGAAAAATCCCTTTTTCAATACTGATATTAAAGATGTGGCAAACTGGTTCTGCCAAACAACATTTCTTCTCTTAATTTATCAACTTTATTTGTGAAAAAAACATTAAAATAATTTCCAATTTCATATGGTTTAAAAATGAGTAAAAGAAGGAATTTGACTTGATTTCCTAGCCATTATTTCATTGAGTGTACTCCACATTTTTTATAATCATATTTACATTCACTTATTTTAATTTTGTAAAACAATATTTTCTTTTTCCTATAAATTTTAGTTACTTGATTTCTTAATTTGCAATAGACGTCCCAATCCTCCTTGTTCCCAGTTCTGTTTGCTGTACCCTTTGCCACATCTCTCTCAAACATAATGTTTTTCAACTCATTAACAATCCATAACATTCTTCACTGTAAATTTTTTTCATAGGTGCATGTTTGTCCACCAAAGGGTAAAATAATCTTTCAAATGCTGACAATGCATTATCAGGATGAACTTCCTTATAAACATCAATCCAACATACATTATTTACATTCTTGACTAAATCTCTTATAAGATATTTTATAAATTACTTTTGGTTCCCTAAGTTTTCAAAGTGTTTACATGCTTGCTAAATAAAACATAACATCTTTTTACGCATGTGCTTAAAGGCCTTAAACCGCTTGAACCCCGATAAATACTGCTTGCAGCTTTAATTTAAATTACATTTGAAAAACCTCCACAATAAAACCATTTTAATAGTTTCATGATATTGGTGATTGCAAAGAATAATCAAATGTATTTCTCTGTTTATTTTAAACTTACAGGAACTTGCACACAATCTTCATGCACCCATCAGTATCAATTTGTAAATGATTCAAAGACCTGGACTGAAGCTCAGAGACACTGCAGAGAGAAATACACTGATCTGGCCACCATTGATAACATGGAGGAAATGAACAGGCTCATTAAAACAGTACGAAGGCCTTACTATGGCTCAGCTTGGATTGGTCTCTATGATGATCTGAACAGCTGGAAATGGTCTATGGACAATGCAAGTTTAGAAGGAGGATTTAAAAGCTGGTATGTCCAGGAACCATTTAACTCAGGTGGACAGAGTCTGTGTGTGTACATGTCATATCATTGGGGAACATGGCGTGAAATCTCTTGTTACTCTACACTTCCATTTGTTTGCTATGATGGTGAGAACTCCTGTTGACTTTTTAAAGTTTTTAGAACAATATATTTATGATACCATGGATATATCACAAACACATATTTTCCCCGCAGGAAGAGTGAATGCTAGTACAAGTTACGTGATTGTTTACCAGTCCAAAACCTGGACTAAAGCTCAGAGTTACTGCAGAGAACATCACACAGAGCTCGTCAGTATCAGGAATGAGACTGAAAACCTCAAACTTCAGTCATTATTACAGTATTATTCCGATTTTTGGATTGGATTGTACAGAACCAGATCTTGGTCAGATCAGAGCAACTCTTCATTCAGTAACTGGAGGACAGGACAGCCAGATAATGCTGGAAACAGTGAATACTGCACTGCAATGTCATTTAGTGACTCTGGGAGCTGGACAGATGAAAACTGCAATACTGCATTATCTTTCATTTGCTACAGTGGTGAGTATTACTGTACATGCACCTACGTTAAGAAATGCACAAGGTTGAATTTTAAGTGTACACCACTCTCTGACAGACATACTTTATTTATTTAGAAATGTTATTCAACATTTCCAGATTTATTTTTTCATCATATTTTAAAAAAATATGTGTGACACTAGTTACAATCACTAGTAATTGTACTAATTGTACTAGTACAATTAGTTAACTACATTATTTAACATGAACTAAAAATGAAAAAAAAAAACCTTCTAATGCATTTGTTAATCTTAGTTAATGTTAATTTCAACATTTATTAAAAAACATTATTATAAAAAAATATGTTTTAATGAACGTGAGCTAGCATTAATGTACTGATCTGTTAACGTTAGTTACATATAGATTTATATGTGGCTAATGTTAACAAAGATCAATACATTGATGTAAAAAAATGCTAGTTAATACAAACATGACATAACTAATACCACTTTATTGTAAAGTGTTACCAAAATCTGTAAAATATATATTTTGATCCGCTTGTTTAGTCTACTAACACTCTACAAAAGTTCATTAATTCCAAATACAAAATGTCCTTACAAATAATCTTTATCATGCACCTTTTTCCCACCTTGCCAGCATTAGCATCATCCCGGAAGTATCACTTTGTGAATGAGTCTAAGACCTGGACTGAAGCTCAGAGACACTGCAGAGAGAATTACACTGATCTGGCCACCATTGATAACATGGAGGAAATGAACAGTCTGATAAACACAGTTAATGGGAGTTACAATGGCTCAGCCTGGATTGGACTGTATGATGATGTGAACAGCTGGAGATGGTCATTGGAAAACCATGATTTCTATCAGGAAGGAGAGAGAGATTTCAGGAACTGGTATCATGAATCCAACAATGCACCGAATGAACTGTGTGTTTACATGGATTATAATGGAAACTGGTTTAATTCATCATGTGGAAATTATTACACATTTGTTTGCTACAATGGTAAGACATTATAAGTAAAAAAAAATGTGTGTGTGTGTTTATATCTTCTTTTGCTTTGAGATTTGTCAAAAAAGGGATGTTCAGTCCTCAAAGATCATGAAGTGTTCAATATTTTTCTTCCACATTTAAACTCCAAATTCTTGGGAGAAAAATGAAAATACTGGCTAATTAGTAATGTTTTTTGTTTTCAAAATGTATTTTATTAAATAGCTATAAATTTGACAAATAACAAATAAATTGACTGATTTACATCCACAAATTTTATCTTAGGTAGAGAAAATGCCTCTCACAAGTATTTTTTTGTAAATGAGAGAAGGACCTGGACTGGAGCTCAGAGATACTGCAGAGAGAAATACACAGACCTGGCCAGTGTGAGAAATGAGGCAGAGCGTCAACAGATACTGAAAGTTACACGTTCTTATTATTCTGGTTATATTGTGTGGATTGGTCTGCACAGAAACAGACTGTGGTCAGATCAGAGCAGCTCTTCCTTCACATATTGGCTGCCATATACTCCAGGTGTTAATGCACAACCAGATAATGGTGTAAATGTCCCAGGACTGCAGGGAGCTCAACACTGCACAGCTGTGTCTCTAAAATACTTTGGTCAGTGGACGGATGAAAGTTGCTTTGCCAGTTTGCCTTTCTTCTGTTACAGTGGTAAGCAAATGTACCTTCTGTAATGAAATAAAATAATAACCATTAGGGGAAAAAACAAGCAAACTTATTACAATGAATTGTTGATGTTAATATGCCATTGTTATTTGTGTAATTCACAAACTTTTATGCTAATGCTAGCTCTGTCTTCCATTTGCTTTCTGGTGAACATGATGATCATCATATTGACCCATCAATTCAGATGTATATGGTATGTTTGTGGAGATATGTGCTGTTTTCAGTCCAAAATGAGTGTTTTTCAACATACATCAACATTACCGGTTTGTATTCATGCACGACTGACCAGTGTTCTTTTTTTGTATTTTTTACTGATCAGTGACGGGACTAAGGGTTGAACTTACAAGTGCGGAAAATCTGTCAGAGTCTCAGATTGAAGAGCTTGTGATTATACAGGTGAGAAACAGTTCAAAACACTCACAATGCTTTTAGTTTTTGTTGCACAAAAACAAACAAAAAACACATGCAAAATAAATAAATGACTTTAGAACAACTTCACAACAACAGCATAATAATAATCAAGCGTAGCGCCATTTCTGGCAGGTCTGGCATTCTGATTACCCTTTGAATCAGACTAAATTCTGATATTATGTTGTACATTAAAATCTTTAATTAATGATATCTGCAATACATTCATGTTGGTTCTGTTGTGTTTACCCTAAGGGGGGTTATTGCTGCTCTCCCTGCTCTTATCCATGCTAGGCTGTAACTGTATGCTAACTGTCAAATCGTATTTGACGATAGTGGTCCTGACAGAAATAATTATAATAATAATAATAATAATTATTATTATTTACAGATCTTTGCAATATCTTTAGCTCAAAAATATCTCACAGAAAAAAAAAATCCCATGTTTCAGCTCCAGGAAGAATTTATCAGACGAGGACTTCCCAGCAACTTCACAATGCATTTGAGAAACTATCTGAAAATCAAACCGTGAGAGATAACAACAGAATATGTGCACACAATAACATGGTTTTAGGGTTTGTGTTTCTGCATTTTGCATGTTCTTTGTCCTATTGATAATAGATATTTTGAATGTCACATGATTGTCTTGTATATATTGTATAACATTTTTTTTTTTAACAAATATAAGATGTATTTAAACTGCAGGCTTTTTTGATTAAAACAAAACTAGGTTGCTTGTACTCATACTATCAGAACTTTTTTTAATATATATATATATATATAATCAAACTAATCAAACATTTTGTGTCATTATGTGTTACAATGATTTGTTAATTTGCCCCGAGACACTGGGATAGGCTTCAGCATATAATACAGTTGTATTTGTCTTAGTTGTCAACACAAGTGGAATGATACAGTACAACAACATACATGTTACGGGTGTGGTGCTGGTTGAAGGAGAGGCAGCAGTCAGCAGATCAAATTCAATAATCTTTACTAAGGAAACCAAACTTAAACAGATACAAGTCTTTGGGACCACAAACACACGTTACACATCAACGAGAACCGACCAGGAGTGAGGGAGAACACAGGGTTTACATACACAGAGAACGGATCATGGGAACAAGACACAGCTGGGGCAAATTAACTAGAAACAGGTGAAGAAACTGAACACAAACGAGGAGTGGGAAAACTGAGATAAAGGACTGAACCAAAACACAATGCAGGGGGAAACACAGGACACACATGTAACAATACAGAGGAACAATATGGGGTTAGAATTGTTGCATTACTCCAAATAAATAGATTGAGATTCGCATTTTTGTGAATCTCTTTACATTTGTTTGTGAATCTCAATCTATTTATTTGGAATAATGCCACAATTCTAACCCCATAGTACAACCACATGAAAACAGACATCTGACGTGACTTACTCATCATATGACACAACATTTTGTATATATTTTCTGATTACATGGTAATGTGATATTATATGGTACTATTTACAGGTTTATCACTACAATAAATAATCACACACACACAAAAAATGGTTTCTTTATTTATTTATGGACCTCTAAAGTCCACAATAAAAAAATCTTGTCAGTCAGAATAATATCATCAGTCAGGAATCTCAGGATTATGATTTTGTGATTTACACAGAGACCAACCAAATGGAGGGCTATTAATAACCAGAGTCTATAGTCTATAAACTATAAACAAGAAGATACTTTCTTGAGTTACAGTCCTCGAATCTATAACTCTTCGTTGTTTGTATCACTCTGGATTTCTGTATTTGTCCAGACACACGTTTCCATCAAAAGTTGCATATTTAACTTATAGGTTAGTGTCCTTTAGGTGTTAGAGCGCACTCCACAAGAGGCATGGCCTCGTCGTGGGCTTGGTCTAGTGGGATTACCTTGCAGGATATCTGTATGGCGGCAGGCTGGGCCTCCCCGTCTACATTTATAAGGTTTTATAACCTAGAGGTTCCCGCCTTACAGGCTAAACTACTTTCGGTCTAAAATCATTATTGTCTACCCCGTTGCTTCGGCTCTGAATACTACAACCGCTCGAGCACCACTCGCTGATTGATAAAATAACTCCCTGGGCAAAAGTAAGACACATACTGTTACACAGTTCAGGCCGAACAATTTCACCCTGACTGTGTGGAACACCGTTGATGTGATTAGCTCCCTTAGGACGCTAACTTATTGGGAATGACGCTTCTAGCCTCTCTTCTCAGACTCTTTGTGAGTCCCTGGTGATTATGCACTCTATGAGCCCCGGGCCCCTGCCCTTGGGACTTTGGTGTTGGATCCCAGCACGCACGGCGTTTTACACTGTGTTCCCCTAGCGTAAGATATTGCGCAGTACGAGAGAACCTCTCGTAAGAGAACGTAGTCGGTAACTAACGTAACCTCGGTTTTCTCAAAAGAGGGAACGAGTACTGCGTATCTTTGCCGTGCCTGCAACACGCTCTGGTTCGCTTCGGCGATGAAAAACCAGATTATATCAGCCCATCGAGCTATATTTATAGGCCCAGGCCACGCCCGGAGGTGACGTAGTGAGCGCGAAGTGGCCCCATTGGATCTGACGTCACCAATGGCCTCTCTCGATAGGCTGCTGCAGTTGCCGCAGGACAGCCAATAGGCACGCGAGCCGTCTTGCCTATGTCTGCATGCTGCCGCAATGCGTTTTACATTATTTCAAAATTAAGGATAATTTTTGGCCTCAATATCTCGTGGAAAAGAGGTTTTCCCCTAGCGTAAGATATTACGCAGTACGAGAGAACCTCTTCTAGAGAGAACCGAGGTTACGTTAGTAACCAAGTACGTTTTATGTATTTCACAATGAGTTTCTTTCCTATACAAATGCCCTTAAAATTATAAAAAGTAAAAATGCAAAATAAAACAAAACCTTTTGCTATAATAGAAGAATATGATTTGAAAAACAAGCCCTAGCCTTTTGCTATAATAGAAGAATTTGATTTGAAAAAAAAAAACCTAGCCTTTTGGTGATTTATTGTTCTTTTTTTCTTCTTCTTCTTCATGTAATGCAAGTATGCATCTGATCTTACTGTTACATTACAATGATGTATGATGGTTGCCATGTTGTTTAAATGTTTGCACATGACATTGTTCAAGAAAAAAAAACAAGAAAAAAAAAACATGTATCTCGTACCCAAGTCTTCGATTACCCTGCTGAGCGATTATGAAAATTTCTGTCTATCCCTCCTCCAACCAAGACATTTGCTATGGGTAATCTACCATTTTCTTGCAACAGCTTGTACTTTATGTTTGTTATTTTGACTATGCTGAACAAATTATTGTATTTACTTAGCAGTAACAGCAGCAACACAGCAGATCTCATATGCCAAAATCAAGCTTATGTACTGGTATATTCCATTCAAAAAATGCTTGTCGAAATAATTCACTCCGAGAGTTGTCATGACTGACATTTATAATATTTATGTAATATTCCAGCTGTATAAAAGGCTACCGGCTAAAGAAGACTTCTATTGTGGAACTTTTATTTTGATAGTTATTTTAGAGTGCGATACCTGTTACTTCCAGTAGGAGGCATTATTGTTATTTTTTGCTGCCTGTTGCATCAATATAGATTACAGAGAGAACAGTAGCTTCGCACCAAGAAGTTTCTTCCTGCCTGTTATTTGGATGTTCGTTTGGCATTTGGTGTTAAAAGTGTTATTAGTACATGAACATAAAACTAATATTCAATACACTTTGGAAAGAAGGACCAGTCTCCTCATTCTTTGTGTCCTGACCGACACCCAGGAGTGTATACTGCTAACAAGTAGAACTAGAGCCTAGCAGTATCCTTTCCTCTCCAACAAACTGGTCCTTCGAGCCGGATGCAGTGTTCATTCCTGGTACAATGGAGTCCGATGAGGAGATTGTTGGGGCAACCAGACCAAAACGCCGAACACGTCCACCAGTTCGACTCCAAGACTTTGAAGTGCAGTATGTAGGGGGCAGACCTGTAAGTGAACATGCTATTTCACAACCCTGGGAGGTACCTGCCCACATGGCACCTCTCCAGTCATCATGGGACCATCCTGATGACCTCTATGATGATGCTGCTTCTCGCACACGCCCTCGGTTCAGACCACCAAGCTTCAGTTATGCAGAGCGCAGCGAAAACCTACCTCAGTCATTCACATCAGTCCAGCAGAACCGTTACACCGAGCCTGAATTCTATAACGAGCTCCAAGCCATTCGCAGAGAAAATGTAGAGCTGCTACAATCACACCAAGCCTTTCGCGCTGACCTAATGGAGTTGAAAGAAGTTCGTACTGAGTTCAAAGAACTGGTCAAAGTTGCCCAAACCCTTAGAGCAGACCTCAGCACAACTAATAGCCATGATCGTCCTCCAGTAAGACTTGAACCCCAACTGCCATCCAGTCCTTCCTGTCGTGTAGGCCATACAGAGCTGGCCACATCGGCTGATAATGAAGAGTGGCCTGAGCTTCCACCCTGGCCCGAGGCCGAGTCAGATCTGAGCAGAGGTATGGAGGCTTTAAAGTTAACAAAATCTGAAAAGGCTACATACCAACCAGAGGTACCAAATTATTCAGCGGTCTCCCAGGCTCCCCCTGCATACCGCAATTCTCAGTATTGCTTTCAAAATCCATATATGCTTCCACCGCCTCCAACACCTGAAGACCTCAGAGTGTTATTATCCTCAGCTGCTCAGACCTCGTATCGGAAACCTTCAAGTGCCCAAATTCCAGTTTCTTCTCCCCTACTTGGGTCCATACCAGCCCAGTCGAGGCATCAAGCACCTGTGGTCAAGGTAGAGTCAAGCATGCCACATTTAACACACCCCTCAGAGTATGTGTATAGAGGACCTACCCCTACTATCCCCAAGTTCAGCCGGCCAGATCCAAGCGAGTTTGCCAGACTTCGAATCGCTTTGGAGAATCTGCTTCCTCCAGATGGGACTGAACTCTTTAAATATCAAATACTTGTGGACCACTTGAAGTTGGATGAAGCTAAGCTGATTGCCGATGCTTTTTTGAACTCGCCTACCCCATTTACTGACACCATGGTAGGGATGCAACGATTACAGATTTTGTAAGTACGATTATTGTCTGAGAAATAATCACGATTTAACGATTATCACGATTATTGTGCATCAATTAATTTCACAACACCAGATGTATAATATCACATGAACACTCAACACTAGATTTTAATGTGTTATTTGCCACAACACAGTACAAAATTATAAAATGACAAACAATAATCAATCTCTTCCTTTGGAATTAAAGAGAAGTGCTTTGTAAACATCCAGCATTTTTTTTTTAAATAACAAATTAAGTCAATGGCTGCAGGGCTCTTTGATTGAAATAGATCACAAAATGATTAAGTGTTTAGTTTGTTCTAAATTTATTTTCAACCTAAGGTAGAAAACTTGATAACATGAAAACAATATCTTGTTGGTATTTGACTTAAAAACAATTAAAGGGATAATAAATCCCAATGAAAATAAGAATAAACAAAGTATTTGGCTCTATTGAATTAAATGTAAGCTAAATATTAACTATGTATTTCTTTTAAAAGAAAACAAATATAGTCCAAATGTTATCCACTCCAATATTAGTGTACTTATTTTAATACTCTTTTTTTTAATTATTAATCCAAATTTTACATGTGCCTTTAGAAAATCATCTATTATAATCTCATTATTTTGGTTTGTTTGTTTGAAGTTTAAATAAAAATTATAGAAAGAAACTGAGAACATCTCTCATGCAGTGTTATTAACCCCCTGGGGTCTGAGGTTTTTTTGGAGTCCTTGAGATGTTCTGACATGCTGTGACATTTGTGTTTTTTTCAGTTGCTTATAAACATATTAATGGCACAGGTGAAATTACACTATATTTAGCACAAACATGGCTATGATAATATGTGATATAATATGTTTGTACATGTTTGTATATTTGAGAGAATATTGTTTATGCGTGGTTATTGAAAAAACTAAAAATGAAAGTTTCTGAAATAAGGCTACAAAACACATAATAAATATGTGTCCACAAGACTTTTGACTAATGGATGTTGTTGCCTAGTGTTTTTTCTTCAAAATGATCTGAAAAACATCCTGCCTAATCATTCACATAAAACTGTGAATTGGGTTTTATTGTGAAAAACTTTTTTTTGTTTGCCAAGGCAATATGCGAATGGCCTTGAACAGTCCAAGCCCCATCATGAATAATTAGGTGATTCTCACCTGACCCGCATAATAATGAGCCTTTCATTCAGGTGTTACACAAGCAAAAATTGAAAGGACAACATACATACATACATACACACACATATATATATATGAAGAGTTCAGATGCAAAAGCCTCTAAGTGCCATTTGAAATTTTCTTCTAGAATAATAATTTTTATCAAGCTTGTATATTTAAGTTCAGTAATTTCACTTAAATGGCAATGAAGATTACCTAATAATTGTCATTTAAGTGAAATTACTGAACTTAAAATGTACAAGCTTGATAAAAATTATCATTCTAGAAGAAATTTTCAAATGGCACTAGAGGCTTTTGCATCTGAACTCTTCATATAATCAAAATATAAATGAAAGTCAAAAACCCATTTTTAGTCATACCTGGAAACAAATCCTGGTCAAATAGGTTATATGGGTCATTGTATAGAATTGGTTCAAAGTTAGAGTTGGAAACATCTTGAAAAGATTTTTTTTTCCATATAAAGTAGGCTATTATAAGCTTGCATTGGATAACAGTTGATTAGTTTATTTTTTTACAAAACATAGGCTACTATATATTTAACATATGAGCAGAAACTGTCTAGCTAAAGCTTATTTGATGTCTATTTTATAGTAAAAACTTTCTAATCTATTTCGTCTGTAACAGTAGGCTATGCATCTGTGCGTTCGTTCGTTCACACACCCAGACACCCGATTCATATTTAAACAGTCTTTTTGGTTCTGATACTATTCTATATTGCGATTAGAACAAATCTCAGTAGTCTTACTAATGTAGGAGCGAGAGTGAATGAACGCACAGCGCGCGCGCGTCTGTGAATTCGGTCATTCATTCGCACACAGACACGCATTTAAAATTTAAACAGTCTTTGTGCAGTTTACAGACACTATTCAATAACACGATTAGAACAAAGCACTTAAGAATAAATGACTTACTACATCAGCTGAATCTGTGCTCCTCGAATGAAACAGGTAACTGAGTTAACTTTTCCAGGAATTATTCCTCACTGCGCAGCAAGACGAGATCTGATGTGGCGCGTTCTGATGTGGGCATTTTCATGGCTTGCCTCAACATTAACGTTTGAATAGCGCGCGCTCTCAGTGGGCGTGGTCACATTAACACTGCATACGCTATAATTAGGTGAAAGGAAAAAGACCGACATCTCTCTCTTTTCATACAGATTACATCAACTGAGAATAGTTGCTTTTTTATATAAGTTACTTCATTTAAAAGAAGAGAATTTCAGCTTCATAAAGAGAAATCTTTCGTGTCTCCGTGACAAGTATTTATTGAGTTACAGTTCATTTTTCGGACGCGTTTCAGAAAGATTTTTGCGGAGACAGTGTGAGCTGAAAGCGCACCCTGTTTATTTTATTTATTTTACAAAAACACAAGGTTTTGATGTTAATAAGAGTGTACACAAAAAAAAGGAGACATTTAACAGTATTGAATGATGTGTAACACTTATATGTAAGATCAAAATCAACAAAGTATTTTGAGTTTGTTTTGCACTGATAAGAAAAAAAGTGAGCAGATCACGCCGGCGTGATTGCCGACCCCAGAGGGTTAATAACTGAAATGCAGTTAATTGGTAGTCCTAGAAGTCTACACGGCCCTGATCTTATGTTAGTGTTTTACACCGGGCATATTAAAACTACAAAGCCTAACATTTACAGGAGAAAGCAATAGGATATTAAGTTAAATGTTCACTGACTGAAACTCTTGAGAGCACGTCACATTCTGTTTTCCACAGACTTGCGTAACCAAAACATTCCGCTGTTTTTTGTTGTTGTTTTTTTATGTTGCACTGAAAGCTGAAAGTTGCACGCCGCATTCTCATTTTTCCAAAGCGCTAGAGCGGTTGCGCTCCGGAGGCGTCTGTCATTGCTGTGTTGGTTCTTGTCACTTGACCTAAGGTGCGTTTGCGGCATTATGAAAAGTAGAGATGTTTTTATCTCGATGCGGGGTGGACGCGCTTGGAAAAAACGAGCGCGTCGCTTCCCTTATGAGCGCGCATGCTGCGCGCCTACATTTGAAATAACGAACTTGAGCGCGCAAAAGACACGATCTGTGAACAGGCCCTCAAGGCGTTTTTTTCGGTGGAAATAGAGCGTCGCTGCTAGTCCCTCTGCCATAGTGGTTGACGAGCACGGCATTAAGCTGGTGCACCGCTGGTGTAACTTTGTTTTCGTTTTGTGTTAGGTACAAAAGTTCCACTCCGTGCAGAACACTCGGTGTAGCATAGTCTTTACGATTAATTAACCGTAACGTTTTAAAGCGTGGTTAATTGTGAAATCCGGTGATCGCTGCATCCCTACACCATGGTGGCCCTCCATGAGAAGTTTGGTCAGCCCCACCAACTAGCTTTGAGGAAAATTGCCAGTGTCCTGGAGGCCCCTGATGTAAAGCGTGGGGATACAGTTGGATTCCATAAGTTTGCTCTTCAGGTACAGTCATTGGTGGGTTTGTTGAAGACTTCAGGCCCTGAAGGTGCCATTGAACTAAATTGTGGGTCACATATCGCACGCCTTTTGAGCAGACTTCCTTCTGAACAGCGAGCTGAGTTCCGCCGTCACATGTTTCGGCAACCTGGAGCTGTACCTACTTTACATCTCTCAAACTGGCTACGTTATGAAGCCTGGTGCCATGACTTTGATGTAGAGATTTCCTCCCGAGAAGTTCAGGACCAACCGACTTCTAGACCTGTACAGAGTAAAAGGACTGTGGCCATTCTTCATGGCGTTGGAGTGGCTCAAAATGTAACTTTCCTGTCCCCTCAGAAGGGTATGACTCCACCGACCAAGTCAGTCGAAGTAAAACGGTTCTGTCCCTTCTGTGATAGTACAGAGCATTATATATATATAGTCAATGCAAACCATTTGCTAAACTTACTACTGACCAGGCCAAAGACTGGATTCGAGGTAATAATCGTTGTTGGCGGTGTGCCAGGACTCATCAAGCTGCTCAGTGTGATCTGAAGAAGCCCTGTAACCTGTGTCAAGGCAAACACCTTCGCCCTCTTCACAATGCAAATGCTAGATCCTCCCAAGAGAATACAGTCAGTGCTGAAAAGAGTTGCCTTACCAGTTCCTCTCCAGACAGATTTTACCTGGACAAACCTGTTGTTGGGACCCGTGTCATGCCCAAGGTAGTACCTGTACATATTCATTATGAAGCCCGTACTTTAGACACCTTTGCGCTTTTGGATGACGGCTCTGAGAGAACCATTCTGCTCCCAACTGCTGCCAAAGCCCTGGGCATACAGGGTACACCTGAAGATCTCCCATTGAAGTTCTTCCTGGATCATCTATATCATTTCAAGTATCCCCCTCCCATAAGCCTCAAACCTGTTACAAGATTGAATATGCTTTCACTGCAGATCGCCTCAATCTGTCACGACAGTCTTATCCCCTGGAACAACTGCAGAGGAAGTATAAATACTTACGCAGTGTTCCCATCCTGCCAGTGAAAGATGCTCAGCCTCTACTTCTGATTGGGTCAGATCAGCCACATCTCATTACACCAATAGAGCCTATCAGATTAGGTTCTCCAGGTGGACCTGCTGCTGTCCACACACGCCTGGCGATGGACCCTTCAGGGCCCCGCATCGTTCATGGGGCGGCCTGCATCCTCCCAACAATGCCTACTGACATCTGTCCTTCCACCACAAGATGAGCTCTTCAAGAATGTCCAAAGACTCTGGCAAATAGAAGCTGTTCCACACAGGGATGAGAAAGAGGTGACTCGCTCCAAACAAGATCAGGAGGCTTTAAAGGTACTTGAAACCAAGACCATCCACACAGAAGTGAATGGAATTCTTCGATTGGGGACGCCATTGCTCCGACAGAAGGAAATGCCTCGATTGCATGCCCCTAAGGAGTCAGTCATGCCAAATCTGCGCATGATCGAGAAGCGTTTGTTAACGGATCCAGTGAAAGCAAAGACCTATAGTGCAGAGATGGAGAAGCTCATTCAGACAGGAGCTGTCCAGGAAGTAACTACGGAGACAGACTCTGACGAATGTTGGTATATACCCCACCACCTTGTCAGTCATAATGGGAAATCCCGTGTTGTTTTCAACTGTTCCCATCAATATCATGGGCAAAGTCTCAACCAGTATCTGTTGCCTGGCCCTACCCTTGGAGCATCATTGCTAGGTGTACTCATCAGATTTAGAGAGAATCCAGCTGCAGTAAGTGGTAACATCAAGGCAATCTTCCATCAGGTCCGCCTCCTTCCTGAAGATCGCCTACGGTTCTACGGTTCCTTTGGCGTGATCTGAAAGTGGATGAGCCTCCTAAAGTCTTTGAATGGCAGGTATTACCCTTCGGCACTACATGTAGTCCATGCTGTGCCACTTATGCTCTGCAGCACCATGTGATCGAACACAGCATTGCCGATGAGTCCATCAGGTTCTCAGTGGAGAAATGTTTTTATGTGGACAACTGCCTTCAGAGTCTGTGTACCCCTGAGGCCGCCAGGCACTTGGTCGACCGACTGAGAGAGATGCTTTCCAAAGCTGGCTTTGAGATACGGCAATGGGCCAGCAATATCCCCAGTGTTCTGAGTCACTTACCCCCAGAAGCTCAAGCTGAGAGCTTGGAACTTTGGTTGGCTCAAGACAAGTCTGACCTACCAGAGTCAACCTTAGGCCTAAGCTGGAACTGGCAGACTGATACCCTGGCGTACAAGCACCGACCTGTTGTATATGAGACACCCACCCTCAGGAATATCTATAAGGTCCTGGCCACTCAGTACGACCCTTTGGGACTTCTTTTGCCCTACACCACTCGAGCGAAGATCATTATTAGGCAGCTATGGAGTAAACAGCGGGGTTGGGACGACCCGAACCTACCACCTGAGCTCCTGCAGTCATGGCGTGTCTGGGAAAATGAACTTCAGTACCTACCAAACATCACTCTCCCTAGGACATATGTCCCTCCTGAGGTAAAGGATGGTGCCACGCATGAAGTCCACATATTTTCAGATGCTTCAGAGCAGGCATATGGAGCTGTGGCATACTTGAGGACAACTGACAAGAGAAGCCAAGTGTACCTGTCTTTTGTGTTGGCTCGATCCCGAGTGGCCCCCAAATGTTCTCTTTCAATTCCTCGATTGGAGCTTTGTGGAGCTCTTGTGGCCGCTCAGTTAGCTAGATTGCTCACAAAGGAACTGACCTTGCAAATAGAGACCACAGTATTGTGGACGGACTCCTCTACAGTCCTTACCTGGTTGAACTCTGAATCCTGCAACTACAAAGTCTTTGTTGGCAATAGAGTCACCGAAATCCAAGAGCTAACAGAGAATTGTTCCTGGCGTTATGTGGATTCCGCCAGAAATCCTGCAGACGACCTCACTAGAGGAAAACCTCTGAACGTCCTTACAGAGTTGAACAGATGGTCTCATGGTCCTCCCTTCTTACTCCAGGATCCAGCTACCTGGCCAGTATTGCCTAGCACAGACCTGAAAGATGACCACACAGAGCTACGGAAGTCTGTCTTCTGCGGCGCCACAGCAGTGTCACCCCAATCAAACATACCGGATGTCTGGGACCACAATACTTGGCAGGAACTCATGGATGCCACTGCTAAGGAAATTCCAGTAAACCCTACTTCTGAATCCTTCCCCGATGCAGATGATTATCGTCAGGCTGAGATCTTTATTCTTAAGCGAGTTCAGCAGGAGTCTTTCCCCAATGATTATCAGCGTTTGGTTACTGGGAAATCAGTGTCCTCAGATAGTCGCCTTCTTACCTTAGCTCCTGAACTGGACAGATTCAATGGTTTAATCTGAGTCGGAGGTCGATTGAGGAGAGCGGAGTCCATTGAAGAATCTACCTTACACCCCATTGTGTTGGACGCTCATCACCCAGTTACCCGGCTACTGATTAAGCATTATGATTGCAAGCTGCATCATCCAGGATCTGAGCGAGTGTTTGCCGAAATTCTGCGTTATTATTGGATCATCCGTGGACGTGAAGCCATTCGTCGTCACCATCATGGGTGTCTAGACTGTCAGCGTTGGAGGGCAAAACCAACTATTCCGAAAATGGCAGACTTGCCTTCTGCCCGTCTCCGTCTCCATAAACCTGCTTTTTACTCATGTGGAGTAGACTGCTTTGGGCCAATGCTTATTAAGATTGGAAGACGTACAGAGAAACGTTGGGGGATAATCTTCAAGTGTCTAACCACTAGAGCGGTGCACTTGGACCTCCTCAGTACCATGAATACTGATTCCTTCCTGATGGCCCTTAGGAGGTTTGTTGCACGGCGGGGAACACCGGCAGAACTGTGGTCAGACCATGGAACACACTTCAAAGGGGGTGAAAGAGAGCTCAGAGAAGCCTTTGCTGAAATGGCTCCTGACTTACAGAAACAGCTTGCTCGTCAAAGGATCCAATTTCACTTCAATCCTCCAGCAGCCCCACATTTCGGAGGAGTGTGGGAAAGAGAAGTACGATCTGTTAAGTCAGCCCTTTATACGACCGTGGGAGCCCAATCAGTTCCTGAAGAAGTCCTGCTGACAGTCCTTCTAGAGGTGGAAGCTATTCTTAATTCAAAGCCCTTAGGGTACGTGTCCTCTGATGTTGCAGACATTGATCCAGTAACACCCAACGGTTTGCTCATGGGGCAGCCGGATGGTTCCTTGCCCCAGGTAATCTACCCGGAGTCTGAATTGATGAGTCGCAGACACTGGAGGCATTCACAAGTCCTATCAGACAACTTCTGGTCCAGATTCATCCGAAACTACCTTCCAGGCCTCCAGACCCGGCAGAAGTGGCAGTCCTCTCCCCCAGACTTAACTGAGAAAATGGTTGTCATGGTTGTAGATCCACAGATGCCTAGGGCCCTCTGGCCTGTTGGACATGTCATCAAGACGCACCGCAGTCCGGATGGACATGTCAGGTCTGCTGATATAGAAATAAAGGGGCAAGTATACACTCGACCCGTAGCACGTCTGGTGATCCTCCCAGCTCTGCCAGATGATGGAAACCGTCCTGCACACTCGCCTTAAGTTAAGTCGCCTTTTAGTAGGAGCAAAGTTGCCTAGCACCTTCGGGGGCGGCTGAATAAAAGGCTACCGGCTAAAGAAGACTTCTATTGTGGAACTTTTATTTTGATAGTTATTTTAGAGTGTGATACCTGTTGCTTCCAGTAGGAGGCATTATTGTTATTTTTTTCTGCCTGTTGCGTCAATATAGATTACAGAGAGAACAGTAGCTTCGCACCTAGAAGTTTCTTCCTGCCTGTTATTTGGATGTTCGTTTGGCATTTGGTGTTAAAAGTGTTATTAGTACATGACCATACAACTAATATTCAATACACTTTGGAAAGAAGCACCAGTCTCCTCATTCTTTGTGTCCTGACCGACACCCAGGGGTGTATACTGCTAACAAGTAGAACTAGAGCCTAGCAGTATCCTTTCCTCTCCAACACCAGCATTATTTCAATTAACAAAAATGTTTTTAATAGTTTTAGTTAATTATAATAACCCTACTATGTCTTTATGTAACAGTTTGGTCTACAGCACGCGCAACTAGACTAACTCAGAATAAGCTTTATTCAAACTTCTGCACCTCTAATTGGAAGTTACGCACTTGAATAAAATTAGATTTCTGTCTACAAAAACATGTAAAAAGTCATGATTATGGACTCTTATTTTTGATATTCCCTTAGTTCCTGTTTTCCTGCTCCGTTTAGTTTCCGTTTCCGAATATGTCATCGTTTGTTCCTTTGGTTACATATTGGGTGCTTCTCAACATCCCTCCTCGTCTCCTCGATCCTCCGTCCTCCATCCTATGACCCGGAAACCGATCGAGCTCAGCCATCTTGAAGGACATCTCAATTCTCTAATTGCACAGCGAGGAGTCGAGGATCGAGGAGTGAGGAGGTTTCCAGAGGAGCTATGAGCGAGGATGCACAGTTGTATGCTTTGCGGAAGTGTTTTATCGACTAAACGTGACACACGTATAAATTCTCCTCCCCCTTCACGTCGGTCACAATCATTTTAATTTATACTTTACCTTTGCAGTTTATATAAACCACACATCTCACATATTTCAACAGGGTATCTTGCTTTATTATTATTTATTACTAATTTCTTAAATAACCAAACTTCAACAACTTAAGGGCAGATCCTTTGAGCGCTGCTGATGGTGCAGTGAAGTGACGCTCGAGTGATCAAGTATTCCAATGTATAAAAAAAACTTTCATTCGATTCCTCTGTCCTCATTTTCTTTCCTTGCAGCCTTCCCTCGCATCCTGCAGGGGGTGGAGCTGAGACGCGAGGAAGGGAAGCGAGGAAAGGAAACGAAGATGCACAAATAAGAATTGAGAAGGACCCATTATCTGTGTTGTGATTCCTTCTTGTGTTCCCCTTGTCTTGTGTGGACTTTTGTTATTTCCTGTTCTGTGCCATGTTTTGTACACTGTAAAAAAAAAATCCCGTAAAAAAACGGCACATCTCTGGCAGCAAAGTTTCCAGACGGATTCCGTTAAATTACAGCAAATAACCATTTCACAAAATTACATGCAAAAACCGTAAAAATACAGAATTTACTTTACAGTCAAAATTGATTAAATGACAGTATATTACTGTTGATTATGGCTGATTAAACCGTGGAAAAACGGATAAATTATGTCAAATTACATTAAAAAGACATTTAACTTTCAGGTTAAACTGTAAATTTAGGGTTTTATAAAGTTATTTTATATAATAATGCTGTCTATCTACAGTAATTCTCTTTTAATATTGAGTTTTTCTGTGTTAAATAACAATGAAATTATGTATAAAAATCCCATAAATACATAAATTAAAATACAAATGTTTGTAAATTTGTTTGTAAATTTAGTTTTATTTTTTATTTGTACAGATCCAATTTCACAACTTTGACCAATCTCTATTTAAGTACTTAATAATAGCAAATTTACAGTCAATTTCTCTTAATTAACTAAATGTATGAGTACAGAATACATGCACATTTACACTATTAGTAATTGAACAAACACTGAACATCAAGATAAGTGATTAATAGGAAATAGAAGCTTAGTATATAATTTAGAACATGTAAAAATATCCTCATTAAAAGGCAATTGCTGTATACCTTTACACTCTAATATAACTTTTTTTAAACATTTACAATTACATTTAATCCAAAGTGACTTACCAATTAAGATAACAATAGAAGCAACAAGTGCAGTGACAAGTCCCAGTTAGCACAGTACACATAGCAAGTTTTTTTTTTTTTAAAACAAAGATTTTGTATTATTGGGGCAAGTATTTATGAAAAAGATGGATCTTTAGCAGTTTCTTGAAAATGTGTTGAGTTGCGCCGGTCATTCCACCAGCTGGAAACAGTCCAGGTAAAGGTCAGTGAAAGTGGTGTAGAGGGAAAATTTTAATCTTACAGTGATCAGTAGTTAATGAAACTAAAGGGATTTTTGAGCCATGTGGCTCCTGATGATTTTGATGACATAAACTAAAACGGTGTACGTGCATGGCGTGACGCTCAGGAGCAGATGGGAGGAGACCTTTGACCTTAGGCACTGGTCAGCTTTTTGGCCAGTATATTTCTGTATTAGGCTGTGGCCTGAGAGGCGCCGTTGTGCCCTTAAAAGACACAACAGCCATATCATATCTGTAAGCTTAGAAGGAAAGGTCCTTGAAAATGGTATAAAAAACCCTCGTCTGCTCTCGGAGAGGGTGTCACTCCTCGCACAGATTGAACTTTGTGTGTTTGGGACTGAACCTATTCCTGCAGGAATAAAATACTTATTTTTATTAGTGCTGTCAAACGATTAAAATATTTAATCGCGATTAATCGCATTAATATCATAGTTAACTCGCGATTAATCGCATTTAATCGCACATTTTTATCTAATCTAAATGTCTCTTGATTTCTTTTTGTCCCATTATTTTTACTCATTTTAATGCTCTTATCAACATGGAAAAGTGGATCGGCTTGCTTTGTGCAAGTGTTTTTTATTGAAAACAACATTGGCATATATTGTGTTCAATTTCACACTAAAACATTCTTACTTGGAGCAAATAATCTCTCACACAATGTAACACTGTCCATCAATAAAAGGGTGAAAGAAAATACAGGTCTTAATATAATATTGACGAGGGGGTGGAGAATTTGCATCATCTGTGTGTGTGTGTGTGTGTGTGTTTGGCCATCATCAAGTGGTATTTCAGACTGGAAGTGCTGCGATGATGATAGCTCAGTTCACAACGACAAAACACACAGATCACTTTGGTCTCGTCAATGGAACCATTTGGCAACTTTTTAAAAGTAAACTTTCCATTCAGAATCTTATTGGCATCCATTTCGGTGTCTCGCGCTCGTCATCCACTCAAAACTGGACGTTTTGAACGTTCCTATAACATTCAGAAATAGCGTTTTTATAACTTAATGGGAACGTTATGAAAACGTTCTTATAACCTAAAATTTATAGCTGGGGAAGAGGAGAGATTCGCGATTGCACTGAACACGTTTTAAGTGCAGGCATATTCTCTGAGCGAGCCCAGAGAAAATTCTTACAAGAGCAGCGTGTATCTGAGAGCGCGCGACTCGAGCAGAGAGATTCGCGCTCGCGCATCCGGCTCGCAAGCCCAAACAAGTGCGGCGTGCCTGTTGTTTTGTTTCCGGTCTAGCTAGATCCGCTTGCGCTTTCAAAACGTCCATGCCGTGTCCTGGTGCAAAAGCATGTGAAAAAAAACTACAAAGTTTGCTAGGCCAAAAAGACCGTTAATCGCGCGATAAAAAAAATTACGCCGTTAAAATGGGTTTGCGTTAACGCCGTTAATAACGCGTTTAACTGACAGTCCTATTTTTTATTGAATTTGACTCTGAATGACTCTTACTCAGGTGATATTGACGGGTATTGAATTTTGCCATAACAAACTTGGTGTCAGAAGTGAGGATTCCTTGGACGGCCTTCTGGACCTGAGGGCGGACCGGTGATTGATCATCCTGGGAAGCATTTCCAGCTCTACCTCGTATAGCCTTGAGAGAGGGGCCGATCCGCCATCAGGGCCAGGAGAAAACTCCACTGGAATCAGAAACGAACCCGAGGCAAACCAAAATATCTCTGGTAAGAGTCGGCTAAAATATTTTCGTTGAGTCTGTTGAGTCTGAGTCTGTTCGTTTCTGTGGTGTAGGTCAAGAGTACCGATACAATAGGGCTAACTGCGCGAAGTGTGTTTTACAAAGCAAGGCACGGGGTGACGGTTTTGTGAATCAAGGGATCTTCGTGCAGCAGTTTATTGGGGGTCGATTGAGACTTACGGGCAGGTCAGGGTTAGTACAGTGGGGCTAACTGCGTGAGGTGCGTGTTTACAGAGCAAGTCACGGGGTAACGGTTCTGTAAACCGAGGGATCCTCACGTAGCAGTTTACTGGGAGTTAACCGATTTGCCAGGAAGCACTGGGTGCGCCCTGTCTGGTCTTGGGTTAAGTGATCAGATCTGGTGGAGACGTCCAACAGATTATTAGACGCAGCATCGAACGGAAAATCCACAGAGTAACAGAAACAGCCAGTATGGGTAAATCTCAGAGCAAGCATGCCAAATTTGATACACCGGTTTTCTATCAAATGAGAAAATATTATGGGGGAAAATGTATGTTAGACATTGAAAAGCTGATAAAATACCATGACTTCCCCAGTGAGGGAACACTGAGCACTACGAGATTGAAGGTTGTGAAAGAATCAGTGGAGAAGGGAAGTGAAATTAAGAAAGGTTGTTGTGGCTGTGCCCGATATGTATGTGACAAATGTGAACAGACAGTGGGTTGTTGGCTCGAAGAAGCAGAAAAAAGAGAACGAAAGAAAATGCAGAAAGAATTAGCACTTAGGAATGAAAATGAAGAAAGTAAAGTGGATGAAAGATCTGTATGTGTGTCAGCACCACCAGAACCAACTAACAAAAAGTATGTTTGTGTTTCTCCACATGAAACGGCGAGTGGGTCGGCACCGCCAGCCCAAAATCCTCACTTTCCAGTGGTGGCATTGAAAACCCGAAAGCTGAACTCCGACCTCGACTGCTCCCCGCCCAGAAGACCAGCACCAGCACAAGTGCAAGCCCAAGCAGAGCTGCGCTCAGCTGAGAGCCGAGTCTGCTCGAGACTACTACGGCTGACTTTGAGACATTTCGCAAACACAGCGGCTTGGATGAGCCAGCTGACAGAGGCACTGTTCCCGGCACCTGGGAGTGTCATTTGCAGGGTTGTTTCCTGAAAGGACTGATACCTGAGATCGCGCAAGCGGTGAAAGCAAGTTTCATTGAGTGGAAGAGCGGGCGGCTGGCCTCCACGCTGGCGCACGCTGTGCACGCGGAGGAACAGCTGCTGACACAGAAAGACAAGGCCAAGGCAAAGGGGGAGAGAGAGCTTCAGCTGGCAGTCATCGCTTCGACCAACAACAGAGACGGAAAGAAGAAAGAAGAGGCACAAAGAGGACGTTGGCGCGGTCGCTTGTGTGAAACCAACGACCATAGCTTCGGGAACTGCACAAAGTGCCTTGTGTGCAAGAAAGATGGACATTGGGCCAACAGCTGTCCGGAACAGAGGGCGGGCGGGCGTGCGGAGAGCAGCGAGGAGAGGATTGGGCTGAGGGGGACCGATGGCCGACCACGAGTCAGGGAAGTGAACATTTTCTAATCACACACAAGCACAACACTCACACATACACTGATTTACATAATGCTCTCCGCAATGAAGTAAATGCTTGTCAATCTTTGAGTGTGACTGATGAAACTGTATGTGATAATGTTGAGGATGAGTGTTTGAGAATGTACCGCAGTGCGGGGTTTTTGCAAATGCCCAGATACAAAATGCAAGTAGATGGGATACTAGTAGACTTTTTAGTAGACTCGGGGGCTAGCCGTTCTACTATCCGACCATGTGACTTGCCGTGTTTGCCAGAACTGACAGGTGAAGTGGTAAGAAGCACTTCAGCGTCAGGACATATGATCTCTGACAAATTCACAGTGCCATTGGAATTGGGGGAAAACATTTAAACATGCGTTTTTGTGTTCTCCATCCTGTCCGGTGCCTCTAATGGGCAGAGATTTAATGTGTGACTTAACCCTCTGAGGTCGGCAATCACGCCGGCGTGATTTGCTCGATTTTTTTCACATAGCAGCAACATAGACTTAAAATACTCCGTCATTTATGGTCATACAGAAAAAAGAAACATGAAAAAAGAATCTGTGAGATGTCTACTTTTGTATGTGTCCACTTACAATAAAAACAAACCATTGTGCTTTTGTAAAATAAAGAAAATAAACGGGGTATGCGTTCTGTCTCTCCGTCTCGGTGAACTTTTTTTTTTCTTGAGCACGTCTATAAACTGAAACAACTCAGCGAATACACGTCTCACATTTATGAGCCATGTATCTTTATAAACATGTAAGTGTGTACTTTTAAATTATCTGATTCAAAACAAAAACAAATATTCTCTGTTTAAGTAATTTGTATAAAACCAACAAGATTTCCAGTTTCTCAAACGCTTGCTCATTATTTTTAATTCGACCACGCCCACGCGCGCAAAAGAGATTGATATGCAAATATCCACGTGAAGGAACGCGAACGCCCTCATTACCTCAAAAACAACGCACCAAACTTCATCAGTCCAATGCTTTTCGCAGAGGTTGGAAAACACGCTGTGATTTTACATTGGATTAAACTTACCTCAGAAGAAGAAGAAGATCGCGATTTGAAGACAAGAAGTATTATGAATAATATTATGAATAATATTAGTTAGTGTTATTGTTGAATTGCAGTTAAGCTGTTGCTAGACTAAAATGTATGAAATCGACAGAAACATGTTGAAATATGAACTATAGACAGGCAGGCATACCTTTCAATGCGAAATTTATATTCATGTACGACACAAGGTTGTTCTTATGTTTGATAATAAAACACAGCATGATATAGTAGGCTAGCCTAGTGTTTACTCTACTATGGTGAATATTATAATGTTTAGATCCGGGTTTACTGTTAAATACAGTGTTTGTGGATATCTGCTCAAACGTAACGTTAGATATGTATAATATGTTAACAATAATGTTTCATAGTTGCTCGATCCAGTGAATTTTCTCTGCGCCCGCTCTGAGTTTTGAAAAGCAAAACGCACCAAACATTAGGTTTCATGGTTTACGTCAGAACGTCATAACGATTGTAAACATTTGAAGTAACATATCAATACATTTTTCTCTAGTGTAGTTTCTCTAGGCCGCCTGCTATAGACTATTGTTATTATTTTATGCAGCCATACACGTTGGCTATATGCATTGCACAACACACCTGGTGTTCATTATATATGTGTGTGTGTGTATTTTATAAATTGTAAAACGATATTTTTACCAGAAAAATCTCAAATGTATTCCCAAAATTGTGCAGCCTTTCTCTTGATATCAGCATTCACAGTTGTTTTTTGTTTGCTGTTGTTTTGTTTTTTTACAGGGACCACTGAGCCACTGAGTCCTGCTGACATTCACATGAGTCTCTGTAGTCTGTACATGAACATGGTAAATGGAACATGGACAGGTATGTACTATGTTTCAGGAATGTCACAAAGGTCTCTGTTGAACAGAGTGTGTGTGATCTAAAGATCAGTGTGTTCAATAATGTGCTTTTTTGTCATTTGTTGTGTATCTTTGGATTATGTTGTGTTGTAAATAAATCTAAACAATCAAAAAGCCATTCTTTTTTAAGGCTCTCCTCATTCTTTGTGCAAGGCTCCTAATGATAGGGCCTGATAGCACCTTAATAGGGCCATTATGGGAGGGGTCTTTGTCTTCCTCAGGTGTGAAAAGCATACATAATAATGAGAGATTCACAGTGGTTTACGCCTTCTCGCATAAAGCTTTCTTACCCAAAACACGTCATACACATTCTAAAAGACTTTATTGATTTATCTGAATGAGTAGTCAGGATGATTTTCACATAGTTTTGAAGCAAATATTCTAGGCTACGTGATACAATTTTCAAAAGTCTTGTGAAGAAATAATTAGTAAGGGTTTTATGATCTTATTTCAGTGATATTTGTTTTTTGTTTTTTTCACAAACCACGCATAAACGTCATTATCTCAAAACTAAAAACTTTTACATACATGCTGCTGACATATTACTGTAGCAGAGTTTGTTCTGAATACAGTGTAATCAGACTTTAGCCATGAAAATGTCACAAGTATCAGAAATAAACACAAATGTCAGAGCATGTAAGAACACCTCCAGTACCCAGAAAACACATCAGACCCCAGAGGGTTAAGTTTGACCCTAACGGGAAGTTCATTTGGAATAAGCATTGATGAAAAACCGCAACTATGTTGTGCTAAATTTGAGCCACAATGGGCATATGTGTGGCGTTTGGAAAATGATGATTGGGCAAAAATGATTGTAAAACTGGCAAAAGAGCGAACAATATCATTTACCACAGATATTATGTCACCTGATCAGCTGCATTGTACGTCACATGTGCGTGTAGAACGTGAACCACAATATGAAGAGGGCTGGTTTAATGGGGAAGAAAAGGAGACTGTGAAGTTTGATAAGATTTTCTGGACAGAAAATGTGTGTGCACTCTCTGCTGGCCTGACTGAAAAACAAATGCAGTGTTATTTGATAGCAGGGGGAGCTGCGCCTCACTTATCATTGGCCAAGGCCAAAGAGCAGCTGTGGGCAGATTTGGGTCTGTTTGTAGGAAAATGCATGACAGCAACAGATTGGGTTGAAATAAATGCAAATGAAAAACAGAGTAAAGAAATGGGATCATTTATGTCACCATGTGATTTTGAGGTTGAAGTGCAGAGAACTGTTACGGCTGTTGTGGGGAGTTTTGGGAGAAACGTGAGCTGGGGGATATTTCTGTCACAGACATTCACCCTTTTCTGGCAGAAATACCTCCCACATTGTGGGCTAAGCACAAATATGATGTGGGTTTGATCAAAGGTTGTGAGCCGGTTGTAATCACCCCAAAATCTGATTACAGACCGTGTCAAACGCAATTTCCCCTCAAACGGGAAGCATTGGAAGGAATTATGCCAGTTTTCGACTCTTTCCTGAAAGAGGGCATAATTATTCCGTGTCATGATTCTCCAGTGCGCACTCCAATCTTCCCAGTAAAGAAAATACGAGATTCTAATTTGCCTGCAGAATATCACTTTTTGCAAGATTTGCAAGCCGTGAATTCAGCTGTGATTTCGAGGGCAGTGCGAGTTCCGAACCCGTATACAATTTCATCACAAATTCCGCAAAATGCAAAATACTTTACTGTCGTGGATTTGGCTAATGCTTTCTTTAGCGTCCCAGTGGATAAAGACAGTCAGTTTTGGTTTGCGTTTGATTTTAATGGGAAGGGGTATACGTTTACGAGGCTGTGCCAGGGGTACGCAGAATCGCCCACGATCTATAATGAAGCGCTTAGACGAAGCCTCGAGCCCCTGAGATTGACACCTGGAACGGCTTTGCTGCAATATGTGGATGATTTATTGATCTGTGCATGTGACAAAGCTACGTGTGTGGCTGACTCTGTCTCCCTTTTGAATCATCTTGAGCGAGAGGGACACAAAGTCAGCCTGTCAAAAATGCAGTTTGTAAAACAGGAAGTGAAATTTTTGGGTCACGTCATAAAACCAAACAGTAAATCCATGTGCACCAAACGAGTAAAGGCCATTCAAGATGTGCCAAGACCAATCACGAAAAAACAATTACTGTCATTTTTGGGAATGTGTGCTTATTGTCGTACATTTATTCCTAATTATGCCATTCTTGAGCAGCCTTTGAGAGCTCTGATGGCAGGGAAAGGGCTGAGATCATGTGACAAGCTTGTTTGGACAAGCGAGGCCGAGGAGACATTTGATAACATGAAGGTGCAGCTGGCTTTGGCTCCTGCTTTGGGCCTGCCGGCTGTACATAAACCGTTTGTGCAGATGGTGGATGAGAAAAATGGGTTTATGACTTCTGTTCTTTTGCAGACTCATGGAGATCGATTGCGACCTGTGGGGTATTTTTCTACCAAACTTGATGCAGTAGCGGCAGGATTGCCACACTGTCTGAGGGCAGTGGCAGCTGCTGAATTGGCTGTGCTAGCATCCAGGGAATTTGTGGGGTACTCTGATTTAACGTTGATGGTTCCACACGCCGTCTCCATGATACTGCAGGAACAGCGAACCAGTCATTTATCCACAGCCAGGTGGCTAAGGTATCACACAATTTTATTGGAAATGCCAAACATTACAGTCAAGAGATGCACGACTTTGAATCCTGCCACCCTTCTCCCCACAGAGGAGGATGGCGAGGAACATCACTGTTGTCTGTCAGCACTTGAACAGGTGTGCACACCACGTCGAGATTTATTAGACACGCCACTTGAAAATTGTGATCATATCCTCTTTGTGGATGGGTCGGCTTCCAAAGATCAACAAACAGGACAGAATAAAGTTGGTTTCGCAATTACCACTGAATTTGAGGTTGTGGCATCTGGCAAATTGCCATCAAATTATTCAGCTCAGGCAGCTGAACTGGTTGCTTTAACAGAAGCATGCAAACTTATGACAGGCAAATGCGTGACAATTTACACAGACTCGCGTTATGGAAGCACAGAAAATTTTGTAAATCAGATGGTCATCCAATTTTGAACGCGTCTCTTGTGTCTGAGCTTTTGGAGGCCATTCTTTTACCAGACAAGGTCGCGATTTGCAAATGTGCAGCACATACTAACGATAACACTTCAGTCTCAACAGGAAACGCACGAGCAGACGCGGCAGCGAAGGCCGCGGCAGCAGGGGGGCCAGAAGCACCTACGTGTGCTTTGGTATCTAACGATAACCTCGACATTTCTCCTTCTTTACAGAGCATGCAGTCTTTTTCCACAGGCGAGGAGAAAAACACGTGGAAGGCGGCAGGCTGCTCTTTGCAGGACAATGTGTGGAGAAGCTGTGATGGCATGCCTTGTCTACCCAAACACTTCTTTCCTCATTATGGAAAGTTGATACATGGGAAAGACCACGTATCAAAATGGGGGATGATTGAACAGATGAAAGAATTGTGGTTTACCAAGGATTTCACAGTTTATGCCGAAATTTTTTGCAAAAGATGTGTCATTTGTAACACACACAATGTGGCAAGAGGTATAAAAACACCAATAGTATCTCAACCGCCACCAGGGGGGCCGTTTGAATATCTGATGATGGATTTCATCGAGTTAAGCCAATGTGGGAAACAGAAGCACTGCCTGGTGATGGTTGATATGTGGTCCAAATGGGTTGAGGCTTTCCCAACCTTGAAACAAGACTCGGGAGCAGTAGCGAAAGCTCTGTTGACCGAGGTTGTTCCGAGATGGGGAATTCCAAGAAAGATCAGCTCGGACAATGGCAGACACTTTGTCAATGAGGCAATAAAGCAAGTGGGTGAGTTTTTAGGAATTGACATGAGAACACATTGCAGTTACCACGCCGCGTCAGGAGGAGCAGTAGAGAGACAGAATCAAACGATCAAGAACAAATTGGCTAAGTGCTGTGAGGAAACTGGACTCACGTGGGTCAAGGCGCTCCCTATTGTGTTGATGTACATGAGAATGAGAAAAAGGGTGAAAACAAATTTAAGCCCATTTGAAATACTCTTTGGTAGGCCGCCATTCATGGGGATGGAAGGGGGGAGACAAAGGCTGCCATCGACAGAACTGTGTGAGAATCACATGTTGAATTACTGCAAAGAAATGTCTTCTCTGTTGTCCAATGTTTGTGTTCAGGTGAAAGCTGCTCAGGGGAAGGTTGCTGATACTTTCCTGCACAAAGTCAGGCCTGGCGATTTCGTGGTGATTCGTGACCTGAGGAGAAAGAGCAGGAAGGCGAAAAGGTGGCTAGGACCTTTCCGAGTGCTGCTGACGACTCACACGGCGGTGAAGGTCGCGGAGACGGCCACGTGGGTCCATGCTAATCACTGCAGGATAGTTCCGGCGCCATCGCAGGAGGATCAGCAACGGGAGGAGACAGTTCCAACTGAATGTCAATAAACGCCGAGGTCAAGTCTGAACGTCAAGTACCACTATCAGAACAAGGCCAGCCACAGAGAAAAACACGACCTGTGTGCAGAGTGAGCCCCATCGTGTGGCCACCACCAGCAATATTCATTGTAAAGAGGTATGAACTGAAAAGAACTAAAGACATCTTAACCACAGACCCCTACATTCTAGCTGTGTGTTTAAGCGGAACGAGATACAAGCAGACGGAAGGAGGATCGGGGAGGATGGGTATATTGGATACTTCAGACATTACTATCAATCGGAATAATAGCCTTTGTGATACTGCTTTGTATACCATGTATTATGAAATGTGTCTCTAGCTTGGTAAAGAGGGTGATCGGAGCAGGGACATCTGTGACACTGGTGAGAATGACAGTCGATCCGAATGATGAGGACAATGACAAAAGTTTTGATGATGATTCAAGTAGTGGAAGTTACAGTGAAATGTAGTAAACATTGGGGTATGTTTTCCCTTTCTTTTTCTTCTTATGAATGTTTGGGATATGAAAAGAAGGTTAAAAGGTGTGGTTATCCGCTATGTGATGACGTACAAGGAGAGGGTATGAAATGAAGGATTTTATTATACTTTTTTTATATACTTTGTATTGTAGTGAACGAAACGGTGTGAATTGATGGTTTTGTTTTTTTCTCTTCTAGCTAAATCTGTACACTATCTCTTATTTAACTAAGGTGACTGAGGGTTCGATCTAGGTCGAGAGTGCAATAGCAGTGTCTATTCATTTAGCCCGGCTTTAATTAAAATGCTTTACTTGCTTGCTAATATTTAACCCTCTGGGGTCGGCAATCACGCCGGCGTTGTAAGGTCCACCCACTGGCCCAACACCGGAATCCAATGGTATGGTCGAAGGAATTCAGCGTGTATGTCTTTTCGGGCGTTTTCTGGAAAAATCACTTTAATTTATTAAACAGTTGATCTCGAATTTTAATTCTGACTCCATGAAGAATTTAATCTGACTCCAAATTTAAGTGACTCTTTGTTTTACAAGCTGTCTATCTTTACAGCTGATCCTCAGATTAGTTGCGATTTAATTTAGACCAAAGATTATTCTGTGCATTTCATAACTTCAAACATTCGTTCATTAAGGACCTGGTGTCACTTTGAGACGTCACGTCGCGAATGTGCGCTCACGATCACAAACTAGCCAGTCCAAAAATAGTCAGAGGGTGTAGTGCAACCTATCTTACCCTACGCAGCCGCTCACTGCTGACTCATAGGTGTAATTTTTCGTAATAGTTGCAGCTTACAACATGCTAAGTGAGGAGATAGTCAAAATCAAAAAGTCTAATGATGTGCCAGTCAGATCAGATCAGATCAGTCCTGAGGGGCCACAACTTCAGGAAGTCTACTTATGGCTGCAATTTCCGTAGAGCCGGCACCTGCAATGGACTGAGTGCAATGGCCATGTTTGTTGACGTGCGCATTGTGCGGAGAAGGCATCTAAAGTAACAGCACTGACAGAGTGTGATTAAGAAGATAAGCACACTGGCGAGGACGCATCCACGAAACGTCCAGTCCCACCAGGTGTACACATAGCTCGCTGACCGGGTACAGGAGCTGGACAGGATTTCTGCAGTCTGTCTCGCCAGATTCGCTTCCACTTGAGCTTGGTTGAGATGATACTCAGTCTTTAAGATGATTTCTTGCACCAAGTCCATTGTATGGACCAGAGCTTGAGTACCTTGTTCATAGAAAGTATCCTCCCACCAGGGAGAAACGTCAGCGTCCATCGGCACCTTCCCCAGGATGTTTATCTGACCCATTGAAAAGTCCTCTTTTACTTCCAAACAGAACGTGTGGTTCGCAGGGCAGGTTAGACCTCCGTAGGAGAAAGAGTTCATCTCACTGACGACGCACCACTGCGTGTGAGACACTTGAACAGCATCAGAATGACCATGCAATGACTGGACATTAATGAGCTTGGAATCATTGGAGGAAAAGGGTTGTAGAGTGTTGCAAGTACATATAATGTAACTAGATGTTTCATGACAACAGGTGCGAGTGGTAAACAGAGTTTCAGTGCTCTTCAAAGTCATATATCCCGTCAACTGGTCCCATTTAATGATTTGGTCTCTTACTACAACGCCAATAGAGCGTATGGTAGTGGAGTCCAGATAAATTTGATCTGGGTGAATTAGAGGGAAAGTGGCAAAGAACCCAATACAGCCAGCACATTCCTTACCAGTATACATCATTAATGTCGATAATAATTCAGAATACTTAATATTTTTCATTTTTTCTGATGCGAGCCATCTATGCAGATCTAAAATTTCAATAAGATCATTTAAAGCATGTCTAGGGGTTTTATGGAGACGAAGATCTAAAATCTCTTGTCTGGCTGCAGTAAATAAATCTTGTGCATATAATCTACAGGCTAAGTCATGCTCGATGGTACGGGTCTGATTGAAAATTGATTGACTGGTCGACAGAAGCGCCTGCGCCTCAGATCTGACCGCTTTGATAATGTTTTCGTTACTATTAGTGATGTGTTGAAAACCGGTGGCCACCTAGTTTGCCAACTATGTTGAAAATTGAGATTGACCTGTTATTTTGTACGTGTTGGATATAGAATTAGCTGAGCCAAAAAAACCTGCTATATTTCCAAACAGGTCTCGTTTGGTGCGAGCAGGTGGAATTTGAACTGCAAGTCTATTTTTGTAATCAGAAACTAAATCATCGATGCGTGACTGTAGCCATGTATACCTCTTATCATTAAAGTTACAATGTTTTACATAGGCAGACAACACATTGGAGATGTTATACGTCACATGTGTTATCACAAGATTGACATCATGTAGTAAAGTCTTATTTACATTCCCTTTGATTATGCCACCTGGAGGGGTGGTATACAATTTTGGGCACTGTGTGGGTTTTTGGTAACCGCATGTGGTTAGATTAAAGCAATGATGTAAAGTCCATGAACAATTGTGGGGGTTAGTGAAATCATCCAAATCTGCCTCACATTTTCCCACACAGTATGTTCCTTCTTTTCGGCCAGTCCAAGCAAATGTTTTCAAATTGTTGCTAGATACCTTATTTGTTAGATTAAACAGAAGATCAGTAAACTTTAAATGTGTATTGTTATGCGTTGTAGTATGTGTGCACCTATATGTGGTTGGTTCGAGATCCTTAGTGGAATAACATTTTTTTGGATCTACCCCATTGTTGTTATTTTCATATAGTGTGTGCATGCTACCAATATTTGAATCTGGAAACTCTTTAAGTTGGTACCAAGCAGTAATGTTATGGTGATATTGTGGTGCGCGTGTGTAGCTTGTGATGTTTTTGTCTGGAAGATGGGTAGAACCTGTCCTACAGCATATTTTTGTTGCACAATTTGGTTCCGGTGCTAATCCGGGAGGCCATATGACTATTTCTTTGTATGTGACTGGAATGTATGATGTGGATGGCCCCTTCGTATATTTCCATACCCATCTACCGCATCCTAAGGTGTGTGTGAGTGTGACTCGTTGTCCCAATTCGATGCAGGCGGGTCCAGACACTGTCCTGGCATCTGGCCTCCATGGAATTGCAGTGACTGTCCTATGAAGGAAAAGATCACAATTAATTCAATGAACCTTTGAACCGTTTGCACTGAGACATGTGGTACCATTTTAGTTTTCCTCTGATAACCACAGCCACGCAACTGTTGCAAACAGCTTTTATCTCATAGGGCCCATGCCATCTAGGGGAAAATGCGTTTTGCTTCACAAAAACGCGTATCATCACAATGTCTCCTTCTGAAAATGTTGTTTCAGATATTGGGTTGAATTGTGCATCATTTGTCAGGTCTGATTGCCGTTGCTTCAGTCCAGCCTGGGCATGCAGCACCTTCAATCTCTCTTGCAATTGTATCAACACCGTCTGCTGAGTTGCAAGCATGAGGGGCCCCAGGTCTGCTGGGGAAATTTCTGGATCAATGGGTAGTTTCATTACCCTTCCAGTCATAAGCTCATATGGGCTGATGCCTGTAGCTTTTGATGGGGTTGCTCTTAGCACAGTCAGAACAGTGGGTAAAGCATCACTCCACCTGTTTTGGTGTTGAGCCATTTGCTTAGCAATATTTTCTTTGATTGTGCGGTTCGATCTCTCAACCATGCCCGAACTTTGCGGCCGATAGGGAACATGAAATCTTTGCTTGATGTTCAGCATTTTGCACATATTTTTCATGACTTGTCCAGTAAAATGAGTCCCCTGATCAGATTCAATCTGAATGGGTGCTCCCCAAAGAGGGATGATTTGGTTCGCCATCACACGTGCCACGGTGTTTGCTGTATTATTGCGAGTGGGAATTGCTTCAACCCATTTTGAGAATTTGTCAATTATCACGAGGCAATAGCGTTACCCCCCCTTGGCACTGGGAAGCGGACCAATGAAATCCAATTGCAAGGACTCCCAGGGCCCTTTTGGTGGTTCTGGTCTGCGTAGGTTTGTTCGACCTAGCTTTCCCTGGTTAATTGTTGCACATACTAGACAGGCATAGCACCATCTTTCAATGTCAGCTGTCATTCCTTGCCACCAAAACTGTCTTTGTATCAATTGTGCTGTTTTTGTTGCTGATACATGCGCATAATCATGATATAATTTGATTATTGGCTTTTGGAGGGCTTCTGGAACAACAAATTTTCCATCTCGGATTACTATGCCTTCAATTATGTTCACCATCTGATCCTGTTTCAAGTGTGTCACAAGTTCTTCATCAGAAGCCCACAGATCTTGTTGATACTGTTTGAGGTCAATAGGTGTGACTTGTACAACACTTGACACAGAATTAGAGGTTGTTTCATTATGCCAATAGTCGCCTTTCACTGCTGCCAGCTTAGCTAATTGGTCAGCAATGTTGTTGTTTTTTTCGTGCACATCCGGATTTTTGGTAATGTGCGCTCGCACTTTCATCACGGAAATGGAGTTTTCTCGAGTTTGTATGGCTTGCCATATTGCCGTTATAGTGCTGAAATGTTTTATGGGTGTTCCGGCAGAAGTGAGGAATTTTCTCAATTGCCATTGGGCCATAAAATCTGTTACGACGCCGAAAGAATAACGACTGTCAGTGTGCACGCAAAGCGGTTCAGGATGTGCCTTGATCGCTTCTAGCAGTGCGATAAGTTCAGCTTCTTGTGCGGATATGTTAGCTGGCAGTTTAAACAATAATTGTCTTTTAGCATCTGTATCGGGGAGATGAGGAGTCCACACTGCACAGCCAGTATAGAAATTGCCATCTTGACAGAATCGAGATCCATCAATGTACACATGCACTTGGCCTGGCAGTGGCTGGTCATGGACAAGGCTTTGTGTCTCCTGTTTGGGCTGGCATGTGTGCGGGTGTCCCTCAACATCCCCGAGCAGATGTGGTAAAACTCGCGTGTTTTTTGTTGTGATTTCGCGCGCTTGAATGTCTGCTAGCCATCTAGCTAATCTTTGGGAGGAAACTCCCTTTATTCTGCCTTGTAACAGCATTCGTACAGGCGTGTGCATTGTGTGTATCACAACAGATTGAAAACCTACAATGGGTTCTGTTGTTTTTAACATCCAATGCACCGCAAGCACATGCTGTGTACATGGATCAAATCCTTGTTCAACCAGAGATTTTTTACGGCTGTAGTAAGCGATTGGACGCAGTTTTCCTCCATATTCCTGAGCTAAGACTCCGCTTAATGTTATTTCATGCGCGTCTACCTGAATGTGGAAAACTTTTGATGGGTTGGGCAAACCCAGGGCGGGCGCAGCGCACAGACGTTGTTTCAACTCTGTAAAAGCCTGTTCGTGTTTATCGGTCCATTCAAGGACATCATTTGGTTTTGTTTTCCCTTTTAAAAGTGAATACAACGGTGCGGCGGTATTTGCAAAATCAGGAATGAAGTCTCGTAAATAGTTTGCTGTACCCAATACTTTTTGTAGCGAGTTTAAAGTGTAAGGTCGAGGCAGTTCGGCAATGCAGTTCTTCCTGTCGTCTGGCTCTGTGACTTTGAGTCAGAGTGTATCCTAAATAGTGTACCTCTCTTTGTGCAATTTGGGCTTTTTCTTTGTTCATTTTAAAGCCTGCATCACCCAGCATCTGTAACACTTTGTCAACCAGCTGCAAGTGGTTCTCAAGTGGTTCTTCTGTTGCTATTAGTATGTCGTCTACATAGTGAATTACTTTGCCAGTTCCTAGTAAGGGACTGAGCACATCTGCCACAGCTTGATGAAAAATTGCTGGGCTGTTGTGAAGGCCCTGCGGCATTCGTTCCCATGTATACTGCATCTGATTTACAGTAAATGCTAACTTCCACTGGTCGTCTCGCTTAACTTTAATTGACCAAAAGCCATTTTTGATGTCCAGCACTGTGAACCACGAAGCATTGGTTGAAACTTGTGATAAGATTGTCGCAGGGTTTGCCACTATAGCTGTTGCTTTAGGCAGAACTTTGTTGAGACGCTGATAATCAATGCACAGACGCCATTTACCATTTGGTTTTGGCACTGGTAAACACAGAGAATTTGTAGTTGAACTGCACCGCCGAACTATGCCTCTAATCTCAAGCTGTTTAACTATCTCATGAACAGCGACCTCTGCCTCTGGCTTGATGCGATATTGTTTTTGTGGGGGAGGGGGCTCTCCCTCAATGCATACTTCAAAGTCAACGAGGCCGCAGTCGTGCTCATGATTAGCCCAAACATCGCTGTGTTTGTCGATGAGAAGTTGAGTTGGATCTGTACTGGATATGGACATTATGTTCGCCCTGCCTTGAGGCAGGCATTTCTTTGTTGTTTTATTTGTTTGCACTTCAATTTGTTTTTCAAAGCAATGAATTACAAAGCCATGTTTTTTCATAATGTCCATCCCCAAAACAGTTCCCATACAGAAATGTAATATATTCACATATATGTGGTACACTGTTAAATATATTGAAATATATTTTGAAAATATATTTTAAAAATGCTTATAACG
This sequence comes from Tiaroga cobitis, assembly GCA_030578255.1. Lineage (NCBI taxonomy): Eukaryota > Metazoa > Chordata > Actinopteri > Cypriniformes > Leuciscidae > Tiaroga > Tiaroga cobitis. The sequence goes on along the minus strand of CM060611.1, from coordinate 27,785,441 downwards.
TAAAGCTTAAATTGTTCTTCGTTTAAATATGTGTACATATATGTGAAAATATATTTGTGCCTTATATCATGTGAAGTTTTTAATTAGTGTGTTTTTCAAATATGTTGCCTACTTTTTTTCTACACCATGTTTAGGCTATAGTATGGCTATACTGCTTTCATATTCTCATTCCATTTACATTAAGCCTACTATCCACTTAAAAAAAAATTCAACTAAAAAAAAAAAGTTTCCGGACATTTTATCTTTTTTTCTTATGATTCACTCCATCAGTATTTTTAATGTTTTAATTATAGATGTATATTCATGTAAATTCTGCATATGGTAACTTAACGATGCGTTTTAATGGGCGCGCGTGCTGAACATTCGAGTCGCATTTGATTTTACTGGAGCGGAGGGAGTTGCCACGGAAACGCCAAACGGAGCGGGGACTCAACTGACGACAAGCTGCAAAACTGTCTCAATGTTGTTTTCACGGATTTCAGGTAAATTTATTCCCTAAAGTTACACAAATAATACACACACTCTTCCTGACACTTTCCTACATGTAATTGATACGCTCCTGGTGAATATTTAGTTTATAGAAATGGTTTAGTGTCTTCGTAAAAGACCGTTAGCATCTTAGCCGTCAGGCTAACTATAAGAGGTTGGCTATAGACTTGAGCTCATTTTTAATAGAAGTTTGTGCTTTGAATCACATCTTATGTGTAAATGAGAATTTTTTTATATATAGTTTTGTAAAGGTTGTGCTGGTAATTTGTCAATGGATCCATTGACAAATTACCAGCACAACCTTTACAAAACTATATATAAAAAAATTCTCATTTACACATAAGATGTTAAGCTAAATAATCATCTCTACATGCACTGTAAGTTAGCGTTGGAGCGGGAAAACGGACTGACACTATTTCAAACACGTTTTGATCTTTCATGTTAAGCACATAATAATAAAAAAAACACGGTTCTTTGATTTCAGGAGCATCAGAAAATTTACAAGGAAACACAGGTGAGCTGAGCAAGCTCTTTAAATAACTTATATTGTGAAAATGCATATTGTTTCACCTATATCACCATGGATATATATATATATATACACACACACATATATATATATATATATATATATATATATATATATATATATATATATACATATATATATATATATATATATATATATATATATATATATATATACATATATATATATATATATATACATATACATATACATATACATTTAAGAAGGTTTTACATCCAAATATAAGTGAAATTGTATAAATAAGTAAACCTAAAAATGTAAATTCTGTTTTGTTGTATATTCTGTATATTGTTCTTTCTCTTTTCTGCATTTCACCTCTGCTCTAGTTTGTTTATTTCTAATAAATGTGACATTTCATGCTAAATATTCTGTGACAGACTTTTCATGTTCCTAGATTCTTGCATGCTGATGGCCGTGCAGCAGAGTGTAGCAGACCTGACGAAGAACATCTCCAAAGCGCTAAGAACCATATGACAAAAAGTAAGTAAAACCTCACAACCGTTCAAAAGTTTTGTGTCGGTAAGATTTGAAATATTTTTGAAAGATGTCTCTTATGCCCACCACAGCTGCATTTATTTAAAAATATAGTAAAACAGTACAATTAATGATATGTTTTTAATATATTTTAAAAAGTAATTCATTCTTGTGATCAAAGCTGAATTTTCAGCATCATTATTCCAGTCTTCAGTGTCACATGATCCTTGATCCATGATGCTGAAAGTTCAGCAGCTTTACCAAAACCGAAATAAATGACATTTTACAATATATTCACATAGAAAAAAAGTTATTTTAAAGTGTAATATTTCACAATATTACAGTTTTTACTTTATTTTTGATCAAATAAATGCAGTCTTCTTGGTGAACATTAGAGATTTCTTTCAAAGAGGAAACATCTTACTGACCCCTAACTTTTATTATGGTTAGGGATGGGTACCGAAACCCGGTATTAAACTGGCACCGGGGCTGAATTTTGAAAGACCGCTGGATCAATAAGCTCGGACGTTATCGGTTCTGCTGTCGGTACTGGAGAAATTAAGAAAATACACATACTATTTATTATTGCTATAAAGACAATTCGAGAGAGATCTCTCTCACGCGGTGCCACAGCGCGCACAACACGAGCCCTGCTTAATGAGTGACGACGGAGGACAGAACTAAACATTCAACTTTACGTTCGAAAATCGATTGCACAATCGATCGGACCAACCAACACAAGTTTCAAAAACGAAAATAGGGAATCGATTTCACCTGCCTTTTTTTTTTTTTTTTACCAAAAATGTGTTTTAGGTGGACAGATGTTGGAAAATAACAATGTATTTTCTGTTAACCAAATGCTTTTTAATATTCGCTATTACTTAAATGTAAGTGAACAAGCACGCCGTTATTTTTTGCTTAGTGACTTGTGTGCTCAAGTAAGCCAGAAATGCGTAGATTCTGCGCAATACGCTGTATTTAATATATCACGAGGACTCACGAGTTGCGTATTTGCGCTAAATCCGCGCAGATTTGGCTTACACGAACTTCCCCAGCAAAGTGAGTAAACATAGAAACATGCCAAATTGGCCCGTGATTTGACAGCGTTTCCTGCCAAAGTTAAGTGGATTTGCCTATATTTGGTGTTGAAAATGGAAACGTCTTTAGACATGGAAAATCGATTTTACAATCGATTCAATGATCACTTATGTCTCAAAAATCGAACAGGATTTTTTCACAAAAGTGACCGCCCTAATTCAAACGTAGTCTGGTTACATTTTAGATCTGTGATATTAGCCTGATTTTATTTCAGATTTCGGCTTCCAAAGATTATAAAAGGAACATATTGAAAAATAACATTGCGGTAAAACCATTAAAAACTATAACCACAATCTGTCTTGCGCAACTTCCTTTCCTTTGCAGCAGTACGCTGTCATTTCTCCCTAAAACTCAAATTTAACGACATAATTAGTAGGGCTGGGTATTGACACAAATTTCACAATTCGATTCGATTTCGATTCACAAGCTTGCAATTCGATTCGATTTCGATTACGATTCGATTCGATTCAATATTGATTATTTTGGATATCAGGTACAATACATGGCAAATTTTTTCAAGGAAAACAAATCTCTTAACTAATGCTGTAAACTATGGGAGTCAGTTGTAGCCTACTAGGCTTCATTAGCCTACTATAATTTTGAAGGTAAAAATGAACTGATTTGAAGCTATACAAACACTTAAATTACACTTATTTATTTTTATAATAAGAAAGTTATATGAAATATAAACATTTAAATGGTGGCTGTCATAAAAACTTGCCAGATTTATTCAAACATGCATTAAATATCGAAGAACATTAAAAATTATAATGAATATGTAATATGGTGCATATATTTAGCAAAATTCTCCTCTCTAGAGTTATTTTTTCTAGCTGACTAACTGACTAAGTTACTAAGTTTAATGTTTTTTTCTGAGGTAAATGTGACGTTACATGCCATTGTTTACTTGCTGTTTAACTGACGTCTTTCCACGGATGAAACACTGATTGAGCGATACCACATTACATGATACGGATTTCGAAGTTGTACTCTATCTTTTAACACACTTTCAGATGCTTATTGGTGTTTATTTGGCGCTGTAACTGGTATTATTAAGGCGCTGTAACTGGTATTATTAAGGCGGAAGAGGAGAATGAGATCATGTGCGCTCCGTGCTGCTGCTTCTCTTGAGCTGAGCCAGAGCGATCTCACGCCACAGCGCCAAAACGGTATTTATGTTTTTGAATTTCGTAAGAAAATGGACGTAATACGAAATTTGAGACTTTATTTCATAATAATAGTCACAAAGCACAAAGATTATTTCGATTTATTGGATGGGATGCACGATACAATGTTCTACGCGATGAAAATGAAAACAGGATGACTAATCGATTCTTGAGATTTAAGAATCGATATCGGTTCGTAAAAATGAGAATCGATTAATATCGAGAAATCGATATTTTTTACCCAGCCCTAATAATTAGCACGATCGGTGATTGTTGTAAAATGCAGTCTCTACTGTTGCTAAATTGCGGGACGCGTTTAATAATGAAAAGAGATATTAAAAGCACAAAAATCTGTGTAAGAGATTCTGTTCCCAAGGCGGCACGTGTTACGAAACAGACCGGAATGACTCGAACAAGACGAGCAAATTATACTTTGGGTTTCGTGTGCGCGTCTAAACGAGCAAATGTACACAGAAATATGTCAAAATGACCGGCTTGGAGATTCACTTACACACATTTATATCTTAACCCTTGTGCATTGTTCAAATTCACTACCCTTTCGTTATGTTCGTGGCTGAAAACGTCTCAGGTTACGTATGTAACCCTGGTTCCCTGAGAGGGAACGAGACGCTGCGTTTGAGACGCGGTGGGAACGCTCTGCGTGATTACGTCGTGAAGCACATGTAAAATCAGTCCAATGGAAGCCCGAAACGTCATAGGCGGGTGACGTCATAGACCAGGAAACTATAAAGCACCCCTGAATTCAGACCGCGCCAGCTTCTGAAAAAACCTGAAGCAAGTCGATCAGGGCATGCAGGAAGTATGGCAGGTAAACGCAGCGTCTCGTTCCCTCTCAGGGAACCAGGGTTACATACGTAACCTGAGACGTTCCCTTTCAAGGGAACTTCGAGCTGCGTTTGAGATGCGGTGGGAACCCCATACCCACTACGCCATAGTGACAAATGCCCGTTCTGTGTGAAGTCCTTGCGCACACTAAGAAGCAAGCAACCTTGCCCCTGGAGTGGAGAGGTCAAGGTCATAAAACCTGATAAATGTATGTGGAGAGGACCAACCTGCCGCATTACAGATATCAAGAAGGGAAACACCCGAAATTAAGGCCGTAGAGGCCGCCATACTCCTTGTAGAATGGGCCCGTACAGCCATAGGTGAAGGCTGACCGGCTGCTTCATAAGCCAATGATATAGCCTCAACTATCCATTTGCTCATTACCTGTTTAGATGCAGGGCACCCTCTCTTGAGTGACCCAAAGCAGACAAACAATTGTTCAGACTTACGCCACAGGGCAGCCCTGTGAACGTAGGCATCTAATGCCCGAACTGGACATAACAGGTTCAGTTGTTCCTGATCTGGGGTATTAAAAGGTGGAGGATAAAATGCCTGCAGCACTATAAGGCCCCCAACATTAACTGGGACCTTAGGAATATTACCTGGTCTAGGGTAGAGAAATGCCTTCACCATACCAGGTGCAAATTCCAGACATGGAGCAGCAACCGACAGGGCATGTAAATCTCCAAATCTCTTGATAGACGAAATAGAAAGGAGAAATAAAGTTTTTAGAGAGGAATTCTCTGAAACCTCTTCAATGGGCTCGAAGGTAGCCAAAGCCAGACCCTCAAGTTCAATGGCCAAATCCCAAGCCGGTGCTCTAGAGTGCAGTGCAGGTCTCAACCTCAGTGTACCACAGAGAAAACGAGTAAAAATAGGATCTCTCCCGATAGAAGTACCCCCCCGAGGGGTGTGGTAGGCAGATATAGCCGCCACGTAAACCTCTAGGGTAGAAGGAGATAACCTAGCAGAGAAACGGTCTTGCAAGAAATCAAGAACTGAACCAACAGGGCAGTTAACAGGATCTAAATGACGTTCACCACATCAGGTGGAGAATAATTTCCATTTCAATGCATATAGTTTTCTCGTGGAAGGAGCTCTGGATTGGAGAATGGTCTCAACGACCTCAGTCGAGAGACCGGATTCTATGAGCCGGGCCCCCTCAGAGGCCGAGCCCACAGTATCCAAACTCCAAAAGAGGGTGAACTCCCGGGAGCAAAGATATCGGGAAATGCGTACTGGTGTAGCGTCAACCACACCTAATACATCACATCCAGTCCAAGCGGAGCTGTATGCGTGAGGGAGAACCAAAAAGAGCAATGCTTTGTACAAACCATGTGAAAGGTCGACTTGACTTTAGTTTGACCAAAGTTCTCCCTAAGAAGCTCCACCACCTCGGGGTGAAGTCTCCAATCCCTGGGCCTCAGCCCCTGCCTCAACAGGATATCTGCTCTGATATACGAGACCATCAGTGTGTTGTCCACCATCTGCGAGCGCCCACTCATGATCGCCCCCACTTGTGAGGGAAGCATCCGTCGATAGCAATATGCGTCGACAAGAAGCCCCCAACACTGGGTCTGGGCGAGGAACCAAGGTTCTTCCACATGACCGAGGCACGAAGGCATAGCCGCGTGACCTTGATCATGCGAAAACATATTTCCCCTCGGAGAAAACCCCTTGGTCCCGAGCCACCACTGCAGGGGTCTCATGTGCAGAAGGCCAAAAGTAATTACGTTGGACGCAGCTGCCATGAGACCCACCAGTCTGAAACTGTTTCACAGTGAGTGACTGGCCTAGATATACCCCAATACGAGAATCGCTACACCTAGAAAAGTGGTCCTCAGAGCACACTCTTCTTGGCGTTGAGAGGCAACCCCAACATCCTTAATGAGACAGAACGACATCTCGATGCTGAACTGCCATAAACTCAGATTGGGTCAGGATCAACCAATCATTGATGTAGTATAATACGCGAATGCCCTGGAGTCTCAGAAGAGCCAGAGCTGCATCCACGCATACTGTAAAGGTGTGGGGTAAAAAACCTAGGCCGAATGGAAGAACCCGATAATGGTATGCTTCGCCCCCGAAAGCAAACCTCGGGAACCTCCCTCATCCTCTTTCGGAAACAATGAAGTAATGGCTGTCTGCTGGGAGGAGGAACCCCTTCTACAGCTCCTTTTGCAGAAGTGACAGTACTTCCTGCTCCATAACCAAAGCCTGCTCGGGGTCCACCAATGAGAGGAGGACCCCTAGAAATCTGTACGAACGAGAACCGAACTGAATTCTGAAACCTTTTTCTATAGTGTGCAGGACCCACTGAGAAATATGTGGCAGTAGTTTCCACGCTGCCAGAAATTCTACTAGGGGAACCAGTCTCTCAAGACTGGCCTCTGGATTTGTTTGAACAGTCACTACGGCGCCCTGAAACGGCGAACCGGCAGGGAACAACCAAACTGACCATTCTACGACCCTCCTTGGAGGGTCGCATGGGGACGCTGACACCTCGGTGCCCTGAACGGCGAACCGGCAGGGAACAACCGAACTGGCAGCGCTGCAACCCTCCTCAGAGAGTCGCACCCCAGAGGGCGCAGAGGAGAAACGATTTCTCAAAACCGTCCCTGCCCCGGAGGAGCCCTCAGAAGCCTGATAGCCTCGTTTTTTTTTTGCGACAGGACTTCTTGTCTAAGCTTTATTAGAGATGATGACAGTCCTCAGACCTTGCCTACCTCTAACTAGCATAGTTCCTACGACCCTCCTCGGAGGATCGTTGAAAAAAGCAGGCACTTCGGCGCCCTGAAACGGCGAACCGGCAGGGAAACCGAACTGACTGCTCTTCTTTTTTCTTATTTGAAGGCTCGTTTGGGGACACTGACACCTTGGTGCCCTGAAACGGCGAACCGGCAGGGAAACCGAACTGGCAGTGCTGCGACCCTCCTCAGAGAGTCGCACCCCAAAGGGCGCTGAGGAGAAACGATTTCTCAACCCCAGCTTCCACTGAAGGCGAGGAGGATCCTCCGAATCCTCCTCGCCTTCACTGGAAGCTAGAGAGGATGATGAGGGTGCCACATCCAAATCAGGATCTGACTCTCCTGAGTCTGTGGTGTCAGAGGGAGAAGACAATACATCCTGCAGCTCGCTGGAGGGGTCAGGCTGCATCATCTCTAACACTTCACTACAAGTCAAGCCCTTTCTCATGTTGCTTGCTGCTCTTCTCACCATCAAATGACCAGCAGGCTTGCATGCAAGTTTTTAAATCCACTTGATTTGTTTTTGTTTAGTCTGCATTTCTCACCATCAAAAGGCAGCAGATGCATAAATACACTTACTTTGTTTTTGTTTACTCCATGTAGTTCTGAGAGCTGAGGTGCATATTTTGATATTCTCAGACGCATCAAGGTGAGTTCTCACACTCTCTCTCTCACACTCACACACACACACACACACACACTTTAATATGCCATTATACTCCATACAACTCCATGTAAAAGCCAGAAACTAAGCTTTTTTTTGAGCAGGCCTATCTAAAGGGTTAATGGTGCCACCTGGTTATTTTATACCACATAAACCTAAGTAAGCAAAAATAGGGACTACTGGACCTATGGTGCAAAATACACGTGATGTGAAACCGGTGTAATAGAGTTAACTGAATCATTGTCATTTAAGAATAAGACCGCGTGTGTGAGTGAATCAAAATCGTGATATTCTAATGATTAATTGTGTAGCTCTCCAGCTATGCTAATCTTTCTTCTTTTGATTTCCTGTTTTTATCTTGGTATGCCCATCCCAAGGTTTTTGGATATTAAGCCACTTCCAGTTTGGATTCAGCCTAACTTGTGAAGACTTCCGATGACACCAACACTAGATGGACATACAAAACTGCCCAAATACCAACCCTATATAATATAATCATTGCCTTTAGGGTAAGGTCACAGATTTTTAACTCTCTTTGTATTGTTACAATGTTGGTAATTAAATGCATACATTAAATGTGTTGTACTAAATGTGTTAAACTTATGTTTTAGACAAATGGATTCGTTTGTGAAGGAAAGACTACATCATTTCACGGTAAGCTATTATTGTTTTTTTACATTAAAACTTTTAAAAAATGCATTAGGCTGCAATTTACCTCTGATGTCTCATTCAAGACCATCATACACTCTTCCTAGAGTTGTCCTTCATATACATTTACAGCTGAAACTTTACAGAAATACCCTGTATACCCTGAAATAGCCTGTCACATGAACACCTATAATGTTAATAATTTACTTATTTTTTATTATATTATTATAATCTACTTAATAATTTACTTAATTTACTACAGTCGCTGCTTCTTTTAACAACGGTTTCTTTGTGAACTTTCCATTACACTGTGCGTTAGTAAACAAAATGCTCTGAACAAACATAAAATCCTCGAAAGCTATCTGGGACGCCATTTAAATAAACCATCCACTTGTTTCTGATGCTGTTGTCAGTAACAATGGAACGTAGTATGTCTGAAGCAATCTAACCAGAACCACCTCAAGTAACCACTGACAAACATTCTTTCTTGTTTTCTTTTACAGATGCTGCAATAAATCGGCATGAGAAGGCAACTGTTGTACAGTTGGGCCAGGCCATGAATAATAATTTGTCAGACCTGAGGTTCCAGAATAAGAGGGTATGCACTTGAGAGCTGTGTATTCGACTGTACAAATAGATTTAACAAGAACTATCTTTTTACAGACTGCCAAAAGTTACAGAAAAGAGAAGCGAATAGATTGCTGCAATTCGCAGAAACAGCTGGGATCCAGGCAGCAAAACATGGAGTGAATGGGTTAAAATTATGTTGAATTTAGGGGTAAAATCATATCCTGGGTCATATATTGTATTGGCAACTCATCAATTAAATATTTACCATCTAATATTCTGGATAACTGTAAAGTTCTTGTCAGTCTTTAATTAACCCGATTCCTGGGCATATCCAGTAGCACCTCAATGCAGTACATGAGATCCACGGGGAGGAGTCGGATCAAGATCCAAGGGGAGGAGTCGGATCAAGATCCAAGGGGCGGAGTCGGATCAAGATTCAGGGGGCGGGGTTGGATTTCCTCCCACTGCATTCTGATTGGTCTACAGATTCCTAGCGTTTCTCACAGGTTCGCGTTTATTCTCTGTTTATAGTCTGTGTAGAGACAATGGTGTCGTCGCGGCCCCTAATTTAATAATAAATGATCGTTGCGACGGAAGCAAATTAATCAAAACTAACTTTAGCTGGAAAATAACTTTATTAAAGAACCGCTATAAAGCCAAAACAATCTCCGTTACCTTAAATTATACGTTTATCTCTGTAAAGCTGCTTTGAAACAAATCTACACTGTTAAAAGCGCTATATAAATTAAGATGACTTTTGACTGAAAAACAAACTTGCTGAAAACAAATCTTATTTAATAAAGTTTAAAAAGTTACAAACACTGTAGTTTGTACATTGTGTGAATGTGTAGGGCTACCTTTAATTACGTATAGAGGTGGGCAATTGCCAAGTAGCCTATTTTATTTTTATTGTGGAAAAAGCGTTTAATTATAATCCAAAACAAAAAGATTGATTAAAAATGCTTACGTTTCATCTTCCCTGAAAAGCATGTGGTTCTTGGTACATGCAAGAATAAATATCTCTTAAAAAGAAGTGTATTCTTTGATTGGCTGATCTTTTACCCCTCTCAGTAGTCCACATGCACTTTGATTTCAAATACTTAAATATATTAACAAGTAGGCGCTTCTAATTTTGAGTAATATTAAATCAAGTTTTAATTCAAGTAGAAAATATGTGCTGTTGTGGCAAAAATTCTCAAACAAACATCACTGCGTAAGAGACACTCAGAGTCAAATTATATAAAATAGAAGTATTTATTCTTGCAAGAATAGGAGCAGTCTAATACACAGTTGTTACCCTGTGCAGAAGAGTGACACACCCCCCAGACAGACTGAACTAGCTTTTATCTTAGTTTCAAGGCCTTCTTCCCCCCAGAGCCTTCCTCCCAGTAGTTTTCCATAGACGTCACTAGTTGGCCCACTAAGCTCCCCTGCACCAAATGGCCTTCTGACATCTAGGTCAGAGGTCCTTGTTCGTCTGTTCTCTGGAGTGTCTCCCTCTTCTGCCTCCCCAGGTACATAAACAGTATCCTTTCCCACTACAAGTGAGAGACACACATGTGACATTCTTTGAATCATCTATATTTAACTAAAGATCAATGAATATCATTAAAATTGCCACCACAGTGCTTTTTCCACAACTGATTATGCAACTGTAAGTGACTAAATTATAGCAGTACTAATTTTATACTTATAAATGACTTCACAAGGGAATCTGACTTAATTTACATAACATAAGAGCATCTCACTTACATAAATGCATGAAAAATTCATTACCAGCACAATTAAATATGAAAAAAAAAAAATGTTTATTAACACAGACATTTAAAACAGACAGGTAAAGCAGACATTTTGAAAACAGTAGGGAAACTTTGAAGGCAAAACATAAGGAAAACCACATTGGGAGCACATGTAGAATGACAAACATTACAGGGAAACCACCGGAAATTCACAATTAGCCATTCATCCTTTAATACAGGTCAGCACAAATCTGGCAGAACTCGCTGCAGAAGTCTGGGTGGGTGTCTTCACTTATGATTCTAAAAAGTTCCCCCTTTCTTCCTCGACCTCCATATCCTGTGGGTTAGCAAAGAAAGCAAATATTTCAATGTTCATTATTTTTTAAATGTTTTAATTCATCATTGAAAGTAAAACACTCCATGGCAACAATCAACAATGCATACCTGGAGTGCAGTGTTTGTATGTGTCTCCACATTGCCTACACGTTTCCAGTTTGTACATTTTGTAGTACTCCGCCTTGTAGTATGGTGAGAAAATAGTCCAATTTGTGACACCTGTACACATAAAACATTTTTTTTTAAATCACACACAAAAATACACAAGGCTGGAATTCATTAACCAGCCAATCAAGCAAAAATCACCTGAATTTTTATAAAAATATGTAACTTTTGAAAAAGTTATGCAAAAACTCTTACTGCACAGTGTTAACAAGCAATTAACACTTACTGTCAAGCCAAAGAAAATGGGCTCGTCTCCTGAAGCCTTCCCGTGTCACAAGGTCTCTGAAGCGAGTGCACACAAGGGCCAGCTTCAAAATTGCCTCATCACCCTCCTGGAGAACCACATCAATAAAAATGTCCTCCAGAACAGATGCTGGCAACTGTGAACAAATAAACAAAAAAGAGAAACAAAAGAAAAGATAATGGCCCAAAAGCCCAGTTCTTCAATTTATATAGGTCTTTGTTTTTGGTATATGTAGTGGGTAAAATGTAAGGGATGACGGCCCGACTGTTTTTATTGTGAAGTAAAATCTAACAGGGTGATTGTGAAGTCAAGGTTGTATAAAATCCACATACTCGCTGTACAAGGAATACAAACACTGGTATTCTGTGAGGCAAAATTTCTACAATGTACAAATTGCTAGTGACTTGACAGACATACCATAAGAATCCAGTGGTCCTTGGGACAACCATGCATGTAATCCACTTGATACTTCTTGAGGCTTCCCTATAACATGGTAAATGGTTTAAAAAATAAAACAAAGAAAGTGAAAACTTTGGAAAGACAACATTGTTTTGTAAATCTGATTCTCACCTTTCATGGCTCATGCACTTCAATGCTAGGTTCAGCCAACACTCTCGGATTAAAGGCATGTCAGTCTAAGGAAACAAGAACCAAAAAAACATAAACTGAGACAAAATGAAAGAGTCATCAAATTTCTGTAATAAATTAAAGGCTCTCACCTGGGTAAAATCAAATGGCCACTCAAAAGTAATGTATAGTGCATACTGTAACACAAAGTTATTCATTTTAAAATTATACATTTCCTAGCACTTGCAAATTCTTCCTATACCCATTGCCTTTGAAAAGCCACTAATGCAATCCCCAAAGTCAGGTAAGGTTAACTTGAAGCTTCATTTGTAACATACCATTAGCATGAACACTCCACAGTCCAAGTGGTCTCTCTGCGATGTTGGAATATCCTGGCAAAAATCCAAAACATACTATATACATTTTGTATTGATGACAGTTGTCAGAAAACAGTGTTGAATGCTGAGTGCAATGTACCTTGTTCTTAACGAGTTGCCAGTTTCCAGCTATCAATTTTGTTGCGATCATGCTTCAAAAGAGAACAGATACAGCGCTAAAACTTCTTAAAAATTGAAAACAGTTTTAAACTTAGGATCCACCTCTATAGGTCCGATTTTGAAAAACACGCCATTTGGGTTGCAGTAGCAAGTTTGGCATGTACTTTGTTCTCTACTGTTACAGTTCTTTCAATGCCATTATTTCAGTGGTTGACTAGGCCTAAACCAACATTGTGCTTACTATTGAATTTTAACAGATTTTGGCATTGAAGAAATGTAAAAGAATTGTTGTAGAAGAATAGTTACATTTCTAAATAAACCACTCTGGCTCAGTCTTTATGATAGAGATAGAGTTGGACCTTTTAAGCAAGGACCATCTCAACAACAAACATGCAAACATTAAAAAGTACACAAACAGCAGTCAACTTTGCACTGAACAGCGGATGACAAAGAACAGTCCCAAACCTCGCACTGAACAGGGGACAAAGAACAGTCCCAAACCTCGCACTGAACAGGGGACAAAGAACAGTCCCTAAATATTAGTAGAAAACCTGAACATGGACACATAATACGCCTGCCCAAAACCACAAGGGTCGGATGAATTAAGAATGTACATCCTTTTAAGTTTGGGCTTCATGACCTGTGAATATATGTAAATCAATTAAAACAATGTTGACGGACCAGTGCATTGGTCTTGTATATCTCACGTTGGAATGTACAAACCTACTGATTACTCACTTCTCATTACTAAAACTGCAACAGGTCTGTCTTTAACACCTATTTAAAATGCTAAAAGATGACACAATTGACCGTCAAAACTTACACACAAGTGCCAGTGTCCAGGTGTCCATATTGGAAAAAGGATGCAGTCTTTAAATGCTGCATCTGCCTGTAGGTGAGCAAATTACACAGATCAAAGTTGATAGTGCAACAACAGTGTAGAGTACAAACACATCTCTTTAATCAAATTGTAATTATATATGAAGTAATAACCACTAACTGGTAGTGACTCAAAAGGGTCTACGCAGTGAGGTGAACTCCAACATGCCAATACATAGGAATCCACAGCAAGGACATCTAATCCCTAATATCAGATGAAAGTGATTAAGAATAGCTATATCAAAACCATAACTTCCATAACAACCTATGCATTCACATAAGGTATATATAAGGTAAATATAAACGAAATCATAACATACCTTCTGTCCAGCAAGGTGGCATATCAATGAAAGGCAGCAGTTTACAACCTAGCAAAAGGATAATGTTAGCACAGGCAAACCATAATGGAACCGTATAAATGTTACTTACTGTTGCCTCCAGTTCACAATTGGTTCCCAGACCGACACAATCTGCTCTTCTTAAGACTGTTGTGCCGACAGAACAGACTACTTCGTCCTGTGGCTTTGTGCAATCTAACACACAGTCATGCTGGAAAATGAAAAATACACATCAGCACTCTCCACAATTTCCCTGACCCCACAATTGAGTTATTTTGTGGAGCACGAACAAGTGTTGGTGAAATGACAATCAAAAGGTCCACTGGATACTGTCAAAAGGAAATTTACCAAAGTTGTCGGGCCTTCCCAGCGCCGGAAGTCTTTTATTTCCCTTTCTGCATGCATCAGCCTAGCCACGGATCCAGTTGTCCCATCTGAGGCTGTGGCTGCAGGTGTTCCATCTGAGGCTGTGGCTGCAGGTGTTCCATCTGAGGCTGTGGCTGCAGGTGTTCCATCTGAGGCTGTGGCTGCAGGTGTCCCATCTGAGGCTGTGGCTGCAGGTGTCCCATCTGAGGCTGTGGCTGCAGGTGTTCCATCTGAGGCTGTGGCTGCAGGTGTCCCATCTGAGGCTGTGGCTGCAGGTGTCCCATCTGAGGCTGTGGCTGCAGGTGTCCCATCTGAGGCTGTGGCTGCAGGTGTCCCATCTGAGGCTGTGGCTGCAGGTGTCCCATCTGAGGCTGTGGCTGCAGGTGTTCCATCTGAGGCTGTGGCTGCAGGTGTCCCATCTGAGGCTGTGGCTGCAGGTGTCCCATCTGAGGCTGTGGCTGCAGGTGTCCCATCTGAGGCTGTGGCTGCAGGTGTCCCATCTGAGGCTGTGGCTGCAGGTGTCCCATCTGAGGCTGTGGCTACTGGGGTAGCACCAATAAAACAACAATTGTAATATAACCAACAGAAAAGTCATGACAGGAATAAAAATGTATAAACAAATGAACTGAGTTACCCATTATTATTTGGCCATGTACATCTAAATGCAACTGGGCATTGTGTGGTACAATCTTTCTGATGCCATCTTCTATCTTCTTATTTTGTTTTGTGTTGTAATGCTGTAGTATATTACGCATCATGAAAATGTGTCCAGATGGAGTGAGTGTGTTGAGGAAGTAATTGTTTTTTCTCATGTCAGAAAAAAGCTGTTCAGCACATTGACTGTTCACCTAGCCTGCCAATTCTGGGACTATCTGAATTTTACGCAGAGCATCTCGAGCATCTTTTGTGTTATTTTCATGAAACAGATCGTAAAGTGCATAATGTTCAGCTGAACCTGTAACAGGGTGACAATCTGGATCCACGTTGTCCTTCTTTTCCTTCAACCAAAGGAGGTTTACTTTCAGTTGACCCTCAACGGCTAGTTTGATATTTTCTGGAGTAGGCTCTTTTAGTCATCCCTCATAAGGTCTGAAAGGGATACATTCTGGCTCCCTTAGGTTAGTGTGTGTGGCTAAGCCCCTTGCAAAGTCATAGATATTGATATTTGGGAAATGTTAAAAAGACAAAAGACAATCTGCGTAGTCCCGCGGAGACTCTGCCCGAAGAAGAAACTTCAGGGAATACACAACTCCACAGGGGCATGTGATGACTGCCCAACCCCCTAAAAAATATAATAAATATGTTTTGATTACGCTAATAAATATACAATTCTAAGCTGTCTTAAACAAAAACTATATTGAAAGCAATACCCTGTGTTGAACACAACACTATTCACAT
Organism: Tiaroga cobitis; assembly: GCA_030578255.1. Lineage (NCBI taxonomy): Eukaryota > Metazoa > Chordata > Actinopteri > Cypriniformes > Leuciscidae > Tiaroga > Tiaroga cobitis. Next base: position 27,769,660 of record CM060611.1, on the reverse strand, counting down.
TACATGGACTAAAATATTTCTCAAAAGTAATCCTACCTGAAGCCCCCCAAACCTTCTGGAAAACCTTGTCATAAGATGACCTGTTTCTCATCTCCTGTCTAAGTCTTAGAACAAGATCCATTTTGGAACCTGATGGGTCCAGACCACATTACTTGCAAAGGCGCCGCACCACATCCACCTGCACATACAAGGTTGCAATAAAAAGTATCCAATATATTGATTTGTTTATGTAGAAAACAAAACAACAAAATTACCTTTAGATTGGTAAGCACTTCTTCTAGCCTCTCTTCTGTAACTTGAAGTTCGGCATCTTCAGTAGCTGGTCTTGGGGAGTGCATCTTGGCATACTCAGTATTTAAAACTGTATCTTCTCTTCTGGTGTTGGGACCAATCCAAGGAGCCCAGTAGTGGTATGATGGTGACACCAAAAAAGGATTTTGACGGGCACCTGAATAAATTTACTTTTTCAATAAGTAAAAACATTGAAAACTACAAAATATACACACATTTGGTTAGTAATTTCCCTTGCTCAATTTAGTCTAATGCAATTATTTTAAAACAACTGTAGCTATCCATTATGCAACGTGCTAAACTTGTATGTCTAACTCTAACAAAAACAAAATAACTCCTTACTGCCCAATAGGCCCCGGCAAACTACTTCGGCAGTCACGGATGTCCAAAAGTCTTTCAAATTGATCTGACCGTCATACTCAGGTGGTGGAGCAGGAATCTCACTCACTGCAATAAAAATTCTCAATGAAACGAAGAACATGTTTATAAGAATGTTTATAGAATATTTTTAAGATTATTAAGTAGCTCTTATGTTGATATGACCTACCAGGCATATTAAATGCCGCCTTTTTGTGAAGATCCATCACAACAACCGCTGGATGGTAGCCGCACTTAACACAGGAGTATGTGTAGCCATGGTCTGTTAGTGCTTCGAAATGCATGTACGCATGAAGGATTTTGTCTTTACGTGGAAATTTCTGTTGTGTTGTGGTCTCCAAAACCTCAACAGCTCTGCTAATGGCATGATGAGTCTGTTTTGACAAGATTATATTAGCATATAGATAATTTAAAAGAACACCATATAATTAAAAACTTTAATAACAGCAAACCTGGAGTGAATGGCGCAGGACAACACACATGTGTAATGACATCAGTAAATGGTCATCAAAATTGTGAAGACCATCAGTCCACTCTTGATAGCGGTATTTTAGACCACAGTTGCTGCACATGCGGTAGTAGGTAGAAAATCCTGTAAAAAAAAAAAGTATTTAAATCACAAAAAAAGTATTCAGTCAGACAGCTTAACATAGTGATGTTACACTAATTAGGTAGATTTTACTCATACTTATCCTCAACAATGCCAGTGTACGTTATACACTTTCCTTTGGAAGTAATCAACACTGGCTCACTTAGGACAACATTGCCTGTACATTCTGAGCAAACAGTTTCTGTCTTCTTTTGTCATTGATTGTCATTGAGCCTGTGATGTACTTCTGGGGGAGTTCGGCTGGCAGAGTTTTGTTTTTCATCAAGTAATACACCATCTGTTTGAGACCTTCACCACTGGGGGGATATTCCAATCTGGTACTTTCCTGAAAGGCATGTTCTTGTGCTAGGCCCTGATCAGGTCTGTCGATGGGTGATGATGTAAACAACTGCCTGTGTACCTGGAAGAGATGCCACCTAGCTATGTTTTTGTGCAAACAAGATCTTCTTGGCTTTGCACAGGGACAATGCCATGTGTTGCGAGTGCTGTCATAGGAAGCAATGACTCTACCAAGTCTACTGTAGTATGACACTTTGTTTTCATACACAGAAATGTATTTTTTTGTAGATGGACCTCCAATAGTCACCTCAACAGACAGTGGAACACCAGCTGCACTTGCTGCTGCCTTGGCGTTCATGCAGGATGTTTTTGTCGGTTCCCCAAACACATTTGCAGCTATCATGTCTAACAGGACATCTTCCTCAAGGACAACAGGTGTCCTGTTAGGCCATGAACAGAACTGCAACGACTTCAAATGTATACACTCGAAGTGCTGAAAGCCACTTCGGGTGGCTAATTCTGCATTGGTACTGCATTCATCTGTTTCACATATTACAACTGGATGTGGACCTGAGGTTTTTTTCTGTACATGGATTACACAACATGGGCTGTAAAATGACTTTTCAACTGCATATATACCACTAACTGGGTCTATGCAGTGTGAAGGTAGGTGACGATTTTCTGTAACATCACAGATCTTTTTAGTGTGTTTTCTTTTAACATGAACATCTAGATTTTTCTTGTTGACGGTTACTCCACAGTGAACGCACTGCACTTTTTTCTGAATACGAACATTTTTGAGAACAGGCAGGAATTTTACAGGCAAGGAGACTCTTTTAGCCACAGGTGGTTCTTTAAAGGAAACTTCTCCTTCTTCATTTGAAGGAATAATTGGTTCACTGCTGGCAACTGGTTCAATGATTGCAGCTGTCTCAACAGTTTCTGTGGGTGGAACTTGTTTTTTTGTGCATACTTGTAGATGTTTTATAATCTGGACTTTCCTTATGACTGTTTTTGAACAGTAACAACAGTGAAAATGTGCATGTTCTCTGCACTGCAAGTTGCACTTGACAATTAGGTATTCTGTAAGAAAGAAAAAAATATATATATATTTGAATTTTAATGTAAATAAAGAGATAACACTTAATGTCGTGAGTCATAATGGCATAAGTCGTGGTAATGCGGGTATGATATAACTGATTAAATTAACAATTGATGTATTATTTGGATTATGACTATATTACTTATGAAATAGACTGATAAAGGTCTAAAAAAGGTCAACAATATGTATTTAATTGTTCAAGCATTACAACACTATAAGACTTACATAAAACAAATGAGGCTAATAAGCAACCGATAACGTCAGTAAAATAATATCAACATTAAGAACATTTATAATAATGAATAATGTTCAAATGACTTAGAATAAAAAAAAAAACAAAGCCAACTTGCCTTGATGCTGTACTGCCAACGATAAGTGGTTGGAGACATGGTTCTTTACCACGTGAAGTTCCGTGGTGGGTTTGAAGACTTTTGGTCCGCAGAACGGGCAATGATAATTAGAGCAACAGCTCTGGCATCTCTGGATGACATTCTGCCCATGTCGCAACACTGTGGGCGAAGAATATATAGTGGGAGGAGTTGGATCTGGATCCGACTCCTCCCCGTGGATTTCATGTTCTGCAGTGAGGACCATCTCGGCATATGTCAATGTCCATTGACCACAGTCTTTTTGGTAAGTTGTATAAGTGTCGAGTCCAACTGCAACAATTTTTGTTGCTGGTTTTACTCCTGTTTTTGCAATTTCCCTTATTAAAGCCAGTAATGCTTAAGGCCAGTAAAGCCAGTTTTGCCCCTCCGACTGAGGGGACGTGTCCCAGCAGGAAAGTAGCCTGAGAAAAAGTCTTCATTTTTATTTATTTATTTATTATTTTATTTTTTTGGTATACTTTTAATCATTTTGTTATTGTGCAGATAATTGTATATATGCTGTGTACTTTTACCTTTTGTTAACATAAATAAAAATTCCACATTATGTTTGTGTTGTAGGTGTTCTCTGTAACCCCTTAATGCATTGTCCAATAACTAGCACATTTTGATTATGTCCACTGGGTCAACATCTTTGCATTTCTGGAAAATAGCATTTTGACTGTTTGATTTACAGGGAAGGGTAACATTTTATATATAAATATATATATGAAAATATTTACATATGGAGACACTCATGCTATGGGGCATTACTTAAATATTTGAACAGTACATTTCTAAATATATTTACATATATAGATGACTAATATATTAACATATATTATAAATTAATATATTTACATATACAGATAACTAATATATTAACATATATTACATTAATATATTTACATATACAGATAACTAATATATTAACATATATTATAAATTAATATATTTACATATACAGATAACTAATATATTAACATATATTATAAATTAATATATGCACATATATTGAACATTAATGTATTTACATAGATGGATATCTAAACATATTGACATATTAAGAAAATAAATATATTTAAATATTTGCAATAAAAATATATTTACATATGGTTAATATATGTGAAAAATATTAAAAAGGGGCCAAAATCAAATATTTAAATATATTTTTAACATATATTTCAAAATGTATTTAAATACAAGTAAAAAAATATATTTTCTTCTATTTAGAATTAATAGATTTAAATACATGGAAATGTATTTATTACTAATATATTTCAATATATGTGACTTCCGTATGGGTTCCTTCACTGTTTTCTGGTAAATACCAGAATTGCTCTTTTAGCACTACCATGCCTAAATCGAGTTGGACTAATTTTGTTTGAGTTGCTGTCATCAAAGTATCGCCTATACCTTTAATTTGAATTGTTTGTGTGCTAAGTGGCAACGGAATGTTTGTGCAAGAACAAGCAGCTCCGGTATCAATAAGAATGTTAACTAACCGGCCTCCAAGGTTAGCTTTTATTTTGATTCGGTTTCCACTTGTTCCTATAGCAACGGAGGCCACGCACCCCTATTGGGGGTTGTTGTATTTTGCTAACAGGTCAACGAGGTCTGCTTGCAGGTTTCGGTATGGGTGGTTTGGATTTTTAGATTGTTCTTCCGTTTGTTTTGAACTGTCGTTTTGAGCTGGAGAATTATTTTCTGCAATCAAATTCCCTAAGCGTCTGAGAATGTCATCGCCATATTTAGAATGCATTGTTTGATTCGTTTGCTCTCTTTTCCGCTTAAAACAGTTCTGGATATGATGGCCAGTTTTTTTACAATAAAAGCATTGTTGCAACTGAGGTCTAACACCAGGATTTTTTGCACCTTTTCCTTCTGCCAACCACTGTGTTGTTGAAACGGAACGAGCTTTGCTCTGCTTTAGTCTAGCTTCTCTTTTGGAAGCCCAATCCACCAGTGACCGTAGGTATTCTCAGGTGGATCGGCTCCATGCACTAGCGCCTGTTGTATATGAGGGCCTGCATTATTTTTCAGGATTTGAAGTAAAACTTCCTGATCGCGTTCTGCATTGTCTAGCCCTGAGTGCTCTTTGTAGGTCACCCATAAGCGTTCGGCATAGATTTCAAATGGCTCTTTGTTGGCCTGCTTTATGTCTAAAATTCTGTTCCACTCAGCGTGCGTTGGTCCCCTTAACTCTAATTGAGCCTCCTTCAATCTTTCATAAATCTCCTCTTCATCCTCATCTTCCTGTTTGATTATAATTTCCCCAGATCTCAATTCGGTTGACATTTTTGGTTTTAGCTCGTTTGGAATCGTGAGGAGGGCTACCTGCCAAACATCTCTAGGCTCTAACTTGTAAACGGAGGCCTGTAACATTAAGTTGTCCCAGTAGGGTTGAAAAGGGCCTTTTCTTGGCATTGTGCCCACAACTTCTTTGTGTTTTGTGCATTCTTCCCAAGTTAAAGGACGGCTAATGGTAGTGACTTCATCATCTGCGTTGGTCATTGTTTTAAAGCTCCAGTAGGTAACTTTTGAAAACATGTATTTGTTAAAACTGTCATTATGTCCTGACAGTAGAATATGAGATAGATAATCTGTGTAAAAATCAAGCTCCTCTGGCTCCTCCCAGTGGTCCTATTGCCATTTGCAAGAAATACACGCTCCCGGTCAGAAACAACCAATCAGAGCCAGGAGGAGTGTCTTAGCAGTGTCAATCACGCTCGTGTACGCGCTGATCACACCCCTCTCTTGCACAGCGCGAGCGCCGGAGCGCGAGCCGTCGTTCAAACTCAAGATTGCCGGCGTGCTGCAGCTGTGCTTATGACGGAGAAAAAACCTAAACTGCCAATTCTCCAGTGACACCTGCTCATAAAACAAAGAGGTAAAAGGAAAAAGACTGATGACAATAAACAAGCGAAAAAGAAAGAATTACACAGAGCCCATTGACTTGGTGTCAAAACTAACATGTAGATAAAATGTCACGCACTCTGCTAAGCAACAATTGAAACCTGCAAATTCACTGGCTTATCATGTTGCTGAAATAATGTACTAGCACACCTTATCTAGCATTATATATCGCTAGAATAATTACTTACATACTGTAACGTTAGTTACCGTTATATTAACGTTATCTTACTAGCTATTTATAACTTATAGAAAGAGTGCAACGTTATAAAGTTACATGTAGGCTATTGGAAAATACAATGATTTGAGGACCAAGTTTGTAGTCAAAGTATGGGCAGGCCATAGTCAATGTAAAGCATATTATTGACGTTTAGTCCCTATTAGTGAATGTGCCATAGGCTATAACTTTTTATCCGCTGTTATCGGTGGGCCTGTTTACTAGCCTGCGCGTTCACAACAGGCTCCGCTGTGGAGGACGAGCTGTGGAGGGAGGGCTGTAGCGCAGCAGAGAGCAAGGGGGTGGGACCTGGAAGTTGTACTTGTTCAAATTTTCAGGCTAAGTCAACGTTTTCTCAAAACTCCCTACTGCAGCTTTAAGCACAGCAACTTTTACTGTTTTTCGGAGGACAGCGCCCGATTTAGTTCGAGTCATTATGGGACTGCGGGGTTTCGATTCTTCAGATCTTTTTGGATAATATATTTCAGTCGTGGGTTCTGGAGAAAGATCGCGCACCCCTAGACTAGAGCGTGCCTTTGGAGTTTGTCTACGAACTTCTCTCAAGGACAATTGATCTCGGATGCTGCTCGGTAGAGCTGCTATCATGTCATCTTTGTCGCTATCACTGTGTACATCGCCATCAATTTGAGAATTTATCGCCGCTATTTTCACTGCAGCTATAGGAAAACCTGCAGAACCGCAGCAATCCTCGAGCGCGGATGTGTATTGTTTATCTACTTGAAGCTTTTTTTCAAGCTTTTTAATTTGTGTTCCCATTGCGTCGCCCTGTCTTGCCCAAGTTTGTTTATCATACACAGACGCTTCGACCTGTGCTCTGAGTTTTTTCAACTCATCTGATCGCGTTGTTTCTAGTTCAAAATCAAAATCCAATCCCTTGTTACGCAAACGGAAAAGGAGATCTTTAATTTGCAAAGCAAGAGATTCCATTACGTCCTTGTCTACACTCAAACTACCGTTCCCTTTCAAGGGAACTTCGAGCTGCGTCGAACGCTGCGGGAACGCCTCTGCGTTGTGCGTCATGAAGCACGTATGGAATCAGCCCAATGGAGAGATGAAACGTCATAGGCGGGTGACGTCATCGACCAGGAAACTATAAAGCACCCCAAAAACATAAGCGCAGTAGCTTCTGTGCCTTCAGTCGCGCTACATGTGAATCTGTCCCTGTCTGATATTGTTTGTCTTACATACTGTGCACCACACAAACAATTTATATTGAGAGAATGGCGGATGAACAACAGTTTAAGAAGTGTGTTCCTCCCTGCTCGCGTTATCTAACGGGCGGGGATACACACGTTCTTTGCGTTGTTTGTCTAGGAGTGCAGCATGCCCAGTCAGCTCTCGAGGGAGCTGACTGTGAGCATTGCGAGCGTCTGCCCTTAAGGACGCTCCGCTACCGCCGGGCGCTCTTTGACGAGAGTGGTTCGGTGCGCGCTCCCCGCGGTTCGGGTCCCGCTTCTGCCGAGGCAGAGCGGCGGCGCTTATCGTGGGGATCGCAGATGGATCTCTCAGCGGGGGTTGAGACGGGCGCTGCCTTATCTCTCCCTTCACCTGTGAGATCCAGTGCCTCAGTCCCGGGTTCGGAAGCACGCGCTGCGGTTTCTTCCGCTCGGGCTGAGGCACCCGTACTACAGCTATCCAGTTCTGAGGAGCTGGATGTTGTCTGTATGGAGGGAGAGATTGAGGATTCGCCACCTCACTCTCCCGAAAGTGATGAGCTGATGGAGGTTTTAACACGAGCAGTTGAAAAACTCAGTATTGAATGGCCAGTGATTAGACAGGAGTCTGTGTCAAAATCGAAACTTGATGAAAGATTTTTGCCTTCACGTGTTCAGCCTCCACGCCGGTGTCTGCCGTTTTTTCCCGATCTTCACACTGAGGTGTCGAGATCGTGGAAGAAACCGGTTTCATATAGAATATTTAGTCCCCAGACATCTACATATTCAAATATAATGGGGGCTAGATCATATGGTTATGGTGCTTTGCCTCGCGTGGAAGAGACGCTCGCGAGCCATCTCTCCCCCGAGGCGGCGTCATCTTTTAAGACACCGGTATTACCCACCAAGCCCCTCAGAAATACATCTGCTTTGGTTGGTAAAGCGTATTCGGCTGCAGGTCAGGCTGCGTCATGTCTGCATACAACGTCAATCTTGCAGGCATACCAGGCTGACCTGCTGAGGGACATGAGTGAGAGTGAGGAAGTCAGTACTGACGTAGTTCGAGAACTGCGTCAGGCTGCTGATTTATCCCTGCGTGCCACCAGAGAATCGGCCAAGCTAATGCACTGTAAAAAATATTTTTGCAATTTAGTTGTTTCAACTTATTTTTGTGAGTAGAGATAACTAGATTGTCCAGAAAACAAGCCATTTTAAGTTTTCTTCTCCTCAACTAGACTGAAAGTTGAATGAACAACTTAAATTGTTATTTTAACTCAAAAATGTATGTTTTAACAACTGCACTAGATTTTCTGTTGAATTAACAAGTGTAATTGTTATTTTAACTTATAAATGTAAGTTGAAACAACTGCACTAAATTTTCTGCAGGTTTTACTTCAATTATACTATAATGCTTTAATAGCAGTAAATTTACTTTGTAAACTAAACTTAGTAAACTAAACCTAATATGTATATTGCTGTCTGGTAGACTGCATTAAAACCTAAACTTCAATTTTATTTTATTTTGTACATTAAAAACATTAGCCTACGGTTATTTACAATAATGAGCACATATTAATGTAATTAAATTACACAAAAGATTTGTCTAGCTGTTTCAGTTTTAATTCATGGTCAGCATTAGATTCAATCCATCATGGGCGGATTAAGCGATTCATGAAAATGAACCTCTCAATATGATTCGGTGAATCATTTTTTTTTTCTCTGAGAATTTTCGAGAGAAGCATGCGGCAACCGGATGATTTTCCATGTTGGACCTTACACGTCTTCAGAAGATAAGTGTGACATTTTATATTGTGAAAGTGGATGCACGTTTTTAGTTCATAATAAGCGTTTTATAGTCTTGTGTTATCGAATATTAAAGATTTGTAAAGCACACAACTAAATGTTTGTTACAGTCACAGTGTAAATATCGTTCACAAATACGTAATTTCTGACATATATATTACATTCATAAGTGCAAATGACAACTAGTAAAAGCAGATTTTCAGAATTATAGTATCCATTTCGAGTCAAAGTGTTTGTGCACAAAAGATTCGCTGATTTTACTTCCTTGTGTTCAAGCTTCAGTCAAGTTGATTATAAAAGCTGCTCGTTCACCAACCGGACCAAACCGGATTTTTTACCTCAGTTTCATCTCAGTTGCAGAGCGCCAGATATAGGTACGTTTTCACCACAGTCTTTGAATTAATAAAGTAACTGTCAAATTTAACCGATATGGGTGATATAAATATTGCAAGTAATACGTCTGTGGTTTGAAATGTCACGGTTTTCATTACTATTCAGTGTAATATTAGGCCTATTAGGCCTACTCGTAAGTTAGGCCTCGCGCCATTTCGTTGCGCTTTTGTTCATGTTTTAAGAAATATTTCTAATAGGGTGAATTACTCACGATGTTGTCACGAATTTAATATTATTGAGTGTATTTCTGCACATAGAAGATTCGCTCATTGTACTTCGTGTTGACTCACAGGTTCAGTCAAGTACTTTGACTAAAAGCTTGTTCACCAACCGGACTTTTGTTAACGTTACCTCAGCCACTTCAATTCAACAGTTGCAGAGCACCAGATATAGGTAAGTTTGACCACAATCTTTGAATTAAAAAAGTAAATGTCAAATTGAATCGATATGAAACAATTAATTGAATTAATACGTCTGTGGTTTGAATGTTTTCATTATTACTATTCGGAGTTTGGATGTTGCGCCATGTCGCCGTGCATATGTTCATGTTTTAAGAAATCTTGATAATAGGGTGAATTAGTCACGATGTTGTCACGAATTTAAGGTTATTGAGTGTATTTCGAATCAGAGTGTTTTGCACATAGAAGATTTGCTCATTGTATTTCCTCCTGCTGACTCACAGGTTCCAAGTTGACTCAAAGCTTTGTTCATCGACCAGATTTATTACCTCAGTCACTACCCAGATAGCAATTACATTTGGCCCGGATCCGTTTTAAGCCTCTTGCCTCCGTTTCTATCTTAGAGACGTTTTCTGATTGTGAACCAGATCCGTGCCAGATATAAGTTTCAGCTTAAACATTCTAACTGCCATCAGTTCAGTATTTTTACCATTTTGCAGATCTGGCCCAGATCACTTTTCCCATAGGTAACCGAAAGACATTAGCTGTGTCTGACACTGATTTGGTCCAGATCTGCAATATGAATCTGAGCCGATACTGTTTTCACATAGGCTATACTGGTGTGGCCCGAATCTGTGATGCATATCTGAGCCGACTGCATTTAAAAAGGGGCTACAAACTGCTCTGACCCATATCTGCAAAACGGATTTGAGCCAACACTGTTTTGACAGAGACTACCTGATGTGGACCACATCCGAAATACTTTTCTCAAACTGTGTGAAGAACTCCGTGGATTGGAATAAACATTTTCAAAACAACATGGTTGTCTGCATATTTTTTTTTTTATCTAGAGCATGATAAATGCATTGTCATTAAGCTGAGCAATATTATTAGTGTTTAAAAACTATACAGCAACATTTTGTGATGTTATAAGGCCGTTACAGCACAGTCGTTTGAGCTCCATTTTAGGTCCGTTTCTCGACAGCGCCAAGTGAACGTTGGGTCTCGCTTGACTGTCGTCTTGCAGATACGGTCCACATCCGTCCTACGGACTTCAGCCAGAAGCGCCAAAAAAAAAAAAAAAAAAAAAAAAAAGATATAGGCTATCATCAAACCAACTGTCAACGCAGATTTACCTGACCAGCTAGGCTACCACACGTAAGTTTTTATGTGTTTATTCTATGTGTTTATTATGTAAATCTATTTGTATGTGTTTATTCTAATTTACTGTCTATTACTGTGAAATGCTGTTTGCTTTGTAGATAGCAGTTACAGGCTGTTTTTTTGCGCACCACAAAGTGTTATGTTAAAGCCGCATCTGCTATAGCGCTACTGCGCTATACAAATAGCATATGAGTAGGCCTAGCACAGAATAGACCCAATTAGGATAACCGAATCAACTTTTTAATGGCATATATTTGCGCTAATATAGGCCTACTGAATTTTAAAAGGTAGCTAGTCTTCGCTTAGGATGTCCAGACGTCCCCGGTTTCAGGGGACAGTCCCCGTTTTTGGTTGCCTCCGGGAAAATACAGAAAAACTAACGTTACCTGTCCCTGTTTTTTTAAGATAAAACGTGTATGTATTTTAAACAGATTGACAGTCAAACTAAAAATGTCCCCGTTTTTTCCAAAATTTTGGGATTATATCCCCGGTTTTGGTCTCGGACATCTGGTCACCTTGATCTTAGCTTTAGCTGATGCTGTTAAAGCGCTGAGAATTACAGGCACATATTCATGAAAATTACACCATTGTGAGCTTAATTTTACACTTTGACCGACCATTTAAACACTCGCTTGAATTGTATGCTGCCAGCTATCCATCATCTAACAGTGTCAATAATTGATGCCACAACCTGCAGCTACTATTAAGTTAGATGAGACTAGGGCCAACCGTTCCGTATAATACGGAATCGTTCCGTATTTGACACATAAAAGGCTTGTTCCGTATTGAACTGATACGGAACGCACTTTGTTCCGTATTTTTGAGAATCAATTCAGTACAAATCCATGACAGACGCATAGCTTCTATATGTCAGACAGACTATGATGAATGAACGAAGACCCGCTGCTATAATGGCAAATTCGGGGACTTGGTCTTGACACACCCTTTGCGGGCTCTGACGTGTAATGACGTGGAGTTGGCTCATTGGTCGCACGTCAGAGGCGCCCGCGCCATTGGATGTGCACTGCAGTTGCCGGCAGCCTATGAGCGAGCCAGACGCTCAATGTGCAAAATGCGTTTTACAGGCTTCAGTAAATCGAGTAAAATGTGTTTTGCATTTGTAGGCTATGATAAGAAAAACTACTAAAATTAAAAAATATATATTTTTTGCGCTGGAAATAACATTCTAGAAGTCTAATTCTATTGAATAAGTTCGCACAAGGCTACAGAAAACTGTTTTGTTTATTTTTCTTCAAATGCAGTCTAAGCCGATGAGTTTCGAATGTTATATGTTGTATTTGTTTAAGTTAAAAATAAAATGTATTATAAACTAAACAAATACATGGTTCATTTTTGGCAAAATGATCATGATAGCCTTTATATATCTACGTGGTTAAGTCTTGTATATTGATTAAGCCTACTTTGCTATTCTATAAATATAGGCCTAATACATTGCATTATAATATGATATAAAATGTATGAATTTCAGGGGTTATTTTTTTAAAAATGTCTGTTATTGTTGCCTGGCCTTATTGACACAACTCGGATTGATGATAAATTAACATATTTCCTCAACTAGGATTTCTTAGGACTTTTAGTATGTTGTTCTGCGCACCTCATAGAAATTATCTATGCTGATTTTTTTTGTTTTTTTTACAATTAGTCTGTCGTAAAATGCTACTTTGCCTGGACTAAAAATAAATTGAGTAATTGTGATTAGGATTTTTTTTATTATTATTCATGGCCAAAGTATCATTACTGAAATCAAATATACATTAATTAAAGAATAGGAAGAGAAAATATATGATAGAACTGATAGAAAGTGGCAGGGACATTAGCCTACATAATTTAGAAATACATCTGAATGTATATGCCTCCAACCTTACACTGAACAAAGACCATAACCACTATTCTTCTCATGCCTACCCCAATTACAATTTCAACCTTACAATATATAGATAGATAGATAGACAGATGGATAAATAGATATAGACCAATAGAGGGATAGAGAAATAAATGTTATACTTGTTACCAAATCTTTATTTTTGATAAACCAGACAACTTTTCCAGTCACATAATACATCAAATTAAGTAAGACAACAACTTACAACATACTTTCCATTTCTTTTTCCAGATGCTGAAAACATGATGCAAACTGTTGAGACGAAGGTATAATACTCAGATTTTCATTCCATTCCAAACTCCATACTTTTATTTTATTTTATTATTCAATTTATAGTTGAGATAGTTACCTAAATGTAAAAAATGAATAGACGCAAGACACCTGTTTCCAGTTCAGCATTGAGGAGAAGAGCCAGGGTGGACCTTAATAGAAGGTTAATTGATATCGGCCAGGAAACACCTGCAGCCACACTTCCTCCCAGAGATATTGGGTCTCCAACAGATGATGTTGCAGAACCTGAAAATGAAATCATGGAAGAAAATCTTGGATTAGATCCAATGGCAGCTGTTGTGTCTGACAAAGAGGATAGATCTTATTATCAAGATGATAGTGATGTAGAAGAAACATCTGACTGGGAGGAACCAGAAAAACTCAGAAATCGCCTTTCCAACTGGGCATTAACATATGGTATTTCCCATATTGCACTTTCGGCTCTCTTGGCAATATTAACGGTCCACCACTGTGACTTGCCAAAAGATGCACGAACTCTTCTTAACACAAGAAGAGATTATTCTGTTAGGGAGCTCTGCGGTGGCCTTTACCACTACATTGGCATTATTGAGGCGTTAAAACATACCCTTTCCCAGTGGAAAGACAAGCTTGTCGATGGATGTTGTTTATATCTTCAAATGTCAGTGGATGGCCTGCCACTTTTTAAAAGTTCAGGTCTTCAGTTGTGGCCCATTTTAGGTAGATTGTTTGGAGTACCCATGAAAGAACCTGTAGTCATTGGGATGTACTCAGGTATAAAGAAACCTGAGTCATCAAAAATGTATCTCACAGATTTGGCAAATGAACTCTCACAATTACAGGAGGGGTTTACATTTGAGGGGAAAAGGCTCACTTTAAAAGTTCATTCGATGATCTGTGACGCACCGGCAAAATCCTTTGTGAAAGTCACAAAGGCTTTTAACGGTTACTATGGTTGTGACAAGTGTATTCAGAGTGGGGTGTACCTCAACCACCGCATGACATACCCCCTCATGAATAGCCAACCACGGTCTGATGAGGCATTTGCCAGGCAGGAGGATGAGGAACACCACCATGGTCCTAATGCCTTCACAAATGTACATTTTGGTTTGGTGTCCCAAGTCCCACTGGACTACATGCACCTGGTGTGCTTGGGGGTGGTAAGGGGCCTTATCTTTCTGTGGATGAAAGGTCCTCTGACTGTCCGTGTACCAGGGAGAGACGTGGACAGAATATCCAGAAATCTTCTAAGCTTAAGACCCCACATTCCTTCGGAATTTGCTAGAAGGCCAAGAGCACTGAACGAAGTGGATAGGTGGAAGGCGACGGAGTTCCGTCAGTTTCTCTTATACACAGGGCCGGTGGTGTTGCGCGAGGTGTTAAGACCTGATCTATATGCAAACTTCCTGCTGCTGTCGACAGCCATGGCAATGCTGGTCTCCCCTTTCTTTGCCAGAAAGTACAACGAATATGCCAACAGCCTCCTTCATGCTTTTGTGGAACATTTTGCCCGCCTGTATGGAAATGATCAGCTAGTGTACAATGTGCATGGATTGACCCATCTTGCACAGGATGCAAAACATTTTGGCAATCTGGATGTTATATCATCCTTTCCATACGAAAATTATTTGCAAAAACTCAAGGGTTTTGTACGCAAACCCTCAAATCCCCTGGCCCAAATAATCAGACGCCTGTCCGAGGGATTAAATGGTGGTGTTACAAGTGACCAGCCCATCAAATTGTGCAAAGAACATGCCCGAGGCCCTATACCAGTACCAAACTTGATCTGTCACCAGTATGACGAACTGATATCAGAGAGGTTCACCATGACCACAACATGTCGAAACAACACATTTCTGATGGGCAAAAATTTGTGTCAAATAATTAATATAATTGACTGTCACGGTGATATCATAATTGCCTACAGACAGTACGGGATGGTTGAAACATTTTTTACCTATCCTTTTAATTCGGACATTTTAAACATTGTGATACCAGCTGATCTAGGCCATAAGATAAAATTCTCCAAACTGTCATCTTTCACACAAAAATGCATGGCTGTCCCTTTCAATGAGGCAATGGTGGTTATACCGTTGTTTCATATGAAGGACTAGACTTTATTTTTGAAAATCATAGATCAGTTCAGTTCAGTTCAGTTATGTATTTTTTTAATCATCTTATTTTTTACAAACTAATTTCTAAAAGACATTCTGTGGAGTAATTTTCCTCGACGAGGACATTACAGAAGTTGTGCCGAGGTCATGGGTTAAAGGTGATGAATGTTTTTGGCCAACATTCATTTCTGAGGAAAAAACCTAAAAGGCCATAAAGAGGCATGAAATTCCAGGCCCTGGCTGGAAAATCTTCAAAATAAGAACACTCTTTGAAAAAGGTAAATAAACAAGCAAACAGGGTAATTCTATGTCTTTCCATGTTAGGACAACAGTTATGCCTTACTTCATTTATCCTTAATTATCTCCATATCTGTCTTTCTTTATTTTTTATTATTTTTATAATAGTAGATGACTTCAGTAAGGCAAGGCAAAAGCTGAAGGACTACAACAGAAATGGAACGGCAGTCCTCCAGTCAGAGGATGAGAGCTCAATGGCAAAAAGGAGAAGAAAAGCGACACAGTATGTACATTATAGGTAATTGTTGTATTACTGCAAAAGCTATGGCTGGGGATGGGTTTAGGGTACAAAAAAAAAGCCTTTGTTCATGCCTGCCCATTGAATGATGCTATTGCCTTGTCATTACAATTTGACCTCTGTCTTCACTAGTTACCCAGGATTTGAAAACGGCAGTACTGACTCTGAAACTGAGCAGACTCCAAAAAGAAGACCAGAGTCTCGGCCTCGGCCTCAACCTCTCCCTATTAGCGCTACCCTTCCTAGTCTCCCTCCAGCCCCCCTCTGTAAGTTTTGATTTGATTGCCAACTGCAACAATGTACAGTCCAGTGATTTGTACCACTGCAATATGTTGATTCACGGTTTTCCCTTTATCAAAAAGCGGACATCGCAGTGGACATGGGTCAGGAGTCTCTGGACAACACAGGACAGGAAACCTTTACAGACATAAGCTGGAATGTGAGGAGGGAGTCAGACCCCTTCAATGGTAGGAATCATGCTCTATAGCAAAATTACAATACAAATGAAAATACAATGGTGATGTTCTGTCCTGTTCATTTCTGTCCTTGTCTGACAATCTGCCTCTCTTGTTATGATTTTCCCTCAATGGTCATCTAGTAATCAATAGCTCAGCGCACCAGTCAACACCACCACCACCTCAACACTTGAGTCCAGTGTTTGACATTAATATGGGCTTCCCCTATTCACATGGTGACTTTTTCATACAAATTTACAAGTACAGTACATGTGTACAATAAATATCCTGTATATACTTATTTTTTTCTTATTTTCTGATTTTAACATTTACATACCTTTCCTCAATTAGCCAGCGGTGGTGGAGAGCCTGGAGGTCACCTCCTCTTCAAGCCAACCTTCAGAGTTGGCCATGAAACAGGGCCAATTCCTTGCACACGTAAGAAAAAAAGAAAAAAAAGAGTGTTAACAATGTTTACAACATATATATATATATATACAGTATAGGCCAAAAGTTTGGACACATCTCATTCAATGCGTTTTCTTTATTTTCATGACTTTTACATTGTAGATTCTCACTGAAGGCATCAAAGCTATTAATGAACACATGTGGAATTATGTCCACAAAAACAGTGAAATAATTGAAAACATGTCTTAAATTCTAGTTTCTTCAAAGTAGCCAATGAGAATCTACAATGTAAATAGTCATGAAAATAAAGGAAACATATTGAAGGTGTGTCCAAACTTTTGGCCTGTACTGTATATATATACAGTATATTGTGCAGCTGTGGGTTGATTTTATGGACCATCATTGTGTGTATTATTTCCTTAATGTTTAAATAACCTGAGTCTTTTTTCCAGATTAACACTTTTTTTTCAACTTTCACAATGTTTCAGCGGCTCAGCTACATGGCCTATTGCTTTTGGAAAACCTAAAGCAGCAGGTTGCCCAACTCGCCACCACCGTGAACCTGCTCATGGCCAAGGTCAATAACGGCCTCCAACCAGCAGCCTTTGAGTGGTCCGGGGAATTTCAATTCCCCCTGGAATCAGATGCAGAGCTGGACCGCTTTGAGGCCTGGCTGGCGGACCCTGCCAACAATAGGCAGAAACATGCCCTTGTAAGCATATTCCCCCAATATGCTCTCATTGTACTCAAAACACACTAAATCTAATAATCTAAAGTAATATTTATTGCTACAGTAGACTAGCTCTTTATGATGATGTAACAATTTAATTCATCGAAAATAATATTTATTGCTAGACTAAGCTCTTTATGATGATGTAACTTGAATGTTATGGATAAAAGCATCATCCAATTGCCCACATGTCTTAATTGTAAAAAAAAAAAAAAACTGTCAAAAAAGTGGCTTACCTGTTTAAAAACTTGTGCAACGGTGATCCAACCACTATCTTCATGCCCCTAGGTGAATACCTTGTCTGCTGTCGGGGGTGTGGATTTGAAGAGGGTGACATGGAACATTCTGTCATACCTGTTTTCCTGTCCCCTTTCTCGGACAATTAATTGGAAGGGTGTGAACAAGAAGAGGGCCTTCCACAGGATGGCATCACGGACCCTCCTCAGCCGTAAGTAGGCTATTGCTTCAAATGTCCTTAGTGAATTAGTATTTATTCACTCAAAAGTCTTACAGATTACTCAAATATGTAAAATATATCAAGGAGATATTTTAATTGTTTATTAATAAAGTCAAGATGAAGTTGACGATGCTAACTCGCAATCTTCGCAGTAGGCTATTGCACCAGAGAGAAATGCACATTTCATTTCATAAGCAGAGAGCATTCTGTTTTCTTTCGTTTTGAATTGTTCTGTTTACAAGTAGACATTTCAATATATATATATAATTCCGAAATTCCCTTTAAAGAAAGGCTTTGTGTCTTCTGTTTGAGGTCTGTGAAAGTTTTAAAGGAGTCTTTTAGTGCCGCTTCAGAGCGCTCGCGTCCATAACGGAGAACTGTCACGTCTGTAACATTGTTTTTTCCTCATAAATGCGAACACGAATAATAAAATAAAATGATTATTTTATGTTCTGTGGAGAGCTAACCCTTCTTCGTCGGATTTGCGCAGTGCAATTCACAGAATTACAAAAAATATAAAGGCTATATATTTTGCCTCCTAAAAGTTTTTTTCATGCGTGTCTATTTCCCTAACATATAAAACGCATGTGTTGACTGGTCTTTTTTTAATGTCTGGACTCTTTTAAGGGAGTAGCCTATTGATAAACAGACGTTTCTTTATTGGTATTAAATGCATTTTCTGAGAATTAAAATTTCAAGTTTGACTGCATGTTAAAAAATCATTTATGTAAATCATTTATCCTCAATTGTGGTGTAGGTCTACGTATTTTATAATGTTAACTTCAAACAATACTAATAGTAATTTAAAGATGTAGCATGGATCTGGACGGTATGGATAACGCTGGGAGTTGGAAGGGGTGTGTCGTGATGCAGGTTCGTGGATCTGAGTGTTGCGATTTCGGTTTCATATCGCATATCGTTACAGCCCCAACGTTAAGTTACTTCTGATAGTTATTTTGGTGAAAGTAACACAAACGTAATAAAGGAGTAATGTAACGCATTACAATTCTGAGACAGTAATATTGTAAGGTAATGAGTTACTTTTAAATAACAGTAACAAGTAATAAATCATGTATAACAGTTTGGAAGTAACCAGTGTTGTGCAAGTTACTTCCAAACTGTAATATATTATATATTACTTGTTACTGTTATTTAAAAGTAATTCATTACCTTACTGTCTCATAATTGTAATGCGTTACATTACTCCTGTATTACGTTTGTGTTACTTTCACCAAAATAACTATCAGAAGTAACTTAACGTTGGGGCTGTAACGATATGCGATATGAAACCGAAATCGCAACACTCAGATCCACGAACCTGCAGAATCGCGACACACCCCTTCCAACTCCCAGCGTTATCCATACCGTCCAGGGCTGAGTTTCCCGATAACGTTGTCTCTTAGCGCGCTACGAAGACTCTTAAGGTATAACTTAACTGAAGGTCAGTAACGTGCGGTGAAGTCTTGTCATGGGTAGACTGTGACCTATCAATATTCACAGGGGCGTAATTTGCCGCTGCGATCGGTGGCGTGGTTACAGTTATCTCGTGGCTCACGCAGTCTTCACATGCACGCGCGGAGACTTTTTGTTCGTTCCGGTGAAATCACAAAACAAAAATTTACACAAACGTGTCCCTGCTTAATATAATACAACCACTGATGAACTTATTCGGTTTTGATGAGAAAAAAAAACCTATACGAGTGCGGATTAGAACCCCGAACCTCTGACATGCTCGGCAAAAGTTCCACCACTGGACCATTAAAGGACTCACAACAATTTGTCGGATCTATATATTTATTCACGTGATTCATTCATTTATACACACATACGCGTACACACATACACCTGTCCCACCCACTTTTTAAAACAAAGTTAAGCCACTGTGTATTCATTCAGGTAATTTAGCAACCCAAGTTAATATCAGGCATCATCACATCGCTGCCTGCATACAGAGCAAAGTCAGAATCGCGGATTGAGTGAGAGCGAGTGGATCACGTGATATGAAGCAGTCTCGGTCTCTGCCTCAATGTTGATAATTCAAAACGGCATGAGAACTGACTGCGCATGCGCAAATCTCCGTAAACTGCGTTCTATGGACCAAAGAGGCACTGCGAATCTCTGCCTCAATGACCATGGCCTTGAATTTCCTGCATGAAACAATGGTTAGGCGTGTTCCCCGAACTATACCTTAGAAAGCTGCTTAAGATATACCTTCTTACGTGCGACGTTACCGGGTGCTGTCCGTGGCGATGGTGCTGAATCTGTTGATATCGATGACTCGAGAATCAATTATTCTCTCGTGCAGGGGCTGTTTATGTGAGAAAGCGCTGTTCTTTATAAAAGAAGCACTTCAGAAATAGTTGAAATTGCATTTACTAGGACTCATGGGATATTATAAAAAATAATCCAATCTATAACAGCCTATAATAGCCTTGCCTACATATTTTAAAATTGTATCATGACATATATTGCTGCCATAATAACCATTTAAATGTTTTATGTGCTTTCTTCTCTTTCCCATTTTTGTTCGCTGAGGTGAGCTGCGATTAAATATTGTTCTTGTAAATACTTTCAAGCATTTCAGTAATAAAAGTGTACGTCACGTAGCTACGGTGTTCGGCAAATAAATAAGAAGTAAATATAGCAGACAATTATAGATAATCACGACACGGAGGCGCAGGCTTGTGAACTGGAGCGCGTCTCATAAATGAACCGAAACTCAGCGTATAAGTAGCCTATAGCCTACTTCACAGACCTGAAAAAAATATGTATCTATATTGAAATGTCTACTTGTAAACAGAACAATTCAAAACGAAAGAAAACAGAGTGCTCTCTCTGCTTATTTGTGTGCATTTCTCTCTGGCGCATTCACTAGCCTACTGCGAAGATCACGAGTCAGCATCGTCAACATCTTTATTAATAAACAATTAAAATGTCTCCTTGCTATATTTCACATATTCATAATCATTGCTTTTTCGTCAGCTTTTAGGTGCTTTAATTATCGGCAGCGCCGCCGCCACCCTTACGTTACATGAACGCGTCACCACCACATCAAAAACATGATTGCGTGATGAAAACATGAAAAATACCACCTAAACATAGCCTAACTGTTTAGAAAGAAAACACAGAACGAATAGCCTAATGCGCATATATGTCGATTTCGCGAATGTTCATGCCATCTTCACCCATTAGCCGCTCCCACTGGCCAGCGCGAGCACAGAGCCCGAAATCATGACCGCACTCCTGTAAAAAATAAATCGCTATACAAATATATCAGACCGTTCAGACGCTGCCATTTAGTCTTTATTTACAAACTTAGACACTACACACGGCTATTGACTGCACGAACAGGTAGCCTACTTGCATTTTTCATTCGTTAATGTCTCGCGGTCTTGCTGTTTTTTTTTTTGTTTGTTTTAGCCTACAATTAAAACTAAAAGTCTGTTGTAAGTAACGCAAGCCTTACTGAACATGTAACGAGTAAAATATAACTGAAAATTGATTAGTAGGCTAATGCATTACACTACTGCGTTACAGCAAAAAGTAATATGTTACTATAGGCTAATGTATTACTTTTGTAGCGCGTTACTCCCAACACTGTGCACAACACTGCTAATCAGTAATGCTGTTTTCCAGGTGCAGTGCGCAAATGCGCACTGACAGCCAGTGCAACAGAAGCGGAAATATGGAGGCATGCAATTAGGTGGTTTGCCCTTTCGGTGGACAGGAGCGGAGGGCGCCAGGAGAGACTGGCGCGTCAGCAGCAGGAGCAGCAACAGCAACAGCTGCCACAGCACCCACATTTTGATTTTGTTTAAGTGCATGTTTTTTTTGTTTTTTTTGTTTTTTTTTGTTAATAGCCTGTGCGGTTTTTTATCCTTTAATTCTGTGTTTGTTGTTGACTGTGTTCTTTGTTAATTGTTGACTTTGTTCATTACTTTGTTGTTCATTTTTTATAATTAAATCGTGGTCTGAATTATGTGTTTGATTACTTTGTTCACGTTGTTTTAGTAGGCTATGCGTTTTAATCATTAAAACGATTTATTTCAGCTATAGCCTATAGGCCTACGCATTGCTCCAACTAGCCTTTATCAAGTCAAGTCAAGCTTTTTATTTATAGCAAAGGCCTTGTAGTGGAAATGTTTTTATGGACATTCCATAGACTGTGAAAAATGTAGGCCTATGCCTAACTGACAAAAATGCCGAAAATAAGGCAAAAGGATCAATCCAGTGGTGATTTAAGCAGAATCGTAACACATCCGGCACAGCTCCGGTAGGCGGAATCGCTTAACGCACCCGTTACGCATCTGTAACGGGGTGATCAGGCGGTGCTGGATCGGCGCTGGCACTTATTCGCAACAACCCCTAAAAACAGACCAGAAACGGCTTCGGCCCGATGTGCGTTTGGACTCAGGAACGAGTCCGTGAGGCGGATGCGGGCCAGACCCGGCTCTATCGTTTTGCGGTTGCGGCCCTGTTCCGTTACAGCGTCCAGTGGCTATCTGGGTACTTACATCTCAGTTTCAGAGCACCAGATACAGGTGAGTTTTCGCTGCAATCTTTGGGAATTCTTAAAATTAACTATCAATTTGAATTGATGTGGGTAAAATAAGTAACTTATTGTATATGTACTTTTAAATGTGACTGTTTTTATTAATTAGAAATGGCTGTGATTGACACACTGCATGTTTCAGTGATGCGTGTTTAAATATCACTTAATTTGAGAACATATTTCAACCATCTTCCTAAATTCATCATGTGAATCGTTTATAAACCTGTTGTCTGAAGTTTTAGTCATTTGAAATCAAAAATATTAAAGGGTTAGTTCACCCAAAAATGAAAATTCTGTCATGCATTAATCATTTATTGTAAAATAATTCTGTAATTACTCACCCTCATGTTGTTCCAACCCCATAAGACTTTCGTTCATCTTCGGAACACAAATTAAGATATTTTTGATTAAATCTGAGAGCTGTCTCACTCTTTCATAGGCTTCTAGGCAATTTCATTCTGCCGGTCCAGAAAAGTTAGTAAAACATTGTTAAAATAGTCCAAGTGACTACAGTGGCTCAACCTTAATTTTATCAAGCAACGAGAATACTTTTTGTGCACAAAAAACAAACACAAATAACGACTTTGTTCAACTCTTAAGTTTCTTCCGTCTGGGCCTCTGATGTGAGTTCACGAGAGCGCAATGATGCATGCGCGAGAACTGAGAAGATGACGCAGATGGGTCTCAATATAGTGTTTAAAATGGTTCTAAAGTGTGCATTTCCTAGATGTCCGAATCGTGAGAAACCAATGAGAAAACGTAAAAGTGCCTTACCAGTGGCGTAAAATTAATGGCTTACCTTTCACACTTTCCTATCAAATGATTGCAAGCGTCATCTTCTCAGTTCTGGTGCTATCGTGAACTCATTCAGATCCCCACACAGTAGAAAATTAAGAGTTGAAAAAAGTCTTCTCTTCTTTTTTTTTTTTTGCACAAAAAGTATTCTCGTCGCTTGATAAACTTAAGGTTGAGCCACTGTAGTCACTTGGACTATTGTCACAATGTTTTTACTAACTTTTCTGGGCTGGCAGATATCGATTACCTAGCAGCCTATGGAGGAGTGATCCAGCTCTCAGATTTCATCAAAAATATCCTAATTTGTGTTCCGAAGATGAACGAAAGTTTTACGGGGTTCGAACAACACCTTTAATGCTTTTCCGAGTTTCTTTTTGTGAATGTTGTGAACAGGATGTTTCATTTGTTGGTATGTTGTTGGAGTGGCATTTTAGAGTGTTTAGTTTAATTGATGAATTTGTTGAAGCTTGAGAGCATAAATAATTGGTAACTTAGTTGATAATAAAATGGCATTTAAGCCAATTCATAGGTCTTTAATGTGTTTAACAAAGTTTTAACGGTTTCTTTTGGAACAAAGGATGTTTCTATATTGAATGCTGTGGGTTGATCTTGTTTAATGTTATGTAACAGATTAATCCACAAGACCTGCATTGAGACAGGTGTAAAACACCTTTCCATGAGGTTGTTTTCTGCAATTTTATTGCAGTTTATTGCAAAAAAATGTGTATTGTATATAACACCTGATGTACACGTTACATCATAAGAAGAATGGCCTTTACGCTAATGTTAGTCTTTCTGTTTATTCCAAGGTTTACTGAAGTCAGCCGGATCCGGGCCGTATCCAGATCAGGTGGTGGACCTGCACCGGGACCAATCCACAACACATCCCTGTGCCAGTGCCAGCCACATCAGTCCTGTGAAGGCCTCATCGACATGACAGCCATAAGCACTGATCCTCAACAAACTCGTCTCCATACCGGCGTGACTCCGACTTTTAATCAGATGGAAATGGATAAATATTCTGAATGTTCTGATCCAATCTGACTTCTGATCTATAATGCTGCCTGAATCATAATCATACTGTTCGTTCATTGGCCAGAGGAGAACTGAACCCCAACTGAGCTTGGGTTCTCCCAAGGTTTTTTTCTCCATTCTGTCACTGATGGAGTTTTGGTTCCTTGCCACTGTTGGCTTTGCTTTTGGCTTGCTTAGTTTGGAACATTTAATATTTAAAGGGACAATGTGTAGGAATTTCTCCCATCTAGCGGTGAAATTGTATTTTGCATTCAAACGAATTGTGCTCTCCAGCACCTCGCTTTTTCAAATGCGTGTTGCATCTACGGTAGCCGTTATATACCAAAAAGCTATGACAGGATGTCTTCTAATAGCGCTTCGTTGAGTTTTCCTTTGGGTGAACAGGTTTATTTCAAACAAACTGCAACTTGACACAACGAACAAACGAATGTTACAGTATGAATAATAACAGTGCAATGCAGCCTTTTAAACTTGCCGTGGCAGTGACAACCGCCTCTCACTGCTCTGCTCCTCCGCTTCTGCTGCGTTCAGTTACGTGACGCTGGCTCTGAACGAAAACGCGTTGTGGAAACGCGTTGGCCTAGTACTTTTTGTCCCTCTCTGCTATTATAGTTTTTCAAGATGGCGGAACTACATGGAAGCCTCCGTGGACCTACCCGTCTCATATATATAAAGATAATAAATTCTTCGTTTACGAGGATAAGTCAGATAATTGGCAGAGGTATTTGTACACCATTGAGGACATACTGTATTTATGAATACAAATATTGATTTTAGATAATAAAATACCTAAAAAGCTACACATTGTCGCTTTAACAATATTATTGATCTGCCTAACTTAAAGGGTTAGTTCACCCAAAAATGAAAATTAAGTCATTAATTACTCACCCCCATGCTGTTCCAACCCCGTAAGACCTTCGTTCGTCTTCGGAACACAAATGAAGATATTTTTGATTAAATGTGACAGCTGGATCACTCCTCCATAGGCTCCCTAAGGGAATGAAACCTGACGGCCCAGAAAGTCAATGAAGAAAATGTTTAAATATTCCATGTGACAACAGTGGCTCAACGTTTCAGGCCTACAAGGAAGAAAAGGAATAGTCGAATAAAGTCGTTATTTTTGTTTGTTTTTTCGCACAAAAAGTATTCTCGTCGCTTGATAAACTTATAGTTGAGCCACTGTTGTCACATGGAATATTTAAACATTTTCTTCATTGACGTTCTGGGCCGTCAGGATTCATTCCCTTAGGGAGCCTATGGAGGAGTGATCCAGCTGTCACATTTAATCAAAAATATCTTTATTTGTGTTCCGAAGACGAACGAAGGGCTTACGGGGTTGGTACAGCATGGGGGTGAGTAATTAATGACTTAATTTTAATTTTTGGGTGAACTAACCCTTTAAGGTGGACGATGACGCAATTTTCTTCTAGAAACAAACTTTGTTGTATTATTTTCATGTTATCACTGTGAATCTGCTTTGATACCATCTGTATTGTACAAAGTGCTATATAAATAAAAGTGACTTTACTATTGTAAATTGTATCAGTGATTGTTCATTTTCCTTTTTTTTTTTTTTAAATCAAATGTATTTTACAAATTAATATTCTAGTAGTAATTCATTATTTGGTACTGCTGCAGGTTTCAAAACACCACTTTAGTTTGCTGAACTTATTGGATGCAGTTTAGAAAACTTAACTTTCGTTTGCTGAACTTATTGGATGTAGTTTAGAAAACTTAACTTTAGTTGGCTAAGCTTAAATTCAAAGTTTACTTAACTAAATTAAATCAGTTCATTGTACTTTATAACTTGTCAGGTAAACCTTTCTAAATTTGTCAGGTACACTTTTTCAAATAAGTTAGTTAAACTCAAAAAAACCCATGCAAAAAGATAACAAAAAATAATAAGTTAAGTCAACAAAACATTTTTTACAGTGTGGGTCGATCTATGGCAGCTCTGGTGGCCACAGAAAGACATCTCTGGTTAAATCAGACTAATATGAAAGAGAAAGAAAAAGCTTTTCTTTTAGATGCTCCTCTCTCTCCGTCGGGGTTATTTGGCGAAGCTGTTAATTCTGTTATAGAAAAATTTCAGGAAGAGAAAAAACAAGCTGCAGCTTTCAAAAAATTTCTCCCATTAAAAATTCATGTCCCTAGGGCTGCTGGGCGGGAGCAGCCTCGGCCGTCTACAAGCTCATCCCATAGGGCGCAGCAGAAGCAGAGTGTCGCGTCTCGTGTTCCCCCTGCTGGACAGTGGGCTCAGGCGCGGCACTCTCAGCCGAAGTCTTCTAGCAATAGACCTGATCTAAGGACAGTGATATTGGCTAAGAAGGCTTCGGCTAAGAAGAAGTCCTGACGCCGAGGCGTTCAGGATGCTGAGGGTGGTCCCCACCGAGGCGGAAAGGAGTTCACCTCTCTTTACGGTGCCCATTCTTCCTCGGTGCCCTCAGGGGGCCGTTCTGCCAACCCCGCCTTTATGCCGGGGCGTAGGCGGTCCCAGCGAGCGCTTTCCCGAGGGACGCTCGCTCCCTCTGAGGAGGGTCTCACAGCAGTCAAACCAGTCGTTCCCTGCCGGTGCGCCGTTACAGGGCGCTGTGTTTGCTGCTCAAGTTACACCAGAGGCCAGTCTCGAGAGACTGGTACCCTTAGTAGATTTTCTGGCAGAGTGGAAAAGCCTTCCAAGAATATCTCATTGGGTCCTGCAGACAGTAGAAAAGGGTTATGCTATCCAGTTCAGGTGTCGTCCACCGAAATTCAGAGGGGTTCTGCACACAGTGGTGGGCCCCGAGCAGGCTCTGGTAATGGAACAAGAGGTGAAAACGCTCCTTCAAAAGGAGGCTATAGAACGGGTTCCTCCTCCCAGTTTGGAGTCAGGTTATTACAGCCGATATTTCATCGTTCCGAAGAAGGATGGGGGGTTGCGTCCAATTTTAGACCTGCGCCTGTTGAATCGCTCGGTAGGGAAGCTAAAATTCAAGATGCTCACTATCAAGCAGATCGTGTCTCAAATCAGGTCCGAGGACTGGTTTGTCACGATAGACCTAAAGGACGCATACTTCCACATTTCCATCCTTCCACAGCACAGGAAGTTCCTGAGGTTCGCCTTCGGGGGCGAGGCATACCAATACAGGGTTCTTCCGTTTGGCCTAGCCTTATCTCCCCGCACTTTCACGAAATGCATGGATGCAGCACTAGTGCCTCTGAGGCTTCAGGGCATTCGTATTCTCAATTATATCGACGATTGGTTGATTCTAGCTCAGACGGAGCAGATGGCGGTTCGGCATCGAGATGTCGTCCTCGCTCATATCAGAAAGTTGGGGTTGAGGCTGAACGCAAAG
Source organism: Tiaroga cobitis (assembly GCA_030578255.1). Lineage (NCBI taxonomy): Eukaryota > Metazoa > Chordata > Actinopteri > Cypriniformes > Leuciscidae > Tiaroga > Tiaroga cobitis. The sequence goes on along the minus strand of CM060611.1, from coordinate 27,742,004 downwards.
AAAAGTGTACTATCTCCTTCTCAGAGGACCACTTTTCTGGGTGTCGTTTGGGATTCGGTCTCGATGCGGGCGCGACTCTCCCCGACCCGCATCGCTTCGATTCTCTCAGCTGTGAAACAAGTAAAGCTAGGCCAGCTACTCACTGTGAAACAGTTTCAGAGACTGTTGGGTCTGATGGCAGCAGCGTCCAACGTTATACCTTGCGGCCTGTTGTACATGAGACCGCTACAGTGGTGGCTCAGGACCAAGGGATTCTCCCCGAGGGGAAATCCGCTCCGCACGATCAAAGTCACGCGGCGCTGCCTTCGTGCTCTGGTCATGTGGAGAGAAACTTGGTTCCTATCCAAAGGTCCTGTGCTAGGGGCTCTTTGTCGTCGCGTAACGCTAACGACGGATGCTTCCCTCACGGGGTGGGGGGCAGTCATGAGTGGTCGCCCGGCCCAAGGTCTGTGGCAGGGCCATCATCTATCATGGCATATAAACTGTCTAGAGATGTTGGCGGTGTTTCAGGCTCTGAAGCACTTCCTAGCAGACCTGAGAGGTCATCATGTGTTAGTTCAGTCAGACAACACGTCGGTGGTTTCTTATATCAATCATCAGGGGGGCCTGCGGTCTCGCCGGCTTTACAAGCTGGCCCGTCAGATCCTCCTGTGGTCCCAGGGGAAGTTACTATCACTGAGAGCAATGTATCTTCCCGGGTATTTAAATGTGGTAGCGGACTCCCTGTCGAGGCAGGGGCCGAGGCCAGGGGAATGGAGACTCCACCCCGAGGTGGTGGAGCTCCTTTGGTTGAGTTTCGGTCGGGCCGAGGTGGACCTATTCGCTTCCAGGGAGACCACGCATTGTCATCTGTGGTTCTCCATCAGTCATCCAGCCCCCCTGGGGTTGGACGCTATGGTGCAGCCGTGGCCGAGGTCACGCCTGTACGCCTTTCCCCCGATTGCTCTGCTACCAGGAGTTCTGGAGAGGGTTTGCCGGGACGGGGTCAGCCTACTATTAGTAGCCCCGTTTTGGCCGGCCCGAGTATGGTTTGCGGACCTGATTTCTCTCCTGGACGGCTCTCCCTTGGAGCTCCCGGTCAGGAGGGATCTACTCTCTCAGGCGGGCGGCACGATATTTCACCCCCGCCCAGAATTGTGGAAACTGTGGGCTTGGCCTCTGAGGGGGCCCAGCTCATAGAGTCTGGTCTCTCAACCGAGGTTGTTGAGACCATTCTTCACTCCAGAGCTCCATCCACGAGGAAGCTTTATGCCTTGAAGTGGAAACTTTTCACTTCTTGGTGTGGAGAACGCCTGCAGGACCCAGTTAACTGCCCAGTGGGTGCAGTGCTGAAATTCCTGCAGGAGCGCTTCTCCACAGGGTTATCCCCCTCCACACTAAAGGTGTATGTGGCGGCACTAGCTGCTTACCACGTCCCTTTCAGTGGAGTTTCTCTTGGGAGACACCCGCTTATAACTCGTTTCCTCCGTGGCACTTTGAGGCTGAGGCCAGCAGTTCGTACGAGGGTGCCGTCCTGGGATCTGGCCATTGTATTGGAAGGTCTTTCCCTAGCTCCTTTTGAACCTATCGAGGAAGTTCCTGAGAAGTTTCTCACTTTTAAAACTATCTTTTTACTTGCTATCTCCTCATTAAAAAGAATCGGAGATTTGCAGGCTCTGTCGGTGTCACCCTCGTGCCTGGAATTTTCGCCTGGCATGGTTAAGGCTTTTCTGCATCCTAGACCAGGTTACGTTCCCAAGGTCCCTACTAATGTTGTTAGACCTACGGTTCTGCAGGCTTTCTGTCCTCCTCCATTTATGTCATCGGACCAGGAGAAACTTAATTTACTCTGCCCTGTTAGGGCGTTAGACGCTTATGTCCACAGAGCTGCCCTGTGGAGGAAATCAGAACAACTATTTGTATGTTTCGGGCCACCCAGGAAAGGGTGTCCTGCGTCTAAACAGAGAATGAGCAAGTGGGTGGTCGAGGCTATCTCACTTGCTTATGAGTCGGCTGGTCAGCCTTCACCTTTGGCTGTTCGAGCCCACTCTACTAGGAGTATGGCTGCTTCCAAAGCTCTATTGTCGGGGGTTTCCCTCAGTGATGTTTGTGATGCGGCTGGATGGTCTTCACCGCATACTTTTGTTAAGTTCTATGACCTAGACTTAAGTTCTACCCCTGGGGCACAAGTGCTCTCGTCCTCTGTGCGCTAGTTCTCACATGGCGGTCATTTGGTCCTATGGCGACGTGGGTATTCGCGTTCCCGCAGCGTTCGACGCAGCTCGAAGTTCCCTTGAAAGGGAACGTCTCGGTTACGTATGTAACCCTAGTTCCCTGATAGGGAACGAGACGCTGCGTCGTTCCGCCATACTCCCGGCACTCCCGTTAGCGCTTCCTTCAGGCCTATCAGAAGCTACTGCGCTTATGTTTTTGGGGTGCTTTATAGTTTCCTGGTCGATGACGTCACCCGCCTATGACGTTTCATCTCTCCATTGGGCTGATTCCATACGTGCTTCATGACGCACAACGCAGAGGCGTTCCCGCAGCATTCGACGCAGCGTCTCGTTCCCTATCAGGGAACTAGGGTTACATACGTAACCGAGACGTTTCCCTGATAAGTCATGTTTTCACGAGTAATCTTAAGTTTATACCGGGTTTTTGAGGTTCCGGTCTTTCCTAGGTATGCCGACCCGTTCTATAAATGTGTCTGTATGAGGTGTGTGTAAGTTTTCCCTGAACACTTTCTAAAAGATACTGGAAAAAGTACTTACCACAGTAGCTGGAGACAGAGAAGGAGAAGCTCAAACCTCATGCTCTGCTCGGATCTTGTCGCGCCGAAAGACGTCACTCGGCTGAGACTGGGAAATCACGGAGGGTTGGTCACCACTTTGTAAGGTCCACCCACTGGCCCAACACCGGAATCCAATGGTATGGTCGAAGGAATTCAGCGTGTATGTCTTTTCGGGCGTTTTCTGGAAAAATCACTTTAATTTATTAAACAGTTGATCTCGAATTTTAATTCTGACTCCATGAAGAATTTAATCTGACTCCAAATTTAAGTGACTCTTTGTTTTACAAGCTTTCTATCTTTACAGCTGATCCTCAGATTAGTTGCGATTTAATTTAGACCAAAGATTATTCTGTGCATTTCATAACTTCAAACATTCGTTCATTAAGGACCTGGTGTCACTTTGAGACGTCACGTCGCGAATGTGCGCTCACGATCACAAACTAGCCAGTCCTAAAATAGTCAGAGGGTGTAGTGCAACCTATCTTACCCTACGCAGCCGCTCACTGCTGACTCATAGGTGTAATTTTTCGTAATAGTTGCAGCTTACAACATGCTAAGTGAGGAGATAGTCAAAATCAAAAAGTCTAATGATGTGCCCCATGCTCCATTCATTAGTGCCTTAGGTGTGATCTATCCTGGACAGAGATTTGCGGGAACATCAGACTGCACATAATCTACTAGAAATAATGATTTCAGAAAACTTCAGAATAATCAAGGTTAACATTTATTTTTCCAGGCAGAGTTAAACATCAAAATAAAATAATTAGAAAGAATACCGAGTACACAACTGATCAGCCTATAAAAACATTCATAATACAATATCAAAAATAGTTTCAAAGAGTCATCATACCTGGCAATAGAGACACACAGCAACAGTGTGGGAAGTTCTGTTTACAGATGCTTCCTTGAGTGGTTTGCCAATTCTCTTTAAATACCCCAGAGAAACAGTAGAACAATAAACATCCAGCACCCAAATATTTACTCAGCTTTTACTGGACCCTTTCTCGTGACCCAAGTGGTCAAGCCTGAGTTTGGGGGATAAAGACAAATGGTTATCAACAATCTTTATTGGGGCATCTCCCACAACAGAAGAACAGGCATTGTTTTCTTTTTCTGACTGTTCTGCTGCTGCGGGAATGAAACAACTTTACCACTCGCACCAGAAGTATTTATTTTGCCCTAATATCACACAGCTGGAGGCAGGAGGTTTGTGAGATTTGCATGACTGACTGAGCCCTGAAGGAGAGGAGATAGTGTGCTTCGTCAGGAACACAGCATGTGGGGAAGAGATCAGATTGGGCCAGTTGTGTTGTGCTCTCTGTCCCACAGATCTCCTTTGCAGATTAGTGAGTTTTTATTGTTTTATTGCAGATTCGACTTCTTGAATACAGTCTTAGGAAAATTCCATCCTTACAGCGTGATCTGCTCACTTTTTTTCTTATCAGTGCAAAACAAACTCAAAATACTTTGTTGATTTTGATCTTACATATAAGTGTTACACATCATTCAATACTGTTAAATGTCTTCTTTTTTTGTGTACACTCTTATTAACATCAAAACCTTGTTTTTGTAAAATAAATAAAATAAACAGGGTGCGCTTTCAGCTCACACTGTCTCCGCAAAAATCTTTCTGAAACGCGTCCGAAAAATGAACTGTAACTCAATAAATACTTGTCACAGAGACACGAAAGATTTCTCTTTATAAAGCTGAAATTCTCTTCTTTTAAATGAAGTAATTTATATAAAAAAGCAACTATTCTCAGTTGATGTAATCTGTATGAAAAGAGAGAGATGTCGGTATTTTTCCTTTCACCTAATTATAGCGTATGACGTGTTAATGTGACCACGCCCACTGAGAGCGCGCGCTATTCAAATGTTAATGTTGAGGCAAGCCATGAAAACGCCCACATCAGAACGCCCTAACCTTTATCTCGTCTTGCTGCGCAGTGAGGAATAATTCCTGGAAAAGTTAACTCAGTTACCTGTTTCATTTCGAGGAGCACGGATTCAGCTGATGTAGTAAGTCATTTATTCTTAAGTGCTTTGTTCTAATCGCGTTATTGAATAGTGTCTGTAAACTGCACAAAGACTGTTTAAATATTAAATGCGTGTCTGTGTGCGAATGAATGGCCGAATTCACAGACGCGCGCGCGCTGTGCGCTCATTCACTCTCGCTCCTACATTAGTAAGACTACTGAGATTTGTTCTAATCGCAATATAGAATAGTATCTGTAAAACCAAAAAGACTGTTTAAATATGAATCGGGTGTCTGGGTGTGTGAACAAACGAACGCACAGATGCATAGCCTACTGTTATAAACGAAATAGATTAGAAAGTTTTTACTATAAAATAGACATCAAATAAGCTTTAGTTAGACAGTTTCTGCTCATATGTTAAATATATAGTAGCCTATGTTTTGTAAAAAATAAACTAATCAACTGTTATCCAATGCAAGCTTATAATACTTTATATGGGAAAAAAAAATTCTTTTCAAGATGTTTCCAACTCTTACTTTGAACCAATTCTATACAATGACCCATATAACCTATTTGACCAGGATTTGTTTCCAGGTATGACTAAAAATGGGTTTTTGACTTTCATTTATATTTTGATTATATATATATATATATATATATATATATATATATATATATATATATATATATATATATATATATATATGAAGAGTTCAGATGCAAAAGCCTCTAGTGCCATTTGAAATTTTCTTCTAGAATGATAATTTTTATCAAGCTTGTACATTTTAAGTTCAGTAATTTCACTTAAATGACAATTATTAGGTAATCTTCATTGCCATTTAAGTGAAATTACTGAAGTTAAATATACAAGCTTGATAAAAATTATCATTCTAGAAGAAAATTTCAAATGGCACTTAGAGGCTTTTGCATCTGAACTCTTCATATATATATATATATATATATATATATATATGTATGTTGTCCTTTCAATTTTTCCTTGTGTAACACCTGAATGAAAGGCTCATTATTATGCGGGTCAGGTGAGAATCACCTAATTATTCATGATGGGGCTTGGACTGTTCAAGCCCATTCGCATATTGCCTTGGCAAACAAAAAAAAGTTTTTCACAATAAAACCCAATTCACAGTTTTATGTGAATGATTAGGCAGGATGTTTTTCAGATCATTTTGAAGAAAAAACACTAGGCAACAACATCCATTAGTCAAAATTCTTGTGGACACATATTTAATGATGTTTCCTAACAAAGTTCGGGAGGAGCATGTTCAGATAATTAAACACATGTGGAGCACATTCAGGTAATCAAGCCTAATTAGACACGAGTGGAGCACACTCCCAATCAATGAGGTAAGAGGTATATATTCAGCAAACTTAACTCAGTTCTTTGACAGTCTAACAGCATCCCTCCACCACCCCATCTCCTCACTTCTTCTCCTAAATACTCTTACAACAAGGGGGGAGCACTCTGGGTTCGGGCAAAAATTTCCGAGCTCGGAGCCCTCCCCCTGGACAGCACGCCAAATACGCATAATCTTTACTCTGTTTAATTGATGTAAATGTGAACTCGTGAATTATGTGTTTTGTAGCCTTATTTCAGAAACTTTCATTTTTAGTTTTTTCAATAACCACACATAAACAATATTCTCTCAAATATAATTCATAATAATAATAATTCATTATATTTATATAGCGCTTTTCTAGGCACTCAAAGCGCTTCACATGGAAGGGGGGAATCTCCTCAACCACCACCAATGTGCAGCATCCACTTGGATGATGCGACGGCAGCCATAGTGCGCCAGAACGCTCACCACACACCAGCTTACTGGTGGAGAGGAGACAGTGATGAAGCCAATCAGTGTATATATATATATATATATATGGGGATTATTAGGAGGCCATGATGGACAGAGGCCACTGGGCAAATTTGGCCAGGATGCCGGGGTTACACCCCTACTCTTTCGAAAGACATCCTGGGATTTTTAATGACCACAGAGAGTCAGGACCTCGGTTTAACGTCTCATCTGAAGGACGGTGCTCTTTGACAGTATAGTGTCCCCGTCACTATACTGGGGCGTTAGGACCCACACAGACCACAGGGTGAGCGCCCCCTGCTGGCCTCACTAACACCTCTTCCAGCAGCAACCTGGTTTTCTCAGAAGGTCTCCCATCCAGGTACTAACCAGGCTCAGCCCTGCTTAGCTTCAGTGGGCAACCAGTCTTGGGCTACAGGGTGATATGGCTGCTGTGATATGGCTGCTGGATAATATACAAACATGTACATACATATTATATCACATATTATCAGCCAGAGAATGTCTAATATGGGGAGAACTCCCACTCACATTAAACTTCCGGGTTCTGAACTGGTTGCAGTTCACTCTGATTCCATATGAGGGCGCTCACAATCGGAGTGCAGAATGAATGGAGGTCTATGGAGCAATACCCCTAAAAATCCACTTTTCTCAGGATATAATTTTTTGTCTAGTAATTTGAATGTTGTATTCGAAAGAAGATGCAACAAAATTACACATTACTGGGTGTTAGATTTTTTAGAGTCACTTATTTGCTTTAAAAAGTCTTTTAAAATGTCAATGACGTCATACACATTGTACGACCAGAGACCTGCGTTACGGCAATCCTTCATTCACTGGTGCTTTCGCGCATAGACAGACGAGAGAAGCCGCGAAATTTAAAAATACTACTGTTATTGTGTCACGAAATGTAGTTTTAATAGTTTTTCAGTCGACAATGTAGTTGTTTAAAGCTCAAATCTGTGGTTTATTTATAAAGATAGCGCCTATTTAAAAGTTTGATCTGACGTGTTCGGAGTTGTGAGGACCTGTCTTTCACCGGGTCTCAGCGCTCTGCACCCCGCCTGGAACAGCCTTTCCTCGGCTAGTGCGTCTGACGTTCGCCGCTGGCTCTGATGTCTCTAGTAGTGGTTAAACGAGGTATAATTCGTCTTGTGTATATCTAACGGGAGATCTTTGGTCTTATTAATCGTATCATTTGTTCCCTGGCAAATCGTTTTGGCTGAGGGCAAAGTGAAGTTTCATAACTTTATATTTTGGCTATTTTAACGTTGTATCCTGCTGTGTCTGAATGGTTTACTTTATTTCTTGTCTTGTATAACTTATTATACCTTTTAGGCTACTTATACTGTTATAATGTCTCTTACTGATCAATAAAACTGAAATTTAACAAAAATAGACAGGGTTGTGTCATTTTATTTTATATAGCCTATATTTTATATAGCCTTTTCATTACTATTTTATTTGCTGTATACTGTTTGTTTATTTTATTGACTAAACTATTTACTATTACTCACTGTATTATATTTACTATTTGCACTGCATTGTAGTTGTACCATATCGTATTACCATAGATCAAGGATCCATCAGTTATCTTTGTTATTGCTAAAATCGGGTCAATCACAGAAAATGATTTTTCCACAAAGCGGCCAATAGGGCGTCTGTGTATTTATTATGTTTATGCTTTTGCACTTTCTTTTCTCTCGAGGCATCAACTACACATCTGACATGGGTAAATATCTTTTTTTTACAGTCTATTGTATATAAAGAGTTCAGTCCGCCTATGGCCTTAACATTGGTCCCGCTTCGGATGCCACGATGCCATCAAGCGGTGTTTCTGGTCGTAATCAGTCCTTCACTGACCAATCAGCATCCATTAGCAAAATGCTAGCGTGTTATGGGCAACAACAACTCAACCTGTAAGAAATCGAAAGGACATAAGCACTCGTTCATTCAACTTTTGGGGGGGGTGTCCGGGCTGCATGTATATCATATCATCCCATATAGTGCAGCTCAACCAGGAGAGCTAACGTTATAGGCAGCCTGCGCACCAGAGATGTGGGCAGATCATATACCTAGTAGACTGATAGAAGTCTGGCCTGCAACGCGGGAACTTCCAGAATATAGAATCTTACAAATGTGGACGGGGAGGCCCAGCCCGCCGCCGTACAAATGTCGTGAATGGAAATTCCACTGGACCATGCCCACGACAAGGCCATGCCTCTTGTGGAATGAGCCCTGATGCTCAGAGGGCATTGCAGACCTTTTGACGCGTAGGCAGCGGAAATGGCGTCCACTATCCATCTGGACAGGGATTGTTTCGAGGCGGCGAGACCCTTGGTGCGCCCAACAAACTAAACGAAAAGCTGCTCGGAGCGTCTGAAGGGGGCGGAGCGCGTAACATAAGCTCTTAGTGCCCTGACAGGGCAAAGGAGGCTGTCGCCGCTCACGCTGTCAGATGCTGGCAGAGCCGACAGGGAAATGACCTGCGCTCTGAACGGAGTGCCAATCGCCTTCGGGACATAGCCATGTCTCGGTTTGAGGATGACTTTAGAGTCATTTGGGCCAAACTCGAGGCACGCAGCGCTAACAGAAAGCCCCCCACTCCCCCACTCGTTTAACTGATGACAGAGCCAAAAGAAAAACGGTTTTGAGTGAGAGGTATTTTAGATTCGCTGAATCTAACGGTTCGAAGGGATGCTCCTTTAGGGCCTCTAGGACCACGGAGAGATCCCAAATAGGAACTGAAGGTGGGCGCGGAGGGTTCATCCTTCTGGCTCCTCTCAAGAAGCGGATGACCAACTCATTCCTTCCTAGTGACCGGCCTTGCTTCGACTCAGCGAAGGCTGCGATGGCCGCCACGTATACTTTGAGCGTGGATGGGGACCTGCCCTTATCCAGCAGCTCTTGAAGGAAGTCGAGCACCTGCAAGACCTCACCCATTCTGGGGTCCAGATTTTTGTCGGTGCACCATTTGGAGAACACAGACCATTTGGACGCATAAAGCCGTCTCGTAGAGGGGGCTCTGGATTGCCTGATCGTGTTGATTACTCCTTCTGGCAGGATAACGGGTATCCGTTGATCAACCACGCGTGCAGAGACCAGCGCTCTGGGTGGGGATGCCAGATTGTGCCGCAGGCTTGAGAGAGGAGGTCCCTCCTCACCGGAATTGGCCACGGGGCTGTGTGTGACAGCCGTGCTAGTTCCGGGAACCAAGCTTGGTTCTCCCATCGCGGGGCTATGAGGAGCACCGGGCTGTGTGAGTCCCTGATTCTCATGATTACCTGTGGTAACATAGAGATCGGAGGGAAGGCGTAAAGCGGGCGGCTGGGCCAGAGTTGGGCCAGCGCATCCTCGTTCTTTGAAAAGAACACTGGGCAATGAGCGTTGTCTTTTGACGCAAATAGGTCGACTTCCGCCCTGCCAAAGAGGCGCCATAACAGCTGGACTGTTTGGGGGTGTAAAGACCACACCCCGGGGGGGATGTTGTCCCTGGGCAGTCTGTCCGGTCCTTCGTTCAGGACCCCTGGCACGTGCGTCACACTCAGCGAACGCAGGCAGTACTGGGCCCAGACGAGGAGGCGTTCTGTCAAATCGCAGAGGTTCTTGGATCTGACACCGCCCTGGCGGTTCACGTAGGACACAACCGACATGTTGTCCGAGCGGACTAGAACGTGTTGGTCCTGTATGAACGGGAGGAAGCGCTTCAGCGCGTTCTCGACCGCCAGCATCTCCAGACAGTTTATGTGAAGGCACTTCTCCCGGTCTGATCATAGGCCAAAGACCGGTCTGCCCTTGAGAAGGCCGCCCCAACCTGAGTTGGAGGCGTCTGTCGAGACGATTTTCCGGTGGGAAATCACTCCCATCGTCACCCCCTGCTGGTACCAATCGGCCGTTAACCAGGGCTGCAGAGCTGTAATACACCTCTGAGATGTCCTGATTCGCGTGCAGCCACGCGCCCATCCCTGATGGGGTACGCGGGCTTTCAACCAGCGTTGTAGCGGGCGCATGTGCAGTAAGCCCAGCTGAAGCACTGCTGCAGCTGAGGCCATACAACCCAGCATCCTCTGAAACTTTTTCAGGGAGGCGGTTCCGCCCTTCTGGAAAGATGCGGCCAGGTGTCGAATTCGGCGCGTGCGCTCTGTCGACAGCTGAGCCTTCATAGCCACGGAGTCCAGTTTCATTCCTAAAAAGGAGATTGACTGGCTGGGCCGTAATGAGCTCTTGGTCCAGTTGACCGTGAGACCCAATCTTTCCAAGTGACTGAGAAGCATAGTTCTGTGAGATACAAGCTCTATCTCCGACTGTGCTAGAATCAGCCAATCGTCCAAGTAGTTTAGAATTCGCACACCCTGACATCTGAGGGGGGCGAGCGCAGCGTCCATGCACTTCATAAATGTACAGGGTGCCAGGGACAGGCCGAACTGGAGGACGGTGTACTGATATACCTGGCCGTCGAAGGTGAAACGCAAGAATGGCCTGTGACGGGGTATAATCTGTATCTGAAAATACGCGTCTTTCAGATCGAGAGATATAAACCAGTCCCGAACCAGGGCGAATCTGCGCCAGGATCTGTCTGGTTGTAATCATTTTGAACGGTCTCCTCATGAGGGCCTTGTTCAAAAATCTCAGATCTAATATTGGCCTTAGGCCTCCATCCTTCTTTGGTACGAGAAAATAACGGCTGTAAAAGCCTGACTCGCTCAGAGAAGGCGGCACCGGTTCTATAGCTCCCTTGCACAGCAGTTTGGCTATTTCTGCGTGGAGTAGATGTGCTACTTCTGCACTCACTGTTGACTCGGTCTGAGCTTGAAAACGCGGGGGACGGCGAGCGAACTGAAGCGCATAGCCCTGTCTTATTGTGCTTAGCACCCAGTCTGAAACCCCTGGGATGGCTTCCCATGCTTGTGCATGTAAGGCAAGGGAAGAATGGCCTCCGGGTTCCGGTCGCCACACACTGTGGGTTTTGGGAACTGAGACGGAGACGGGGGCGCGGCGCGCGCGCTCACGGTGCTTGGACGGAGCGGCTCGCTGACAGCCGCTTCGGGCTGCGGAGCGACTGATAGTATGCGCGAGCGCTCGAGGGCGAGCTCGTGGCATACATTCGCAGTCTGACCGGTATGAGTGTTTAAACACGGCGGCTCGCTGACAGCTACTTTGAGGGGCGGCGCCGAAGGAGAGGCGTTTATTGGCAAGCGTGAGCGCGCTGGGGCGGGCACGTAACTTACAATCGCAGCCTGACTCATATGAATGTCTGTAAGCGGCGGCTCGCTGACAGCGACAGCTGGCTGTTTCACTTGAGGCGACCCGGTTACTATGAACGGGGAGCGTGCTATAAACATTCTGTGATGCGCGAGCAGCGTTGGAGACAGTGTGTCTGTTAGTAAGCGTGAGCGCTTGTGAGCGGGCACGTGACTTACACTCATAACCTGACTTATTTGAGGTTGAAATGGCCGTATGACAGAGCGGGCATGGGATGGGCGTGAGCGCGAGTTCGCGGTCGCGATGTTCACATCTAACACTCGAGCGGCACTTGCCAGCTTTATGAGAGTGGGCTCTGTGGGCCTGAGGGACACATGTTTTTGAGTGCTTGTGTGTAGGGGTAAGCACTGAGACGTGGGCACATTTTCTACACTTAAAACACTGTCGGCGTGAGCCGGATAAACAGAAAATACACTCTTTATGGGATTTCTGCGTGGTCCTGGCCCAGGCAGAGAGCGCAGATCACGTGGCGGTCTCCGGCGCTGAGCGGGGCTCGGCACGAGCCACAGGACGTGCGAGGCATTCTGAAAAGAACGCTCGCGCTCTTTTAGTAACAGTGTGTGTCGCGGCGGCGAACACACACAGACACAGAAACAGAACAACAAGAGCAGAAAAAGGATATCGACGCCGGATAGCGTTGCTGGCACGGAAGGCTGAAGGCGGCGAGAAGTCGACCGGCTTCCCCAGGCGATTTCCTCTGCTGGCAGTCGCTGGTTTCAACGGCGGCGGCTTCTCTCGAGTCCAGCGGAAGTTTAGAGCTTCGCTGAAGAGATAAAAAATCAGGGAAGCAGCCTTTGAGCCCCGTATTTATACGCTAAAGCCACACCCCTTTGTGCGAAGCGCCTCCATTGGGCGTGACGTCACGCCAGGCTCACTGGTAGGCTGCTGCAGCAGCACTGCTGCAGCTTGCTCTAGGTCTGCAGTGGCTGCACTGCGTTGACAATATATACAAAATTAAGGATAATTTTTGGCTTCAACATCTCGAGCAAAGATGAACTTTACCCGTAGCCAGTGGTGTAAAGTAACGAATTACAAATACTCTCGTTACTGTAATTGAGTAGTTTTTTTTAGGAATTGTAGTTTTTTAAGTAGTTTAAAAACAGTGTACTTTTACTTTTACTTGAGTACATTTTAAGTGCTGTATCGGTACTTTTACTGCGCTATTTTCCCTGAACCTGCCGTCGCTACATTTATATTAATATTTATTTTTATAATAAGTCATCATGTGACTCCATGCGTGATTCCCGTCAAATCAAATCGCGCGCGGAAAACTTTGCATCAAACCAGCATCAACAGACTTCGAGACACCTGGCGCCAATTTATTTTGTTCACAAAGTGACTTTCGGAGTGGATCTTGAGCCTGGAGGAAGTTCATGCATTTGTGTCTTCATATAGGCAAAAAAACAGCGCAAGCGTCACACCTCACACGTGCTTCAGTGTGTGTGTGTGTGTGTGTGTGTGGTAAATGAAACTGCGCGTCGGCTGCACCATTCATTCACACAGAACATGCAGGATTCGTATTTAAATTGTCTTTGTGGTTTAATATTCACACTATAGCGCGATTTGATTTCAAGTGTACTGAACTGCTTTCTCTTTTTCCTCAAAAAATTTACAAATTCCGTGAAATTCCGAGTTATAAATTCCTTTTTTATGACTGGATTTTGTCAGCATTTTAGGGGGGCGGGGGTCGTCCAAAACAATGGTAGGGGAAACGCTGTATTTTTAGTGCTAGCAGTCAAAAATAAAACTGTTGGAGAAATATTGAAATACTATTTCTTTTTTTCTATGAACCTGTGATAAAAGAGTAAGGTACATTTTCAATTTGCAGGGTATAAGGTGGACTAACATTCATAGCATAATACTCACTACTCACTACTCTTGAGTACTTTTAAAAGGGCTACTTTTTACTCCTACTTTGAGTAGTTTTTAGGACCGGTACTTTTACTCTACTCTCACTACATTTTTTGACAAGTAACAGTACTTTTACTTGAGTATGCTTTTTCAGTACTCTTTCCACCACTGCCCGTAGCGTAAGCTAAACTTACGCAATACGAGAGAACCTCTCGTAAGAGAACTGTATTTTTACTATTTGACAATATTCCTGCGTCTGCTAGAGCCTCATTTACCTTCATTTTAAGTAAACTTATCACAATCTAAGGCATGTTTGCTACATTTTTTCTTGTGTCTGCTGTACATTTATGGTGCATAAATAACTAGTGATGCACCGATCATGATTTTTCATGGCCGATTCCGACACCGTTTTTTTACAAGCATACTGTCCGATTCTGATACTGATTTCTGTTTTTTTCTTTTCTTTAAGCAACAAACAAGAAAGAATATAAGTACCAGTGAAACTAAATAAAATGTCTGTGACTTATGAAATGTGAACTATGAATGAAAGATGATGAATTATTTGAAGTCTCTTTAGCCTTTATGGAGTTCCTCATTATTAAATGCTCCTATAGTTCCTCATTATTAAATGCACAAACATAAACCACACACACACAAAGAAAATAAGGAAATAATGACAAACTTTTTCGTTTATTAGTGTGACCTAACTCTTTTGCATGGTGCATGGCTATTTTCAGACTGTTTTTTCAAAACCAGGACTTCAACAAACAGGCAAAAGATGGCATATGAAATATAGCACTGTTCATAATGTATGTCAAATAAACAAACAAACAAAAAAATTATCTTAAGATAAACCATTCCGCTAATAATATATAGATACAGAAAATTATTAAATGTAAAACAAAAACTTTCAATAAATACGCGGATACAGTTTTAAACTGGATAAACATTATGCAAAGTCTGTCCAGCAATCATTAATGTCTCATTTAATCTACACCAAAGTCTGATCACGCATCAGCCTCAAGCTCTTCCATACTGTGACATTCAAATAATTTGAACTGAGATGGAATGACATCAGTCATCTGGGCCATGAGTGAGATCAGATGGGGTAGTGTGAGAAATGTGAATGTCAACAGATAGTAATTACAGTATTATTTAATAAAGGCTTGGTCTGCACAGATACAGACTGTGGTCAGAGCAGCTCTTTGGTTATATTGTCTGCCATATACTCCAGGTGATGTTGCACAAACAGATAATGGTTTAACTCTCCCAGGACAGCAGGGAGCTCAACACTGCAGTGTCTTTAAAAAAAGAAGTAGTTCACGTTTCATCTCCAGAAAGAATTTATAAGGTGAGGTCTTCCCGGCAACCTTACAATGCATTTCATAAAACCAGCCCATTAAACGGGATAGACAGCATTCCTGGACGACGGTTTGGTTTTTGTTACACATTGTTTTAGGGTTTTTTTTTGTACTATGCACAAGACTAGCTTTTGTACATTTGGTGGTCAGGGCTCATTCCACCAGGAGTATGGCTTCTAAGCTTTATTATCTGGAGTTCTCTCCAAGACGTTTGTGATGCGGCGGGCTGGGCCTTACCGCTCACATTCGTGAGGTTTTACAGCTTGGACCTGGATGCTGCCCCAGGTGCTTGGTGCAGTGTGACAACAGGCTGACACTCAGGCATTTGAAAGTCTGGCGTTTTGGGTATTCTCGTTCCCAAAGCGTCATTGACGCATCGCGAGTTCCCTCGAAAGGGAACGTCTCAGGTTACGACTGTAACCATAGTTCCCTGAGAAAGGGAACGAGACGATGCGTCACCCTGCCATACTTCCTGCATCCCTGTGATCGGCTTGCTTCGGCAATTTTTCGAAGTTAATGCCGGTTTGCACCGGATGTGCTTTTATCCCTTCCTGGTCATGACGTCACCCGCCCGTGACGCTCATTCTTTCCATTGGACTAATTGACATAGATGCTTCAGACGCATTCACGCTGGGGGCGTTCCCAAAGTGTCATTGACGCATCGTCTCGTTCCCTTTCTCAGGGAACTATGGTTACAGTCGTAACCTGAGACGATTTCTTGCACAGTGGGTTTCATACGGTACGAGAGTACCACGGTCAACATCATACGCGCAGTTTTCCCTGGGGCCGAAGATAATTATTTCTGTTTTATTTTCGTTTAGGTTTAGAAAGTTACTTGAAAGCCAAAGTTTAAGTTCACTTAAGCAGGCAAACAGGGGTTGTAGACCATGTTTAGCATTATGTTTTAAAGGAAAGTAAATCTGAGTATCGTCAGCATACAGATGAAAGGATACTCCGTATATGTTAAAAATGGAAGCCAGAGGTAGCAAATATAGAATAAACAATACAGGCCCGAGGATTGATCCCTGTGGGACTCCGCAGTTCAGAGGTACACTAGAGGAGGAGTGATGCCCAATACGGACACTAAAACATCTGTTGGTCAGATAGGAGCGGAACCACTGCAAGACTATGCCTCGAAAGCCCACGGATGTCTCTAGACGTCGCAGCAGGACCTCATGATCAACTAAGTCAAATGCAGATCTCAAATCTAATAAAACTAGAGCCAGTGATTTCCCAGAGTCAGTTTCAGTGAAAATATCACTTGAAACTCTTAAGAGAGCAGATTCGGTACTGTGTAAAGCTTTAAAACCAGATTGAAATGTTTCATGGAGGGAATTTACAGATAGGTATGATTGTAGTTGAATCAGTACAACTCTCTCAATGATTTTCGAAATGAAAAGTAGGTTCGAAATAGGACAAAAGTTACAGAGAGCGGAAGGATCGAGATTCGTTTTTTTTTAAGATATGGCGTCACCACAGCAACTTTCAGACTGCTTGGGAAGGAACCAGTTGACAGGCATTGGTTAATTAAAAGTAACAGGCCAGGACCAACTGTGGCCATGATTTGTCTCAGGAAAAAAGGTGGAATAATATCCTGTGGACAGATGGTAGGTTTTACATGACCAACGATTTCGTTACATGTGTCCAGATCAATCGGCTCAAACTCAGACCAGGTGGAGGGACATAATGAATCAACATGTGTATATCCAGAGTTAGACAAGTGAGATCTTAAGGTTGTTATCTTATTAACAAAGAACCTCCCAAA
Organism: Tiaroga cobitis; assembly: GCA_030578255.1. NCBI lineage: Eukaryota > Metazoa > Chordata > Actinopteri > Cypriniformes > Leuciscidae > Tiaroga > Tiaroga cobitis. The sequence goes on along the minus strand of CM060611.1, from coordinate 27,725,190 downwards.
GTTATCACAGAGAGCAGTAGAGGGTTCTAAGATGGGATGCACAGAGGGATTTAATACTGAATTAATAGTAGCAAAGAGAACTTGAGGTTTATGACAATTATTAGATATGAGTTCAGAAAAATGTTTACATTTTGCAGACTTTGCAGAATTCTGAAACGCCTTCTAGGCGTTTTTCATGATTTCATACGAAACCTGCAGATGGTCCTTTTTCCACTGACGCTCCGCCTGTCTACATACCCGTGGGTACGTGTAGTGTCAGTGTGCCAAGGCACATGTGCAGGCTTGTGGTTTTTATACTTCAAAGGTGCAATAGAATTCATAATGTCTGAGCAGGTGGAGTTAAAAAGATTAAGATGTGCATCAGCGTCCAAGTTATATAGGGTAGAGTCAGATTCCAGGGAGTTTCGCACATCATGATAGGCTGTAGTAAAGTCTTCACTAGAGTGTTGATTAAGACAGCGTGTTAAACGTGCCAGCGATGGATTTTTAATTGTGCGTCCAGTCAGAGGAACAGTAAAAAGTACAGGCATGTGGTCAGAGAAAGATGCGCTGCTGATTTCTATAAACGAAATAGAGAAGCCATGGGTTAAAATCAAATCAAGGGTGTGGCCATGCATGTGTGTTGGACCAGAAACCCGCTGAGTAAAGTCGAACGACTCGATCATGTTTTGAAAGTCAGCTGAGTATGGTTTGGAAGCACAGCAAACATGAATGTTGAAATCACCCACCAGTAATATTTTGTCATGCCTGATAACTAAATCGCCCATTAGTGCAGCAAGCTCACTTAAAAAGTCCTTATTTTGCGAAGGAGGACGACAAATTAGAGCTATGGAAATGGGGTTTACTAAGACTAATTGTAGCAGTTGTACCTCAAAACTGTGGTAGGAGCCAGTAGGAAGAGGTCGACAGTGAAAAGTGTTTTTAAAAACAGTGGCGAGACCACCGCGGCCAGACAAACGCGGGGAGTTTAAGAAATGACAGCCGCGAGGCACCAATTCCGAAAACGGAGATAACTCGCCAGGCTTTGTCCAAGTCTCAGTAACACACAAGAAATCCAGCGTTTGAGAGGCAAAAAAGTCATTTAAGATGAAGGTTTTATTTACCAGAGACCGGGCGTTGATGAGTGCAAACTTCAGCCGCGATGAAGTAGTCACTGGCTGTGTTTCTCGGCACAGCGAACGAAGGTTGTGAAGATTAGCTCCACCACGGCGACGGTGACTGAAAATTCGACCAGGTGCAGAGAGGAATCCAGGTATGACAGGGCGCAGCCATCGAGGGGGGCCATCCAGAGAAGACTGGCCGGTGGTGGAATTGCGAGCAAACTCCGGTCCCCGTCGGAGCACGGCGAGGTGCGGATCATAATTCCGTAGAAGGGCCGATCTGAGTCGTACAGCGATGCCACCGCGCTTGCCACGCCTTCTCCGCCGTCTCCGGCGCGGTAGATCGACTTGGAGCTGGCACAGGTATGCAGGAGGGAGGGATGGACAGGGTGGAAGCTCGAAACACGGTCCACAGACATCACACTTGACGTTAGGCAAGGTGGAGAGCGTGCTACGGATGTTTAGAAGTAGTAAACGGTCATAGACCAATATAGCATTGCGATATAAAACTAAATGGGGCTTATATAAAAACATAGTAAGTGCAAGAGATAGTAACAGGGCAGACTGCAGACGGCATGCCAACAACATCGGCGCCATCTTCAAACCGTCAAATAGAGGGCGACTCTATTATCACACACACACAAAAAAAATGGTTTCTTTCTTTATTTATGGACCTATAAAGTCCACTGGGGTTGATCAAGGAAAAGTTTACAGTAGTAGAAAATAAAAAAAATCTAGTCAGTCAGAATAATATCATCAGTCAGGAATCTCAGGATTATGATTTTGTGATTTACACAGAGACCAACCAAATGGAGGGATATTACTGTAATAACCAGAGTCTAGTCTGTAAACTATAACCAAGATTATACTTATTTACATAAGTCTCCTGTAAATTATATACTTTCTTGAGTTACAGTCCTCGAATCTATAACTCTTCATTGTTTGTATCACTCTGGATTTCTGTATTTGTCCAGACACACTACGTTTCCATCAAAAGTTGCATATTTAACTTATTATAGGCCTATAATATATTACTCCTCAGAGCACGTAGACAAAACGCAATAAACATGTTATCTCAGTTTGGGATCACAGCCGTATAAGACAGTTCTGAGAGATAGTTTACAGAAAAACTTTGACAACACACTTTGCTCAGGCATTTCAGAATGACCAAAACAGCATTTCAGATGCTGAGCAACGACATCAATCTGCGGCTGGCTGGCCCAGTTTTGCCGTCCCACTGCAAAGTCACATTTCTTTTTTGATGTGCAAGGCCCATGCAAACGCTCCACTCATGCACCTCCTCATACTCATTGGAAAAGCAAAAGTCCGCTCAAACAACGTGCCAACATGAAATTTCTATGTAGTAATATACTTGTTTCTGTTTGCAATTGCCCTACGGCCATTTTGGCTGTCGGCCATTTTGAATTATGTGCTAAAATGCTGTATTTTCTGAACGCATGAACGAATTGTTACGAAACTCGGTATAGTTCATCAGTACGATACCCTGAAGGAGCCTGAGAAGTTTCGAAACAGCGCCACCTAGTGGTAAAAAGTTATAATTAAATTTGCAAATATGCTAATAACTTTTGAATAAATATGCCTATTGTAATGCCACTGGTCTTATTAGCTTCCTTGGGTCATGCCGAGAACATAGATACCAAGTTTGACATATTTGGAAGAACTTCCTGTCCACCATCTTTATTTACTTTCAAAACCTTCTTTTTCGAACTCCTCCTAGACCATTGGTCCGATTTTCACCAAAATCGAATCGTATCATCTCCAGACCATGCCGACTAAAAGTTATGGATTTCGTGACGATAGACAAAACCATTTTCGTGTACCGCAGCAGCAAAGTTGAGGCATGCTGCCAAAATGACTATTAAGTCTTTATCTCTGCAATGCCTTGACATTTTGACACCAAACTTTGTATGTGTCATTGTCACCTCGCTCTGACCACATCACATCGATTTCGTAACTGCGCCACCTATTGGTCGAAAGTCATAATCCATTAAATCATCTTAAAAGTTACTGTATATATGATTTTTTTGCCATTTGCCCAAAATTCTCTTAAAATGTCTTTAATTGCTCCTTGCTGCAGTTGGTCTGCCACTCCCACCCATGATGGCATCTGTTGCCGCTTCTTGCGCTTGGCCCCGCTAATGGCTGCTTGCAGCTATATTAATATACTTGTTTCTGTTTGCAATTGCCCTACATGGTGTGGTATAGCCGTGCTGTACGCTTTTGTTGAATGATCCACTCCTTGCTACGCTCAGTTCACATGCTCTGATAATACCTATAGCTTTAGCTTTATATTACAATGCATTGTTTGAATAATTGGTCAAAAATAAATCTGTTAAATCTGATTCTGTTGCATAACATTTTTATAATATATTGATATTTAATATGAATGAAGCCTATTTTCTGTCCAATTTTATTGTTACTTTCATTATAAGTGTGGTTACTTTATTTTATTGGATTTTATTTCTTTTAATTCAGTATGTTTAAAACTACTGAATTTCCTTAAGTCTAATATTAATACAATTATACAAAAAAACAAATTTTTTAAAAGCATTTTCGGTTTGGGTTTTGGCCCAAGAATTTTCATTTCTGTGCATCCCTAGTAAATTTGTTTCTATTATAGTTTATGTGCATGTTTTCTTATCAGATAAAACATATATTCGACTCAGTTGAGCGCAGTTTTTTAATGCGCATTTTTACATTCAACATAATTCAGTAATGAAATGTATGATTACTACTGTGAATGAGTTATTGAATCATTTCCTCAACCAATTTATTAATAAACATGAAATCGTTCAGTAGGATCTGTTGCATGTATTTCAGGACTCCCATGCACATTTGTTAATCTGTGGATCTGTACTGTTTTTTACAGTTTTACGGTACGGTACTGTTTTCACATACTGTATATGCAGCTATATCCTTTTCAAAAATTTTGGTTTTGAGTATCTACAGCTGAAAATTTGGTGCATCCTTAAAACTGTTAGCTTGTATTGATTAGCACTGATGGAGTCATATCGATTGTATGCCGTTTATTTAATCAATCATCTATTTAAATATTCAAGAAGGCCAATTTTGTGCAACCACAGATGCAGAAGTTCTGGATACATGTAAACCACATAGTTTGACGTAGGCAACTGCATGGATAAAAATAGAAATCCTTTTCATTACTGTATAAGATATAACCAGTTTGGACCGGAACGGAACATCCACTAAGCCTCTTTAACCATTGTGTAGACTCACGATGTTCTCATGGAGTACATTTGATAGGGCAGCTTTGTTATCCAAGTTTCATGATGTCATGAGTGTTCAAAGAAATGATCCGCCCCTTCTTTGCAAACCATTATAAATTTTAAGACGGTGACATAATCTGGCCAGAAAATGGGCAGAAACCAAAAAAATCAAAAGGTAAGCTTGGGAAGCTTTAATTAAAGGAATGCATAGCTGATATAAAAAAATTGGATGACTAGTAATTTCCTACTACTAAATTCTGAAAAGACAGAGATTCTAATTATTGGACAAAAAACTTCCACACGTAATAACGATACTCGGTTACTGACGTAACCTCGGTTCTCTCTAGAGAGGGAACGAGTATTGCGTAAGTTTAGCTTACGCTACGGGAAAGATTCATCTTCTCGAGATATTGAAGCCAAAAAATTATCCTTAATTTTGTATTCATTGTCAACGCAGTGCAGCAACTAGCAGACCTAGAGCAGGCCATCTCGCGTGCTTATTGGCTGCCCTGCATGCATCTGCTGCAGCCTACCAGTGAGCCTCGCGTGACGTCACGCCCAATTGGAGGCGCTCGCGCCTTCATAGCGTCATAGCCCGCTAGGATGGGCGTGGCTTAGCGTATATAAGAAGGGGCTCGTAGGCTGAATCCCTGGTTTTTCGACCACTGAAGCGAAGTCGCTCGTGGCGCGAGCACGGCCGGTTACGCAATACTCGTTCCCTCTCTAGAGAGAACCGAGGTTACGCCAGTAACCGAGTATCGTTCTCTTACGAGAGGTTCTCTCGTATTGCGTAAGTTTAGCTTACGCTACGGGAACACTTTGTCAACGCCGTGCGCGCCAAGCATCCACCATGAAGCCCCGAACTTTCAGGGAACCCATATAAGGTGGAGAATAAGGTGGCCAGCCAAGCGGGCCATCACTTGTACATAAGCACACATAGGGAATACAGAGCAGCGCGCCGGTCTGTATAGGCACATGGCACATACCCTACTTAGTGCAGCTCAACCAGGAGAGCTGGGTCGTGTAAGAGTGATCTGAGCAGGAAGCCTGGGCAGTATACACCTCTCTATTAAACCGACAACAGTTTAGCCTGCAAGGCAGGAACTTCCAGGTTATAAAACCTGATAAAGGTAGACGGGGAGCTCCAGCCCGCCGCCACACATATGTCATGGATAGAAATTCCACTGGACCATGCCCACGAAGAGGCCACGCCTCTCGTGGAATGAGCCCTGATGCCCAGCGGGCATTGCAGACCTTTTGACGCATAAGCGGCTGCTATAGCGTCCACTATCCATCTGGACAGACTCTGTTTCGAGGAGGCGAGACCTTTGGCGCGCCCACCGAACGAAACAAACAGCTGATCCGAACGCCTGAATGAGGCGGAGCGCGTAATGTAAGACCTCAGCGCTCTGACAGGGCAGAGGCGGCTCACATCACTTTCGCTGTCAGATGCTGGGAGCGCTGACAGCGAGATAACTAGCGCTCTGAACGGAGTGCCCATCACTTTCGGAACATAGCCATGTCTAGGTCTGAGGATGACTTTCGAGTCATTCGGCCCGAACTCAAGACACGACGCGCTGACAGACAGCGCATGTAGGTCCCCCACCCGCTTTACTGACGACAGTGCGGTCAGAAAGACGGTTTTCAGTGATAGATATTTCAACTCCACGGAATCCAGTGGTTCAAAAGGAAAGGCTTTCAGGGCCTCTAGGACCAGAGATAGATCCCACATGGGAACCGACGGGGGGCGCGGCGGGTTCAACCTCCTAGCTCCCCTAAGGAAGCGGATGACCAGCTCATGTCTTCCCGATGACTGGCCGTGCGTCGACTCTGCGAACGCTGCCACGGCCGCCACATATACTTTGAGCGTGGATGGGGACCTCCCCTTTTCCAACAGCTCTTGTAGGAAGGAGAGCAGTTGCGCCACCCCGCATGTCCGCGGGTCCAGACCTCTGTCAGTGCACCATTCCGAGAACACCGACCATTTAGACGCGTAGAGCCTTCTCGTGGAAGGGGCTCTAGACTGCGTGATCGTGTTCATTACTCCTTCTGGCAGGGCAACGAGTACCCGTTGATCACCCATGCGTGCAGAGACCAGCGCTCTGGATGGGGATGCCAGATCGTGCCGCGAGCCTGAGAGAGGAGATCTGCCCGCACCGGAATCGGCCACTGAGCTGTGTGTGACAGCCGTGCCAGCTCCGGGAACCAAATCTGATTCTCCCAACGCGGGGCTATGAGGAGCACCGAGTGGCGCGTTTCCCTGATTCTCTTGATTACCTGTGGTAACAGAGAGACCGGAGGGAAAGCATATAGCCGGAGGCTGGGCCAGACTTGGGCCAGCGCGTCCTCGTCCTTCGAGAATAACGTCGGGCATTGAGCGTTGTCTTTTGATGCAAATAGGTCGACTTCCGCCCTGCCGAACAGGCGCCACAGTTTCTGGACCGTTTGGGGGTGCAGGGACCATTCCCCTGGGGGAACGTTGCCCCTGGACAGTTTGTCTGGACCGTCGTTCAAATGGCCCGGCACATGCGCTGCCCTCAGCGAGCGCAGGTGCAACTGGGACCAAATAAGGAGGCGCTCCGCCAGATTGCAGAGATTTCTGGATCTGACACCGCCCTGACGGTTTACATAGGATACCACAGACATGTTGTCCGAGCGGACGAGAACATGTTGGTCCTGTATGAACGGGAGAAAGCACTTCAGCGCATTCTCGACCGCTATCATCTCCAGACAGTTTATGTGAAAATCCCTCTCTTGGTCTGACCACTGGCCGAAGACCGGTCTGCCCTCGAACAGCGCGCCCCAACCCCAGTTGGACGCGTCTGTCGAAACAACTTTCCGGTAAGAGACGGTTCCCATCGTCACTCCCAGCTGGTACCAGTCGGTCACTAACCAGGGCTGCAGAGCCGCTATGCAGGTCTGAGTCACTCTGATTTTCTGACCGCCAGAAACCCAAGCTCGGCGGGGCACGCGAGCATTCAGCCAGCGCTGGAGCGGGCGCATGCGCAGTAGGCCCAGCTGAAGCACCGCTGCAGCTGAAGCCATACAGCCCAACATCCTCTGAAAAGTTTTCAAAGGGAGAAAGCTGCCCTTCTGGAAACCCGCGGCTAAGTGGCGAACCCGGAGCGCGCGCTGCGCCGATAGACGGGCCGACATGGTCACCGAGTCCAGTTCTATTCCTAAAAAGGAGATTGACTGGCTGGGTAGTAATGAGCTCTTGGTCCAGTTGACCGTGAGACCCAAACTTTCCAGGTGACTGAGAAGCACTGTTCTGTGAGACAGCAGCTCCGCCTCTGACTGTGCCAAAATCAGCCAATCGTCCAGATAGTTCATTATCCGCAGCCCCTGACTTGGCGAGCGCTGCGTCCATGCACTTCGTAAATGTACGGGGTGCCAGAGACAGGCCGAACGGCAGGACGGTGTATTGATATGCCTGACCGTCGAAGGCGAATCTCAAAAATCGCCTGTGACGGGGTATTATCTGTATCTGGAAATAGGCATCCTTCAGATCTAGAGAAATAAACCAGTCCCTCGGGCGAACGTGCGCGAGGATTTTCCTGGTCGTAAGCATTTTGAACGGTCTTTTCGCAAGCACCTTGTTCAAATGTCTCAGATCTAGGATCGGTCTGAAGGCTCCGTCCTTCTTGGGCACGAGAAAATAACGGCTGTAAAAGCCTGACTCGCTCAGAGAAGGCGGCACCTTTTCTATAGCCCCTTTGCACAGCAGCTTTGCTATTTCTGCGTGAAGTAGGTGTGCTACTTCCGCATTCACTATCGTCGCGGTCCGGGCTTGAAAGCGCGGGGGACGGCGAATGAATTGAAGTGTATAGCCCTGCTTTATTGTGCTCAGCACCCATTCTGAAACCCCCGGGATAGATTCCCACGCAGCTATGTGAGCCGCTAGGGGGCGAATGGCCTCCGGGTTCAGATCGCCGCCATTTGCGGGCATGTGAAACTGAACCGGAGCTGAGAGCGCGGCGCGCGCGCTCTCTGTTCTGGGCAACGGCTGCTCGCTGAAAGCCGAAACCGGCTGCTTTGTGTGAGATGTCCCAATCATAAGAGATGGGGAACCCTTTTTCCTCACTTTTTGAAGCGCGAGCGGCGCTTTGGGCAGAAAAGCGTTCTGTAAGCGTGAGCGCGTTTGCGCGGGCACGAGACTTACACATGCATGTGACGCCCCGATCAAAATAGATGGGGAGCGTTTTATAATCGCCCTGTGTTTCATGATAACACTTAAACTTGCGGGCGGCGCCCGGGGGGGGGTTTGTGATAGCAAGCGTGAACGCTCTCTGGCGGGCACGGGACTTACATTCATAACCTGCTGTTTTGACCGTGCAACAGAGCGGGCAGATAGTGGGCACAACACTGTGGACACATTTCTTACATTCAACACTCGAGCGGCTTTTCTGCGCTTTATGAGAGTGTGCTCTGTGGGTGACACGATATTTGATGTGCTTGTGTGTAGGGGTGAACACTGGGGCGTGGGCACTTTCACTACACTTAACACACTGACGGCGGGAGCCGGACCAGACATAATGCTCTTTTTGAGATTTCTCTGGGTCGCCGTAAAAACGGCGTTTGTGTGCAGGCGAGAGGGTGAACAAACCGGCTCGTTGGCTGCTAAATGAACCACTGCAGTAGCCTGACTGAAGGGGACTGACAGGGAGATGAGCTTTGACGGCGGTCCGGCCGTGGCGGGACACGCGCGTCTTTTTTCTCTCTTTGTTAGGAGGATTTCGCATGCTCAGACTTCAGCGTAATCTTCTGCCGAGGCCCCCTGGGGGGCGGCGGTCTGTGACGGCTGTCCGAGCGCGACCTAGGGCGGCCGCCCTGACGTCGCTGCGAAGGCTGGGGTTGTGCTGGACGCTGGGTGTTAGCTCGTACAGGAGGCTGGCTTTGTTTCTCGCGAGAGCGGCCTGTAGCGGAGCTCGAGCGTCGCGGCAGGAAGAGATTCATGGCCTGCGTGGTCTTTTGTACCTCAGAGAAACGGTCAACGATCCCGTTAACCGCTGGGCCGAAGAGACCAGTGGGGGAGAGCGGCGCGTTCAGAAAGGTGGCTCGCTCAGCTTCCCTCATATCCGCGAGCGTCAACCAGAGATGCCTCTCTGGCACGGTTAACGCGGCCATGGCTCGTCCGATAGCCTGAGCTGCGGTCTTGGTGGCGCGGAGAGAGAGATCCGTCGCACTTCTCAGATCTGTAACCGCAGCCGGATCCCAGCCCTTCTCGTCCCATTCACGGAGGAGGTCGGCTTGCAAGATCTGCAACACAGCCATGGAGTGGAGAGCAGATGCGGCCTGGCCGGAGGCGGCATATGCGCGGCCGACCAAGGCGGACGTGGCTCTGCAGGCTTTAGACGGGAGGGCTGACCGAGACCGCCATCTCGCGGAGGGCGGGCAAAGGTGCGCTGCGACCGTCTCTTCCACGGGGGGAATAGCCGTGTATCCCTTCTCGGCGGCGCCGTCCACCTGGGAGAGCGACGCGGAGGCCTGGGACTGAAGTCTCGAGGAGAATGGTGCATTCCAGGACTTCGTCAGCTCCGCGTGAAGTTCCGGCAGGAATGGAGCGGGCCTGCTCGTTGAAGCTGCACGGCGGCGACTCTGAAGGAAACAGCCGTCGAGCCTGTTCGGCGCGGGTTCCTTCGGTAGCGACCACTCGAGCCCGAGGCGGTCGACGGCCTGCCTCAGCAGGCGCATAAGTTCCGCGTCAGCTCCAGCGCGGGAACGGCTGGATTCCTGGATCGACGAGGAGCCGGAATGAAGCGACCATTCCTCGCTGTCTGATGCCAGGATAGAGCAGCAATCTCTCGTGGCGTGTTCCTCTGCCTCCCCCTCCGATGCGACGGCAGTGAGGCTCGTGAGCGGCAGCTGCGCGTCGGGGAGGGGAGGCGGGGAGGGCGAAAGCGAGACTCGAGGGAGATCCTCCGGCGTGCGCGTCGCTGTGGCCACGGGCTCCGGCTGCCTCAGGGAACGGCGCTTCTTCCTGCGCGGTCCCCCGGGGGGCGGAGCGGCTGCATCCGGGTTGAAAGCCTCGAGTCGAGCCCGTAGGGTCGACAGCGGAAGCGCTTCGCAGAGCTCGCAGCCGCCGGACGCGAGGGCGAGCTCTGCATGTTCCAGGCCCAGGCAGAGAGCGCAGATAACGTGGCGGTCTCCAACGCTGAGCGGGGCTCTGCACGAGCCACAGGAAGTGCGAGGCATCTTTAGAAAGACGCTCGCGCTCTTTTAGAAATTCCTGTGAAAGCAATGTAAAAGGATACGTCGCCGGATAGCGTAGCTTGCACGGCGGCTGAAGGTGGCGAAGACGGCCGGCTTCCTCAGCGCTGTCCTGAGCTGGCTGTTCGCTGTTCGACGGCGGCGGTGGCTTCTCTCTGATTCAGCGATCCGGAGAGCTCGCTGAAGAGTCAAAAAATCAGGGATTCAGCCTACGAGCCCCTTCTTATATACGCTAAGCCACGCCCATCCAAGCGGGCTATGACGCTATGAAGGCGCGAGCGCCTCCAATTGGGCGTGACGTCACGCGAGGCTCACTGGTAGGCTGCAGCAGATGCATGCAGGGCAGCCAATAAGCACGCGAGATGGCCTGCTCTAGGTCTGCTAGCTGCTGCACTGCGTTGACAATGAATACAAAATTAAGGATAATTTTTTGGCTTCAATATCTCGAGAAGATGAATCTTTCCCGTAGCGTAAGCTAAACTTACGCAATACGAGAGAACCTCTCGTAAGAGAACCCAGAATACTGTCTAACACTTGATGGCTGCTCTGTCAAGTCTTCGTCGTCGGTTAGGAACCTGGGTGTGCTCTTTGATACCAACCTTTCTTTTGAAAGTCACGTGTCTAGTATCTGTGAAACTTCATTTTTCCATCTTAAAAATATATCTAAAATGCGCCATATGCTCTCATTGGGAAATGTGGAACAATTAGTTCATGCGTTCATGACCTCAAGGCTAGATTATTGTAATGCTCTACTGGGTGGTTGCCCTGCACGCTTAATAAATAAACTACAGCTAGTTCAAAACGCAGCAGCTCGAGTTCTTACCAGAACCAGGAAATATGACCATATTAGCCGGGTTCTGTCAACACTGCATTGGCTGCCTATTAAACATCGTATACATTTTAAAATATTGTTGATTACTTACAAAGCACTAAATGGTTTAGCTCCGCAGTACTTGAGCGAGCTCTTAACGCATTATAGTCCTTCACGTCTATTGCAATCTCAAAACTCCGGCCATTTTGGCCAAACTTTGGAACAGTCTTCCTACCATTGTCCGGGAAGCAGACACACTCTGTCAGTTCAAAGCTAGACTAAAAACACATCTCTTTGACCTGTTATGCTTGGCTCTGTCTGACACTCACTCTATTTCTATAAAATAAAAGAATCTCACAACCGCATGATTCTCAGTGCTTGCTCTTTACTTCACGTGCTTGCGCATCTCAATGACGTCACATACACAGGACTCAGGGTTCAACAATACATAGTCTGTCACTTCCTTATGACCATATATAACATATTGTAACATCCTTCCTTCCTTTTTTTTTTTTTTTTTATAGCCTGAAATATGGTCACTTTATGAAATAACTTGTGACCAAAAACAACAATATAACACCATATACTCAAAACAGCTCTTCTGTCTCACGGTAACAATTAAACAGATTTAAACAAAATCTTTCAAGTGTGTTGGTCTCTTGACTATTCTGCCAACTCTGGTTGTCACAACATTGTTGCATTGTTGTATCAGAATGTTGTGTGCGTGTGTGTGTGTGTGTGTGTGTGTGTGTGTGGTAATGTCTGTGAATGTCCCTCATCCAGATGGATCTTCTTATTAGACTGTTCATTCTTGACACTCATGTTTTGGGTGTCTGCACTCTGAGGTCCTCCAGACACAGTCCTGAGGTGTTTCTGATTTCTCCTTATAACAGTCCCATTTTCCATCTTGACCGTGTATGATCTGTTATTGGCAACAATTAACACTGTTGCTGGGGTCCAGTCCGATCTGTTTTTCGCGTCCAGCTGAACCCTTACGTGTTCTCCTTGCCTGAGAGGTCTAAGATCTTTTGCTCCTCTGTTGTAGTAGAAGGCTTGTTTGCGTTGGTTGGCGTTTACTGCATGTTCTGTGTTTACAACACCTGGCTGTAGGAGGCTGTCATGTGTTGGCAGTAATGTTTTAGTCCTTCTGCTCATGAGTCTTTGTGCCGGACTGGCATGGAACCCCTGAGATGGTGTGTTCCTGTGTTTTAGTATAGCTCGATATGGATCAGTCTTTGCTCTCTTCGCTTTCTCCATCAGTTGTTTTGCCGTCTTTACCGCAGACTCCGCTTTGCCGTTGCTTTGCGGATATGCTGGAGATGATGTTATATGTTTAAATTCCCAAACTGTGCTGAACTGTTTGAACTCTTGTGAGCTGTACTGTGGTCCGTTGTCAGATATCACAGTGTCTGGTATCCCGTGTCATGCAAAATGGGCCTTTAACTTGTGGATCACTGTACTTGACCTGGTGTCTGTGAGACAGTCTACTTCCCAAAAGTTGGAAAAGTAATCCACTGTGATGAGATATGCTCTGTTGTTAAATTAAAACAAATCTGTTCCCACTTTTGACCATGGTCTCATAGGAATAACATGTGGGCACAATGTCTCTTTCTGCTGCCGTGCATCCACTGCTCTGCAGACTGCACAGTTTCCTATGTATGCTCTTATGGCGGCACTCATGCCAGGCCAGTATACACACTCTCTTGCTCTGCGTAAGCAACTTTCTATGCCTAAATGTGATGCATGAATTCTCTCCATGATTTCTGTTCTTAGCTTTGCTGGTATTACAGCTCTCTCACCTCTGAAAATCACACCATGTTGCACACTGAGCTCTTCTCTTACTGAAAAAAATGGTCTCACCTCTTCTTTCAGCTGTGTTTTCTCTTCTGGCCATCCTTGGACTATCACTTGCCGTAACATCTGAAACATCCCATCCTTAGCAGTTTCTGTCTGTATCTTTTGTAAACTTCCTTCTGAAATGGGCAGGTACTGCAGCATGTTAATCGTCTCAATTTCTGTCTCTACAGATCCTTCTGAAGCACACTCCGGTAAGTACGCTCTACTGAATCGACCTGGAACATAGACAACATTAATATCGTATCGCTGAAGCCTCAAAAGCATCCTCTGCAATCTCTTAGGTGCATCTTAAAGTGGCTTTCTTGTGATCGTTTCAAGGGGTTTGTGATCAGAATGGACTTCTGTGTTCCGGCCATAGGTGTACTGGTGGAATTTCTCCATCCCAAACAGGATTGCCAAGCATTCTTTCTCTATTTGAGCATACCCCTTTTCCGTGGGTGTAAGTGATCTGCTGCAAAAAGCAACCGGTTGTCCTGCCTGCAGAAGTGCTGCACCCAGCCCTGTCTCCGAGGAGTCACACTGAAGAACCAGGTTTTCTTCTGGATTATAGTATTTCAAAACAGGTGCAGAGGCAATCTTCTGTTTCACTTTATTGAATGCTTCTTCCTGTACACCAGTCCACTCCCAAACCGCATCTCTGTGTGTCAGTTGTCTTAATGTGTCACAGCTATCTGACAAGTGTGGACAAAATTTTGACAGATAATTCACCATACCTAACAATCTCTGCAGCCCCTTCACATCTGATGGTCTGGGCATCTCCACTATGGCTCTAATCTTCTCTGGATCAATCTTCAGACCTTCCGAAGTCAGTCTGTGTCCGATGTATGGCACCTCTTTCCGTTTCAGCTTGAGTTTGTTGAAGTTTAGTTTGATGTTTCTCTTTCTGCATCGCTCCAGTAGTTGTCTTAGTTTTTCGTTATGATCTTTCTCAGCGGTTTCATCGTTATCTCCTTCCCCACAAATGAGGATGTCATCCGCTATTATCCGGATTCCTGGTAGCCCCTCCAACGCCTGAGTCAACCTGTGCTGGAAAACTTCTGGAGCCGGGCTGATCCCCATGGGCATTCTGATCCATCTATACCTGCCAAACGGAGTAGCAAAAGTCGTAAGATAACTTGACTCTTCTGAAAGCCTTACATGCCAGAATCCATCCTTTACATCACACACTGTAAAAAACTCTCGCCTTAGTCAGATCCGGGAGAACATCATCTATGGTAGGCAGGGGAAAATGTTGACGCTTAAGTGCTTTATTTAGTGGTCTTGGGTCAATACAAATTCTTAGTTTTCCACTTGGTTTCTTCACCACCACCATGCTGCTAATCCAATCGGTGCTCTTTTCCACCTGAGCTATGATGCCTCTCTCTTCCAGGCTTCCTAGTTCATCTTTTAGATGTTTCATTAGTGCCACCGGAACTCTCCGCTTTGGAAGCCTCACCGGTTTGACTTCAGGATCCACCTCGAGCTTGTATTTCCCTTCCAGGCATCCATCTCCCTCAAATACATCAGCCTACTCTTGTTGTATGTCTCTCTTGTCCCACGTTAACTTTTCACTGCATCTCTCTGTGGTAACAATATCATCAATTGCCATTATGTTTTCATGCTGTATTCTTACCAGATCCATTGCTTGCACAGCCTTGTTTCCTAGCAGGGGCACTGATGAGCTTTCCTCCACTACAATGAACTCTAGACGATAAAGTTTCCTGTTTCTAGGGTTTCTTATTTTTACTCTGCACTTCCCTATGGGTTTCAAGGTGCTCTTGTTATACATGACCAGAATCTGTTCAGTCTTTTCCATTACTGTGTCAGGGTTTAACAGTTGAATGGGTATAACGTTACAACTGGCTCCGCAATCTAGTTGAAATTTGACTGGGTTCTCATTTATCAGCATGGTTGCAAACAGTTGTTTATCATGTTTGTCCTCCTTTTGTGAATTAAGACTTAGTATTTCTTGATACAGTTCTTCTTCTTCCCTTTCTGCGACACTGTGTATTCCCTTTCGCATTGTCTCTTTGGTTTTGCATGTGGATGCGAAATGGTTCATCTTGCCACATTTCCTGCACTGCTTTCCGTATGCAGGGCAACTCTGTTTTTTCCACTCATGCTGTTTTCCACAGAATTTGCACTTAGCTGGTTGTGTTTGTTTGGCACTTTGGGGTTGTCTAACTCTCTGAACTGCGTGTACTTCTGATTTCTGACCCTCAATAGTCATCACATTCTCTTTTGACAGTTCTGATGCTTTGCATATCCTCACGCATTTCTCCAGTGTCAGTTCCGTCTCTCTTAATAGGCGTTCTCTCACGTGCGAGTTCATTATGCCGCATACTATTCTGTCTCTAATCAGAGAGTCTCTAGCCGTTCCAAAATTGCATGTGTCAGCCAGCACTTTCAAGTCAGTAACATACTTGTCAAACGTTTCACTTGAGTTCTGATTTCTGGTGAAAAATTTGTATCTTTTCACAGTTTCATTCGGTGCCGGATTGCAATGATTTCTAAACGCGGTTAACAGCCATTCCATCGTCAACTCGCCGTCAGCCGGCAGGGCCGCGCTCAGTGTTTTGCACAGTTCTCGTCCTGTTTCTCCGATTAGATATTGGAAAACTTTCACCTTCGTTTTGTTGTCTGCGTCTGTAAGCGACAAATCCATATACAGGGAAAACTCCTCTTCCCACGCTTTCCAAGCTTTGGGTATGCACGTCACATTCCAGTCAAAATTTGCTGGAGGTTTCAATCCAAACGCACCCTCCATGATCGGCACTCGTCTCTCACTGTTGCTTTCTCGAAAACAAACTTTAATCTTTCACTTTTATCTCGTACTTTACCGCTGCCACCATGTTATGCTTGGCTCTGTCTGACACTCACTCTATTTCTATAAAATAAAAGAATCTCAGAACCGCATGATTCTCAGTGCTTGCTCTTTACTTCACGTGCTTGCGCATCTCAGTGACGTCACATACACAGGACTCAGGGTTCAACAATACATAGTCTGTCACTTCCTTATGACCATATATAACATATTGTAACATGACCTAGCATACACATAATACACTATAGACTTCTATAATTCAATGTTAGACTGCATAGATTAGGTCAGCCGGAACTGGGAACACTTCCCTTCAATCTTGATGTACTCGTGAGATCATAAGAAGAATGGCATCTACGCTAATATTAGTCAAGTCAAGTCAAGTCAAATATATTTATATAGCGCTTTTCACAATACAGATTGTATCAAAGCTGTTTCACAGTATCAATCAAAACAACTTAACAATGTTTGTTTATTACTGGAAAAAAAAAAAAGACATCCAAGTTTGGTAGAGCTGATCAATGGTATGATTGCTTAATTAATTTGAATATCCCCAACTCAGCAAGCCAAAGGCAACAGTGGCAAGGAACCGAAAAAACTCCATCCAGTGACCTAAAGGTGTCCTAACACACCATCAGATGACCCTATGGAGAAAAAAAAACCTTGGGAGAACCCAGGCTCAGTCGGGGGCCAGTTCTCCTCTGGCGTTTATGAACTAGAGGCCGAATTTACAGTAACTGTAAGATAAAAAATGTATATGAATGCCTGGCTAAATAGATGCGTCTTCAGTCTAGTTTTAAACTGTGAGAGCGAGTCTGAGCAACGAACAATATCAGGAAGGCTATTCCAGAGCTTCGGAGCTAAATGTGAAAATGCTCTGCCTCCTTTGGTGGATCTGGATATCCTAGGAATGACCAGAAGCCTCGAATTTAGTGATCTTAAAGAGCGCGATGGATTGTAGGGCGATAGAAGATCCGTTAAATAAACTGGAGCTAAACCATTTAGAGCTTTATAAGTCAAAAGCAATACCTTGTAATTAATACGGAACTTTATAGGTAACCAATGAAGTGATGATAAAATCGGTGTTATATGATCATATTTTCTTGATCTAGTAAGAACTCTAGCGGCTGCATTTTGGACTAACTGTAGCTTGTTTATTGAAGATGCAGGACAACCAGCTAATAAAGCATTACAGTAATCTAGTCTCGAGGTCATGAATGCATGAACTAACTTTTCTGCATCAGAGACTGATAGCATGTTACGTAGCTTAGCAATGTTTCTAAGGTGGAAAAAGGCTGTTTTTGTAACATATGAAATATGCTTTTCAAAAGACAAGTTGCAGTCTAATGTAACACCCAGGTCTTTTACTGTAGCGGATAAAGTAACAGGGCATCCTACTATGTTAAAGTCGTGCTGTGAAAGGTTTTGTGGACGGTTTTTACAACCGATAAGTATTACCTCTGTCTTGTCTGGATTTAATAAAAGAAAATTACGCGTCATCCAATCTTTTATATCTTTAACACAATCTGTCAATTTGGATAATTTAGCGTATTCTTCTGGCCGTGATGAAATATATATTTGAGTGTCATCAGCATAACAATGGAAACTAATTCCATGTTTCCTTAGAATATTACCAAGTGGCAGCATATATATTGAGAATAATAAAGGGCCTAACACAGATCCCTGCGGCACTCCATAGTTTGCCGAAGTTATGATCGATTTTTCTCCATTTAAGTAGACGAAATGGTAGCGGTCAGATAAGTATGACCTGAACCAGCTTAATGCTTGACCTTGAACACCAGTGTAATTTTGTAGTCGATCTAAGAGTATTGTGTGATCTATAGTGTCGAACGCAGCACTAAGATCAAGTAAAACTAGTACTGAGATACAGCCTTGGTCCGAAGCTAAAAGTAAATCATTTGTGATTCTAACAAGCGCAGTTTCAGTGCTATGATGTGGCCTGAATCCAGACTGAAACTTTTCATAGATGTCGTTTTCTTGCAAGAAAGAGCCGAGTTGACTGGACACAACTTTTTCTAATATTTTTGACATAAATGGAAGATTCGAAATGGGTCTGTAATTTGCTAGGTTATTAGGATCTAAATGTGGTTTCTTAATAAGAGGTTTTATAACAGCCAGCTTGAACGTTCTTGGAACATGACCTAAAGAGAAAGATGAGTTAATAATATTGAGAAGAGGCTCTTCCACTATAGGTAACACTTCTTTCAGTAGTTCAGTTGGTATAGGATCTAATAAACACGTTGTTGTTTTAGATGAAGTGATAAGTTTATTTAACTCTTTTTGTTCTATGGTTGTAAAGCATTGTAATTGTTCCTGCGGGGTGATAATTGCGGCTGAATTATAAGGCGCGAGTAAAGATTGAACGTTTACGATTTTGATTCTGATGCTTTCAATTTTCTCGGTGAAGAAGTTCATGAAATCATTACTACTAAACTGTAACGAGGTATTTTGTTCAGACGACGTCTGTTTATTTGTTAGTCTAGCCACGGTATTAAATAAAAACCTTGGATTATTTCGGTTGTTTTCTATTAATTTGCTGAGGTGCTCAGCCCTGGCCGTTTTAAGGGCCTTTTTATAACGTGACATACTGTCTTTCCACGCGATTCTAAAGACCTCTAAATTAGTTTTTTTCCATTTACGCTCTAAATTACGGGTTTCTCTCTTTAAAACATACGTAGTATTATTGTACCATGGTGCTATACTTTTTTCTCTGACCTTTTTTAATTTAATGGGTGCAACAATATCCAATGTTCTAGAGAGAATGGTGCTCATAGTGCTAGTTAGTTCATCTGTTTGTTTGGGTTCAGGCAGCAGCTGAGACAGATCAGATAAGCTATTTGAGAAATGATCTATGGTGGATGGAAGAATTGTTCTACCTGGTCGATAACGTGGCGCAGCATGACATATTACAGCAGTACTTAATATGCAAGTTACCATGTAATGGTCAGTGACATCATCACTTTGTGGAATGATATCTATATCGGTTGGATCGGTTCCATATGATATAATTAAATCGAGTGTATGATTAAGACGATGAGTTGGTCCGGTGACGTTTTGCTTGACCCCGAAGGAGTTTAATAAATCTGTAAACGCAGCTCCTAACGCATCATTTAAATTATCTACGTGTATGTTAAAATCTCCAACAATTAATGCTTTATCGACGTTGACCAAAAGATCTGATAGAAAGTCAGCAAACTCTTTTAGGAAATCGGCGTAAGGCCCTGGAGGTCTATATACGGTAGCCAATGCTAGAGATAATAGGGATTTTTTTCTTACATCTAAGAGCCTAACATTTAGCACAAGTACTTCAAACGAATTAAACCTATGACGAGTTTTCTGAGTAACATTAAGGATATCTCTATAGATTGTTGCAACACTGCCGCCACGACCGATCAGACGGGGCTCATGCTTATAACAGTATCCTGGCGGAGTAGACTCATTTAGACCGAAATAATCATTTGGTTTAAGCCAGGTTTCAGTAAGGCACAGAACATCAAAATGATTAGTGTCTTTGTTTATCCCGAGGTTTTCCCGCAGCCTGCCGGATCCAGGCCGTGTCCAGATCTGACGAGGGAGCTTTGCCTGGACCCGATGACAATGCAGTGCTGAAGTGTCAACTATCCTCTCCCTATGGAGGATCCCTTTCCCACTCTACAGATAAAGCGTTGTTGAAAATCCGGCTCGCGTACCCCGAAGTGATAAAATAAAACAAAATTCTGTATCAAAATTTATAGGCAAGACAAGTAGTTTGTTTAGGCATGGGTTGTATGGAATTGCAAACCTGCGCACATATTTTCAAAAGTACATAACTATAGAATCAATGGTAACACTTTAGAATACTGTATCTTACTTACTGCATAACTAATAAGGAATTATTGAAGAACTAGTAGGCAATTCTTCATTAACTACTTCTTCACTGCTGTTAACTACTAAGGAAGATGTGTTAACTAATCAGTATGTAATAGAATTTTATGATTGTGTTAAGTTAGTTAGTTAATCAATAACTAATGAATTCTGTCATACCTCCTGAAGAACTACCATTAATTATCTATTCATTAAGGTTCAAGAAAAATAACTATGAAGTAACTACTAATGAACAGTCATACACAGTAGTCACTACAATAATCCAGTTTTTTTTTAGCATTGTAGTGGTGGAAGAAGTACACAAATCAAGTGCTTGAGTAAAAGTACAGATACCCCAATAAAATATTACTCCAGTAAAATTATAATTAGGCCATTTTCATAATTATCTTAGTAAAAATACAAAAGGTAATTCATTTTTAAAGTACTTAAAAAGTAAAAAGCATATTATTATACTTAGTTATTATACATTTTAAACTTATTTGGCACCATTCAAGTTCCGGCAATATCGCGGTGGTCTACATTTTACAGTGATTTGGTGATGCAAGAGCACGGGCAGTTGCATCCTCTTCTGGAGAGTTCTCAGCGCCACCGATTTGGTGCATTTCTTCTGCGAAATACAGGTTTGTGTACGTTTTATTTAATCTATAAAATCATTACTGTGCTGTAAATCATTTTATTTTATGCAAGGCAACATACAAGGACGCGAGGTCAGTTAGCCTATAGCTGAGTCGGTCTTTTTTGCGTGATGGAAACGCCTGATCCCTTGCATAAAACAAATTATTTTATTCATAAAGATAGTAAATCTATTTACATCAGATGTTAAAATATGTTCTTAGAGCTGTGCACTGTTTGTTTATGGGCAGGTTATGGAGTCAGTCACAGCATATTTCGGCTATGAGTGAAACGCAGGGCGGCGGTCTGAAGTTAAGCAGTTTCCCCGCTGAACACGAGCCCAGCTCCCACAAGAGATCCAGCACCACTACCGGGGAAACTAGACCAGTTGATTACTTGAATTAATTTTAAAGGTTTAACTTTTGATTTTAAAATGTTTGTTAAACGAGTTTAAATATAGGCAGTATACATGTTAAAACAAAATATAATCTGAAATAAAGGAAGATATCATGTAGCTTAAACGAGTCATTGTAGTGTATTTTACAAAGGTTATATATGATTATACGTTAATAGTGTTTTTTTACAGTAAGTTTTATTTGAGTCCGAAGTATGTGGTAATTCTTTATTAATTACTAATGGGTTCCCTATATTTTCACTTTAGAATACTGTTTCAGGTTATAAGTAATTCCTGAAGAATTATCTAATAATTCTTTATTAATTACTAATAAGTTCCCTATATTTTCACTTTAGAATACCATTTTAGGTTATAAGTAGCCTAATTCCTGGATAGTTATTTGATAATTATGTATTAATTACTAATGGGTTCCCTATTTTTTTTTTCACTTTAGAATACTGTTCCAGGCTCTGAGTAATTCCTGAAGTATTATCTAGTAATTCTTTATTAATTACTAATAAGTTCCCTATATTTTCACTTTAGAATATGGTTTCAGGTTATAAGTAGCCTAATTCCTGGATAGTTATTTGATAATTATGTATTAGTTACTAATGGGTTCCCTGTATTTTTACTTTAGAATACTGTTCCAGGTTATAAATAATTCCTGAAGAATTATCTAATAATTCTTTATTAATTACTAATAAGTTCCCTATATTTTCAGTTCCCCTCAGTTGTTGCCTCAAATACATGAATTTACATGGCATTCTATGCTGAGGAAAACAGACACACACAGTACTGTACATAAAATATAAAAACTAATCTGAGGTTATAGTTTTGTATGACTGTTCATTAGTTACTTCTTAGTTATTTTTCTTGAACCTTAATTAGTAGATAATTAGTAGTAGTTCTTCAGGAGGTATGACAGAATTCATTAGTTATTGATTAACTAACTGTAACTTAACACAATCATAAAATTCTATTACATACTGATTAGTTAACACATCTTCCTTAGTAGTTATAGCGGCTACTCAATCCAATGATGATACCGCTGAGAGACTAAGACAGGGACTTTATGCACTTGTGACGCATAAATAAAACATCGATGAGGCAAATGATCTTTTACTAGCAATTCTTTATTGCTGGCTGATGTTTCTTGATAGTACAAAGTTTAGTGGTCAACAAAGAATACATCACCCCTGCTCACCCCCTCTCACCAAACTTAATCAGTGAACAGGTGACTAATATTCACATTCCCACGTAATCCCATGACCCGCCACCAGGATCACGTGACAATCAAAAACATTAACTCTTTCATGTCTACTACATTCCAGCCCCTAATTATTATCAAATAATGATTACAATTTCATTAGAATTTCATTAGAGACATGAATTTTCAAATTACCAATGCATTAACAACATCATAAAGGCTAATGTCCATTTCTTCTTCCAAAAAAGGAAAAAACTTGAAAAACGTCAAAAAAGTGTTCATACTCATATTCAAAGTATTCTTTCCAGTTTATCTTTGTCCAGCTCATAGGCCAATGTCAAAGTCAAAAAAAAAAAAAAAAAAGAGTCAGGTAACAAGTGAAGTTATCCATCTTCTGCTTCTTGCAAAAGACAGACCTTGGTTATCGGCCTGTCCAGACAGCTGCTTTTAGTCTTAATTTGCACATGACGCACAAATCCTTTTCTGTCTGGAAAAGTTTGAATTATGCGTCCCATAAGCCAAGAGTTTCGAGGTGCTGTGTTATCCACGATAAGCACTATGTCTCCTGATTTAAAATTGCGTTTGACTCTTGACCATTTTTGACGTTCTTGAAGCTGCGGTAAATACTCCTGAACCCATCTCTTCCAGAACAAATCTGACATGTACTGGACTTGTTTCCATCGTTTACGGGCATAAACATCATCCTTTTTGAATTCTCCTGGTGGCAAAGATGGTGAAGTCCTCAAAAGCAACAGGTGGTTTGGTGTTAATGCTTCCAAGTCACTGGAGTCTGTGGATGCTAAGGTTATTGGACGACCATTAATAATAGCTTCCACTTCACAAAGAACGGTGTGTAGGCCTTCTTCATCTAGATTCTGCACTTTGAACGTAGAATTCAGAATTTTACGCACAGATCTAATTAACCTCTCCCATACCCCTCCATAATGCGATCCAGTTGGGGGGTTAAACGTCCATTTAATTCCTTTCTGAAGGAGGACATCATTGATTTTACACTGATTCCATTCCTTTATGGAGACTCTTAACTCACGTTCTGCTCCAACAAAGTTCTTTCCATTATCAGATCGAAGTTCCTGGACTTGTCCACGTCTTGCAGTGAAACGTCGCAGTGCGTTTATGAAAGAATCTGTGTCCAACGAAGGTGCCACTTCAATATGTATGGCTCGTATGGCTAAACAGGTGAAGATTACTCCATACCTTTTAACAACGCTTCTTCTGCTCTTTACCTCAAAAGGTCCAAAATAATCTACCCCAACACGGGTAAATGGAGGTTCATTCGGAGTAACTCTTTCTGATGGCAAATCTGCCATCTTTTGGCATCCAGGAAGTGAATTCAGTCTTCGACAGATGATGCATTTGGACAATACTCTTCTTATTGCTGTACTTACACCAGTAATCCAATACTTTTGTTGTAATTTGGACAACATATGATTACGACCAGAATGTCCTACCTCCTGGTGTATGTGTCTCAGGAGGATATCCGAGATGTGAGAATTCTTGGCCAAAATGACTGGATGTTTGGATTCTTCAGGCATTGATGCCCTACTCAATCGTCCACCAACCCTCAAAACACCATCAAGAACAGGGCAAAGTCCATGAATGCAGCTACTTTTCTTTACGCTTTCGCCTCTTTTTAGGCTAGCAAGCTCATCAGGAAACATCTTTTCTTGTGAGAGTCTAATAATCTCCAATTCAGCAGTCTCAAGTTCTTCTGTTGAGAGGTGAGATGGTTCAAGTTGACCTTTGAAAATCTCCATTTCTCTTTCCACAGAGATTAGCTGTTGTTCATTTGAATCAGAATGAGCAAAATCAAGTCTCAGTTGTTTCCTCTTCTCACTAAAAGACAAGAGCAGATTCTTAAATCTCAAAATCCAAGCCAATGCTTTCTTTAAACGGAACCAAGAAAAAAAGTGATGGATGAAACGTGAAAGCACATCCTCCTCTTCTTTGAGCGAGTTAACCTCAATGCTTTCCTTGACCTCAGGGTCATCCACTTCAAGCTTCTCAAGTTCTTTGAGATTAGCAGGCCACTTACTTTCATGAAGAAGAAGAAAGGCAGGACCTGAGGTCCAGGTCTTGTTCTTAAGAAACACGTGGACAGTTGATCCTCTGGAAGCAACATCAGCTGGATTGCTTGCTGTGTCTACATATCTCCACTGTGAAGCTTGAGAGGCCTTGAGGATTTCTGTCACTCGATTGGCTACAAATATTCGAAATCGTGAGGTCTCATTCTTGATGTATTTGAGAACAGAAGCACTGTCCGTCCAAAAGACAGAATCTTGAAGCTGCAGATGCAGTTCTTTCTTCCATAACACATCCATTCGGCTTGCCATGGTAGCAGCAATGAGCTCCATACGAGGGATGGTAACAGACTTAATTGGTGCTACTCTTGATTTTCCCATGATAAAAGCACAATGTACTTGAGAATGCATGTTGCGTAGAAGCAAGTATGTCACAGTTCCATAACCATCCTGGCTCGCATCAGAAAAATGATGCAACTGTGCATTTGTGATGTCACCAAAGTTGGGAGGTTTTAAACATCTGGGAAGCACACAATTTTCCAGATGGTGAAGTTCTTGCAGCATTGTGGTCCATTTTTTAACAACCAATTCAGGCAAGACATCATCCCATCCTGAATCTCCTTTGCAGATATCTTGCAAGATTTTTTTTGCAGACAACACTACAGGACTCACAATTCCCAACGGATCGTAGATGGAACCAATCATGGATAGGATTCCTCTTCTGGTCAGAGGTCTGTCTTTGATTGCAATCTTGAATTTGAATACGTCAGACTGAATGCACCACTGCACTCCCAACACTCTCTCAACTGATGGAGAATCCCAATCCATACTCAAGTCTTTCACTGTCTTTGCTCTTTGATCCTCCGGTATTGCGTCTAGCACTTGACACCTGTTGCTCATCCATTTTGTGAGCCTAAATCCACCCTTGGCACATATGGATACAAGCTCCTGGTAAGAAGTTATCGCTTGTTCAACTGAAGTAACTGAAACCAAGCAATCATCAACATAAAAGGAATGTAAGATTTTATCCACTGTTTCCCTGTTGAACTGCTTTTTATGATCTTGTGCACATTTCCTAAGTGCAAAGTTTGCGCAGCTAGGAGATGATGTTGCTCCAAAGAGGTGCACCCGCATCCTAAAGTCAACTGGATCTTGACTTAAGTCCCCATCTGGCCACCAAAGAAACCTTAACAAATCAACATCATCAGCTGGCACTCTTGATGGAACATTGATTCAACATCTGCCATGATCACCACTGGTTCCTTTCGGAATCTTGTTATCACCCCAATAAGTGAGCTGGTAAGGTCTGGTCCTTGCAAGAGTTGAGCATTAAGTGATGTTCGCTGAAAACTTGCTCCACAATCAAATACCACACGGATTTTTTTCTTAGTAGGATGGTAGACACCATGATGTGGGATGTACCAGATCTTTCCATCACTACGTGTCATATCCTCTGCTGGTACTTGCTCTGCATAACCTTTGGAGACCATATCCTTCACAAAGGCTTTATAGTCAGCAAAAAAAAACTGAATCCTTTTGAAGTCTCTTCTTTAGATGAAAGGCACGTTGCTCCACAACTTTTCGATTGTTTGGCATTTGAACTCTCTTTCTCAGAGGTAAACCAATTTCATAATGCCCATCAACAAGTTTGACAGAATGTGTCACCATTTCCATGAATTTTTGATCTTCTTTTGAATAGCCAGTTTGTTCATCTTGGCTACATTCTGGGAAGTCCATTTTAAACTGCTGTTGCCATAAGTCTTCCAAATTCATAACTGAAATTCTGTTGACAGTGACTTCTGGCTGAGCACAATCCATTTGGTTATCACTGTCTCCAGAGAGTGGGCCATTCACAGTCCATCCCAACATTGTCCTGATTGCATAGGGTCCATCATTTACGCTGCGGATTACCTCCAATGGTTCCAATGCTTTAGGAACATTTGTCCCTATCAGCAGCTCAAACCCTGCCTCAATCACAGGTAAATGAACACTCTTTAAATGGGGCCATCTGTGAAGATCTCTTCCTCTCGGTATATTCCCTTTATGAACAGGCATACTTTCCTGTGTATAAACTTGATGTAATTCACAAAAGTTGTGGCCATTCAAGCCAGCTACCTCCAGTCCAGATAAAACATGACTACTTACAACCTTTTCTTGCCCCATAGTTCGTAGAAGTATGCGCACTTTGTTTCCTGTGAGGTTGAGTCTTCTCATTAGACTCTCCGTACAAAACACAGCAGTGCTCCCTTGATCTAAAAAGGCATAAGTGGTGACAATTTTGCTGCCTTTTTTGGCTTTGATCTGTACAGGCACAATCGGGAGTTTACAATCATGATTACCAGCCCCAGTAAGACCGCTAGATACGAAGACATCATCCACTGCCATTTTTGCTTTCTTCTCAGTTATATCGGTTCCCTTTACTTTGGGAAAGATATGCAGCAAAGTAGGATGTCTAAGACCACAAACATCACAATTAAGACGCTTTTTGCACTCTTTGCTGATGTGCCCAATACACAAACACCCAAAACAAATTCCACTTTCTTTCAAGAAGCCAATCTTCTCTTTTTGGGATTGTTTTCTCAACTGAGGACACATACCCAATGTGTGTGCACCTCTACAGCAGAAACATTCTTTCATATCAAATCCAACCTTTTCCTTTGCTGTATTTTCGGATTCATTTTCTTTGCTCGCAGCGGCCACTGTGGTAGCAAAGCTGGTTCCTTTTATTCCAGGCCGAAATTGTGATTTTGGTCTCTTCGCATCTTTATTAGTTGCTACAGGAACATCCTGTATGTTTCCAAATACTGGGTCAGTTACAACTTTGACTTGATGTTCTAAAAAGTGAACAATATCAATGAAGGAAACTCTGCGTCTATGTCTTTCTTGTAGTTCACAAGCCACTGTTCTCCATTTATCCCGGAGTCTGTAGGGCAATTTCTTTATGATTATCATCATATTGGCAGGCATGTCCAGATCATACATATACTGCACTTCCTCCATGACGTTACTACAGCCTCTAAGAAAAAGACTGAATTCTTGCAAAGCATTCACATCTTCAGCTTTAATTTGAGGCCATGAAAGAGCTTTATTAATATAAGCAGATGCAACCTTCTGTTCATTGCCAAAATGTTCCTGCAACAAAGTTTTGGCTCTAATGTATCCTCTTTGTGGATCAATATGCTGACAACTCTGTATCAAATCCCTTGGAAAACCGACAGTATACTGTTCAAGGTAGTACAGGCAATCACTGTCGTTATCTGTCTTACTTTCAACGCTATTTTTGAAAGCTCTCATGAATGCATGATACTGTAATGGATCACCATCAAACACGTTAAGATCTTTCTTGGGCAAGGATGATAAACATTGCTGTTTTAACAATAGTGTTGTTATTTCATTTTGCTTTCTCATTATTCCCAATATGTTATTTTGCTCTCCATCGTTGGATTCATCATGGGAATTTAATACTTGTGGATCTCTGTTCCACTGTTTGGCATCTAGATGGGTGTTGTTTCACTAGATGAGGCTGTGAGAATACCGGTTGTTGTACAATTGTCTCTTTAGGCCTTGCACCTGATTCCAAACACTCATGCATTGATCTTTTTTCTCTTAGAAGCTTTGGAGGAACAAATGATTTAGCACTGGCATTAAGACTTTGTGTTTTCTTTTGTTTATTCTCTAAATTGGAATGTTTCCTTCCTGAACGGTCAGATTTACTGCTTGACAAACTCTGAGATTTCAAAACATTCAGTTTGGCCATTTGAATTGCAATTTCTCCATGCAAATTAAGTTGTTCTTTCTTTTTCCGTAACTGTTCCTCTTGATCCTCCAGCTCATGCTTATCCTTCAAGAATTTTTGTTGTGCCCTTAATGCTGCCAACTCAGCCTCTGCTTTGAGACGTACAGAAGAAGTAGATGATGCCACAGATCTTTTTTCTGTTGTTGAGCTTTGAATTTTGGATAATATACTCCCCACATTTGATACACTGTCAGTTGGTTTGATGTCATCTTGTAAATTATCTGATGTAACGATGGATGACACATGATCTAGCACTTGAGGATTGGGAAACTCTTCCTGCATTGCACCAGCACAAGACTGAACAGCCATATCATTCTCCACATTGTCTGATGTAACGATGGATGACGCATGGTCTAGCACTTGAGGATTGGGAAACTCTTCCTGCATTGCACCAGCACAAGACTGAACAGCCATAACATTCTCCAATGATCCTTCTGGTTCACTCAACCAATGTTGAACAGCTTCTTTAAATGTGTTGCTGTATTTCATAATACTCCAAAACCATTCATTTTGTTTTTCCTGTTCATCTTTAGGAAGTAAAGGAATCACCATGTCATGCATCTTGCTGGCATTTTCACAAAGCTGAACAAGAGTTTTAAACTGAATTTGCACCTGGGAGGTATTTTCCTTTCTTTTCATCAGATTTTTCATCTCTGGTATCTGGCTCTTAATTTTGTTTACATTTGATTTTCGTTTCATTTGCAAACTTTCAATTTTGTTCGCCAAGGCCTTTGCAGTAAGTTTAGTTTCTCTTTTACCGCAATCCATTTCAAAGCCAGTGACGTCATCAACACTCACTTCACTCATGTTTGAGTTCTCACAAGTCAACAATGTTCGTATAATCATTCAAATCCTCCAACATCACAGCATCAGCGACACGTAAACGAACGCCGTCAACATTGCGACATTATTTTTCAACACAAACGGATCGCCAACGATAAGATTTAAACACCAGAGCTCTGTGCAAACTCAACTGAAGCCAAACAACAAACAATAACACAACCGCGCGATCATCCCCAATGGATAGATAGCGACGAACACAATTCAATCTGCGCGCAATCCAATACTGCACAGCTGATTAGAACAAAGCCCAACAGGCTTACCTATGCGAGGATTGTTTGCTTGCTTCTCTTCGTAGCTTTGCTGATCAAGTTTCGCTGGCGATTCAACTTCTGCGGTGGCTGTAGAATTCCTTTCCTTGTTTTATTTGAGCAGAATCCTGTCCTCCGTGGTGCGATGTGAACTTAATCCGTTTGACGCGTCCGCTGAGAATGTTCTTTGTTGACATAATATAGCGGCTACTCAATCCAATGATGATACCGCTGAGAGACTAAGACAGGGACTTTATGCACTTGTGACGCATAAATAAAACATCGATGAGGCAAATGATCTTTTACTAGCAATTCTTTATTGCTGGCTGATGTTTCTTGATAGTACAAAGTTTAGTGGTCAACAAAGAATACATCACCCCTGCTCACCCCCTCTCACCAAACTTAATCAGTGAACAGGTGACTAATATTCACATTCCCACGTAATCCCATGACCCGCCACCAGGATCACGTGACAATCAAAAACATTAAATCTTTCATGTCTACTACAGTAGTTAACAGCAGTGAAGAAGTAGTTAATGAAGAATTACCTACTAGTTCTTCAATAATTCCTTATTAGTTATGCAGTAAGTAAGAGACAGTATTATAAAGTGTTACCTCTTAATGCGCATGTGAACGCCGTCAGCGTTAATCACAGGTTCGCGTTTAAAGTCTGTTTAGAGAGAACGGCGTTGTCTTAGTGGCCCCTATTTTAATAACAAATGATCATTTCAATGGAGGTGAATCAATCAAAACTAACTTTAGCTGGAAATAACATTATTCAAGAACCGCTATAAAGCCAAAACGTCTCTGGTTACGTATGTAACCCTAGTTCCCTTAAGGGAACGAGACGCTGCGTGACAACGCATTGGGAACGCCCCTGCGTGAGTGCGTCATGAAGCACGTATGAAATCAGTCCAATGGCGAGACGGAACGTCATAGGCGGGTGACGTCATCGACCAGGAAACTATATAAGCACCCCAAAACACAAGCTCGACAGCTTCTGATAAGACTGAAGCAAGTGCTCACGGGCATGCTGGGAGTATGGCATAGACACGCAGCGTCTCGTTCCCTTCAGGGAACTAGGGTTACATACGTAACCAGAGACGTTCCCTATCAGGGAACTCGAGCTGCGTGACAACGCATTGGGAACGCTAATACCAACGTCGCCATACGAGCAAGTGTCCGTCGTGTGAAGTCAGAGCGCACATTCGGACGAAAGCACCTGCGCCCCTGGAGTGGAGCTGAAGTCAAGATGATAAAACTTCACGAATGTGTGCGGTGAGGACCAGCCTGCCGCATCACAAACATCCTGGATTGATACTCCTGACAGGATAGCCTTAGAGGCAGCCATACTCCTAGTTGAATGAGCCCGGACAGCCAAAGGAGAAGGCTGACCGGCAGACTCGTAGGCAAGTGAGATGGCCTCGACCACCCACTTGCTCAACCTCTGCTTAGATACTGGACAGCCCTTCTTAGGGGGTCCAAAGCAAACGAATAGCTGTTCGCTCTTCCTCCACAGGGCAGCTCTGTGGACGTACGCATCTAGGGCCCTAACAGGGCAGAGCAGATTTAGTTTCTCTTGGTCCGACGTCAGAAATGGAGGAGGACAGAAAGCCTGCAGTGCAATAGGCCTGACCACATTGGTTGGTACTTTGGGAACGTATCCTGGCCTAGGGAGGAGGAAAGCCTTCACCATGCCTGGTGCAAATTCCAAGCACGAGGGAGAGACCGACAGAGCTTGAATATCTCCTATTCTTTTTAGTGAAGATATAGCCAGAAGAAAGATAGTTTTAAGAGTGAGGAATTTCTCCGAAACTTCTCGAACGGTGCTATAGAGAGACCTTCTAGAACAACCGCCAGGTCCCAGGTCGGCACCCTCGTGCAAACTTCTGCCCTCAGCCTCAGAGTGCCACGAAGGAAACGGGTTACAAGTGGGTGTCTCCCGAGAGAAGCTCCACTCAAAGGGACGTGGTAAGCAGATAAGGCCGCCACATACACCTTCAGTGTGGAGTGGGATAACCCTGTGGAGAAACGCTCCTGAAGGAATTCCAGCACTGCACCGACCGGGCAGTTGACTGGGTCCAACTGGTGTTCTCCGCACCAAGAGGTGAACATTTTCCACCTCCAGGCATATAATTTCCTAGTGGCCGGAGTTCTGGAGTGGAGGATTGTCTCCACGACCTCAGTCGAGAGACCAGATTCTATGAGCTGGGCCCCCTCAGAGGCCAAGCCCACAACCTCCATAGAACTGGGCGGGGGTGAAGTATCGACCCGCTCGCCTGAGAAAGAAGGTCCCTCCTCATCGGAATCTCCAGAGGAGAGCCGTCGAGGAGAGAAATTAGGTCCGAAAACCAAACTCGGGCCGGCCAGTACGGGGCTACCAACAGTAGACTGACCCCGTCCCGGCGAACCCTCTCCAGAACTCCTGGGAGCAGAGCAATCGGGGGAAATGCGTACAGGCGTGACCTCGGCCACTCCTGTACCATCGCGTCCAACCCCAGAGGGGCTGGAGGACTTAGGGAAAACCACAGTTGACAGTGTGATGTTTCCCTGGATGCAAATAGGTCTACCTCGGCACGACCGAAATGTTTCCATAGGAGCTCCACCACCTCGGGGTGGAGTCTCCACTCCCCGGGCCTCAGCCCCTGCCTCGACAGGATGTCTGCCCCCTGATTCAAATATCCCGGGATATAAATTGCCCTCAATGAAAGAAGCTTCCCCTGGGACCATAGAAGGATCTGGCGAGCCAGCTTGTATAACGGGCGCGAACGCAGACCCCCCTGATGGTTTATATAAGAGACCACCGATGTGTTGTCTGACCGGACAAGAACATGGTGACCTCTCAGGTCTGGGAGGAAGTGTTTCAGAGCCTGAAACACCGCCATCATTTCTAGACAATTTATGTGCCAATGAAGATGATGGTCCTGCCACAGACCCTGGGCCGAGCGACCACTCATGATCGCCCCCCAGCCTGTGAGAGAGGCGTCCGTCGTTAGTGTTACACGACGACACGGAGCCCCCAACACAGGACCTAGGGACAGGAACCAAGGTTCTTTCCACATAGCCAGAGCACGGAGACACCGTCGCGTGACCCTGATCTTGCGGAGCGGGTTTCCCCTCGGGGAGAACCCCTTGGTCCTGAGCCACCACTGCAGTGGTCTCATGTACAGCAGGCCGCAAGGTATAACGTTGGACGCTGCTGCCATCAGACCCAGAATCCTCTGATATTCTTTCACAGTGAGTGACTGGCCTAGCTTTGCCTGTTTGACGGCTGAGAGAATCGAAGCTATACGAGCAGGTGACAGACGTGCCTGCATCGTCGTCGAATCCCAAACCACGCCCAGAAAAGTGGTCCTCTGTACTGGAGAAAGCACACTCTTTTTGGCGTTGAGCCTCAACCCCAACTTTTTGATATGGGCGAGAACGACATCTCGATGCCGAATCGCCTGATGCTCGCCTGAACTTCCTGTGTTGTGAAAGGATGGAAATGTGAAAGTACGCGTCCTTTAGATCTATCGTGACAAACCAGTCCTCGGACCTGATCTGTGACACGATCTGCTTGAGAGTAAGCATTTTGAACTTGAGCTTCCCTACTGAGCGATTTAACAGGCGCAGATCTAAAATTGGACGCAACCCCCCATCCTTCTTTGGAACGATGAAATATCGGCTGTAATAACCCAACTCTCTGCTGGGAGGAAGAACTCGTTCTATAGCCTCCTTCAGCAGGAGAGTTTTCACCTCCTGTTCCATAACCAGAGCCTGCTCGGGGCCCACCACTGTGGGCAGAACCCCTCTGAAGCGAGGCGGGCGTGATCTGAACTGAATCGCGTACCCCTTCTCGATAGTCTGCAGGACCCAATGAGATACATTTGGAAGGCTTTTCCACTCTGCCAAAAATTCTACTAAGGGTACCAGTCTCTCGAGACTGGCCTCTGGAGTATTTTGAGTGGCAGACACAGTGCCCTGTAACGGTGCACCGGCAGGGAACAACTGGTCTGACCGCTCTAAACCGCTCCTCAGAGCGGGCGAACGTCCCTCGGGAAAGCGCTCGCTGGGACCGTCTACGCCCCGGCACGCAGGCGGGGTTAGCAGAACGGGCCCCTGAGGGCACCGAGACAGAACGGGCGCCGTGTACAGCGGCGAACACCTTTCCGTCTCGGTGGGGACCACCCTCAGCACCCTGACACCCTTGGCGTCAGGGCTTCTTCGATGAAGTCTTCCTGGCGACAATAACCGTCCTCAGATCGGCTTTGCCCCTGGAAGACTTCGTCTGAGAGCGCCGCGCCTCGGCCCAGTTTTGCTGGGGAGGAGCGCGAGACGCGACACTCTTCTTCTGTTGCGCCCTGTGTGAGGAGCTACCCGACGGCCGGGGCTGCTCCCGCCCAGCAGCCCCGGGGACATGCACACGGAGGGGGAGGAACTTCTGGAGCGCCGCTGCCTGCTTTTTTTCTTCCTGAAACCTCTCGATGACCGAATTCACTGAGTCACCGAAGAGGCCAGCAGTCGACAGCGGCGCGTCCAGAAGAAAAGATTTTTCTCTCTCTTTCATATTCGACAGATTCAACCATAAGTGCCTCTCCGTGGCCACCAGGGCTGCCATAGAACGGCCGACTGATCTGGCCGTCTACTTGGTGGCACGGAGAGAGAGATCGGCTGCCTGACGCAATTCTCTGATAACATCAGCACTTATCTCCTCCCCCTCACTAATGTCTTTCAATAAATCTGCTTGGTAAGCTTGCAAGATCGACATTGTATGAAGACATGATGCTGCTTGTCCCGCCGCCGAGTAGGCTTTGCCCACCAAAGCCGAGGTGTTTCTTAATGGCTTGGTGGGCAACGCCGGTGTTTTAAAGGACGATGCCGTATCAGGAGAAAGATGGCTCGCCAAAACTTCCTCCACCTTAGGCATCGCCCCATAACCATAAAACTTTGACCCAGAAATGTTTGAATAAATGGAGGTCTGCTGAGTGAAAATTCTAGCAGAAACCGGTCTATTCCACGATCTCGACACCTCGGTGTGGAGATCGGGAAAGAACGGTAAACACCGGCGTGGAGGTGCAGCGCGAGATGGCAAAAATCTCTCATCCAACTTGCTTTTTAATCTAGACTCCTGTCTATCAGCTGGCCACTCAATGCTTAATCTTTCAACTGCACGAGTCAACACCTCCATAAGCTCCTCACTAGCAGGAGACGGAAGTGACGAGTCCCCAGTCTCTGCTGTATCAACACTTTCAACATCCAATTCCTCAGAACTGGATAGTTGAAGTGTTGGTGCCTCAGCCCGAGGGGAAGAAACCGCAGCGCGTGCTTCCACACCCGGATCTGAGGCACTGGATCTACCAGGTAAGGGCTGAGAAAAGGCAGAGCCCGTCTCAATCCCCGCTGATAGATCCATTTGCGATCCCCACGATTGAAGCCTCCGCTGTGCCTCGGCAGCAGCGGGACCCGAACCGCGGGGAGCGCGCACCGAACCACTCTCCTCGAAGAGGGCTCGGCGGGAGCGGAGCGTTTTCATTGACATACGCTCGCAATGCTCGCAATCAGCTCCCTCGAGAGCTGACTGGGCATGCTGCACTCCCATACAAACAACACACAACACAGATCGTGAGTGTCCCCACCCGTGATATAACGTGGGCAGGGATGCACACACTTTTTGAACTGCTGTTCGCTCGCCATAATATATATATCGTCTCTTTATAGTTTTTTTATATGTGAAAAACTCCTGCCTAGCAATTTCTAAAGGACAGACAAAAACACTTGAGACACAGACTGATATATTCACACATAGAGCGCTTGCTGAAGACTCAGAAGCTGTCGCGCTTGTGTTTTGGGGTGCTTATATAGTTTCCTGGTCGATGACGTCACCCGCCTATGACGTTCCGTCTCGCCATTGGACTGATTTCATACGTGCTTCATGACGCACTCACGCAGGGGCGTTCCCAATGCGTTGTCACGCAGCTCGAGTTCCCTGATAGGGAACAATCTCTGTTACCTTAAATTATATGTTTATCTCTGTAAAGCTGCTTTGGAACAATCCATTGTTAAAAGCGCTATATAAATGAAAATGACTTGACTTGGCAAAATATATTTTTATTATTATATAAAATAATATTAAAGAATATTTATTATTATTATTAATGTACTTTTAAATGTATCCATCTACTAGATACTTTATACAAACCTACCTACACATGAGGAATTATCTAAAAAAGCATTTTGTAGTATAATATATATATATATATATATATATATATATATATATATATATATATATATATATATATATATATATATATTGTATAATACGTATACATCTTACTTCACAGCTATGTTTCCACTGATTATATTGGTAAGCCAAACATTTTCATAAAGTGTTTCATCATCACAGCTTCACAGCTATGTTTCCACTGATTATATTGGTAAGCCAAACATTTTCATAAAGTGTTTCATCATCACACCTTGCTACTCTAAAAGCATGATTTGGCTTTTGCTGGGCCTCTGGTGGTAACATTATTTATTTCAGAGTTACAGTTAGTTATACAGAGTTTGCTGTCAATACAGTAAATGTTTTCACTGTGCCATATGACTGTATACTGTAGTTGACCTTTACAGATAAAGGGTGAGTTACAGTAATGTGGCAGTCACCATGGTAATCTGTTTACAGTATCACATGGCATACATAATGTACTATATTTTGTGCCATCTATCTCCCTTCTTCTGATGCATCTCTGATCAATCTGATGTTATACAGTCATTGCCAGTTCCATCTCCTTTGTACTCCTTTGTATCCTGCTTTATGTTCTGCTTTATGTTGTATGTATGTAATACAAATTGCAAATCTCTCTGCCCTATAGTTATAGCCTCTGTCAAAATACTTTCTGTATTTTGACATTTTCAACAAACATCACTTAGTATGATTTATAAGCGGTTTTCCTCATGGGGACCTACAGTATTTGTCCCCTCACGGACAAAGATTTCGGATATCGCCATCTTTAGAGACATTTTGTCCCCATAATGTAGAGTTTACCAGGACACACAGACCACACACACTTTAAACATAGTGGTTATGATCTAAGAAAAATCACTTATAATGAAAAAATAATTCATTACATTTGTGGGTGAGAGAGCTTGTGTATGAATGAGTTGTGTATGAATGAGTTTTGTATGTGTATCTGTAATGTATGTTATGTAATGTTTTCTTATGATTTGTTTTTTGTATTTTGTATTTGTGTTTATAGGACCCTCTTGAAAATGAGATGTTGCATCTCAAGAGGCTATCCTTGAATAAATTACCAAATTATCAAATTTGGTTATCTGTATCAGAAATTGCAAAAAAAGTAGAAACTATAGAATCTGTATCTATGATTTATTGATTAACTATTAAGACCAGTTTGATTAAATAATAGACACATGTATTAAACTGAACAAGGAGAGATGCAAATCAAATGTTTGATAGTAATGGATTTTACGAAAGGCAGCTACTGTGAATGAAACATTTATATAGATGAAACGGTTGTGAAAAGGATACTTATGGCGCTTTTCCATTACCAGTACCAGCTCGACTCGACTCGACTCGCCTTGGCTCGCCTCGACTCGGCTCGCTTTTCGCTCCGTTTTCCATTGCAGAAAGTACCGCCACAAATAGTACCCCGGTCGTCATAGCGACGCCTTTCGTTCCTCGTTGCCCCATCAAGCTCTCGCTGGATCCTCTCTTCGGCAACCAAACAAAGGAATGTCTGCACCTCCTCGTTTGACCACGGCGTATTCTTCCGAGTTGCCATAATAATAGTAGCAAGTTAACTATCTCTGGCCAAACTATTTAAAAATGGCGGGGTTATTTATTCTGGATACTCCATCTGGCGCGTGCAATGATGACGCAGATTCTCTGTGACCAATCAGCAGTCGGCATTGTTTTCACGTCACATTTTAGTATCGCCTTAGCTCGCTTAGAACCTCGCCGGAGGTGGTACGAAAAAAAGTACCCGAAAGCAGGTACAGGTACAACTTTTACACAGTGGAAAAGCAAACAAAGGCGAGTCGAGTCGAGTCGAGCCGAGCCGAGGCGAGCTGGTACTGTGTAGTGGAAAAGTGCCATTAGTGATTTTGAGTATTATATTAACACAATTGAAAACATGATGAAATGTTTGAAAGTGCACTTTTGATGATCTGAAATTAGCACTAAGAGTTTTGAAAATGTACACCTTACTTGTGAAAATAGCACCAAAGCGAATAAAAAAACTAACTAAACTAAACTGTAGTACATTCTGTACTACATTCTGTAGTACATAGTACATTCATTTATGAATGAAAATTGATTTTAACATAAGCATATTATAACATACATATTATTTATTGACCACATATTACAACTGTCATGAAACTGCACATGGAACATGGACAGAGGTGATCCAAACGCAGGCTTTATTAAGAGGTGAATCCAGAGACAGGTACAGGGAAACATGCAGAGGTCAAAACCAGCTAAGCAGTCCAGATCAGCAATAATACAATGCAGGGATAAGGCAAACGGGAAGACCAGATACAGGCAGGGAGTCCAGGGACCGTGAAACTAGAAAACACTAAGAAACCAGGAAAACGTTTGATGCAGTAGGACACTTATAATACTGGGCCCCGAACAAAGGGAAAACTCAGGCTTAAATCAGGGACGCTCAATCTACCACAGGTGCAACAAATAAACCATAATCAGTCCAGGGAAAAACATGAAGGAAACAA
The DNA here is from genome assembly GCA_030578255.1 of Tiaroga cobitis. Lineage (NCBI taxonomy): Eukaryota > Metazoa > Chordata > Actinopteri > Cypriniformes > Leuciscidae > Tiaroga > Tiaroga cobitis. The sequence continues at coordinate 27,687,410 of CM060611.1, read as the reverse complement.
TAAACTAGGAAGGAGTGCCCCCCAGAGGCTCAAGCGGGCACTCCAGCCGCAGATCGTCACATAACCCCCCCCCCCCCCCCCCCCCCTCTAAGGAGCGGCTTCCAGACGCTCCTAAGAGCTCCGGAGGGAGGTCCACGGGGGATGGGATGGAGGGCCAGGCCCGTGGAGAGGCAGAAGGCCTGGAGACCAGAGCAAGACACGAGACCACGCGGAGGCACGCTCTGCAAGTAGCCAGGGCGGAGCATGCTTGGCAGGAAGACAGGCTGGAGCATAAGTGACAGGATAACAGGACGGAGCACACATAACACAGGACCAGGGCAGAGTACACTTAACAGGGGACCAAGACGTAGGGAGGACAGGGCTGGACAGGACCAGTGACATGGAAAGCTCAGGCGAAGATGGTCGTGCAAAGGTCCATGTAGGCACCACCTCCATGACCCTCTCAGGTGTAGGTGGTAGAGCAAAGGTCCACGTAGATGCCACCTCCATGGCCCTCTTTGGGTACTTACTGCCCCCCCCCCCCCCCCCCCCCCAAAAAAAGTTCTTGGGAAAATTTAAAGCTAAAGCCTCCGGGCTGGAAACCGCCACTGGAAAAGTCTCCCGAAGCTTGAAAGGCGCAGGTAAGGCGAGGCGCAGAGGCGGGGCCGGCAGGGCGAGGCGCAGAGGCGGGGCCGGCAGGGCGAGGAGTCTGGGTACGCTCAACGGAGCCTGGCGAACCGAACGAGTCCTCCTTCTCCTCCTGCGGCGGCGTCTCACTTGACTTGATTCACTCACTAGGCTTGATTCGGACCTGGACGCACTTGACTGGCTTGATTCGGACCTGGACGCACTTGACTCGGCACTTGACTCGGCACTTGACTCGGCACTTGACTCGGCACTTGACTCGGCACTTGACTCGGCACTTGACTCGGCACTTGACTCGGCACTTGACTCGGCACTTGACTCGGCACTTGACTCGGCACTTGACTCGGCACTTGACTCGGCACTTGACTCGGCACTTGACTCGGCACTTGACTCGGCACTTGACTCGGCACTTGACTCGGCACTTGACTCGGCACTTGACTCGGCACTTGACTCGGCACTTGACTCGGCACTTGACTCGGCACTTGACTCGGCACTTGACTCGGCACTTGACTCGGCACTTGACTCGGCACTTGACTCGGCACTTGACTCGGCACTTGACTCGGCACTTGACTCGGCACTTGACTCGGCACTTGACTCGGCACTTGACTCGGCACTTGACTCGGCACTTGACTCGGCACTTGACTCACTTGACTCGGCACTTGACTCACTTGAAAACGCTTGAGGCAGGAATGCAACGGAGCTCACGTGAAGTGTTAGAACGATGGGATTCACATGTTGCGTGGATTCGGAGGACCCTTTACGAAGCGCTGGTTCAACCGGGCTTTCATGCAGCGCAAACTCGGCGGAGCACATGTGAAGCACTGGCTCACCGGGAGACTCTAGATGCGTGGATTCAGTGGGTACCTTGTAAAATGGCGAATCGTCGGGTCCTCTGTGAAGAAAAAGTTCCAAAAAATCCACAGTAAAAAGCGAACCGCTCATGGAAAGGGCCAAATCAATATATTGGGTAAGAGTCCAGCTTGAACTCGGAAACGGTATTGCAGAGCCGAGCGGTTCAGACAGTCCTCCCCGAAAGAACATCATTAAACAAAAATCATCTAAGTAGGACTGATGAGAGAGCTTCAAAAAATCTGTCACAAAAACCTTGAGAGGACGTTCTCCTTGGCGGAGGCTTACGATCTGTGCTGTGGGATCCATTAACGAGGTCCGTGTTCCTCTCAGCCGCTGGATCAGTAGTGGCTCAGTATTCTGTCATGAAACTGCACATGGAACATGGACAGAGGTGATCCAAACGCAGGCTTTATTAAGAGGTGAATCCAGAGACAGGTACAGGGAAACATGCAGGGGTCAAAACCAGGTAAGCAGTCCAGATCAGCAATAATACAATGCAGGGATAAGGCAAACGGGAAGACCAGATACAGGCAGGGAGTCCAGGAACCGTGAAACTAGAAAACACCAAGAAACCAGGAAAACGCTCGATGCAGTAGGACACTTATAATACTGAGCCCCAAACAAAGGGAAAACTCAGGCTTAAATCAGGGACGCTCAATCTACCACAGGTGCAACAAATAAACCATAATCAGTCCAGGGAAAAACATGAAGGAAACAATAAACTAGGAAGGAGTGCCCCCTAGAGCCTCAAGCGGGCACTCCAGCCGCAGATCGTCACAACAACAGTGCAATAAATACTTTAAAATTGAATAAATTGAATAAAATATCAGGACATGGTAGGTTTGTCATAAAGCTCATATATTTTCAGTTACAAGAGGAGCTGATCAGACTTGGACTTCCCAACAACGTGACCATGCGTTTGAGAGACTATCGTAAGATCAATCCCTGAAGTTGGAGGACATTGCTTTGACTTTCCAATAAATGCAGTTGTGAGCTCAATACTAGCATGAAATTATACTATAATCTATGAAGACTTTTACAAATGAATGATCCAGATTTTGTTTTTCCAAAATGTTATGTCATTGGCATGTGTTGTTAATGATTCAACCTATTAAATCAGTGAAGGGGGTTATCTAAAATACTAACAATGTACTATGTAGCTTGATTTTCAGTAAGAGATGTAAAATTATAACACAGTACAGTAAATGTACTCATTATACTATTGTTGACATGAATGTGATATTTTGATCTGGATATGATTTATGGAAGATTATGATTTAGAAAACATGATTAAATGAAAACATTGTATAGCGACTACGAGAATGAACCAAACACAAGTGAAGCTTTTAGGTGATTGTCCACACATAATCACACAAAAGAGGCTTCACATTCCAGATTACCCCAGGCTCTGCAACCAAAAAAGAATTTTTATTGTTTAACTAAAGGAAGAACGTTGTCAATGTCTTATAATTTGGCAAGACAGATCTGTTCAGAAATGGGGAAACAAGAGGCCCTAACAAGAAGTCACCTGACCCCTGCGACTAACAGACTACGCCTTTCTTAAGGACCAGAGGTCCCATGAGAGATGAACAAAACAGCCTTCAGCATGAACTATTCTATGACCTCAGACCGGAATGGCTTAAACCCCACAAACTCTATACGCTAAAACACTTTACATATCAAAATCCATAAAACTAATCCCAGAACAATTCTCGATGGACTTATAATCAAACATCATGCAACTACACAATTCTATGTTGTTCCTACAATATATGTGTGTGTCTCATATGCTTAGATGCCATACAATCCATAATTGTTATAAATATTAGGTGTGTGAATGAAAGTGTGCCGTGTTTCCTGTCAGCAGGATCGTATTTTTAATTCAAGAAGATGGTTTGATTTGAAATCTGTGTAAAATGTTTTGTATTCGTATAATAGTAATAATGTCTACAATCACACAGGATGCTCCTGTCTGGTCCTGATTGCTCCTGTCTGATCGCTGATCGATTGCTCCTGTCTGCCTCGCTGTCTGCTGTGTGTTTGTTTGCTTCGAGGCTGTAAGCTTCGCCTGAACCTCGTATTTCTTTATGTTTTGAGCCATCATTTACTATCTAGTTGTTTATACTACTAAATACAGCTTACCCAACATCTCAGATTAACCTTACATCTCTAGCTTCCGTTATTGTTAACACAGCACGCTAGTAACTCGCTAACGTTAGCCTGCTAACGCGCCACCCGTGCGCTCATTTATTTATTTATTTTCTCTCGCGCGCCCGCGCCTTTGAGTTCATAAAGTCCAGGTAAGTAAGAAATCAGTCAACAAACACGGTGAGTAATGTCTTCTTGTCCTGTTATTGTCACCTGTGTCACATGTCATATGTTTAGTATAGCCTTCTCCGATGGCAATATAGGATTTATATGTGATAAGTGCAAGGAGACAGTCAGGCTGACGGAGAAGATTTCAGAACTAGAGACACGCATCCAAACTTTAATTGAGGATGGTAAGAATGCTAGATCTTTAGATAGTGTTTTGGATGCGCCTAGCATAGTGAACTCTTTACATGATTCGGTTCCGGCTGAAGTAGAGCCCGTGCAGCAGGGCAGATGGGTGACCGTGAGAGATCGTTCTAGTCGCGGATCAAAGAACCACTCTTCCGTTCCGATTCCCATAACAAACCGATTTGCCCCACTCAGTGAAACACCCACTGAGAATTCTGTTGATTGTGCCCTGGTAATTGGTGATTCGATCACACGGAACGTGAAAATAGAGACAACAGCCACCATAGTCACATGTTTGCCGGGAGCCAGAGCGCCTGACATCAAAGCAAATTTAAAAGTGCTGGCTAATGCTAAACGTAAATTCTCTAAGATCATTATTCATGTCGGCACTGAGATAGTTAGCCGATTCATGAGATAGTTAGCCGATTGGCCTCACTGAACGGTTGGCTGTCGAAGTGGTGTCCGCAGAATAATATAAAATTCATAGACAATTGGAAAAGTTTTTGGGGCAAGCCTGATCTGTTGAAAAGAGATGGTATCCATCCCTCCTGGGCTGGTGCTGCTCTTCTCTCTAGTAATTTGGCTCATAGTCTTAGAGATAAAACATGACAATCTGGGGCTCAGGTCAGGAAGCAGACAGACTGGCTAAACCGACCGTCTGCTAGCATCCTCACGTCACCAAGGTCAGATAAATCCCATCACATAGAGTCTCTTTCACCTAGATGTCATCATATAGAGACTGTGTCTGTTCCCCGAATTTGGAAATCCAAAAAACGTCAGGTTAAAAATTTAATTGATGTTCAACAAATAAAAAACAGATATAATACAGATGAGCAAATGATAAAGCTTGGGTTGCTGAATATTCGATCCCTTACTTCAAAATCTCTCATAGTTAATGATATGATTTCAGATTATAATCTTGATATGCTGTGTTTGACAGAAACCTGGCTAAAACCAAACGATTACATTATTTTAAATGAGTCAACCCCACAAGATTACAGTTATAAACATGAACCTCGTCTGAAAGGCAAAGGGGGAGGTGTTGCTGTAATTTATAGTAATATTTTCAAAACCACTAAGAAATCTAGCTTTAAATATACTTCTTTTGAAGTATTGGTGCTTAATGTAAAAATATATAGTGTAAACGATAAATCACATTTGAGAATTATGCTGGCTACTGTATACAGGCCACCAGGGCACCATAAAGATTTTATCAAAGAATTTGCGGACTTTCTATCAGAATTAGTATTGGCTGCAGATAAAGTACTAATTGTTGGTGATTTTAATATACATGTAGATAATGAAAAAGATGCATTGGGATTGGCATTTAAAGACATTGTAAACTCAATTGGAGTTAGACAACACGTGTCAGGACCTACTCATCGTCGTAATCATACTCTAGATCTAATATTATCACATGGAATAGATGTTGATGCCGTTGAAATTCTGCAGCAGAGCGATGACATCTCAGATCATTATCTAGTCTCATGTAAATTACATTTAGCCAAGGCTGCAAAGCCGACTCCGTGTTATAAATACGTTAGACCTATAACTTCTGCCACTAAAGATTGCTTTATCAATAATCTTCCTAATCAGTTTCATCATCTCAGCATCCCGGATAGCTTAGAAGAACTTGATATTGCAACAGAAACGTTTAACTCTCTCTTTTCCAGCACTTTAGACGCAGTTGCTCCGTTGCGCTTAAAGAAGATTAAAGAAAATAGCCCAACGCCGTGGTACAGCGAGCACACCCGGGCCCTTAAGAGAGCAGCCAGAAAAATGGAGCGCAACTGGAAGAAAACTAAACTAGAGGTATTTCGGATTTCGTGGAAAGAGAGCTCGATTGCTTACAGAGAGGCTTTAAAAGCTGCTAGATCTGCTTATTTTTCAAACCTATTAGAAGAAAATAAACATAATCCAAGGTATTTATTTGAAACAGTGGCTAAACTAACGAAAAAGAAAGCTTCAAGCTCAGAAGTGTCCAAGCAACACAGCAGTGATGACTTTATGAACTTCTTCACTTATAAGATTGATAATATCAGGGACAAAATTATAACTATGCAACCGTCTACCACAGTATTGCATCAGGAAGTGCATTGTAGTCTCCCTGAGGAAAAATTTGATTCATTTGTTGCTATAGGAGAGGAAGAATTCAGCAAACTCGTTAATTCATCTAAATCGACAACTTGTATGTTAGATCCTATACCGACTAAGCTACTGAAAGAGATGTTTTCAGAGGTCACATATCCTCTTCTTAATATCATTAATTCATCTTTGTCTCTAGGATACGTACCAAAAACCTTTAAACTGGCTATGATAAAACCGCTTGTTAAAAAAACACAACTTGATCCTACAGAATTAGTCAATTACAGGCCGATCTCGAATCTGCCTTTTCTGTCAAAGATATTAGAGAAAGCAGTATCTTCACAACTGTGTTCCTTTCTAGAAAGAAATGATATCTGCGAGGATTTTCAGTCCGGATTTAGACCGTACCATAGTACTGAGACCGCTCTCATTAGAGTCACAAATGATTTGCTCTTATCATCCGATCGTGGTTGTATCTCTCTATTAGTGTTACTCGATCTTAGTGCTGCATTTGACACAATTGACCACAACATTCTTTTAAATAGACTAGAAAACTATGTGGGCATTAGTGGAATTGCACTAGCATGGTTTAAATCATACTTATCTGACCGTTATCAGTTTGTAGCAGTAAATGAAGAGATGTCTTATCGATCACAAGTTCAGTATGGCGTACCACAAGGCTCAGTACTAGGACCGTTGCTGTTCACTCTGTACATGCTACCATTAGGAGATATCATTAGGAAACATGGAGTTAGCTTTCACTGTTATGCCGATGATACTCAGCTGTATATTTCTTCAAAACCCAACGAAACTTACCAATTCACAAAATTAACGGAATGCATAGCTGATATAAAAAATTGGATGACTAGTAATTTCCTACTACTAAATTCTGAAAAGACAGAGATTCTAATTATTGGACAAAAAACTTCCACACGTAATAACCTAGAATACTGTCTAACACTTGATGGCTGCTCTGTCAAGTCTTCGTCGTCGGTTAGGAACCTGGGTGTGCTCTTTGATACCAACCTTTCTTTTGAAAGCCACGTGTCTAGTATCTGTAAAACTGCATTTTTCCATCTTAAAAATATATCTAAAATACGCCATATGCTCTCATTGGGAAATGCGGAACAATTAGTTCATGCGTTCATGACCTCAAGGCTAGATTATTGTAATGCTCTACTGGGTGGTTGCCCTGCACGCTTAATAAATAAACTACAGCTAGTTCAAAACGCCGCAGCTCGAGTTCTTACCAGAACCAGGAAATATGACCATATTAGCCCGGTTCTGTCAACACTGCATTGGCTCCCTATTAAACATCGTATAAATTTTAAAATATTGTTGATTACCTACAAAGCACTAAATGGTTTAGCTCCGCAGTACTTGAGCGAGCTCTTAACGTATTATAGTCCTTCACGTCTATTGCGATCTCAAAATTCCGGCCAGTTGATAATACCTAGAATATCTAAATCGACTGCAGGCGGTAGATCCTTTTCCTATTTAGCACCAAAACTTTGGAACAGTCTTCCTACCATTGTCCGGGAAGCAGACACACTCTGTCAGTTCAAAGCTAGACTAAAAACACATCTCTTTGACCTAGCATACACATAACACACTATAGACTTCTATAATTCAATGTTAGGCTGCATAGATTAGGTCAGCCGGAACTGGGAACACTTCCCTTAAATCTTGATGTACTCGCTACATCATAAGAAGAATGGCATCTACGCTAATATTAGTGTCTTTGTTTATCCCGAGGTTTTACCGCAGCCTGCCGGATCCAGGCCGTGTCCAGATCTGACGAAGGAGATCCGCCTGGACCCGATGACAATGCAGTGCTGAAGTGTCCACTATCCTCTCCCTATGGAGGATCCCTTTCCCACTCTACAGATAAAGCGTTGTGAATTCCGGCTCGCGTACCCCGAAGTGATAAAATAAAACAAAATTCTGTATCAAAATTTATAGGCAAGAAAAGTAGTTTGTTTAGGCTGGGTTGTATGAATTATAAACCTGCGCACATATTTTAAAAAGCACATAACTATAGAATCCATTCTGAATGAGCATGTGAACGCCGTCAGCGTTAATCACAGGTTCGCGTTTAAAGTCTGATCATTTCGACGGAGGTGAATCAATCAAAGTTATCTTTAGCTGGAAATAACATTATTCAAGAACCGCTATAATGCCAAAACAATCTGTTACCTTAAATTATATGTTTATCTCTGTAAAGCTGCTTTGAAACAATCCATTGTTAAAAGCGCTATATAAATGAAGATGACTTGACTTGACTTAATGTCTAAACTATGGCCTCTTGTTCTCTCTGCTAGTGCTGGAGAACAAGGAGATCTCAGATAACCCATGATTCACGATAAGAAGAAAATAGGGCCACCTCCTAATTGGCCAGAACCCATCCGGGAGGTTGGACAAACTTTGAGTTTAAAATCTTAGACCCGAACACAGAATTGCTCTCTCTTGCTGCTCTTGTGTGCGCTCTTGCTCTTGTGCTCTCTCTGGTTCTCTGGGGCTCTTGCTCTCTCTCTCCCAGGCTCTCTCCCTCGGAAAAGGCCTCGGCAGGACAACAAGTCGGGTGGAGCAGACTATGGTTATAGTAGCCATGTAGACGCAAAGAGACAAATGACCCAAATCAAGATCAGGGTTAAAACAGATTTATTCAAGCCATCTAACTCGTCTCACCTTCCTTTCTTTTCCTTTGTTTTCTTTTCCGTTAAAGGTTTGGTTCTAAGTTAAGTTTTGCTGCAAAGTTTCGTTTAAACGTTTTGACTGCAACACGCTTCCAACTTCAAAGACTTTCATCCATCCGCACACCACGCACACAACACACCTCGTGATTGGCTGCCCAAGAAGTCAGCTTCAAGACTCACACAGGAGTTCGTAGGCCGCCTTGCTTACAGTTACAAAGATCACAGCAGTTATACCATTTCCAAGGTCTAAGCTACGTCATTGCTTACAGGTTGAATGATTCTCATTGGCTAAGAAACATTAAGAGCCTAAACAATTTAACACATGTGAGGAGATAGGGGTGCCTATCGCCATTAGTAAAGATAGTTGTCGTCCACTCAATAGATTTAGGTCTGTGGTGGCCTCGCAGGTTAGAGCAGGGCGCCGGGTTGTCTGGTCCGAACGTCCAGAACCTACATAGAATGTCATACGCACACACACAAATAACAGACACTAGCAAATAACAGCTCCCATCAAGGCTGAAGAGAGTCTGAGCTCCTTATTATCAGTTAAGTATACCAAAACATAATGCTAAAACATTCACTCGTTTGGGAGAAAAACAGATAACTGGCATTTACTCCCAAGGAAGGAAATATACTGGAAAGAATACATTTTAATACAACAATTAAAGTTCGATAGTACGCTCAATATAGCTTGACCATCTGTCCAGCGAAGGATCATATGTGTCCATGCTGCCTTTAGGACCCTCTAACCTTTCTTCTGATACCAGAGAAAGAGACAAACGGCCTTGTGGGTTACATGGCCTTCGTGTCCTGCGTGTACTACGTGCAATCTCAAAGTAAGATTGGAATGCACCTAAAAGAAACTGGTTACTTCAATCACATGCATTTAAGAAAATATAATTTCACAAGCACAAAGAATATAAAAATGAGTATGTGATAATGAATATATTTGATTATTGATTTTTTATAAGGAAGTATATAAGCATCCAAAAGGATTTATGATTATAGATGTATTTGAAGAGGCAAGGGATTTTGACCAACCCTTCAATATATAAAAAAAAAATCTCCACACCAGGAATATTGGATCCAGTCTCTTTACCAGATCCCGTTAGAAGACATCGGTTTTGTCTGGTATCCGAAACGATCAACAAAGTTTTGTCTGATACCCAAAGCCAGTTAACAGCAAGTCTTCTCTGATACAAAAAAAATCACTTGCATGCTGGTCATTTGATGGTGAGAAGAGCAGCAAGCAACATGAGAAAGGGCTTTAGTAATGAAGTTTTAGATATGATTATGCAGCCCGACCCCTCCAGCGAGCTGCAGGATGTATTGTCTTCTCCCTCTGACACCAGACCTCTGACACCCATGTAGGTACAGAGATCTGTGGAGTCCACAGATCCAGGATCCTCCGAATCCTCCTCGCCTTCAGTGGAAGCTATAGGATGATGAGGGTCCCCCCAGTGGATGTGGCGTCATAGGGCCTCTCTCGATAGGGTGCTGCTGTTGCCACAGGTCAGCCAATAGGCACGCGAGCCGTCTTGCCTATGTCTGCATACTGCCGCAGTGCGTTTTACATTAATTCAAAATTAAGGATAATTTGTTGGCTTCAATATCTTGTGGAAAAGAGTTTTTCCCCTAGCGAAAGATATTACGCAGTACGAGAGAACCTCTTCTAGAGAGAACCGAGGTTACATTAGTAACCGAGTACGTTCTCGCTGTCTCCACATCACTTTTCGAAATGGCTCCAGCTTTGCTCATTGGCAGGATAGAATATTTGCATATCACGCAGCTCACAAATCCTACGTAAAATGTTATGTTAGGTTTACTTAATTTTAACCAAGTTGTAATGCATGTATATAAGGATACATGAATAATCTTGTATTAATACCTGAATTAATACTTACTTCAAAATGAACTAATGATTAGTGAAGGCACATAAACCAGAGCTAACCTTAAAGGGATACTTCACCCAAAAATGAATATTCTGTGAATAATTACTCACCCTCATGTCGTTCCAAACCTGTATGGCTTTCATTCACCTTCAACACAAATGAAGATCTTTTTGATAAAATCTGAGAGCTTTCTGTCCCTCCATAGACAGCTATATAACTACCACTTTGATGCTCTTCCATACTGTGACATTCACATCATTTGAACTGAGATAGAATGACATCAGTCATCTGGACCATGAGTGAGATCAGACATGGGTAGCGTGAGAAATGTGAGTGTCAACAGATAGTGTTATTATTATGGTAATAAAGTATGGATTGGTCTGCACGATGCAGACTGTGGTCAGATCAGAGCAGCTCTTTGGTTATATTGTCTTCCATATACTCCAGGTGAGGTTGCACAAACAGATAGTTTAACTCTCCCAGGACAGCAGGGAGCTCAACACTGCACAGTGTCTTTAAAAAAAGAAGAAGTTGAAGATAGAATTTCTTACAGACAACAAATCACATTTCATTTCCTAAAAGAATTTATAAGATGAGGTCTTCCCGGCAACCTTACAATGCATTTCATAAAACCAGTCCATTAAGCGGGGTGGACAGCATTCCTGGACGACAGTTTGTTTTTTGTTACACATTGTTTTAGGTTTTTTTTGTACTATCACTGAAATTTTATTTTTATTGTTGACAAAGTGTGTCAAGTGAATGTTGCATGTTGTCCATTGTTTGATGAATAGGCTTACTGTGAATTCAGGCATAGGCTCTTTTTTCACATGCTCTTCACCTTGATCAAAACATGAGTTGCAGGAATAAATTATTGAGTTAGTTAGACATTCTTTTGCTTTATGTTTTAAAAATGATAATGACAAATGCTTTGACACTGTGTGTAGTTTTATCAAACATTAAAATATATTTCCATAACTTAGTGTTGTAGTGTTGCATCACAGATTTTGTTGATATATTATGTCCACAAACCAACCAAGACATCTGCACTCACAAGTTCAGAAAGGTTGTTCAAAGGTTGGATCAGCGGTTGTTAAAGCACTAGTTTTCATGTAATAACATCTGGAAGTATACTTATAGTGTTATACTGTCAGTCTGTGTTGCCTTGTCGTTTCATGTTAATAATTCCCCGTTAAGTCTATTAGTCTCCCCAGGTGTCTCAGATTAACCACACCCCCTTGTTATCCTGTTTAGATTGTTTGCCCCTGTATTAAAGCCCTGTGTTTTAGTCCAGTCTTGGTGAGTTCTTGTGTGTTATACTGTCAATGTTGATTGTGCTTTCCCTGAATTCTGTTTCTTGTCTGAGTCTTTGTCGAGGCTGGAGTTCGTTTAATAAAGTGTGTTGCAAGTGGATCCTGCTTCCTCCTTCCTTCAACCACTATCGTGACACATTTATAATGGCACCTTTGTGACTCAACAGGTTTCTTTGTTTCACGTGAGTTTCTAAAAGTGATACACCCATATTTAGCAAACACTATAAATATTAAGACAGTCAGGTAATCTAAAACAGAAGCAGCAAGAGAAAAGAAGAGGTAAGCTCAACTCAAATCAAAAGGTAAACTGTCGTCCTGACATTTAAAAACATTCAAGTAATAAATATTGAAAACAGAACAAATGATTTGATTGTTTTACATGTGCTTAATGTTTCCACAGCTATGTTTCCATTGCTTCTGTTATCAGGTAAGACAAAGATTTACATTAAATATTTTATCATCAAAATTGTAAATTGACATTTTTGTATAAGAGCGTGATTTAGCATTTGTCTGGCACTGATAATGCAGGTTTTTTTTTTTTTTACTATTTTAAGAATAGAGTTAGAGTACACTGTTAGAGAATACAGTCAGAATGCAGAATAGAGTACACTGACCCATTTGGTCCTTGTTTTCTCATTTGAAAAATAAACTTGTCTTTTACAGGTTTTATAACCGTCACCTTGAGTGTCCCTCAGTATGTCTTTGTGAATGAATCCAAGACTTGGGCAGAAGCTCAGAGATACTGTAGAGATAAATACACTGATCTGGCCTCCATTGAGAATGAACAACAGACGGTACAGTTATTGGATACAGTGAATGACGATTCCATTGAGTTGGCCTGGATTGGACTCTATGATGATCTGAACAGTTGGAACTGGACTCTAGAGGACAGTGATTTCTTCAAGGAAGGAGGGAAAGACTTCAGGAACTGGCAAAAGCAAGGACAAAACAATTATAGAGGACGAAGTCTGTGTGTGTTTATGTATAATACTTTTTGGTTTTCAGCAAACTGCTTCAATACACGTTCTTTTATCTGCTATGATGGTGAGCAGTTTCATAGGACAATGAAAAAAATGTTATTATGTTTCATCATTCTGAAATAATCAGCTCTCACTACTGCTCACTTACATGTTTTAGGAAGACAGAATGCCAGTGCTAGTTATGTTTGGATTTACATTGACAAAACTAAAAACAGCCAAACCAACCTCTCTCTGAACTTAATATGATATTACTATCTTTCAGGAAAAGAAAACGCAAGTGATACTTATGTTTTTATTTACCAGTCCAAAACCTGGACTGAGGCTCAGAGTTACTGCAGAGAACATCACACAGACCTCATGAGTATCAGGAATGAGACTGAAAACCAGAAGATCCAGTTTTTATCCCATAATTATGTAAATAATTTTTGGATTGGACTGTACAGAACCAGATCTTGGTCAGATCAGAGCAACTCCTCATTCAGTAACTGGACGACAGGACAGCCAGATACTCCAGGATCCTGCACTGTAGTCTTATTTAATGACTCTGGGAAATGGGCAGATGAAAACTGCAGTTATGCATTTCCTTTCATTTGCTACAGTGGTGAGTAGAAATCTGTCTTAATGGCCAGGACTGTCAACAAAATGTAATGCTATAGATCTGACACTTTCTCCACAGTGTCATCTTTGACATCATCACGCCAGTATCACTTTGTGAATGAGTCTAAGACCTGGACTGAAGCTCAGAGACACTGCAGAGAGAATTACACTGATCTGGCCACCATTGATAACATGGAGGAAATGAACAGTCTGATAAACATAGTTAATGGGAGTTACAATGGCTCAGCCTGGATTGGACAGTATGATGATGTGAACAGCTGGAGATGGTCATTGGAAAGCCATGATTTCTATCAGGAAGGAGAGAGAGATTTCAGGAACTTTTATCATCAACCGGACAACAATGTTGGGAAAGAACTGTGTGTTTATATGGATCATTATGGCAAATGGTATGATATGCCATGTGACAATACTCTGCCATTCGTTTGCTATGATGGTAAGTACGTTTAATTTTTTTTAATTTGTTGATTTTTCTTTAATTCTGTGCATATATTCTGGATGTGTTGTATTGTTCATATCTCAGGTAGAGAAAATCCAGCACAGAATTACACCAGAATCACTGATGGGAGAATCTGGTCAGAGGCTCGTAGATACTGCAGAGATCATTACACAGATCTCGCCAATGTAAGAAATCAGACTGAGAACCAGAGGATCCTTGAGACAACAGGTGGAGGAGTCTGGATCGGCCTGTACAGAAACAGGGTTTGGTCAAACGGTCAGATTTCCAGTTATGAAAACTGGAGACCACAAATTCCATATTCTTCACAGCAACCAGATAATGGTCAATATGATAATGGCCCAAGGTTATCTCCGCAATGTACTGCAGTATCATTCAGCCATTTAGGCCGATGGACTGATGAGAACTGCTTGTCCAGCATGCCATTCATCTGCTACAACCGTGAGTTTATTTTTTCTCTTTTTTTTATGCAGACCAAACATTTAATAGACATTACAAAAAGTGTTATTAGAAGCCAATGGATATGTATTTACTCTGAATATTTTATATTTTTAATATATATTATTTATATTATATTTTACATAATTTTTCCAGTTAATATAATATATACATATATATTTTTAAGTACATTTGAAAGACATCCACAATAAAACCATTTGAATAGTTTCATGATATATTGGTGATTGTAAAGAATAATCAAATGCATTTCACTTTTTATCTTAAACTTACAGGAACTTGCACACAATCTTCATGCACCCGTCAGTATCACTTTGTGAATGAGTCTAAGACCTGGACTGAAGCTCAGAGACACTGCAGAGAGAATTACACTGATCTGGCCACCATTGATAACATGGAGGAAATGAACAGGCTCTTTAAAACAGTAAGTAGAACTTACTATGGCTCAGCTTGGATTGGACTCTATGATGATCTGAACAGCTGGAAATGGTCTCTGGATAATGCAAGTTTAGAAGGAGGATTTAAAAGCTGGCATGTCCAGCAACCAGTGAACTCAGGTGGACAGAGACTGTGTGTGGACATGTCATATCATTGGGGAATATGGCGTGAAATCTCTTGTTACTCTACACTTCCATTTGTTTGCTATGATGGTGAGAACTCCTGTTGACTTTTTAAAGTTTTTAGAACAATATATTTATGATACCATGGATATATCACATACACATTTATTCCCTGCAGGAAGATTGAATGCTAGTACAAGTTACGTGTTTGTTTACCAGTACAAAAACTGGACTGAAGCTCAGAGTTACTGCAGAGAACATCACACAGACCTCGTCAGTATCAGGAATGAGACTGAAAACCTCAAACTTCAGTCTTTATTACAGTATTATCCCTCTTTTTGGATTGGATTGTACAGAACCAGATCTTGGTCAGATCAGAGCAACTCTTCATTCAGTAACTGGAGGACAGGACAGCCAGATAATGCTGGAAACAGTGAATACTGCACTGCAATGTCATTTAGAGACTCTGGGAGCTGGACAGATGAAAACTGCAATACTGCATTATCTTTCATTTGCTACAATGGCGAGTATTACGTGCACCAACGTTAAGAAATGCACATGGTTGACTTTTAAGTGTACACCACTCTCTGGACCAGATTTATTTTTTCATCATATTTTAAGAAAATATGTGTAACACTTTACAAAAATATTCCATATGTTAACAACTATATTAGTTAACATGAACTAACAATGAAAAATACTTCAAAAGCATTTATTAACTAATCCTAGTCAATGTTAATTTCAACATTTATTAAAAAAAAAACATTATCATAAAAAATAATTTTTTAATGAACCGTAGCATTAAAGGGATAGTTCGGCCAAAAATTATATTTTACCCATGCATTACTCACCCTCAAGCCGTTCGAGATGCATATGTCAATCTTGTTTCAGACGAACACATTTTCAGTTATTTTAGAAAATGTCTTAGACCCTTCAGTGGATATAATGTGAAGCAATGGGGTCCACCTCCTTCAAGTCCCAAAATGTGCATACATCCTTCACAAAAGTAATCCATCCGGCTCCAGGGGGATAAACGAAGGCCTTCTGAGGGTAATCCATGCAGTTTTGTCGTAAAAATATACATATTTAAAACTTTATGAATGAAAATATCTGACTTCCGGCAACGATCGTCGCGCGTTCACGGGTGATGGAAGTCGGCGTACGAGGTAGGACGTAGCGTAGGAACCGTCGTGACGTAGAACGAAGGCGCCAGCGCAGCCAGAGAGGAGAGCAAAACAAAACACGAAAGCGCGTGAACGCACGCGCGTCGATCATTGCCGGAAGTCAGATATTTTCATTTATAAAGTTTTAAATATGTATATTTTTACGACAAAACCTCACCGATTACCCTCAGAAGGCCTTCGTTTATCCCCCTGGAGCCGGATGGATTACTTTTGTGAAGGATGTATGCACATTTTGGGACTTGAAGGAGGTGGACCCCATTGCTTCACATTATATCCACTGAAGGGTCTAAGATATTTTCTAAAATAACTGAAAATGTGTTCGTCTGAAACAAAATTGACATATGCATCTCGAACGGCTTGAGGGTGAGTAATGCATGGGTTAAATATCATTTTTGGCCGAACTATCCCTTTAAAGTATCGATCTATGTTAACGTTAGTTACATATAGTTCTATATGTGACTAACGTTAACAAAGATCAATACATTGATGTTAACAAATGTCAGTTAATGCAAACATGACATAACTAATACCACTTTATTGTAAAGAGTTACCAAAGTATGTAAAAATATATATGTGGATCCTCTTATTTAGTCTACAAACATTCTACAAAAGTTAATTAATTCCAAATCCAAAATGTCCTGACAAGTAGGCTAATCTTTATGAATCCCTTAATGTAACTTTTTTACTTTTATCCTTACCCTTTTTCCCCACCTTACCAGCATTAGCATCATCCCGGGAGTATCACTTTGTGAATGAGTCTAAGACCTGGACTGAAGCTCAGAGACACTGCAGAGAGAATTACACTGATCTGGCCACCATTGATAACATGGAGGAAATGAACAGTCTGATAAACACAGTTAATGGGAGTTACAATGGCTCAGCCTGGATTGGACAGTATGATGATGTGAACAGCTGGAGATGGTCATTGGAAAACAATGATTTCTATCAGGAAGGAGAGAGAGATTTCAGGAACTGGTATCATGAACCCAACAATGGAGCGAATGAACTGTGTGTTTACATGGATTATAATGGAAACTGGTTTGATTCATCATGTGAAAGTTATTACACATTTGTTTGCTACAATGGTAAGGCATTACAAGTAAAAAATGTGCGTGTATGTGTATATATATATATCTTCTTTTGCTTTGAGATTTGTCAAAGAATGGATTTTCATTCCTGAAAGATCCTGAAGTGTAAAATAGTTTTCTTCCAAATTTAAACCCAAAATTTAAAAAGACTGTTTTTCATTCTTTGATTAGGCTAATTTGTTTTATTATATAGCTATAAATTTGACAAATAACAAATACATTTACTGATTTACATCCAACAAATTGTTTTATCTTAGGTAGAGAAAACACCTCTCATAAGTATATCTGGGTATATGAGGGAAGGACCTGGACTGGAGCTCAGAGATACTGCAGAGAGAAATACACAGACCTGGCCAGTGTGAGAGATGAGACAGAGCGTCAACAGATACTGAATATTACACGTTATTATTCTGGTTATTATGTATGGGTTGGTCTGCACAGAAACAGACTGTGGTCAGATCAGAGCAGCTCTTCCTTCACATACTGGCTGCCATATACTCCAGGTGTTAATGCACAACCAGATAATGGTGTAAATGTCCCAGGACTGCAGGGAGCTCAACACTGCACAGCTGTGTCTCTAAAATACTTTGGTCAGTGGACGGATGAAAGTTGCTTTGCCAGTTTGCCTTTCTTCTGTTACAGTGGTAAGCAAATGTACCTTCTGTATTGAAATAAAATAATTGGCATTGGCCTAATAAAGCATTAGGGGAAAAAACAAGCAAATGGCAGCCCGTTCTCATCCCAAGGCGTCATCTAACTGACGCTTTTGACCATGCGTCAACATCCGACGCACATGGCACCCTTTAGCGTCAATATGAGACGATAACCCTACCCCAGACCTAAACCTACCCATAATGGAAGCGTCATCTAACTGACGCTAAAAACGGAAGCGTCATCTAACTGACGCTAAAGGCGTTAGATGACGCCCGAGGATGAGCGTCATCTACCTGACGCTAAAGGGTGCCATGTGCGTCGGATGTTGAAGCATGGTCAAAAGTGTGAATAAGATGACGCCTTGCGTTGAAATGGATTACAATAAATTGTTTAGTTAATATGCCATTGTTATTTGTATAATTCACAAACTTTTATGCTAATGCTAGCTCTGTCTTCTATGTGCTTTCTGGTGAACATGATGATCATCATATTGACGCATCAATTCAGATGTATATGGTATGTTTGTGGAGATATGTGCTGTTTTCAGTTCAAAATGAGTGTTTTTCAACATACATCAACATTACTGGATTGTATTGTTTGTATTCATGCACTACTGACCAGTGTTTTATTTTTGTTTGTTTTTTTACTGATCAGTGACGGGACTGAGAGTGCAACTTACAAGTGCGGAAAATCTGTCAGAGTCTCAGATTAAAGAGTTTGTGATTATACAGGTCAGAAACAGTTCAAAACACTCATAATGCTTTTAGTTTTTGTTGCACAAAAATAAACAAAAAACAAATGTGAAATAAATAAATTACTAATTACTTTAGAACAGCATAATAATAATCAAGCGTAGCGTCAGTTCTGGCATGTCACGTTAGTCAAGCTCGCATCAGCTAACTCTCAGCTGATCCACATCTACCTCTAGGAATACGACGCCATCACTGTATTCGTATATAAGCTCCTTCAGTATTATCAGCAGCTATGGCGTTTCTCATTAGCTTATTGCCCTCCTCCATCCCCAGCGCCCCCTCTCGTCCAGTCAGGATTTGTCATTCTGATTACCCTTTGAATCAGAATTCTCAAATTATGTGGTACATTCAAATCTTGAATTAATGACAGTGGCGGTTCTAGCCCATTTCAACTGGGGGGGCCAAGCTGGGGCCAGTTGTACTGTTAGAGGGGCCAGTTACATTTAGACCTTATTGTTGTCCTATCATTTTCTGCACTGCTGCAGGCATTAACAGGCAAAATACAGTGTTTATAATCATTCAACAATGTATTTGCATTTCCATTATATTTTTACATTTGCATTACATAATCAGTATTAGTCACAGTAACTGTAATAGACATGATGTCCTTCTTTCTCTTCATTTTGAGAACTATAGAGCAAAAGCAATGGGGACCAAGAAGCTTATTAAAACATTTACTGAAAATAACTGACTTAGGTAACTACATCAAACCGTTTACAGGGTTCCTGCACACTTTTTAAAGTCAAATTTAAGGCTTTTTAAGACCTAAAGAAATCAAAATTAATAGCGTAGGGGTGTGCAATATTGACAAAAATATATTTAAATATTTTCAACGTTTTGTTGATAATAATTAGATGATATTTTACTGATTGTGTTTTTGTGCTGGTGCCATGGCTGGTTTAGGCCTGTTGTTGACAGCTGACTCACGGAGATCTTAATATTTTTCATATTATATGCAGTGGTCAGTTCACAGCAGTGACAGAAATAAATTTCTTAATTAAGGAGCAATATTTGCCACCTTAAATTGATTTCCAGGGGCATTTTCACCTATATATGGACATTTTTTTCTAAACTTATTTAGAGTTATGCAATGCATCACCTTTTATGTCAAATACTAACATTCAAATTATACAATAATTATACTTATTTATACAATAATACTTAATTATACAATAATTATACAGTACCACTGTTACCAGTCAAATTAATTAATTCAATCAAAATCCATCTTTGCAGTGCACAGGTGACACAGAAGTGGCATTAATATATTTACACTCCATTTACAATTGCATAAATAAAGCTATGAGATTTTTTTAAAATCAATATTTAAATATGAAATGATTTCTAATTTTAACGTTTTAATTAAAGGATACTTTAAATATGAAACTAAAACCGCCAGTAGGCGGCGGCAAGTCCCTGTAAGAGGGATTCATTCATTCAACCGATTTGTTCAAACGGCTGATTCATTCGGGAAAGAAGCAAGTGATTCAAGTGATTCGTTCAAAACGCGGATTTCAGACTAGTCAATAAATCATCGCTGTGTTGCATTGAGACTCTGCTACGGTTTCATTATGAATTTCTAGTCGGCGAAATAAAGGGAAAACAAACAATATTGACAATATTGTGTCTAAAAAGTAACTCCCAAAGTTAACTTATTGTTAATTTAACTGTTGTATAACATAAATATCACAGTTGCAATTGTGCACGGGAAAACGGCACTCTTGCTGATGTGATATTCTAATATAAGAACATAATATGATATAAATATAAGACAAAAACTAATTTGGTGCCTACCTATGAACTGCACACAGCACTGAAAGGACGACAGACAAATGCGATGTCATAGTTAAAACAATGATTACAATATCATAATAGACAATAGGCTACACATCATCACACCCCATACGCACATAAAGAATGAACTTACAACTGAACTGACATTTACCAACTTTCTCCTTCTCTTCTCTCTCGCGTGCAGGAGACAGACGTTAGCCTACTCTGCCGCGATTCCCGCGAATGTGATGCGAATTGTCACGTGAAAATGCAAATCCACAAAGATAGAATAATAAAAAATAATACGCATACAACGATTACAACGATAGCAAAAAACAGTTTTGTAAAAATTATTTCAAACTCCACATTTAGGGGGGCCACAAGGGGGGCCAAGCTTTTTGTCACAGGGGCACTGGCCCCCCCTGGCCTCCCTCTGATTAATGATATCTGCATACATTCATGTTGGTTCTGTTGTGTTTACCCTAAGGGGGGTTATTGCTGCTCTCCCTGCTCTTATCCATGCTAGGCTGTATGGATGCGCAGGGAGTTCTTGCCCAGAACAGAACCATGTCACCAATCCAAACTGTATGCTAATTGTCAATCATATTTGACGATAGTGGTCCTGACAGAAATAATAATAATAATTATTATTATTTACAGATCTTTGTAATATATTTAGCTCCAAAATATCTCACTGAAAATAAATCCCATGTTTCAGCTCCAGGAAGAATTTATCAGACGAGGACTTCCCAGCAACTTCACAATGCATTTGAGAAGCTATCTTAAAATCAAACCGTGAGAGATAACAACAGAATATGTGCACACAAGAACATGGTTTTAGTGTTTGTGTTTCTGCATTTTGCATGTTCTTTGTCTGATAACATAAATTTTGAATGGCACATGATTGTCTTGTATTGTATTGTATTTTTTTTTTTTTTACAAAACAATTAACACAAAGTAGGCTGCTTGTAGCCTACTCATACTATCAGAACTTTTTTTTATAATCAAACTAATCAAACATTTTGTGTTGCAATGATTTGATCATTTGGCCCGAGACACTGGGATAGGCTTCAGCATCCCTGTGACATTACATTCAACAATCAACAGATGGTTGGATGGTTTGTTAATATGTCTGATGAAATTTACTTGGTAATTTATTAGTCATCACCCAAACATAATGATAAATCTTTTTTTTTTTTTGTCTTTGTTGTCAGCACAATACAGTACAGTGGAATGATACAGTACAAAAACATACAGTGGAATGACAGACATGAAAACAGACATCTGACGTGACTTACACATCATATGACACAACATTTTGAAAATATTTTTTGATTACATTTGATATTATATGGTACTATTTACAGGTTTATCGTACACTAGAATAAATAATCACCAAAAAAAAAAAAGGTTTCTTTCTTTAGTTATGGACCTGTAAAGTCCACTGGCAGTGCTTTAAGTGGCCCAAAAGAGGTGCCGGTACTCTATTATTATGTTTTTTTTTTTGGGGGGGGGGGGGTCTGACTCTGGGGTTTTACATACGGGTTTTACATACAGCAGTCAACAGACGACCTTATAAAAAATAATAAATCCTTTTATTAGTTTGTGGATGTGCTTGAGCTAGAAAGAGCTACTGTGCAAAAGGGTATTGAAATGTATTTAACAAATTGTATATAAAATAAATTATAAAACATAATAACATAATAACCATAGAACAGTAGAACATAAATATGTCTTGAAGATGGTTCATTTCTTTACCCCTGAAAAATATACAAAAGCAGGAGAGCATATTAAATGTTCAATGTATTTGTATTTTATTTGCATTTATGGTTGCGCGTTTCACACACCCACCGTTGTTGACACTGACAGCGCCGCGGCAAAAGCGACGCATGCGCTTTTCACTTAAAACTCAAGGGTGTATGGGTAATGTAGTCTCTGCTCTCGGTGGGACAAATTAGTTAGCGTGCATTGTGAAGGGCGCTCTGAAAAGCGGCAGCGCAGCCAAAGGATTAAAACAGATGTGCAAATGAGCGTACCGGTACGCTAAAAGCACGTTCTGGGCGCACGGAGAGGTGGCGGTACGCTCAAGAGCTATATTTGGAAGTGGCGGTACTGAGTACCGGCGCGTACCGGCCCACTTAAAGCACTGTCCACTGGGGTTGATCAAGGAAAAGTTTACAGTTGTAGAAAATGAAAAAATCTTGTCAGTCAGAATAATTTCATCAGTCAGGATTATGATTTTGTGATTTACAGAGACCAACCAAATGGAGGGTTTGTAAACAATAAACACGATTATACTTATTCACATAAGTCTCCTGTAAATTATATACTTTCTTGAGTTACAGTCCTCGAATCTATAACTCTTCATTGTTTGTATCACTCTGGTTTTCTTTATTTGTCCAGACACACAATGTTTCCCTCCAATGTTGCAAATTTAACTTATAGGCCTATAATATATAACTCAGAGCGAGCAGACGAAACACAATAAACACGGTCATGTTATCTTTGTTTGGAAACACAGCCATAAGACTGAGAGATAGTTCTGAGAGATAGTTTACAGAAAAACTTTGACAACACACTTTGCTCAGGCATTTCAGAATGACCAAAACAGCATTTCAGATGCTGAGCAACGACATCGGTCCGCGGCTGGCTGGTCCAGTTACACTGTTAAAAATTTCCTGTAAATTTTACAGTAAAATACTGGCAGCAGGGTTGCCAGCCAGTTACTGTATTTTTTACAGTAGCGTTTCTGTAATTTAATTTACAGATTTTTACTGTATTCTCTGATTACAGTAAATAACTGTATTTTTTAATTGTATTTTTTTACAGTAAGTTACATGAATCTTTGTATTCGCTATATTTAGAGGAAGTATGTAAAATGCAGTATATACAATATATTTTCCTGATTTTTTCATATTAATGACTGGCAGCTGAATTTTAAATGTTAATTATTTATCAACTGCATAAGCTTTAAACAATTGTTTTTAAATACATTAAGTGTTGTATAACGCACAACTTAATTCCCCTATTACTTCACAAAACAAACAAATTATTCAACATCCTAATCTTGAAAAACAGGTCAACATTTATTTAATTTATAACTTTAAAATATGCATGAAAAAAAGTCATAAAACAGTGTATTTTGTATCATTTTGATTTACAAACTTTTTTTTTTTAAATGGACATGAAATTAAATATTTTTTTAATTACTTGAAACAAATTAGCCGTCATGGCCCGGCCTTCACACAAAGAAGAAATACGCAAATGACATTTAAAACCACAAGTTGACCAAAATGATCATTATAAAATGATTCTGAAAAACAGACACGAATTAATTTTCATCACTTCATTACCAGACTAACATGTCCAAACAACAAGGCCCTAAGTGAGTCCAAAAAACTTATGATCAAAAATGGAGAATAATTCAGCTCCAGATGCGGTTCCATCACAGGATGCAAAGGCTGGCTAGAAATATTGAAAAGGACAATACATTAGATATATTACAAAACATAATGATACAGTCAGAGACAGACAGAGGAATGACAGATACAGTTAGAGTCAGATAAAGAACATTAAAAGGTTAAAATTAAAGGAAAAATAGATATTTGTGTGTGTGTACTATACTTACATTTCAGAAATTCCACTGATAACACACCACTTTGCAGGGAAGAGTGGCAACATGTGGGTTCACTGCAACCTGTTTCTTCTGTACCATTTGCCCTGTCGTTTTATATGGCAATTTTCTTCTTTGTTCCTCTCTTTCAAAGCACCTAACGGGTCAGGAAACAGACAATATGTAATTAGGATTGGTTTTACGTTTTGATGCTTGTAATCATGTTTTTAAATCTGTTAGAGCAGTGTTTCTCAACTCCAGTCATGAGGACCTCTCATGAAGACCTCCCCAACCCTAACCCTATGTCCACTAATTAAAACACCTGATTTAACTAATTAAGTCAACAGATAATATATCTAAAGGCAAGTTCTGATATTGAATACATGTGTCAAATGTACTGAGGTTGTTAAGAATTCAATCATTACCTTTAAATGAACTCCAAGGTGCAGGCTGCCTCCTCCTGATTGAATATGTAATATGCAGTGAACAGTATAGCAAGGCCAGACAGGAAGCTGGGCTGAATGCTCTCCTCACACACAACTTGGCCTTCCAGTGTCCACTTGTCAAAGTGTCTCCTAAAACAATACCACATGTGACAATAGTTTATTTTTTACTATACCATTTTTATTTTTCAGCTTTTTAAATTTAAACTATATTTTAGTATTCAGAGTGCAGGAACTCTTTCTTTTAAATAAAATTAACAAAGGAATTATGAAAACAATAAGCAAATTACACACAGAGAGTAGGCTGCCGCTATAGCTAAAATATATAGGATATAGGCTAGCCTATATTCGTACTGAAATGTAAGGGATTTTTACACCGGCATATTAAACATGCAACACAGCAACATTCAGATTCTGACGCAAGGTTTTAGCAACGGCGTTTTCATCTCGGCGCCCATTTTAACAGATGACTTGATTTTGATTTGATTTACACCATAAAATAATCACGACGAAGTGTGCAGATCAACACGAACCTCGTGTGAATACCGACTGTTGTCATTAAAGCATGTAACTCTTCTTAACATAGGAGCCCATAGATCCCGAGGAATGTGTGAAATACTACCGCGTCCGCGCTGCTGAAGCCCCGCACAAGTCTCCCTCGCGCCCCGTACGGAGGATGCGTGATCCTCGGTTACCACCGCAAATATAACGTTAACGTTACCTTCAAAGTCTACGAGTAACACAACATAAAAAATAAGAAACTGAAATAATAAGTCACTTACCACAGAGCTGAGAATCACTCCTCTTGCCGCTACCCGAAAGTCGACGACACGACCGTTGAAGATCACAATGCCTCTGTAGATTTGAAATTTACAGCAATATTCTGTATTTTGAATCAAACCGCCACGCGACCCCAGAATGCATTGCAGTTTACAGCAATATGCTGTATTATTAGAAAACAGCCAGCTGCTGTAAAATATTGCTGTAATTTTTACAGCAATTCATTACAGTGTATGCCGTCCCACTGCAGAGTCAAATTTCTTTTTGTGCATTGAGGAATTTATTCTGTAAATGTTAGGGATGCACTGAAATAATATATAAATGCCGCCCCCGCCGCCACTCAGTGTTCAGCGCTCAGGTTTCACTCTCGCTTTAGCCGTAATCACTATGACGCTCCGCTCAGTCGCTCAATGCCCATGCAAACGCTTCACTCATTTACCTCCTCATACTCATTGGAAAAGCAAAAGTCCGCTCAAAAAACGTGCCAACATGAAATTTCTATGTAGTAATATACTTGTTTCTGTTCGCAATTGCCCTACATGGTGTGGTATAGCCGTGCTGTACGCTTTGTTGAATGATCCACTCCTTGCTATGCTCAGTTCATGCTCTGATAATACCTATAGCTTTAGCTTTATATTACAATGCATTGTTTGAATAATTGGTCAAAAATAAATCTGTTAAATCTGATTCTGTTGCATAAAATTTTAGTATTGATATTTAATATGAATGATTTTTCTGTCCAATTTGAGTTTTACTTTCATTAAAAGTGTGGTTATTTTATTTTATTGGATTGTATTTTTTTTTATTCAGTACAACTACTGAATTTCATTAAAATTATAATATTAATACAATTATTTAGCTACAACAATTTAGCTCATTTTTAAAAAGCATTTTTGGTTTGGGTTTTCGGCCAAGAGCATTCAGAATTTTTGGTTTCGGCCAAGAATTTTAATTTCTGTGCATCCCTAGTCAATGTGTTTCTATTATAGTTTATGCGCATGTTTTCTTATCTGATAAAAAATATATTCGACTCAGTTGAGTGCAGTTTTTTAGTGCGCATTTTTACATTCAACATACTTCAGTAATGAAATATATGATTACCATTGTGAATGAGTTATTGAATCATTTCCTCAACCAATTTATTCAAAAACATGAAATCGTTCAGTAGGATCTGGTGCCTGAATTTCTGGACTCTCATGCGCATTTGTTAATCTGTGGATCTGGAGATTATGGTACTGTTTTCACTATGAAGGTGAGCTCGGCATTAAATCACATTAAATCAGGAACATTACACATACTGTATATGCAGCTTTATCTTTGTCAAACAGTTTGGTATTGAGTATCTACAGCTGAAATTTGGTGCATCCTTAAAACTGTTAACTTTTATTGATTAGCACTGATGGAGTCTTATCTATTGTCTGCCGTTTTTTTAATCATTGTCTGCTATCTATTCTAATATTCAAGAAGGTCAATTTTGTGCAACCACAGATGCAGAAGTTCCGAATACATGTAAATCACATACAGCAGGGGTGCCCAATCCTGCTCCTGGCGATCGACTGTCCTGCACAGTTCATCTCCAACCCTATTCAAACACACCTGAAGCAACCAATTAAGGTCTTTAGGATCACTTGAAAATTATATTCAGGTGTGTTTGATTAGGGTTGGAGATGAACTGTGCAGGACAGTCGATCGCCAGGAGCAGGATTGGGCACCCTGACATACAGTATCTCACGAAAGTGAGTACACCCCTCACATTTCAGCAAGCATTTTAGTATATCTTCTCAAGGGACAAAACGTTCTCGGTTACTAACGTAACCTCAGTTCTCTCTAGAAGAGGGAACGAGTACTGCGTAATATCTTACGCTAGGGGAAAACCTCTTTTCCTCGAGATATTGAAGCCAAAAAATTATCCTTAATTTTGAATTATTGCAAAACGCGTTGCGGCAGCATGCAGACATAGGCAAGGTGGCTTAGCTTGCCTATTGGCTGTCCTGCGGCAATTGCAGCAGCCTATCGAGAGTGGCCCTTTGGTGACGGTCCAATGGGGGCGCTTCGCGCCCATTGCGTCACGCTCCCGCCAAAGCGGCCGTGGCCTAGCCCTATAAACATAGCTCGATGGGCTGATATCACTGGTTTTTCATCGCCGAAGCGAACCAGCGTGTAGCAGGCACGGCAAGATACGCAGTTCTCGGTCCCTCTTCTAGAGAGAACTGAGGTTACGTTAGTAACCGAGTACGTTCTCTTACGAGAGGTTCTCTCGTACTGCATAATATCTTACGCTAGGGGAACACTATGCAAAACGCCGTGCATGTAGGGATCCAACACCAAAGTCCCAAGGGGCAAGTGCCCGGGGCGCATATAGTGCATAATCACCATGAACTCACAGAGAGTCTGAGAAGAGAGGCTAGCAGCATCATTCTCAAATAATTTAGCCACAAGAAAGGCTATTCATAATAATAGTGTCACACGCAGTCAGGGTGAAGAGAAAAACTTCGGCCTGTACTGAGTGATAGTACGGGCATTATTTTCCCTTATAAAAAAATACTCACAGCCCGTTGAGCGGTGCTCAAGCGAGTGCAGTACTCTGCGCCGAAACGACGGGGCAGGTGGTACTTGACTTTAAAATCGACAGCAATTTGGCTTGTAAGGTGGGAACTTCTAGGTTATAAAACCTTAAAAATGTAGACGGGGAGGCCCAGCCTGCCTCCATACAGATATCTTGTAAAGAGATCCCACTAGACCACGCCCACGATGAGGCCATGCCTCTGGTAGAGTGTGCTCTAACACCTAAAGGGCACTCAAGTCCCTTTGTAGTGTATGCCATTGCTATGGTATCAACTATCCATCTGAATAGGGTCTGTTTCGAAGCGGCTAGGCCCTTAGCGCGAGCGCTGAATGAAACGAAAAGCTGCTCAGTCTGTCTGAAAACAGACGAGCGAGATACGTAGGCCTTTAATGCCCTTACTGGGCAAAGGAGGCCTGTGCTTTCCTCCTCATTATGAACCGGTAGGGCAGACAGGGAGATAACCTGGGCCTAAACGGTGTGTTGAGGGATTTAGGCATTTCCGTGTCTTGGTTTGAGTATGACTTTTGAGTCGTTAGGCCCAAATTCCAGACATGTTGCGCTTATTGAGAGCGCTTGCAGATCTCCTATGCGTTTTACTGACGCAATAGCCATGAGAAACACTGTTTTGAAAGACAAGTGTATCCGATGTCTGTATTGACTCGAATGGGGCTCCTTTCAGGGCTTCTAGCCCCATGGAAAGGTCCCACATGGGGATAGATGGGGGTCTGGGAGGATTCATCCTCTGAAGGAAAGTACCTCCATTACCCCACTGCTTGTGGGTGGAAAACCTCGGGTTTTGCACCAGTTAACAAACACTGACCACTTAGAGGCATAGAGATGTCTGGTAGACGGTGATCTGGCCTGCGTGATGGTGTTTAGCACTCCCTCGGGGAGGTTTGCGGGTACCGGTTGATGGCCCATGCGTGCAGGGCCCACCTTTCCGGGTGAGGATGCCAAATTGAGCCCATGGCCTGAGAGAGGAGGTCTTTCCTCGTCGGACTCGGCCATGAGGCAGTACTCGTCAGCTGCATTAGGACTGGGAACCATTCCTGGTTCGTCCAGAGCGGAGCCAAAAGGAGTACAGAGCATCTGGTTTCCCTGATTCGTTCCAACACTTGAGGCAGGAGCGAAACTGGGGGAAAAGCATAGAGCGGGCAGCTGGGCCAGACGAGGGCCAGTGCATCCTTGCTCTTTGAGAAGAATTTTGGGCAGTGAGCGTTTTCCTGGGACGTGAATAGGTCTACCTGTGCTCTGCCGAACTTCTCCCACAGCAGGAGGCGTAGATTGTGAGCGCACAGTGAGCGCAGATTGTGCTGAGCCCAGACCAGAATGCGCTCTGTCAGTCTGAAAAGGTTTCGAGACCTAACGCCGCCCTGGCGATTTTTGTAGGATACCACCGACATGTTGTCCGAGCGGACTAAGACGTGGTAGCCCTTTATTCGGGGACAGAAGCGCCTCAGCGCGTTGTCGACTGCCAACATTTCCAGACAGTTTATGTGAAGGAGCTTTTCTCGTTCTGACCATAGGCCGAAGAACGGTCTGCCCACGTGCAGCGCTCCCCATCCCGAGGTGGAGGCGTCCGTGGACACCACCTGTACACTCGAGGAAGTCCCCAGGTTTACACCAGACTGGTTCCAGTCGGTCGCTCTCCAAGGTTTCAGGGCTGTGACACATTCCTGATTGACCCTGAGGCGAAGCAGACCGGAAGCCCAAGCTCGAGGTGGTACTCGTGCTTTGAGCCAAAACTGCAGCAGGCGCATTTGAAGCAGGCCCAGCTGAAGTACTGAAGATGCTGAGGCCATCAAGCCCAGCATTCTCTGAAACCTCCTGAGCGGGACTAAAGCGCAGCGGGGGAAGGATTTCGTGAAGCGCTGAATGTTCAGCAGCGAGTTCAGCTCTGTGCCCAGGAAAATTATTTTCTGACTGGGGATCAGCGAGCTTTTCGCCCAATTGACTGTGAGACCCAGTTTCTCGAGGTGTTCGAGTAACACGGTCCTGTGTTCTATGAGCTCTGACTTAGATCGAGCTAGAATCAGCCAATCGTCCAAGTAGTTAAAAACTCATGTTATGGAATTTTTCTATTATTGCTCTAAATTTCAGTAATTCCTAATGATGGCCTCATCTGTTCTCACGAATGTAGTGAGAGGGGGCCTTTGGATGATAATTTACTGTGGTTGGGAGTCAGTGGAGGTAAGGAAAAGCAGGTGGTCAAGGGGTCATCTTGAGTGCATTTGTACGTTATAGCCTAAAGGGTTAAGGGGGCATTTACCTCTCAGGGCCAGGGAGAAATAGGAAAAAACAAAGTATATCTCTCCTGAGGGGAGGGCAGAAATAAGGCCTTGGAGGACATAAGATATAAAAAAGACAGACACTGCTTCTCTTTATCTCTCCTCACTGACTCACGAAATGTGTATTGGTGACGAAGATCTCTCTTGCAAGAGAATAAATACTTTATAAACTATTAAATTGGACTCAGAGTGTCTCTTACTCAGTGATGATGTTTGTTGGGAAGGAAAAAAGCCACAACAGTTTTGGTGTCAGAAGTGGGATTCCTTGGAAGTGCTTTCTGGACCTGAGAGCGGACGGTGTTTGGCCACCTGGACTGAGCAGTTACAGCTCTACCTCGTAAGCTTGAGAGAGAGGGGCCGACCGCTGTCGGGTCCGGGAGGGGCTCCACTGGAATCAAAAGAAAGCGAACCCGTGGCAACCAACATATCACTGGTAAGAGACGTCTAAAATATTTTATTTTGGGGAAAAGTATTTTGTTTCGGGTATGAAATGTGAGTGAACCATATTGGCTGAGGGCTGTTTCTGTGGTACGTAATCTGAGATTAATTGAGATCTATATATAGATCAAGAGGTTTCAAACAGATACGAGAGAAAATTATCTGAGATTAATTGAGGTCTGTAACAGATCAAGAGATTTCAAACAGATAGGTAACCTGAAAATCAGTTGTTCCACCACGGAGCAAATTGTTTTTAGGTGCTGAGGCTAATTAGGGGGAGCCAGAAAAGATTTTTGTTGGTAAACCTTAATTAGGAGGGCACTAATAGTGCAACCCGACCGATTTGGGTTAAAAGAAAAATCGGGTCTGTTGGGGACGCCTAACAGATCAGGAAAACGTGCGTTGAAGAGAAATCCACAGAGAACAGAGAAGCAGCCAAGATGGGGAAGTCTCAAGGTAAGTGTTACGGTGTTATTCATTTTGTCATGTTTCTGGTTTGTGGTTTTTCTGTCTTTGGTCTTTTATTCAGTTTGTGCCTTGTTAATTGTAGTGTTATCCTAGTCATGTCATTATTAGGTCCCTTGTTTCAGGTGTGTGTTCTTGTTAGGTTGTATGGTCCCGCTCGTTGTTCTGATTTGCCCCAGCTGTGTCTTGTTCCCTCATCCCGTCTGTGTATTTATATCCTGTCTGCTCTTTTGTTCATGGTCAGTTATTGAATGTATGTGATTGCCTGTATGTGTACGCTCCTCGAGTTTTTCTGAGATCTAAGTTACCCTAGTCTGTGATAATTAAAGTCTACTGCTGCATCTAGATCCGACTTCCGCCTTTGCTTCCACGCTAATCGTAATAGAATAACTGACCCACTAGGATCTAGCAGCCATGCCTACCTGGAGTCCTGATGTCCAGATCCTCCGTCTTCGCCAGGAGATTCGCGCCATCGAGGATTATGTCGCAGAATTCCTCGAGCTGGCATATCTCGCGCAAATGAACACCCACGGCGGAGGATTATCGGAACCACTCCGGTCTTTGATGCCCGAACCGGGTCCGCACGGTTCTTTAGAGTGGTATATCGACTTGGCCCTGTTGTGGAGCGGCTCTTTGTTTACCGTGGGCGTGGAGGAGAAGCTGCCTGAGCCTGCACTTCACGTCAGCCCGGTCGCGCCCGCGCTTCACTTCAGCTCTGCCGAGACCACACTCCACAAGCCCGCGCTTCAGGTCTGCTCAGCCGAACCCGCGCTCCCTCAGACCGCGCTCCACGTCTTGCCAGCAATCAAGCCAGCCACCGGATCGGTCTATGGCCGTACGGGACCGATCTCCAGCGTGGCTGATCCTCCTATGAGGTCTGCACGTGCTGCCAGGAAGACCGTCATTCCAGGGTCCCGCCATGTCGAACCCGCGCTTCACCCCAGCCCTGCCGAGACCGCGCTCCGCGAACCCGCGCTTCTCGTCCGCTCAGCCGAACTCGCACATCACTTCAGCCTCGACGAACCGAGTCAAGTGAGTCAAGTGCCGCCGAGTCAAGTGAGGCCGCGCTTCCCGAGTCAAGTGAGTCTACCGAGTCAAGTGAGTCTACCGAGTCAAGTGAGTCTACCGAGTCAAGTGAGTCTACCGAGTCAAGTGAGTCTACCGAGTCTACCGAGTCAAGTGAGCTCTACCGAGTCAAGTGAGTCTACCGAGTCTACCGAGTCAAGTGAGTCTACCGAGTCAAGTGAGTCTACCGAGTCTACCGAGTCAAGTGAGTCTACCGAGTCAAGTGAGTCTACCGAGTCAAGTGAGTCTACTGAGTCAAGTGAGTCTACCGAGTCTACCGAGTCAAGTGAGTCTACCGAGTCAAGTGAGTCTACCGAGTCAACCGAGTCAAGTGAGTCTACTGAGTCAAGTGAGTCTACCGAGTCAAGTGAGTCTACCGAGTCAACCGAGTCAAGTGAGTCTACCAAGTCAAGTACGTCCAGTAGTGAATCAAGCCCAGTGAAGCGTCGTCGCAGAAGGAGGAGGAGGACTCGTTTGCTTCGCCAGGCTACGGAGGGTGTTCCCAGACTCCTCGCCTCGCCCTGCCGGCCCCGCCTCTGCGCCTCGCCCTGCCGGCCCCGCCTCTGCGCCTCGCCCTGCCGGCCCCGCCTCTGCGCCTCGTCCTGCCTGCGCCCTTCGAGCTCCGGGAGGCCTGCCCGGAACCCATTTACCACCTGGAGGTTCCTCCCGAGGATTTCCCCAAGTATTTTTTGGGGGGGGGGCAGAAGGTACTCCGTGAGGGCCATGGAGACGGCGTCGACATGGTCCTCACCCTCGTCTGAGTCTGCTCCGACCTGGCCACCATCTCATCGTGCTCCGCCCTGGCCTTTGCCACGCCATGCTCCACCCTGGCCTTCGCCTCGTCATGCTCCACCCTGGCCTTCGCCTCGTCCTGCTCCGCCCTGGCCTTCACCACGCCATGCTCCACCCTGGCCTTCGCCTCGTCCTGCTCCGCCCTGGCCTTCGCCTCGTCCTGCTCCGCCCTGGCCTTCGCCTCGTCCTGCTCCACCCTGGCCTTCGCCCTGGAGGCTTCCTGTTCCGGGTAAGCCACGCCCTCGTCAGCCTCCAGGGCGCCCACCCTCCCGCCCCTATTTGATGTTCATTCGGCGCGGGGTCGCGCCTTATGGAAGGGGGGAATAATGTTACGGTGTTATTCATTTTGTCATGTTTCTGGTTTGTGGTTTTTCTGTCTTTGGTCTTTTATTCAGTTTGTGCCTTGTTAATTGTAGTGTTATCCTAGTCATGTCATTATTAGGTCCCTTGTTTCAGGTGTGTGTTCTTGTTAGGTTGTATGGTCCCGCTCGTTGTTCTGATTTGCCCCAGCTGTGTCTTGTTCCCTCATCCCGTCTGTGTATTTATATCCTGTCTGCTCTTTTGTTCATGGTCAGTTATTGAATGTATGTGATTGCCTGTATGTGTACGCTCCTCGAGTTTTTCTGAGATCTAAGTTACCCTAGTCTGTGATAATTAAAGTCTACTGCTGCATCTAGATCCGACTTCCGCCTTTGCTTCCACGCTAATCGTAATACCTGTATTCATCAATTCACTTTTAAAAATTACTATTATATATCTTTTCTTCAAAAGGATTCACTTTAAAACTTCAATCTTTTGACCTTGTTTTTTATCTCTTATTTCTCAGACAAAATGTTAATGTCGTCATTTAAACACTGATCTACTTTCAAACCCACATTATTATCAGAAATGTGTCACTATCACATTTTCAAACACCTTCTCGGTGGGCATTTACAGTTACGTGTTAAATGGTCCTGATGACCACAATCAAGTCACTCTCTGTCATCTGGTGGGTTCATGTGTCAGCCTCAACTACAGCATCAGACACCTTGACTATAGTTTGATCACTGTGAGCTTGCAAACGGCTCCAACTTACTGCACACCCTTGAAGCAGTGTGTGTCCCATTCAGGAATGTAAACAGAGCCACTGATAAGCAGTTCTCTGAATTCTTTTACAGTCCACCAGTGGCGGATTTAATCACGATAGCCAAATCATAATCTTCATCATTATTATTGGCAGAACATTATACATTATTGATTTCCAGAATCTTTAGACATAGCGGTCTTCGCATTTTACTAATTTGGTATTGTCATCAACAACACTAATTCCAGAAAGTACATATCTAACATCCGGAAGCCAGGCTGAATAAGCAAACACTGTTGCTGTTATCCCAGCTTATCTTTTACAAAACATCATCTGCAAATCTCTTCAAAGTGAGATCTTCAGAGCAGAGCTGTTTACAGCATTTGCTCTCTTCTGTCTCACTATTTTTATTTATTTTTTTCAGGACTGTTCAGTTACTCTTGATAAAGTGTAACAATTTGTACATCATTATTTTCATTACAACTGGTTTGAAGCCTTTTCCTTCCATCACATGGTTAGTCTGCAGATTCAACTTAATATTATCATTATTGTCTCAGTCTTATCTCTACTGTTTCTCCAAAGCAGATTATATTACTCAGTCCGTAAATTACACAGACAACCATTATAGCTACTTGCTTCAATACCCATATTTTCTTAACATTAATAAAATAAAGCAGATATATCATCATTTCAATCATTATTTTATCAAAATATAGAATTGTTCCCCATTTTGCTTAAAACATTCTTCATATCATGTTAATCCCTGTCAATCATACAATGCCTTATTTTATTCTAAAACTGACTTTTCATACCATTTAAACAGTTAATTTGACTTCCATAAATTCTGTCAGACATTTTATTTTCATCACATATAGTTTTATACTATATTTCTTCTCAATCTTTCCCTACATGCCAGTTCCTTCTGTATCCTCTCCTTTATTTTCCCTACATGCCAGTTCCTTCATTATCTAACCAGTACATGATTGTTTGCACAATCCTCACACACACGTGTCTCAACCTTTTGTTTTTCACTTCCCTCTTCCATCAAGTCTCTCACTTACAGTTCCCTCTATTTCACACAGACAGCCTTATTGCTGCTTGCTACTTCAATCCTTATCATATAAATTTAAGTTCTATAGACATCTAATGTCATGCATCCATTTACTGGATGAAGAAGTAAAAACATTATTTCTCCTGGCAGTTCGACATTTTATCTTCAAGCCAACAGTCCATTATCTGTTCACATTTTTTTACACACATGTTGAACGCAGCCACAACAACCTTTTGTCCCGCTGCTCTGTTCCACTGATTCTCGAAACACCCTTAGTCTATTTGTGCTCAGTGTTCCCTCCCTGGGGAAATCATGGTATTTTTTCAGTTTTTCAATATCTAAAACTTAAATTTTCCCCCATAATTTTCTCATTTGATAGAAAACCGGTGTATCAAATTTGGCATGCTTACTGTTGTGATGTCTGTCTGTGTTCCCCCTGTCTTTGTGCACTTGGTTCAGTCCTGTTCCCTGTTTTCCCGCTCCCCGTTATCTCTATTAGTCTTCCCAGGTGTTTCCCGTTAACCACACCCCCTTGTTATCCTGTTTAGATCGTTTGCCCCTGTATTTAAGCCCTGTGTTTCAGTCCAGTCTTTGTGAGTTCTTGTATTGTTGTAGCGTTCATGCTGGTTGTTCTGTTCCTGAGTCCTGTTCCCTGTCTGAGTCCTTGTCAAGTTTGGAGTTCGTTTAATAAAGTGTGCTGCAAGTGGATCCTGCTTCTTCCTTGTCTCAACCACCATCGTAACAGAGTGATGTAAAATTAATGACTCCAACAAATGTGAGTTGCAAAATATATCAAAGTAACTAACAGGATGATTGTGTTGTAATTAAACATTTAAAAAAAAAAAAGGTTTAAGATCATATAGAGAGACTTATCTCACAGATGATTTACAATAACTGCAAAAGTATCACAAGCAGAGAGTGCTTGCCTCGTCAAAATTAAATCCTAATTGGAGATTGATAAACTCCAAGAGAAAACTTAAGAAATGTGAAACGTTATTGAGAACTAGAATAATTATTTTTATGTAAGATCAAATAAGCAGAAGCAGGACTGGAGTAACAGTTGCTAAATGCTGATTAAACAAACAGCTTGAAAAGTTGACCATGAAAGAACTAGAAGCTGATGTTTTGCTTTCAAAAGATAAGTTTATTATTGGCTTTAATAAAACAGTTTGCTTATCTGAATCTGATGTGTGCTGTGGCTGAAACTGCCAGTGCAACAGACTCAATCTGAGTGGAAATTTGTATTGTCTAAATTCCCTGAGGTGGGCAAAAGACAACTATAAAATTGTTTATTTGGAAACACATGTAATATCTGGCAAAGATGCCTTAAGCTGGGATAGAGTTAAAAGATGGCAGATAAAGTTAGACGTTCATGAGAGTGCAGTGTGCCAGTCCCTCTCTCATTCAAAGTCTCTCTCATTCAATGTCAGCTAAAAGCTGTTATCTGAGCCTGTGTCATTAGTGATAAGCTATTTAAATTAAAACACAGTGTTTCAGTTGAAAATAATAGACACAGAGATGTTTAAAGAAACAATTGCCGTTCAGTAAATCTGAATGACTTTAAAGAAGTCTTTAAAATAATAATGCAGAACTTAAACGATAGAAGACATTTTATTTTAGGACCAGTAACTTCTTTGTCTCATTTAGTCTCCACCATTCAGGACCGATGGCTCCGTCTACAGATAAAGTTCACTGAATGTACGGATGATCTAAATTCGCTGAGTATAGTCTAAGCAGCTAGGTTTCTGCTTTTAAGATGGTTAATGGATTTAAGTGATTAAATACAGCTGTTATTAACCTGTCTCCCTGTGTGAACACTATTAGGCAATGGGAATGGCTCTGGTGACTCTTGAACGTGCCTTTCCTAAGCTCCAGAAAACAGCTGAGTTCTGTTGAAGAAAACCGATTGTGTGATGGGAGAGAGCGGATACCAGTGTGTACGTGGCTACTCAATGACGGGATGATCTTCCTGGCCAGGGGACAGCCCAACCCAGGGGGTCACGATCACTGGGGCATCTCCGGATGGAGGTGTTATATGCGAGAAAGGTATGAGAGTTGAGCGCTGATTATTGGAGGCCACCGGGGTCAGCAGAGCATTGAGAGGTGAGATGCGCTGTAAGGAGTTACTGCAGTCTGACCCAGAAAATGTGAGTTTCCTCTATACCACTCGCCAGAAGAAACCGCATTAGTTGTATGGCTTGTTTTTCATTGTGACAAGTGTCTGCAACTATACCAGGGGGACAACACCCTGAGGAGAAGAAATTATAGATAAAGAGCTAGTGGGAAGAGGCTTTCAAGCGCCAGCTGAGGCCATGAGGGGATTGCCATTAGTTGTTGTGGAGACAGTAATAAAACTTTTTGATGTCGGTTGCCTTATGGGCAAGGAAAATGTATAGAAGTTGATTTAGAACTATGTCTATAACATGGTTTTTTAACTCCTGAAGGTCGTTAGACATGGTGGTGACTAAAGATGAAGACAGCTTTTGTAGACTTAAGAAAAGTCTGGATAACAAAGTTTAATGGTAAAAGGCAGGTAATGAATTTAATATTACATTTTGTATAAGTTACAGTCTTAGAAATTTATTTATAGTGAGAGAGACTGCTTGAGCGGAGGAAGGGATGGTAACTGTGTCTGTCTTTCTGTTATCGGCCTGCTAGAGCAAGCTGAAGCAAAATAATGATAATGAACCAAAACAACCCAGCTGACTTGTCTAAAAATCTAATGAATAATGAACAAGACATGATTGGAACTGGTTAACAGACCATGTAAAATTAGGGAAAAGCTACAGAAAATATTTGAAGTTTAAAATCTTATTTAAAATTTAAATCCTTTTAACGATATAAGGAAAGGGCGAACATTGAGAATGAGCAGTTAGCATATGTGTGTCTAGTATGAGTGTGTGTGTGATGGTGACAGCACTTTATGTCTTGTATGTATTAGTTTGGGGTACTAATATTAGAATAGTACTGAAATTAGAACTGAATAGGTTTATCATTACAGATGGGTTAAGGCAAATGACTAATTTTAAAGAAGGCGATAATTCTGAGTGGATCCGATGAAAAGATGATAGCGAACATAGGACGAGCTTTAAATTGATTGTCATCAAGCTCTGTCTGATATTAATTATTTTTGTCTTTTATGATGTTGATTTGAATTATGTTCTGGATCAGTTTAAGTATTTGTGTAAATTGGAATTGTGTAGTTGTAGATCACCATCTGGCATGGGCTGAGATAAATGAAAATGTTGTAGATTTGATGGCAACAACAAAGTGACATATTGGCTAAGTCAACATGAAATTATCAAGAGAGCCCCTCACATTTATGATTATTGTGAACAAAGGGGGAGAAATGATTGACTGACATTGACCAAGTCTGTACAGCACGACCTGACCTGATAGGGAAAATTGATGACTTTGGAATTGTTTGATGACTGACTTAAGAGACCAAACAACAGGCCTGAAAAGCAGGATATGCTGTGAGACTCAGGGCCGTTGCCCTTCAAATACTTCGATAAGAAGATGAGATTGGGCTTTAAGTGAAGAATGTAATATTTTGTTTCACAGGCAGAGAAGGATGTCTGGGCAAAATTTGGCTGAAGGACGCCAAACTTTACTTTTTTCTTTACAGAGCATGCAGACTTTTGATGCAGGGCAGAATGTCCCCTATAAAATAATGGTTATGGATGAATTTGACTAACTATCCTGGCCTGGATTGTTATTGTGGCAGAAAGAAACAAGGCCACACCTGCGCAGCGCATAACTTAAATTTTCCTTTTACAGAATGTCAGGATGGATTGGATCAAACAGAACTGATTCTGTTCCAAATGTATAAATATTGTTTTTCAGGGGAAAAAGATTGTGTTTCAGGTTGTTGAATCCACAGGTCACACCAAAAGGGACGAGCGGCTAGACAAGCGGTCACTAACAAAATACTTAAGGTCTCCATTCACAGGTGACAGCAGGCAAGAAATGGTTCACTCCAGTGGGGGTGCGTTCGTGATTTAAGGGAAAACCTTATAAGGAACAGAAAATGGTTGGAGAGTGTGACACCTGGGTCCAAGCCTCTCACCTTAGACAACACCAACAGGCCTCAACCATCCAATAGAGCACAAAGTGAGGGATTCAAGGACGTGCTAGTAACGTACCTCCAGAACCAACAAGGGAAAAACCATTGCAACGGCACGCAAAGTGTCACCCTGGTGAACACGGAACGTCCGTGGGGCGAACGAGATGATCAACACACCTGGAGGAACCAACTGCCAACTGATGGCTTAAGTTTAACAGAAGAATCTGTTTTTGTGATGATTTTGATGATTGTGTTTGATTGAATCAAACTAGGTATTGATTTGATTGGTGCAAATGTAGAAAATCTATTAATTTATGTGTAACAAGCAAAAAAGACGGACCGTAATGGAGATATTAGAGTTAATTTTGAACAACTAATTTGGTTAGAGGAATGGATAAAATTATAAGACTTCTCTGGTTAGATTTGTTAAACAGAGCGTTCAATAGAGCTTACTAAATTGAATTAGAAGTGAATGAAATATGGAGATGGGCGTAGATTAATGGAAAAGGCTTAATGATAGGAGTTAGGATTGTGTGTGTTATTCTGATAATTTTGTTATTCATGGGTGAATATGATTACAGAGACAGGTGAAAACCTGCTGTCTGTTCAATTGGTGAAAATGAGTCTATCCCAATGATGAACAAAATTATGCGACGATACAGTTAGCGGGAGCTACAGTGAGATATGTGTTAAATGTATGTTCTGTTTGTTTTTTCTTCTATTTGTTTATTTTCTGAGAAAGATTAAGGGCAAAAGATTTAAAGAAGGTTACGGTCATCCGTGTTACGAGGTGGCGTACAAGGACAGGGTTTGAAACTGAGGGATTTTTATTCTGTTTGTTTTCTTACTGTGTTATAACTATTTATTCCTTACTGGTGTGACTGAGGGTCTGCTTGCAGGAATGCAGAAACAGTGATTTCTCGTTTAGCCCGGCCCAGTAAAAATGTTTACTTGCTTGCTAAATAATTATGGGGCTTTCCCCCACAAAAAAAACAGCCTTATGCTTTTTCACTCTAAACTTTTCTTCACAGGTTCAAGGAGAGTGATTGTATGTAATGACTTGAACTTGCATTTATTATTACTATTATTACAATGTTTGATTAATCAGTTAGCAGAGTATGATAAACAGAGAGGAATTGTTATGGAATTTTTCTATTATTGCTCTGATTTCAGTGATTCCTAATGATGGCCTCATCTGTTCTCACGAATGTAGTGAGAGGGGGCCTTTGGATGATAATTTACTGTGGTTGGGAGCCAGTGGAGGTAAGGAAAAGCAGGTGGTCAAGGGGTCATCTTGAGTGCATTTGTACGTTATAGCCTAAAGGGTTAAGGGGGCATTTACCTCTCAGGGCCAGGGAGAAATAGGAAAAAACAAAGTATATCTCTCCTGAGGGGAGGGCAGAAATAAGGCCTTGGAGGACATAAGATATAAAAAAGACAGACACTGCTTCTCTTTATCTCTCCTCACTGACTCACGAAATGTGTATTGGTGATGAAGATCTCTCTTGCAAGAGAATAAATACTTTATAAACTATTAAATTGGACTCAGAGTGTCTCTTACTCAGTGATGATGTTTGTTGGGAAGGAAAAAAGCCACAACACTCACATGCCCTGAAGTTTCAGGGGTGCGAGCGCCACGTTCATGCACGTCGTGAATGTATGGGGTGCAAGAGACAGGCCGAAAGGTAGGACTGTGTATTGATATGCCTGGGCCTCAAAGGCGAATCTCAAAAATCGCCTGTGACGTGACGCTATTTGTATCTGGAAATAAGCGTCCTTCAGATCTATCGACATAAACCAGTCCCCTTGGCAAATCTGCGCGAGGATTTTCTTGTTTTTAAGCGTTCTGAACTGGCGTTTCATAAGCGCTTTGTTCAGTTGTCTTAGATCTAGAATGGGTCTGAGACCCCCGTCTTTTTTCGGTACCAGAAAATATCTGCTGTACAGACCCCCCTTCGCTCTGAGCTTGAGATAAAGGCTCTATTGCCCCTTTGCTCAATAAGGTCGCTATTTCGGCTTGAAGTAGGTGTCCTACTTCTGTTTTCACCGTAGATTCGACGTGCTGCGTGCTGCGTGCACCGTGCTGCGGCGAGGGCATCGAGCGAACTGCAGCGAATAGCCTCTTTTTATAATGTTCAGCACCCAATTCGAAACCCCAGGAGCTGTGCCCACACGTTTGCGTGAATGGCTAGGGGCAGAATGGGTTTTGGGCTCTGATCGTAACATAGTGACGAGGGGGGCGGGGGAAGCGCCTGAAATGGCGGGCAGCCTGGCCGCGCTCACTTTCATTATAGCAGTTTGCTGTGTGAGAGTGAGCGGGGCGAGCCCCGTGGGGCTTAACATGTCTGTGAGTGAATGTGGGCGCGGCAAGGCGGGCACATTCACAGCACTGAAAAACACCGTCTGCCTGAGCTGACTGTATTTGTGTTGGTTTCGTTTTTACGGAAACCCTGTGACATGCAGTGTGTAGTGTTAGTGGGCACTGAATCGTGGGCATGTTCACTACATTTAATGCACAATCGACATGAGTCGATTTTACTTGTGCAAGCCCTGTATTGTGGCGGGCTGTGTTTGCGTGTAGAAATGAGCACTGGTTTGGGGGCATTTTTTATTACACTCACAACACCATTGGCCGAGGCCGGGACACCAGAACATTTTTTTTTTGTATCTGGGTTGCCGTAAAAACGGCGTTTGTGTGCAGGAAAGCGGGCCGCGATACCAACTTGTTTACTGCAGAATACACCGGAACAGTCACATTTCTTGGGACTGAACGAGCATGAAGTTTTGGTGAAAGTCTGGCCGTGGCGAGACTTGAACACCGTCGGTTTCCTAGAAGGGCTAGGAAGACTTTGCATGCACATTCACTGCACTGGAAAACACCGTCGGCCTGAGCTGACTGTATGTGTGTTGGTTTCATTTTTCAGAAACCATGGTACATGTAGTGTGTAGTGTTTGTGGGCACTGGGTCGTGGGCACATTCACTACATTTAATGCACAATTGACATGCGTCGATTTCATTTGTGCGAGCCCTGTACCGTGACGGGCTGTGTTTGTGTGTAGAAATGAACACTGGGCTGTGGGCATTTTATTACACTCATAACACCATCGGCTGTGGCCCGAATACCAGAAAATACCCTGCATATGATTTTTCTGGGTCGCCATGGAAACGGCATTTGCGTGCAGGCAAGCGGGCCGTGGTACCGGCTTGTTTACTGCAAATTACACTGGAACAGTCGCATTTTCTTGGAACTGAATGAGCGAAAAGGAAGTCTGGCCGTGGCGAGACTAAATTTTTTAACTGCTGCGAGAGCCAGGATGGAACATGGGTCTCCCGCGGGAAGAGCTTTGTGTTTGACCACTGAGCCACAGGGGGGAAACAACATATGCTTAATTTAGCTCGAGCAGATAAGGGAGTTTTTTTCGACACACAGATTAGTGTGTCGGCATATGTTTGCGTATTATACAACAGGCTCATTGCTGCAATATTGACATTTTCAGCCGCTCAACTAAGAGGAGCTGGGAAATGTTTGAGAAATGGAGATTGTCCGGCCTCGGCGGGACTAAAACACACTCTTTCCCACATTTCGCCGGTGACGCATGCCCACGGGGGGCGGGGTAGCTTTCTTATAAAGTAAAGAAAGCTAGCCGCTCAGCTGGCCTTCTCAACAGATGCAGCTATCTCTTCGTCATAAATGGCGAAAACGGCGGCGCGCAGCAGCCATTGTCCGTCAGTGAGCGACTCGAGTGAAGCTGGTGAAACTCGCGGGCGAACCGGTGAGCTTTCACGGGCTGGAGAAGGCTCGGGGACCCGCTGAGTACGGCACTTTACGGCGCGGCGCAGCACTACAGCAGGCGGGAGTGCAGACTCGGAGAAATATGCCAGGCGAGTCCTCAGAGTCACCATAGGCAATAGCTCGCAGTGAGGGCAGCCGCCGTCAGCGAGTGCGAGTGCTACATGATCCTCTCTCAGGCAGGAAACGCAGATGAGGCGGTCCCCGTCGCTGAGTGCGGCTCGGCACGAGCCGCATGAGGATGGCATCTTTAAAAAGACGCAGCTCTTTTAGTAAGTGAGTCGCGGGGGCGAACACACAGTGAGCAGAGTGTAAAATGATATAGACGCCGGATAGCGTAGCAGGAAGCGGCGACTGAAGGCGGCGAGATGATGCCATCGGCTTCAGAAGATGGCTCGTCCTGCAGAAGGCTTTTTCAATGGCGCGGCTTCTTCACTCAGAATCCAGCGATGCGTCCGTCCGCTTCGCTGAAGAGATGAAAAATCAGTGATATCAGAAATAGAAATGAAACTTGGATATATTTTAGATTGGTCAATGTGCTGCTTGTATAGCAGTATATATTTACTCTCCTCTGAAAATAACTCAACATACAGTCATTATTATAGTGTTATGTCGTTTAACCATGCAAAGCCACATGTCCTATTCATCATTTTCATGTTTTTGTCTGCTTGACACGACCATACAAATTTGTGTATCTTCTATTAGAGCAGTTAAAATTTGGTTTTGGTTTGAGTACAATTCTCTCATACTGACCACTGGATGTTCAACATGGCACCTCATCGCAAAGAACTCTCTAAGGATTTGAGAATTAGAATTGTTGCTCTCCACAAAGTCGACCTAGGCTAAGAAGATTGGTAACACCCTGAAACTGAGTTACAGTACAGGCCAGGGTCATACAGAGTTTTTCCAAGACGGGTTCCACTTGGAACAGGCCTCGCAAGGGTCAATCAAAGAAGTTGAGTCCTCGTGCTGTGCGTCAGGTGCAGAAGCTGGGTTAAAAAAAACTGGCGCATGACTGCTGCCAGCATTGCTTTAGAGGTTGCAGAAGCGGAAGGTCAGCTTGTCAGTGCTCAGACCATACACCACACACTGCAACAAGTCGGTTTGCATGGGCATCCCAGAAAGAAAGCCTCTTCTGAAGCTGGCTCACAAGAAAGCCGGCGAACAGTTTGCTGAAAGCAACCTGTCCAAGAACATGCAGTACTGGAACCATGTCTTGTGGTCTAATGAGACTAAGATGAACATGTTTGGCTCAGATGGTGTCCAGCATGCCCTGGTAAGGAGTACCAAGAAAATTGTGTCTTGCCTACAGTCAAGCATGGTGGTGGGAGCATCATGGTTTGGGGCTGCATGAGTGCTGCTGGTACTGGGGAGCTGAGCTTCATTGAGGAAAACATGGATTCCAACATGTACTGTGACATTCTGAAGCAGAACATGATGCCCTCCCTTCAGAAACTTGGCCGAAAGGCATGATAACAACCCCAAACACACCAGCAATATGTCAACTGCCTTGCTGAGGAAGCTGAAGGTGATGGAGTGGCCAAGTATGTCTCCAGACCTGAACCCTATTGAGCACCTGTGGGGCGTCCTCAAGCGGAAGGTGGAGAGGCGCCATATGTCTAACATAAAGCAGCTCT
The DNA here is from genome assembly GCA_030578255.1 of Tiaroga cobitis. Classification (NCBI taxonomy): domain Eukaryota; kingdom Metazoa; phylum Chordata; class Actinopteri; order Cypriniformes; family Leuciscidae; genus Tiaroga; species Tiaroga cobitis. The sequence continues at coordinate 27,642,875 of CM060611.1, read as the reverse complement.
GTGATGTCATTATGGAAAAGTGGAAGAGGATCCCAGCAACAACCTGTGCAGCTCTGGTAAATGACATGCCCAGGAGGATTAAGGCAGTGCTAGATAACAATGGTGCTTACACAAAATATTGACACTTTGGACATGTTCACTTAGGGTGTACTCAATTTTGTTGCCAGCTATTTTGACAATAATGGCTGTAAGTTATTTTCAGAGGACAGTAAATATATACTGCTATACAAGCAGCACATTGACTACACTAAAATCTATCCAAGTTTAATTTCTATATTATTGTCCCTTAAGAAGATATACTAAAATGTTTGCTAAAATGTGAGGGGTGTACTCACTTTTGTGAGATACTGTAGTTTGACGTATAGCCAACTGCATGGATAAAAATATAAATAATTTTCATTACTGCATAAGATATAACCAGTTTGAAATGGAACGGAACATCCACTAAGCCTCTTTGTACATAGGGCAGCTTTGTGATCCAAGTTTTATGATGTCAAGAGTGTTCAAAGAAATGATCCGCCCCTTCTTTAAAAACCATTATAAATTTTAAGACGGTGACATAATCTGCTCAGAAAACGACCAGAATCCAAGAAAATCAAAAGGTAAGCTTGGCAAAATATAATTAATTGTATTATTATATAAAATAATATAAAATAATATTTATTATTATTGTACTTTTAAATGTATCCATCTACTAGATGCTTTATACAAACCCATATACACATGAGTGTTTTGTACTATGTATATTGTATAATAAGTATATATATCTTACTTCACAGCTATGTTTCCACTGATTATATTATCTGGTAAGTCAAACATTTTATAAAGTGTTCGTCAACTTGTACATCAATGATATATTTAATGTTTCAAAATTACTTAAGCGTGTTTTGTTTGCAGATGACACCAACATTTTCTATTGTGATGACAATTATGATAAGGTTATTAATGTTGTAAATACTGAACTAAGGGATCTAAAAAAATGGATGGATAGCAATAAATCATCTTTAAACTTTAATAAAACTAAAGCCATATTATTTGGCAATTGTATAAAAAATATGGAAAAGATGGTTGATATAGATGGGATACAAATTGAAAATGTCTCTGAAATAAAATTTTTTGGAGTTACAATACATCTTATAAGATTTTCAAAATGTGATAGACCACAAACATGAGGACAAAAAATCCTGATTTAACCGTTTTGCTCCTATAGTATGTGGTATGCCATGATGTGACAAAGACAGCACACCACACACTAACAGATTTTCAACCAGAGTCTCGACTGTGAACACAGGAAATCTCGCAAAATCTTGCGAGACTTCAGAATAAGCATGCGGACGATATGCAGGAAGAAATTGCGATGATAGTGTTTAGAATGATTTTAACAGAAAAACATTCGTGCTGTTGCCACAAATCAACAAGTTGATCCTCCATCTCTGCTGTCCACATTAATTTCACTTTGTGCTGCGCCATAACTGCATTTGTTATGCTTCCGTCTTCAATCATCTCGATTTCTGATTGGATATTGTTTCGTTTCACGTGATAATCTCTAGAGCGTGAGCGCGTTTGTCCTCGGGGTTCCCCCCACACATCAGGATTTCTGATTCACAATCGGGGCGGCTCCGACGTTATTCCGAGCCGGTTCGGACACTCTTAACATTCCTCACACCAAGGAAAAATCTGATGAGATAATCTGTAGAACCATCAAGATAATCGGGACATAGCTAGGATTGTCGGAAGGGGGAAAATCGGCCCAAAATCAGCCCGATTATCTTTTGGTGTGTACCCAGCATAACTTGGAAAACGTACTCGGTTACCTAACGTAACCTTGGTTCTCTCTAGAGAGGGAACGAGTATTGCGTAAGTTTAGCTTACGCTACTGGAACCCTTTGTCAACGCCGTGCGCGCCAAACATCCACTCTATGAGTCCCAGGGAGTCCGGGGAACACTGAAAAGTGGGAATTCAGGCGGCCAGCAAGCGGGCCGACACATGAATAAATATAAGCACCCATGGGGAATGCAGAGCGGTGTCGCCGGGCTGCATGTTACATAATAACCCATATAAGTGCAGCTCAACCAGGAGAGCTAGACAGTGAAAATAGCCTGCGCACAAGTATGTGGGCAGAACATACAAATATTTAGACTTACAGAAGTCTAGCCTGCAAGGCGGGAACTTCCATGTTATAGAATCTTACAAAATGTAGACAGGGAGGCCCAGCCCGCCGCCATACAGATGTCGTGAATGGAAATTCCACTGGACCATGCCCATGACGAGGCCATGCCTCTTGTGGAATGAGCCCTGATGCCCAGAGGGCATTGCAGAGCCTTTGACGCATAAGCAGCAGCAATAGCGTCCACTATCCATCTGGATAGGGAGTGTTTCGAGGCGGCGAGATCTCTGGCGCGCCCACCAAACGAAACGAAAAGTAGTTCAGAGCGTCTGAAAGGGGCGGAGCGCGTAATGTAAGCTCTCAGTGCCCTAACGGGACAGAGGAGGCTGTCGCTGCTCTCGCTGTCGGATACTGGCAGAGCCGACAGAGAAATTACCTGTGCTCTGAAGGGAGTGCCAATCACCTTCGGGACATAGCCATGTCTTGGTTTGAGGATGACCTTAGAGTCATTTGGACCAAACTCAAGACACGCGGCGCTAACGGATAGCGCGTGCAAGTCCCCCACGTGTTTGACTGATGACAGGGCCAAAAGAAAAGCGCTTTTGAGCGAGAGGTGTTTCAGATTCACAGAATCTAATGGTTCAAAGGGATACATCTTTAGGGCATCTATAACCACGGAGAGATCCCAAATAGGAACCGAAGGTGGGCGCGGTGGGTTCATCCTTCTGGCTCCTCTCAGGAAGCGGATGACCAGCTCGTTCCTTCCTAGCGACCGGCCTTGCTTCGACTCAGTGAACGCTGCAACGGCTGCCACGTACACTTTGAGCTTGGATGGGGACCTGCCCTTATCCAACAGCTCTTGAAGGAAACCGAGCACCGGCGAGACCTCACCATACGTGGGTTCAGATTTTTGTCGGTGCACCATTTGGAGAACACAGACCATTTAGACGCATAGAGCCGTCTCGTAGAGGGAGCTCTAGACTGCGTGATCATGTTCATAACTCCTTCTGGCAGGACAATGGGTATCTGTTGATCAACCATACGTGCAGAGACCAGCGCTCTGGATCGGGATGCCAGATCGAGCTGCGGGCTTGAGAGAGGAGGTCTCTCCTCACCGGAATCGGCAACGGGGCTGTGCGTGACAGCCGTGTTAGTTCCGGGAACCATGTTTGGTTCTGCCATCGCGGGGCTATAAGGAGCACCGGGTGGCGCGATTCCCTGATTCTCCTGATTACCTGTGGTAACATAGATCGGATGGAGATCGGATGGAAAGCATACAGTGGGTGGCTGGGCCAGAATTGGGCCAGCGCATCCTCGTTCTTCGAGAAGAACACTGGGCAATGAGCATTGTCCTTTGACGCAAATAGGTCTTCCGCTCTGCCAAAAAGGCGCCATATCAACTGGACTGTTTGGGGGTGTAGAGACCACTCCACGGGGGGGATATTGTCCCTGGATAGCCTGTCCGGGCCATCGTTCAGGATCCCTGGCACATGCGTCGCTCTCAGCGAGCGCAGGAAGCACTGGGCCCAAACGAGGAGGCGTTCTGTCAGATCGCAGAGGCTCCTGGATCTGACACCACCCTGACGGTTCACGTAGGACACAATGGACGTGTTGTCCGAGTGGACTAGAACGTGTTGGTCCTGTATGAACGGGAGGAAGCGCTTCAGTGCGTTCTCGACCGCCAGCATCTCAAGACGGTTTATGTGAAGGTGTTTCTCTTGGTCTGACCACAGGCCAAAGATCAGTCTGCCCTTGAAAAGGCCGCCCCAACCTGAGTTGGAGGCGTCTGTGGAGATGCACTGCTGCAGCTGAGGCCATACAGCCCAGCATCGAATTTGCGCGAGAATCTGTCTGGTTGTAATAATTTTAAACGGTCTTCTCATGAGAGCTTTGTTCATAAATCTCAGATCTAATATAGGTCTCAGACCTCCGTCATTCTTTGGTAGGAGAAAATAACGGCTGTAAAAGCCTGACTCGCTCAGAGAAGGCGGTACCGGTTCTATAGCCCCTTTGCACAGCAGTTTGGCTATTTCTGCGCGGAGTAGATGTGCCACTTTCACGTTCACTGTCGACTCGCTCCGTGCGTGGAAACGCGGCGGAAGGCGAGCGAACTGTAAAGCATAGCCTTGTCTTATTGTGCTCAGCACCCACTCTGAAACCCCCAGAATCGCTTCCCATGCTTCTTGCATGTGTGGCCAGGGGGAGAATGGCCTCCGGATCCCGATCGCGCACACTGTGGGCTTTGGGAACTGGATCGGAGATGTGGGCGCGGCGCGCGCGCCCTCTGTGCTTGAACAAAGCGGCTCGCTGACAGCCGCTTTCAGCTGATTCGTATGTAACGACCCCATTACACTGAATGGCATTTGCCAGCTTTATGAGAGTGGGCTCTGTGGGCGTGAAGGACACATGAGTTATAGTGCTTGTGTGTAGGGGTGAACACTGGGGCGTGGGCACATTCTCTACACTTGAAACACCAGCGGCGTGAGCTGAATAAACAGAAAATACACTCTTTATGAGATTTTTGTGGGTTGCCGTGAAAACGGCGGTTGTATGCAGGCGAGAGGGCAATGTTACCGGCTCGTTGGCTGCTAAATACTCTCTTGCAGTAGCCTTCTGTAAAGGGGACTAACAAAGCATAGCGTTTTGACGCGGTCGTCGCTGCGAAGAGGCAGGCTTGGCTGGACGCTGAGTAGAACTCCGAGCAGGCGGCTTGTCACGTGAGCGGCCAGTAGCTGAGCTCGAGCGTCGTGGCAGAAACAGACTCATGGCCTGTGAGGTCTTGACCAGAGGTGCCTCTCTGTGACGGTGAGCGCAGCCATTAGGGGTGTAACGATTCATTCATATTCTCGATGCATCGATTAAAAATCCTGACGATGCATATGCATCGATCTTGAAACATGGATTTTTGAATCGTGAATCGTTTTTTTCGGTCAATAATCGTTTTTAAATAAAAAAATCGAATGAATCGCGATTATATAACATGGATAATATTGATAATGTTAAAAAAAAAATCTTAAATTAGTTGCGTCTGCGAAGTAAAGTGCGTCCTCACTGCAGTGGCGCAGTTGATTACGTCACTCACTAATCGTCAATTCGCGCCTGTTTGCTGTCATTTGAATAAACGCAGCAGTGCACTATGGAGGGCAACGAAGGAGAAATTTGCAAGGCACCAGCCAACATGAAATCAAAGGTTTGGGATTACTTCGGCTTTCACAAGGTAAATGGAAAGATTGACAAGTCCGTTGTAGTTTGCAGACATTGTAAATCGGAGTTAAAATACTTTGGAAATACAACGAACCTTGGCAACCATCTCCGCAGACGCCATGCCATTAAAATAGAAATACCTGCACCTAAAGCAGCTAGTATTTCAGGGTCAGACGTGAAAAGTCCTACTCCTAACCTATTTGGTCAACTTCAGAGTCTTCCCGAAAACACCCATCGTGTTAAAGCAATAACTGCATCTATTGCGAGATTTATTTGCAAGGATATGCGCCCCTATAGCGTGGTGGAAAACACTGGTTTCCGAGAAATGATAAACACTTTAGAACCAAGATACAAGATACCTAGCCGTCAGTTTTTCAGTGAAAAATGCATCCCGGAATTGTATCGGTCTACGAAAGAGGAGCTACAGCTCAAGCTTTCTCAATCTGTCCGTGTTGCCCTCACGACTGACTCTTGGACGTCGTGTTCAACAGAGTCTTATGTGACAATTACAGCTCATCTGATTTCCATGAACTGGCAAATGCAGAGCTTCGTTCTTCAAACAAGGACTCTAAACGAAGCCCACACAGGCAAAAACATTGGAGAATTGCTGCGCGATGCCTGCTCCGAGTGGACAATTGCAGACACGAGTCCTGCTCTTGTTACCGATAACGCCCGCAATATGATCGTTGCAGGTAAAGTTGCTGGATTTACCCCCCACATCACTTGCTTTGCACACACTCTCAACCTGATGTCTCAAAAGGCCATGAAAGTTAGCAGTGCAGAGCGATTGTTGGGCAAAGTAAGACGTATTGTCTCTTTTTTCCACCGAAGTTCAACTGCTACATGCACGTTAAAAGAGAAACAGCAAATTCTCGGCTTGCCGGTACACAAACTTAAACAGGACGTTTGCACTAGGTGGAACAGTTCAGTGGAAATGCTTGACCGTTTCTTAGAACAACAAACTGCAATCATGGCAACGCTTATGTCAAAGGATTTGCGGAGGGGAACAGAAGTACACACTCTCACAGAAACGGACATCAGTAATGCTGAGGATCTTGTTAAAGTGATGGCACCCATTAAGATCGCTACTACTATGATGTGTGAAGAAGAACAACCAACCGTGTCTGTGATTGCGCCTCTTCAGGCTAAACTACTGAAACATCTCGAGCCCTGCGAGGACGATACAAACATGACTCGAGAAATGAAATCGGCGATGACAACGGACTTTTCATCCCGGTATACGAACTCCCGCGACATTCTGCTTAAAGGTAAGATGTCTCTCTAATTGTCAAAAGCAAAAGTATTGCAAATGCACTACAATCTTTGAATTATTTATTATTAACACCAAATTGTTGCTTATATTAAACAGTGTATGTTTGCAACTTCTCTTATTTTCATGAACCAAATGCTGGCTAATTAACTAGACTGTATTAAGGATTAAAATTATTGACTTGACTGGTGTTAGTATTTATGTTTCATTTTGTTACAGATTCAAGTAGAACAGCAGGAGGAGGCAGTTGAAGAGAAACCGCCAGACACCGCTGAAGAAGGTATTTTAAATTGTTAATAATAAGTATTCTGTTTAAATTTAAAGGGTAGGCATACTGTAGCATAAAAGTTTGGGATGCGTTTGTAATTAAAATGTATTTAAGAACAATAAATGAAGTGCAAACAAACTTTTTTATCATGTATTTCCATCAATCTAATTAATTTTCTTTTTCAGATGAGATGCGTCCTGCAAAAAAACTGAAAGCTATGGATTTGCTCTTCGGCAACATCTTTCAGCAGGTGCCAGAGACCTATCCACTATCAAGGTCCGCTAGTGTGGTCAGCAGAGACGAGGTACTCAAATACAGATCCATGGTTCCTCTGCCACTGACTGAAAATGCACTGGACTGGTGGAAGTCCCATGAGACAGAACTACCAATCCTTGCAAATCTGGCAAGAAGTTATCTTTGCATTCCTGCTACCAGTGTGGCCTCAGAAAGAGTTTTCAGCACCGCAGGAGACATAGTGTCTTCTCAGAGAAGCAGTTTACGCCCACATTGTGTTGATCAGTTAATATTTTTGAAAAAAAAATCTCAAGTAGATGGGGTTAGAAAAAAACAAGTCATATCATCAACACTTGTTTGTTCAAATCTGTCTTACTACACTCACCACTAAGTTTTAATCGCACTCTGTGTGGTATTACTGCCAGTTGCACTTTACTGTATTCACACACTTTGCTGTATTTACACACTTTACTGTATTTACACACTTTGCTGTATTTACACACTTTGCTGTATTTGCTGTATTTACACACTTTACTGAATTTACACACTTTACTGTATTATTTACACACTTTACTGAATTTACACACTTTGCTGTATGTACACACTTTGCTGTATGTACACACTTTGCTGTATGTACACACTACACACTTTGCTGTATGTACACACTTTGCTGTATGTACACACTTTGCTGTATTTCCTAAATGTTTTGGAAATCTATGCAATGTTTACAATAAAAGCACTCATGGTGCATAGAAGTAATATTATTTTTCTTGGTTTACTTGCCTTAATGTATTTTGTGTCAGATGCAGATGTATACTAAAATTTTCAGAATCGAATCATTAATAATCGAATCGGATCAAATTTCATTGTTAATCGAATCGAATTGAATCGTTCTGATTTGCAAAAATCGTTCTTGAATCGAATCGAAAACCTCTGAATCGTGAATCGAATCGATTCGCTGTCTACCCAAAGATTCACAGCCCTAGCAGCCATGCATCTGCCGATGGCCTGTTCTGCAGTCTTAGTGGCGCGAAGGGAATGGTCCGTCACGCTCCTCAGATCAACGACCGCAGCTGGATCCGAGCCCTTCTCGTCCCATTCGTGGAGGAGGTCGGCTTGTAGGATCTGGAGAATGGCCATTGAGTGTCTCAATGGCCTTTTTCCGCTGAACTGCGAGGTTCAGCGCTGGAGCTACAGGAACTGCGAGACATTCTGAAAAGAACGCTCGCGCTCTTTTAGTAGAAGGGTGTGTCGCAGTGGCGAGCACACACTCACAGAAAATAATGCAAAGAGCAGAAAAGGATATGTCGCCGGATCGCGTTGCTGGCACGGAAGACTGAAGGCGGCGAGAAGTCGACCGGCTTCCTCAGGCGCTTTCCTCTGCTTATAGTCGCTGATTTCAACGGCGGCGGCTTCTCTCTAGATCCAGCGGTGCGAAGAGCTTCGCTGAAGAGATGAAAATCAGGAAGCAGCCTTCGAGCCGTGCTTTTATACGCTAAGCCACACCCACTTGAGTGGGCTGTTAATAGATAATTGCATTAATGAGAAATTGAACAGGTGTTCCTAATAATCCTTTAGGTGAGTGTAAATCCCTGCCATCGCTTTATTATAAGGGTGCAATAACTAATGCACAAACAATCTTGAGTTAATGTGTGATCATTAAATTAATAATCACTATATTACTTCATTAAATGATCATAGATTAATTCCCTATACTGTTAGAAAAAAAGGTTCAGTTGGGTTGTATATAAAACTCTAGGGTTCTTGACTAAATTTTAAAGAACCCTTAAGCCAAAAAGTCTCTTTCAATTTTAATTTCCATTTTATATAATTATAAAGTATGTTTAGGAGCTGTTTAATTCATTCAATCTTATTAAAATTCAAAGTGAATTAAAATAAAATTAATTCAAAATAAATCCATAAAATTATCCCATGCCTGCGAACCCATAAAAGGCTCTATCTATAGCCTATATGAAGACAGACAGAACCATATAGTCTTTTTTGTAGGGTTGTATAAACATCTAGTTTTACCTAATAGTGCCTAATAATTAGCCCAATGTGTCAATTACCACAATGGTACGAAGCCATGTACTGTATTTCAACTTCCAGTCGTCTGTTTTAATTAATCATTAGCTAATGAATTGCAAAGATGTCATTATGTTCCTACTATGTCACATACTCACATGGCTGTGCACTTGTAATGACACATCAAGGATGTTAAGAGGCTAAAAGCAGGTTTAAAACTTGCCCTATTTAAATCAACAGGGTGCAAATTTTAAAAAGAGGATAACACAGTGTAGGCAACACCGATGTTTGTCATTGTTCTCTGTACTGACAGCACTCAAAATTTACAAAAAAAGTCTGTCAGTAATTACTCCCCCTTATGTTGTTCCAACCCTGTTAGACTTTCGTTCATCTTCGGAACAAAAATTAAGATATTTTTGATTAAATCTGAAAGCTGGATCACTCCTCCATAGGCTTCAAAGGGATTGAAACTTGCCAGCCCAGAAACGTTATTAAATAAATCGTTAAAATAGTCCAAGTGACTACAGTGGCTCAATCTCAAGTTTATCAAGCGGCGAGAATAACAACTTTATTCAAGTATTCATTTCCTTCCCTTTGGGCCTCGGGATAGTTCACGTAGTATAATTGCGTAGAGCTTCTGTGTTGTACATCACACGTAGGCTCACTATTGGCCGACACTGGTCATGTGTGTGATGCGTGTGACTTTCAACCAGAAGTGCAGCGCAATTATACTACGTGAACTATCTCGAAGCCCACAGAGAAGGAAATGAATACTTGAATAAAGGCGTTATTTTTGTTTGTTTCTTGCGCACAAAAAAGTATTCTCGTCGCTTGATAAACTTAAGATTGAGTCACTGTAGTCACTTGGACTATTTTTACGATTTCTTTAATAACGTTTCTGGGCTGGCAAGTTTCAATCCCGGAGGAGTGATCCAGCTTTAATCAAAAATATCTTAAATATCTTGATCCGAAGTGGAACGAAAGTCTTACAGGGTTGGAACAACATAAGGGGGAGTAATTACTGACAGAATTTTTATTTTGGGGTGAACTATCCCTTTAAGCAACAGTACTCTAAATCATGAAAGGAATTGTTGATTTGTTTGTTTTAGACAAAATCATAGTATATGGTTTTGGAAATGTATTGGAGGAAACAAAGTCTATGACCTGGAATCATCAGATTTAATTATCAGCTGTGTAAAAAAGCAGAAACTGATGCTAAACTGGTTCATATACAGTATAAAACTGTTAGGGTATGAATCACAGGATCCAAATGCAAGTAAAGTAGATTTATTAGTGAACAGTGAGAACGGCAAAACAGGATGTCTGGTGAAGTCTACGGTCTGTAGCAGATCCTTGGCAGCGCAGGGTGACTGCAGTGGGCGGAGCACAGTCCTGGAAAACAGGAAGACTGATGAGAACCAGGGAATCTTCCGAAGGCAGAGCCCAACCAGACTGGCAAAGAGATGCAGGAATAATCTGAGAGAACAGGAGAGACGAACGTAACTGCAGACAAACATGAGACCAGAAAAGGACCAGAATCCACAATCTGACACTGAACATGACAAACACAGCACTACATATAGGACTCTAAACTAGGTACACCTGTGACTGATCTGATTGCTCGTCAGCACAGCTGACGCTCATGGGCAATCAGATCAGGGCAGTAACACACAGAATGAACAAGCGAACCGTGACATTACCCCACTCCCTAGGAGCGTCACCTGAAGCTCACAGAGGGACCTACCTGGCAATTGTAAGCATCGATAAGGGAATGATCCAATATGTCTTGGGCAGGAACCCAACTCCTCTCTTCCGGACCGTAACCCTCCCAGTCCACCAAGTACTGGAATCCGCTTCCCCTCCGCCTTGCCTCCAGAAGATGGTTAACCGAATAAGCTGGTTCCCCATCTACGATTCGCGGCGGTGGGGGAAACAGGACCGGTGGATTAATAGTGGAACGAAAAAAGGGCTTGATCTTTGAAACATGGAAAACGGGGTGAATTCTCCGGTACGCCGGAGGAAATTTGAGGAGGACCGTCACCGGACTAAGGATCTTGGTAATGGTAAACGGGCCAATAAATTTAGGAGCAAGTTTTCTTCAAGAGGAGTGGAATATCAGTAGATGAAAGCCACACTTTTTGACCAGCGACGTAGACGGGAAGCTTCGACCGGTGGCGATCGGCCAGGGCCTTGGTGCGCAAACCCACCTGGAGAAGAGTATCCCTGGCCGTTCTCCAGATGTGTCTTCACCTCTGGACGAATTCGTGAGCAGAGGGGACCGCGACTTCGGATTCCAGACTAGGAAAAATTGGTGGCTGGTACCCTAAACTACACTCAAATGGAGACAGGCCCGTGGATGACACTGGTAATGAGTTATGTGCGTACTCAACCCATGAGATATGCTGACTCCAAGAGGACGCATTCTGTGATGCTAAACATCGCAACCCCCGTTCTAAATCTTGGTTGGCCCTCTCCATCTGACCGTTGCTCTGGGAATGGAAACCAGAGGAAAGACTGACATTCGCCACCAGCAACCGACAAAACTCTCCCCAAAATCTGGATATAAACTGGGGACCCTTGTCAGAGACCACGTCTGTCGGGAGGCCATGAATCCGAAAAAACGTGGTCTATGACAGCCTCCGCAGTCTCCCTGGCTGACGGTAATTTGGGCAGAGGGATGAATTGAGTAGCCTTCGAGAACCTGTCCACTATGGTTAAAACACTGTGTTACCCTGTGAGGGAGGGAGGCCTGTGACAAAATCTAGCGCAATGTGTGACCAGGGTCTCGAAGGAACTTACAGCGGTTGAAGGAGCCTTGCCGGAGGACGAGTGGAGGTCTTACAACTGGCACAGACAGAGCAGGCCAATACAAAACGATGAGTGTCGCGAGCCATGGTTTGCCACCAGAACCGTTGTTTGATGAGAAAGATAGTACGACTGACTCCTGGATGACAAGCTAGCTTGGAACAATGACTCCATCGGATAACGTTGGACCGCAAACTCTCTGGCACAATCGACCTGGTGGGCATCCGGGCAGAGGCACTACCCCATGTAAGGCAGTGCGGACCTTCGACTCGATCTCCCAGGTCAGCATTGCAACCACACGACTCTGTGGAACGATGGACTCGGGAGAAACCGGGCGTTCAGATTGGTCAAAAATGCGGGACAATGCGTCAGGCTTGATGTTCTTGGAACCAGGACGGTAGGAAATGGAAAAAATCGAATCGACCGAAAAAAAGTGCCAACCGAGCCTGCCTAGACTTAAAGGGTTAGTTCACCCAAAAATGAAAATTAAGTCATTAATGACTCACACCATGCTGTACCAAGCCCGTAAGACCTTCGTTCGTCTTCGGAACACAAATGAAGATATTTTTGATTAAATGTGACAGCTGGATCACTCCTCCATAGGCTCCCTAAGGGATTGAAACCTGACGGCCCAGCAAGTCAATGAAGAAAATGTTTAAATATTCCATGTCACAACAGTGGCTCAACTATAAGTTTATCAAGCGACGAGAATACTTTTTGTGCGAAAAAACAAACAAAAATAACGACTTTATTCGACTATTCCTTTTCTTCCTTATAGGCCTGAAACGAGACTTCAAGAGATTTCCACGACGCGCACGCGCGAGAACTTAACTGAAGTAGTTGAAGGAGATCGCAATTCTCGCGCATGCGACGTGGAAATCTCTTGAAGTCTCGTTTCAGGCCACAGCTTTTGGTTAGAAACAATGCAAATACAATTCATCCTTTTTGTGGAAAATGTTTGTCTTTTATGTTTCCTTTCAGATATAGAAACTTCTGTTTCATAATGTGCTTTTTTATTTGTTGTATATGTATAATCTAATAAAAAAAATTAAATACAATTTGTTACAATTATTGTAGAGTACAGCATGTGTCATGTCTGCATGTTTACAGCAAACTTCATAAGCTTGATTTGGTTGTTTGAGTAGGCCTACATATACTCTCATGTCACCAGCTGAACATATACAGAAAATAATAAAAAAATAAAATGAAATATTAAGACTTATTTTCAGAGAATATATGGTAAAACTGATAGTCCCATTTTGGCATTCGACTGACTATAAGTGACATTGTAACTACATGTCAACTAACTCTCATTAGAATATTACAGTTTTTCCCAATCACTTTGGCACAATTTTCAAAATGGTCGTAACATTCTCTAAACAGTACGCTAAGTGCAATTGTTACAACTGTTTGCTGGAACATCAGAACTCTAATGCATGTCTGCAAAATGTAGTAACTCACCCAAAATATTTAATTCATGCTTCAAAACCTTGTTTTTGTGTCGGTAAATTGGCCAAAGCCACCAAAATAAAAAGTATTTTTGTCATCGTGTGAGCCGTACTGGCATAGGCCTAGATTAGGCGGGGGACTGGGGGGGTGGGACTTTTTTGAAAAGTGAATTCGTCCACTTTTTCATAGGGCAAGTGTGTCTACGACAAGCTGAGGTTTTCGCGGGTGTGTATACCCTACATCGAGATTTAAAATCCAGAGAGTCAAGGATAGTCTATCTAACATACGTGACTTTTACGTTTCCATGGTAATCAGTCACTTTAGCCTACGGCACGCCCATGCGCGCACCAGCGCTGAATCCATCAGTTTCAGAGAGTTCAAAATGGCAAAACACTCTTCACTCCTCCCACTCTTCATGCCCCCGGACCCCCCTAGAGGTACCGAGATCCACCTACAAAAATACTGTGCCACAGCAGACTTTATGATGGTCTACGAAAAACACACATTTTATTATCTTATTAAAATACATGATCAGGATTTTACCACCTCCGCCTCATTTTAAGCCAGGAAAAACCCTGTATGTGCAATATAAAGAAATGGACAACTTTCTTTCTGTTTTATTGTTTGAAAAATAAATAGCATATTAAGCTAATTAAGCAAAAACCTCAACAAAAGTCTGAAGAAAAAAAAACTGGTATTACACTTGACATTCTATCCCTTCACTTTTGAAATGGTGGCTACGCCCCTGCGTACTGGTTAACATATTTAGATATTTTTTTTTACCATGGTAATATTTGTTAAATACAAATTTCATGTGCTTTCTACTTTTTATTTGACAAGTCTGTTTTTACACTATACAATTACAGTTTAGTCTATCTGAATGCTCTGATAGACAAAGTCTATCAGTGTCTAGACGGACACCAGAACGGACACCGCCACAGACCGGCACGGACACCGCCAATGACACGAACACGGACACCGGCAAGTACATGACACCAGCACAGACACAGGCATGGGCACAGGAATGGGCACGGAGACAGACACAAACACCGGCACGGACATGGCACAGGCACGGACACCGGCATGGAGACAGACACGGATTTATTAAAAAATAAGAACAAAGAAACATCTTACATATATACACAATATATAATATACAAATTAATAAACAGTTTATTTCTTCTGTTGTTCACCGGCACGGACACTGTGGACAGTACCGCCCCAGTGACAGCTTTTCTTCTCCTGCATTGTTCCTGACCACTTAAAAACCTGTTTTTTTTTTTCTGGTCTGAGAGAGATTGCTGTTAAACTTGCTTTCACATTCATTTACTTGTGAACAACAACAAAGTCTTTTGTGGGTCACTTTGTATAACAGATGACAAACTATGTATATACCTCATACAATATGTCTACTTTGTTTTAGCTGGAAAATATATCCAACACAATCATTATTTATATTGGAAAACAGAACCCACATAGAGAAACACATGGGGAGAAAATCTTTTGAGTATCTTTGATCCAGAGACATTTGTTCAAACTTGAACCAGACAGGCTAATACATTTTTTTGTGATCACCAACTGAGATGATTGTACAGGGCAGATGCAGATATTAAAAGGACAGAAAATAAACGGTACAACATTTTTGGTT
The DNA here is from genome assembly GCA_030578255.1 of Tiaroga cobitis. Classification (NCBI taxonomy): domain Eukaryota; kingdom Metazoa; phylum Chordata; class Actinopteri; order Cypriniformes; family Leuciscidae; genus Tiaroga; species Tiaroga cobitis. The sequence continues at coordinate 27,627,864 of CM060611.1, read as the reverse complement.
TCCCCTTTTCCTCTTTCTTTATCCACCGATCTGCCCTTTTTTTGGTGCTATCAATCAACTTATAAAGTATCGAATCCAATGCACTTTATTATGCCTGCCTGCTTGTTTTCCAGGTGTCATCTTGAGCAATGGATGCATAGTGCTGCCTGTAGTTTATTTCAGCTGATTAATTTGACCCAATGTTTTTATTTGACATGCACCTGATGACTGATTGTGATTGACGTGTTGTAGACTTTCAGGAAGACTGAGTTTGCTTCAGGGTGTCTTGACACATGTATGCATATTCTGAATTGCATCTATATCTATACATCTGAGAAGGAAACAAAAGTGTAACAAATTAATTGTGATAGATAGATAGATAGATAGATAGATAGATGATAGATAGATAGATAGATAGATAGATAGATAGATAGATAGATAGATAGATAGATAGATAGATAGACCCACTCGCTCTCGCACAGATTATATTTAACATCTGTTGCCATCAGTGCGGTATAATGAAGTACATCGAAGGGATGAAATTCAGAAGAGAATCATGTGACAAGCCAGTTGGTGACATTATTTAGACTGACAAAGAGTATTTGCACAACAGATTGGGCGACCCAAAGCAATGTCAAAACTTGACTGTGTCAGATGCGAAATTAAAAATGACAGACTCCAATATGCTGCACAGAAGGATGGCAACAAATACAAGGCTTTGAGAGAATTTGACAGAGGCTCCGTAATGGAATCATGGAGCCTCTGTGACAGCATCTTAAAAATCAATACCACCACACAAAGACCAGGAGAAGCGTTGCATTATTAAACCTCTAATCACATGCTAAAGCAGGCCTTTGTGCTGGTGAGATTCATAATGTGCTGCCAGATTCAGTTTTGGGCCAATATTTTTATCAAATCTCACAGGGCAAATTACATAATAATGTGCTATTTATAGGAACTGAAAAAATGTACACAATATTGAACCAAATATGCATGCATACACGCAACAAGTCTGTTGATATAACAAGTTGGCTGACTAAGAGCTTTAATGATGTGCTTATCCAAATACAACAACATTGACAGTATACTGACCTTTTCTCAGACATGCATTGGGTTGCTTCTTGCTTCCATGTGTAAAATGACATACGGAGACTCAAATTAAACCAAATGAGATTTGCAATGCTCTTCTTAAATAAAACATTTGCATTTAATCAATCATTTTTTTAATCAGGTAGCCTATACTATCTTTTTGGAACTACACTGAAAAAAATTGTGTAGAAACAATTTTGACTCAGAAATTGCTAATTTTTTCATTAAACATGACATTTTGAAGAACAACTGAAATAGTAGGCCTAAGAAATAAAATCTACTACTTATTTGGATGTCAGTAAACCTTAAAAAGTGTCTATACAAACATTAAAGGGTTAGTTCACCCATATAAATGAAAATTCTGTCATTAATTACTCACCCTCATGCCGTTCCAAACCCGTAAGACCTGTCAGGTTGTAAAATATGAGATCGGGTTGGAATATCTCGTTATGGACGCAATATATTACGTTGACTCATTTTAATCGTAATAATCTGCTGTAAATAATGATGTGCCATTATTGGAGCATGTTTCATGAAGGTACGAGCGAAAACGTGACATAAATGTCACATCTGCATATTACTTACATATGGGACTTGTGGGGCTTCACGTACAAAAACTCGCTTAAGTTTACAACAATTATGCTTGTTGTATTCTACTCTGTGAGACCTTTCAAATGACATGTGACACATGACTATCTGAGCTGTATGATGTTTTTGACATATTACAGTACACAGTACAAAAAACTATTTCAAAAATTGTGATTTTTGATTATTTATCATCATATAACTTATAGCATACTTCTTAGGAGTTAATCAAATTGTCTACATTCATTGTAAAGTTCAGGCTCCAAGCTTTCAAATGACACCTATTTTGTGTTGATCTAGGCACTTCGGACTTAAAGGGTTAAAGATTCTTTTCACTATTTCTTTGGACCCACTGACTCATCTCAAATTAAAAGTCTTATATGGAGGCCACTGTCTGGCTGTATTACTTCTGCTTTGTGGTCTCTGAGGACTTCATTCCCTTTCTCAGACCCCCACTGATTGAATTTCACTTTGCAATATGTTAAGAACTAATCGAATCAAATGGGAGAGCAGGCAACACTGTGAATAATGCTATTCATTTCCATAGGTTTTTGCTATGGCTGAATGCCAAAGAGAGCCAGCAGTATGACTTTTATGTTATCAAAGTTACTAGTTGGATGAAGATGGGCCAAATGGCCCTCATTACTGCACAGATCTTAGGCTTCATCTACTTTACTTATGTAGTGGTCGATCAACTTAACACAACAGATCAAGACTAGCGCCACGAGGAAGAGCATTCGGGGGCGTTGGTGTGATCTCTCTCTACTTTACTGTATATCAGATCAAATACTACAAATTTCTTAAATATTTCTGTAGTGTGGGATTAATACAAATAATAAGTGCAAAACAACAAAACAAACATATGCACCCCACATGCAGGGTTTCCATGTTTTATGGGGACGTTTTATAGACATAAGGATTTTTATATTGTACAAACTGTATATTTTATGCCCTAACTTTAACCCTACCCCTAAACACAACCCTCATAGAATACTTTCAGCATTCTTCATAAAAAAAAAAAAAAAAATACTCTCTTCACATCCTGATAGCAATGAATAACAGAAGTGGTATACCTGTAAATATTAAAACATGTATATAAATATATATTGTTTTGGAAGTCTCAGGACCAAAAAATGTTCGTCCAATCGTCCTACCTGCCTGTCAACAAGTATTTCCAAACCTCCGCGCACCTCTGCTTGCACAGACATCACACGAGATTAGTGCGTTCTGTTCATAGACAGTAAAAGAAATGGACACAGCGACCCCATTGATTTCAACGGAGAAGACTGAAGCCCGATTATTGCACTTCCTGCCTAATGTCTGAGCGACTGTGCAGGCTCAAACTGAGCTTGACGACAGTCTGACATTTGTAAATCTTCTAGTAGCTGTGCCAAGACAAATCTGAATCACCTAATTCCTCAAAAACGTTGTTGAAATATTTTGTCTCGTTGCTTTTATGGACTCTCTATCTATGGGCTTCTCCCTACACTTTATGCCTCCATGTCCCCCCGATTGCCTCATAGACAGTAAAATATTGCCTGCGAGCTTCTCCTCCTGTCTATACGGTAATGTCTCTATTGTGCGACAGAAAGTTGCGTGGTTATGACGCAATCTTTAGGCTATTTTTACAAAAACGGCTTCTACGGGGCCGTAACGTAAGATACAAAGTAATGGAGCCTTTTATACATTGTCGTGTTTCTTTAGAAATAAATAATGGACAAATGAAGTCTTTGGACGCCTCAGATGTAAAGTTATTCGCTGTCAAAGTGACGCCAAAATTAATGGGAGTCAATGGAATGCTAACAGCAGGTGAAGTTCTGCTACAATGGTGGCTCCCGCGAGGCTTCAACTTCCGGCTGATGGATTACCCCCTTGGTTCTGTTCCGCAAGGCCAAAGCCCATCTACGGAAAGCCTGGCCACTCCCTATTAAAGGTAGGGTATGTAGAAATAAAAAAAAAAAAAAAAAAATCTAAATTTGTTTATAATGTCTTTATATATCAATGCATAATTAAAATCTAAGTACTCTGGAAAAGAAATGATAAAAATCGAGTGTCTGTAGTGCTCTCAGGGCTGTAATAAACACAGCTCATTATTCCATCCGGGATGAATGAAATGATTGGCTGGGGCGACTGTCAATCTCCCTCGCTACCATGGCTCCTACCCCCTGCTGCAACAGAGCTGCCCACATGTAATTTGAGCCAACGATGCAGTACTTGTCTCTGGAGTGTAGTCCTCATCAGAGCCAACGGTGCTTTCATCGTGAAAGCTCTTACATGCAAAACACTGTATATGTTATGAATCTTACGAGAAATTCACCTACATCAGTGTAAGTGAGGATAACGGAAAATGTGTATCAATGAAGCTATTTATAGCTTTGCCTTATTTTACTAGCTCATTACCAAATCAAACTCAATATATTTTAAACTTTACCAGTATCGATATGCGAGCTAGATAGTGAGTACTAACAGCCATGTTAGTTGTTTATATTTATAATGATAAAGTTAGTTATTTTATTACTTGTGATTCTGACATGATGTCGCTGGTAAACGCGTCCTCCAGCTGAGCGAGTGGTCGGCAGCACGCGTTCATGTGTTTTGGGGGCGTGGCTTTGGAAGGAGCCGAGAAGAGAGGGGGTGGGAGTGAATGGAATAATGAGCTGTGTTTATTACAGCCCTGAGAGGACTACAGACACTCGATTTTTATCATTTCTTTTCCAGAGTACTTACATTTTAATTGTGCATTGATATATAAAGACGGTATAAACATTTGTAAAAAAGTTTTTGGGAAATTTCTACTTACCCTACCTTTAAGTCCTATTGTACCGAATTGTGGTTGTAGTTCCACCAGAGTTCCACTGGGGGCGATCGTCCGATTGCAAAATGAATGGGAGTCTATAGAGCTAGACGGCTAAATGTGTCTCTTTCACCCGATTGCCATTGAGAAATCTCAGATTTGAATGTAGGTTTTACAAGTTCAGCATGGGTTATAGTCGAAAGTTGAATGAATGAGTACTTATGTCCTTTCGATTTCTTACAGGTTGAGTTGTTGTTGCTCATAACACGCTAGCATTCTGCTAATGGACGCTGATTGGTCAGTGAAGGACTGATTACGACCAGAGATACCGCTTGATGGCATCGTGGCATCCGAAGCGGGACCAGAATGTTAAGGCGGACTTAACTCTTCTAGCACGTGTATTTACCTGTGTCAGCTGTGTTGTCGATGCCTCGAGAGAAAGGAAAGTGCAGAGCGCGAAAGCACCAAAGTGACTGAAAGATTGCCGTAAAGCAGTCTCTCTGGTCGTACATTTTAAAAGACTTTTTAAAGCAAATAAGTGACTCTAAAAAATCTAACACCCAGTAATCTATAATTTCTTTGCATCTCCTTTCGAAAACAACATTCAAATTACTAGACAAAAAAATATATCCTGAGAAAAGTGGATTTTGAGGGGTATATGTCCATAGACCTCCATTCATTCTGCACTCGTCCTGTGAGCGCCCTCATATGGAACCAGAGTGGACCTGCAAACAGTTCAGAATCCGGAAGTTTACTGAGAGTGAAAGTTCTTCCCATATTAGACATTCTCTGGTAAGACAGAGTCACCGAGCACCACAAACAAACAGCAGCCGCCTTTCACAGTTCCTCCTGAACCAAAACAACAAGCTTATGCTGTGTTCACGCCATGTCGTAATTACCATAATTAAGCCAGCCCGTGACGTTCTACCCTGAGCTGTTCTTTTTCAACTCTTGATTTCTATGTTATTTGTATGTCAACACTATCAACGGCGAAATGAATCTGCAGCAGTCAGGTGGTACAAGTAAGAGCTCTGTAAGTTGTTTTCGGTCATTAGTATTGTAATGATATGTGCTTTGAGACATGAGGTCATTTACTTTACTTTACTTTACTTTACTTTACTTTACTTTACTTTACTTTACTTTATACTTTATTGTCAGACGAGTCTGAAATTTTTCTTGCATAACAGTGTGTGTTTACAACATCTAACATACATTCTACATCGACATACACTTACATATCACATATTATACTTTCAAAACAATACAATACAACACTTATACATCTAACACCCTCACAGTACTTGATCTCTGATTAAATGTTTTTGTTCAACGCTAGGATAGCCTGGTACACAAAAGAGTGTTTCAGCCTCACTTTATTAATTCTGGGCACTCTATACCTCCTCTTTGATGGTAAAAGTTCAACTTTACCATCAAAGAGGTATTTAACACCGTTTCTCGTGATGCTTTGCAGAATTCATGTGTTTTGAAGGAGATGTGGCTTTGGAGAGCACTCTGAAGGGAGGGTGGGATCTTACGCTTTCAAGGCTAGCTTGCTATTGCTATCCTCTCTAAAATCGTCTTCCCATACCTTTAAATGTTTTTGCCTGTTTTTGTGCTGAAATACTATTTGCTAAAGTTGATTTAGCCCTTTCTGCTGTATTATGATCTATCCATTTCCTTTTTGCTCTTTTCCATTACTTAGGCTTTATATAATCTCTGTTTTAATGTGCCTCTTTTCCACCTTCTGAACAAATGTATGCTCAGAATGTGTGTTTCTCCTGTCTCACACCATGTGCACTGTTACCATACCCTCCAGGCAGGCTTTGTGTCATTGTGCGCTACTTTCTCCACCCACCTGTTATAGCAGTGGAGTAATGAATGAATCCATCTCCACATATTGACCACATATCCACCAGACTGGCCATATCATTTTGTGATTGCACAATGTCTATACTTTTCATAAGAAATAATCTATTCACATACAGTGAGGTCCGAATGTATGGATGTAAAATAATGCCAAACGTTTTTTGAAACAAAAAAGCCTGTTGAACTTGGAAAAAAATAGGCATTGCATTAACCATGCTTGCATTTTAATGCATTGTATTTTTAGGGCTTGTATTTTTTTGGGCTGAAATTCAACATGGTTGAATATTTAAGCTGTGAATATTTCAATTCAAAACATTTCAAACACATTTTCATTATTCAAAATTAAATAATCCATATTCACCTTTCATATTTCACTTCCAAAATATTCAAACTGTTTAAAAATACAACCTATAATATTCAACAGGCAGTTTTAGGACCATTTTATTTCGCTTTGCAAATTCGCTTCCACAAATTCAGTGGTTCAAATTCGACAGTAAATTCAACGTTGACATCCAAGAACTGCAGGAAAAACAGTAGATTACCGAGCATAATCTCCATCTGCTGTTAGTCGACCTCACCAGCCGGAGGTGCAAAAGCGCGTGTTGTTGACGAATACCAGAGCAACAGTTAGAGCAAGCCATTCATTCATAAAAACTAATTTACAGCATACATCAAGTTCCCTTTCGAGGGAACTCGCGATGTGTCAACGACGCTTTGGGAACGCTCCCAGCGTGAATGCGTCTGAAGCATCTATGTCAACTAGTCCAATGGAAGGAATGAACGTCACGGGCGGGTGACGTCATGACCAGGAAGTGATAAAAGAGCATCCGGTGCAAACCGGCATTAGCTTCTGTTGCCTCAGCAAGCGATCTGTGTCAAACTTTCTGTTATATTTACTGTTCTCTGTCTGATATATATATATATATATATATATATATATATATATATATATATATATATATATATATATATATATATATATATATATGTCTAAACACTATGGAAACGAAACAATTGCACAACTCTGTGTTCTCCCTGCTCGCGTTATTTAATGAGTAGGGACACACACAAGCTTTGTGTGATGTGTTTGGGAGTAGAGCATGCGGTGTCAGCCTTCGAGGGGGCTAATTGCCAACATTGTGAGAAGCTTTCGCTTCGCATGCTCCGCTCCCGCCTGTCACTTTTCGAGGAAAGTGGCCAGTCTCGCGATTCTCAGGGTGCAGGACCCGCGTCTGCATTCCTGTGGATGGCAAATAGGATCTCTTTACAGGGTTGGAGACGGGTCCGCGGATCTTATCTCCTCCCTTTCCCGAGCAATCCAGTGCGCTCTCTCCGGTCTCAGAAGCCCGCGTTGCGGTCTCTTCCACCCGGGGAGAGAGACCAATGCTTCAGTGCTCTACCTCCGAGGAAGTAGATGTGCTGGTCATTGAAAGTGACACAATCATGGGGGAAGTGGATTTGACATCTCTTTTCCCAGCGTATGAGAAATATATATATATGGTGGAGGTGTTTACTAAGGCTGTAAATAAATTAAATATTTAATGGCCAGCAGAAATGAGGGGGCGCTCGTCCTAAAAATAAATTAAACGAGCTTCCTTCCCTCATTTTTCACCTCCATCACGGGGCCTTCCATTTTTTACCGATCTGCACAGCGAGCTGTCTAGATCATGGGAAAAGCCTTACCCATTTTGTCTTTTAGCCCCCAAGTTTATGTATATTCAGATATTAGGGGGTTAGAAGAGTATGGCTATGGGACAATACCCCGGGTAGAACAGACGCTTGCGAGCTATCTGTCTCCAGGTTCAGTATCGTCCCTGAAGGTGTCGGTTTCTCTCACTAAACCATTAAAGAAAACTATTTTTAATCTAGTGGGGAAAACATTTACGGCAGTGGGTCTAGCAGGAGCCTGCTTGCACACAATAGCAGTGCTACAAGCATATCAGGCTGACCTGCTGGGGTATTTGGACAGAAGTGAGGGAGTTTGGCCCGATGGGGTTTGAGAACTTCGTCGGGCCACAGATTTATCTCTCAAGGATACTAAGGAGACCGCCTGAGCAATTGGGCGGTCTATGACAGCCCTTGTGGTCACTGTGAGACACCTCTGGCTCATTTTGATGGAAATCATGGAGAAAGATGCAAGAGAATCTCTCCCTCGCTTTGTCCAACCCCCTGGGGCTGCTGGGCGTGAGCAGCTCCAGCCGACTAGTTTCTCATACGCAACACAACAGCCAAAGCCTTCAAAGCTGAAGCCGGATCCGAGGACCGTTCTTCACGCTGAGAAGACTTCGGCTCAAAAGAAAAGGTCTTGGCTCCACCGGCGTCAGACCGGTGAAGGCAGCCCCAACCGGGGTGAAATGGTGTACACCTCATTATACGGTGCCCTTTCCATCTCGGTGCCCTCAGGGGACCGTTCTGCCAACCCCGCCACCCTTGGTGCTTCGGGGCGCAGCAGTCTCCAGCGAGCTTCTGGCGCATCGTCAACTCGACATTGCGCCGGACTTGCGCCCTCTGAGGGGGGTTCGAAAACAGTCAGTTCGGGTGGTTCCTGCCAGTATGCTTCAGGTCCCCTAACTGGCTGTCTCAATTACACCAGAGACCAGCCTCGAGGGGCTGGTTCCCTTGGTAGATTTTCTGGCAGCGCGGAAGCTACTGCCAAATATATCTCTATGGGTCCTGCAGTTAGTAATAAGAGGCAGATTTGGTTCCTGTCCACCAGGTTACAACGGGGTGTTGCTCACGTTAGTGCATCCCGAGCAGTCTCTGTTAATGGAGCAAGAGGTAAAGGCCCTGTTAGCAAAGAAAAGCTATAGAGCAGGTGTACTCACTCGACATGCGTCGGTCTTTACAGTCGTTATCTCATTGTTCCAAAAAAGGATGGAGAACTGCGTCACATACTAGATCTTCGTCTGTTAAAGTGTTCGGTGCTGGAACTCAAGTCCAATGCTGACACTCAAACAGATCGTGACTCAAATCAGATCCGAGGACTGCTTTGTCACGATAGATCTGAAGACGCATACTTCCATATCTCCATCCTCCCTCAGCACAGGAGGTTCCTGAGGGTTTCTTTCAGGGCCAAAGAACACCAGTATCAAGCACTTCCTTTCGGTCTAGCTCTATTACCCCGCACATTCACGAAGTGCGTAGATGGAGCTCTGGCCCTGCCAGGCTGCAGTGCATACACATTCTGAATTGCATAGACGACTGGCTGATTCTAGCGGAATCAGAACAGTTAGCGGTTCGACATCGAGATGTTGTCCTCGCTTATATGCGAAGGTTGGGGTTGAGGCTCAATGCCAAGAAGAGTGTGCTTTCTCCAGCACAGAGGACCACTTTTCTTGGAGTGGTCTGATATTCAGTCACGATGCAAGCCGTTCTGTTGCCCGCTCGTGTAGCTGCTATCCTTACTGCCACAAAAGAGCTAAAGCTAGGCCAGTCACACACTGTGAAACAGTTCGAGAGACTGTTAGGCCTCAGGGCAGCAGCGTCCAATGTGATACCCTTTGGCCTGCTGTACGTGAGACCTTTGCAGTGGTGGCTCAGGACCAGAGGGTTCTCCCCGAGGGGAAACCCACTCTGTATAATCAAGATCACGCGGCAGTATCCCCACGCCTTGGTTAAATGGCGGTAACTCTGGTTCTTGTCCCACAGACATGGGAGTTTTACGGCCAGGCAGAAGTGGTTCACGTCTCAGCATACGACGCACTGTCCACTCTGGTTCTCCCTCACTCAACCAGCCCCCTCAAGGGCTGGATGCTATGGTGCAGACGTGGCCGAGGCTACGTCTGTGCGCATTTCCCCCTGTTGCTCTGCTCCCAGGAGTTCTGGAGTGAATTCGCCACGATGGAAAAAGCTTTTTGCTAAAAAGTAGCACCACCCTGGCCAAGCAGAATTTGGTTTGCGTACCTAATTCTTCTCCTCGACGGCCCTCCCTTGGAGGTCCCGATCAGGAGAGACCTTCCGTCTCAGGCAGGGGATGCAACAATGCACCCCCGGCAGGGGATTTGGAAACTGTGGGTTTGGCCTCTGAGGGGGCACAACTCATAGAGAGTGGTCTCTCAACCGAGGTTGTTGAGACCATTCTAAGCTCCAGAGCTCCCGCTACAAGGAAACTGTATTCACTATTTCGAGAGTTTTTCACTTCTTGGTGTTACCAGCGTCAGTGAAATCCGGTTCACTGTTCAGTAAACACAGTATTCGAGTTTCTGCAAGAACGCTTTGTATCAGGTCTATGTCCTTCCACGCTTAATGTATACGTGGCGGCCATTGCGGCTTTCCACGCCCTGGTGGGTGGTACATTTTTGGGTCGAGACCCCCTGATCACTCGTTTCCTTCGTGGCACTTTGAGGCTGAGGCCTGCAACTTACACTAGGGTGCCGGCTTGGGACCTTGCAATAGTTCTAGAAGGCCTATCTGGGGCTCCCTTAGAGCCCTTAGATTTGGTCTCAGAGAAGTTCCTTTCTTTTAAGACTATTTTCTGCTAGCTATTTCGTCCCTCTAAGAGTCGAGAGCTTCAGGCCTTTTCGGTCTTACCCCAAACATGGTTATGGTCCTAAGGTGCCTACCATTATTCTGAGGCCTGTTGTGCTGCAGGTTTCTGTCCTCCCCCGTTTATCGGACCAGGAAGAGCTGAACCTCTTGTGCCCACTGCGAGCACTAGACACTTATGTTCATCGGACTTCTCTGTCGAGAATTTCCAACCTATTGAGCAAATAGATAGTCGAGACTATTCTTCTTGCTTGTGAGTCATCTGGCCAACCATTTGGTGGTCAGGGCTCATTCCACTAGGAGTATGGCTTCTAAGCTTTATTATCTGGAGTTCTCCCCAAGACGTTTGTGATGCGGCAGGCTGGTCCTCACCGCTTCAATTCGTGAGGTTTTTACAGCTTGGACCTGGATGCTGCCCCAGGGTCCCAGGTTCTTGGTGCAGTGTGACAACAGGCTGACACTCAGGAATTTGAAAGTCTGGCGATATGGGTATTCTCGTTCCCAAAGCGTCGTTAACGCATTGCGAGTTCCCTCGAAAGGGAACGTCTCAGGTTACGACTGTAACCATAGTTCCCTGAGAAAGGGAACGAGACGATGCGTCACCCTGCCATACTTCCTGCATCCCTGTGATCGGCTTGCTTCGGCAATTTTTTAAGCTAATGCCGGTTTGCACCGGATGCTCTTTTATCACTTCCTGGTCATGACATCACCCGCCCGTGACGTTCATTCCTTCCATTGGACTAGTTGACATAGATGCTTCAGACGCATTCACGCTGGGAGCGTTCCCAAAGCGTCGTTGACGCATCGTCTCGTTCCCTTTCTCAGGGAACTATGGTTACAGTCGTAACCTGAGACGTTTTTGTGATGATTATCTGGGTCAGTATATATGCGGAAAAGATGATAAAGACAAAAAAGTTGTGTTTATGATTAATTCAATAACTTTCCTTGTTACTTTCCCCATGTAGCCTACATGTTATCAGCTTTCTCTGAACGGGATTATAATCGGTTTCCCTCAATACCTCATCATACTTATGGAGGTAGTTTTGTTTCTTTATTATTCAATCAAAAAAAAGGTTGCTACAATCCAAAAAAATATTTTCAATTAAAAAAACCTTCACTTCAATGAAAAAAAAAAAATTCAATCAAAGAAAAAAATTATTTGAATCCAAAAATATATTTGAGACTCAAAAAAATACATTTGAACACTGCTTTTCTTTGATTGAAAATGTTTTCTTTGATAGAAGTCCGTTTTTTTTTTGTTTAAAGCAACCTTTTTAATTGAAGTAACATTGTTTTTTGATTGGACCATATAATGGGTAGGACATTTGTGTCTTTATCATTCAATCAAAAAAGAAGTTGCTTCAAACAAACAAACAACAGAATCAATAAAAAAGTCACTTCAATGAAAAGGTAAACATTTTCAAATATAGAAAATCGTTTTTGAATGCAAATAAAATATTTGAGACTCCAAAAATTGCATTTGAACACTTTTTTTTATTATTGAAAATGTTTTTTTTTTTTTTTTGAAGCGCAAAAAGTTTTGAAGTTCAAATTTTTTTGATTGAATTATTTTGACACATACGTTCCGCAGTGGGCGGGTGCTTCTCTATTGGTCAGACATGTTTGATTGACCAACGACATCTTTCTGACAAAGAAGTCATGTTCGCCACTCTCCAGCAAGCTTTTTGCCAGTTACGTCCTGCGTCACATCTCTCATGCAGGTTCTCGTCGACCAGGGTCAGCGCGCATCATAGCGCACACAGGCAGGCACAGAACTAGCTAGCGAACCTAGGTTTTAAATCTAATAAGTTATGTTTTTTACAACACGTTTTTTGATGGAAAAGTGATGTTTAATTTCCATAGTCTTTGTTTAGTGAACGAAAGCGAAATCAGGAATTGCGGTCTTTCAGTTTGTTTATCGTTACCTAGCTACCATGGGTTTAAGTTGTACAAGATGTGCTGTAGCCTTAAAATGGCCAAGTCGCGTTTCATATTAACAGATGAATAGGCTTCGCTCAGTTTATTAAATACATCCAACCTGAAATGTCTCTTACAAACTATGAAGGGACAATGAATCAATCAATACACAGACATGGCAATGCTAGACAGATAGCCTACTTTGTTTGCACAGCCCTGCCGTGATTTTGTCACTCTTCTCTCCACTCCTAGACCTACGTCTGGTGACAGCGGGGAAACTTTTACCTCGATAAAGTTAGGCCTACTTATTGTATTGTGGAAAAGTAAACTTCCAGTAAACTCCAGTTAACCAGTTCATGTTTCTTCTTTAAGTGATTCAAGCAGTAACGACTAATTAGACTCAATACTGCTATTATAATACACAATACATTTTTTTTGTAATGCAATGTTTTCAACAGGGAAATATAAACAGCATTTGTCAAATTTTCCCTTAACCCCCCACCCCCTTATCAACAACACATGGATCAGCATTAGTCAGCAGAGTACAAATACATGGGTGAAGTAATCATACAAAATAAACACACACAAAAAAAGAAAGAAACAAAAAAGAAAAAGAAACACCTATTTACAAAGCAACCCTTGTGTGTATTGCCATGAGATGGGTGAAGCCCTAGCATGTGATGGATCCTTTATAGATACGATATGGTACAACTACAGTGCAACGCAAATAGTAAATATAAGATAAAGTGAAAAGTAATAGTAAATAGTTTAGTCAATAAAATAAACAAACAGTATACAGCAAATAAAATTGTAATGAAAAGGCTGTATAAAATATAGGCTATATAAAATGAAATGACAAAACCCTGTCTATTTTTGTTAAATTTTAGTTTTATTGATCAGTAATAGACACTGTAACAGTATAAGTAGCCTAAAAGGTATAAGAAGTTATACAAGACAAGAAATAAAGTAAACGATTCAGACAAACATACAGCAGGATACAACGTTAAAATAGCCAAAATATAAAATTATGAAACTTCCCTTTGCCCTCAGCCAAAACCATTTGCCAGGGAACAAATGATAGATTAATGAGACCAAAGATCGCCCGTTATATACACAAGACGAATTATATCTCATGTTTTAACCACTGGACTAGAGACATCAGAGCCAGCGGCAAACGTCAGAAGCACTGGCCGAGGTACGGCTGTTCTCGGCGGGGTACATGAGCGCTGAGCGCCCGGTGAAAGATATCACAACTCCGAAAACGTCAGATCAATTTTTTAAATAAGCGCTATCTTTATAAATAAACCACAGATTTGACCTTTAAACAACTACAAACTATTAAAAGACCTTTAAAAACTATTAAAACGACATTTCGTGACACAATAACAGTAGTATTTTTAAATCCCGCGGCTTTTCTCGTCTGTCAATGCGCGCTGACCCTGGTCCAAAATGTATGAATCCCGAATGGCGAACATGACTTCTTTGTCAGAAAGATGTCGTTGGTGTAGACACTTGTCAATCAAACATGTCTGACCAATAGAGAAGCACCCGCCCACTGCGGAACGTTTGTGTCAAAATAATTCAATCAAAAAAATTTGAACTTCAAAACTTTTTGCACTTCAAAAAAAAAAAAAAAAAAAACAACAACGAAAAAACACATTCTCTTCAATACTTTTTTTATTCACGGGGTATTTTTTTTTGTTGCATTTGAACAGTTTTTTCTTTGATTGAAAATATTTTTTTTGATTGAAACAACTTTTTTGGAATTGAATGATTAAGACACAAATGTCCTACCCATGTATGGCCCAAACACAAAAAAGATTACTTCAATCGGTCTTTGTCAGGTGACATCACACTCGTGATACACGAAGTGCATTATGGGCGCGGCCGCCATTTGTAAGGTATCGATGCTGGGGTATTCTATTGTTGGAGAATTGTTTTTTTTTTCATTCTTTTTTCAAACTAAACCATCCTTAACATGACACTATCATCATCATCAATACAGCAAACCTATCTTTGCTGTTACTAACTTTACAGGATTTATTTACATTCCTACCGAAGGATACAGTAACTTGGTGAAATGTCCGCGGGCTTTAAGAGATTTATAGATTTCAAATTGTTCACTGGTAACGTTATATGCGCTTATACCATAAACAAGATAGTTGACAATGCCCAAGTATGAGGATGAGAAAGCAATGCGGGATCAGCACTTCAACTTACTGCAGTCAGCTGAGGTCATATATGGATCTACGTTCTGAATGGATGACAATTTCTCCAAATAACGGTACCTGGCATATTTATCGAGTTTATTGCGGTACGGCATTTTCTCAGTTTTCTTGTGCTTCTCCAGTTTTGCGAGTTATTTACTTGTTATCTCTACTCTCGTAATCTCTTCAATGTTCACAGTCAGTAGCGATACCTCAAAAATGGCGCCGCGGTGACGTCACACACAACAAACCCACGTGTCTGACAAAGACTGATCAAAGAGAACATTTTCAATAATAAAAAAAAGTGTTCAAATGCAATTTTTGGAGTCTCAAATATTTTATTTGCATTCAAAAACGATTTTCTATATTTGAAAATGTTTATCTTTTCATTGAAGTTACTTTTTTATTGATTCTGTTGTTTGTTTGTTTGAAGCAACTTCTTTTTTGATTGAATGATAAAGACACAAATGTCCTACCCATTATATGGTCCAATCAAAAAACAATGTTACTTCAATTAAAAAGGTTGCTTTAAACAAAAAAAAAAAAACGGACTTCTATCAAAGAAAACATTTTCAATCAAAGAAAAGCAGTGTTCAAATGTATATTTTTGAGTCTCAAATATATTTTTGGATTCAAATCATTTTTTTCTTTGATTGAAATTTATTTTTTTCATTGAAGTGAAGGTTTTTTTAATTGAAAATATGTTTTTGGATTGTAGCAACCTTTTTTTTTTGATTGAATAATAAAGAAACAAAACTACCTCCATACATACTCAAGGATTCCCCTTCCATCGGGACAAACCCCTTAACGTAGCTTCATGGACTAAGGCCACTAGTTAAAATGCATCGATTTTAAGTTTAATTTAAAAATTCAAAACGTTATAGTATAAGTATAAAAGTTTTAGTCACTTTTAGCCTACCCCATCTTCTACAGCTTTTGTGGGGCCCTGGTGGACTTTGAAAAGTACCACCTTGAAATACATTAGCTGGTAAAACAAACATAGGCATACCAATTCATTCATATAAGTTTTAATGCTTTTTTAATTTTGTTTAATAACTCTCACGCTGTAAATTGTATACCATTGGACCACGGCAACTGATTAAAATGAAATGAAACTAGGTTATGGAAACATAAGGTTTGAAATGCCACAAATAGTCCCTCCGTTTGACTTCTGGGTGGACAGCATTGCGTGCTTTATAAGACCTGTCCAGCTGGGTGAGTTTGTGTACCTATAATTTCCTCCTCCTGGTGTGTAATCTCTATTAAAGCTCTAAAGGTCAGAAAGAAAAGGCCAATCACTCTTAAACAAATTGGAAAAAAAGTGTCCAAAAACACAATTCAAAATAGATTTCTAAAAGGATTTCCAATTAAAGGTACAATATGTAGGAATTTTGTAATAAAATATCCAAAAATCACTTGCACGGTGTGATATATTTCCTGCAGTTGTGTACTTACAATATCCCAAAAGTCTTTTTTAGATTTTTTTATTTCAGAGAAATTCCAATTTTAAATTTTAAATAAGTGGCCCCAGAAAAAAATGTCGCCTATCAATGACACAATATGAGACATCGCTTCACTGCTGCTCGCCCTGCGATCGACTGCTTTTGTCAGCCTCGTTTGTTGGTCATAGAGCGAGACATCGCTTCACTGCTGCTCGCCCTGCGATCGACTGCTTTTGTCTGCCTCGTTTGTTGGTCATAGAGCGAGACATCGCTTCACTGCTGCTCGCCCTGCGATCGACTGCTTTTGTCAGCCTCGTTTGTTGGTCATAGAGCGAGACATCGCTTCACTGCTGCTCGCCCTGCGATCGACTGCTTTTGTCTGCCTCGTTTGTTGGTCATAGAGCGAGACACTGCTTCACTGCTGCTCGCCCTGCGATCGACTGCTTTTGTCAGCCTCGTTGCCTGCTGTGAGTTTGTTTGTTTGCGTCGTGGCTGTCTAAGCCTCGTATTAGGTCGTATTTCTTTCTGTTTCTCCGTATTTCTTTCTTTTATTCTGTTTTATTCTGTTTTGTTAAAATGGCGAATATATCAGGTGTATGTTATCTACCTTTTGGTGCAGATGAGAACAAATCTGATTTGCTCGCGGTGCAGTCTGAATTAGAAGCTGTAGAAAAGCAGATCCGTGACCTTCTAGAGAGACAAGCTGAGCTGAGAGACCGGCGTTTAGCTCTTGAAACATCACGCGCTGATGCACACGGATCAGTGATTAACGTTAGTAACCCGCTGACGCCGACCTCGTCTTCTCCGTGCGTTTCTCAGCATTGGTCCCGAGCGTCCAGGTCACGATCAGCCATGGTTTCATTCACTCCGGCTCCAACACACCACCACGAAGCCTGGGTGGTTCCGCGGAAGCCGCGAGCCAGGACAAGAATCTTTTCGCCCCTCCCGGTGTTCGAGATCTCCACTCAGAACCGCTTCTCCCCTCTTCGTGAAATGGAACGCGATGCTGTGATCATCGGCGATTCCACCGTCCGACACGTCCACGCTACGTTAGGTAAAAGTAAGGTGCATAGTCACTGCTTTCCTGGTGCTCGTGTTCTCAATATCACTGCGCGGGTAACTGAGATCTTGAACGGTGACGAGCGCGTCGGAGCTGTGGTGCTGCACGTGGGATCTAACGACACTAGGCTGCGACAGACGGAGGTTCTGAAGAAAGACTTCAGGAGCCTTATCGATACGGTACGCAGCACATCGCCTGAAACATCGATTATTGTGTCTGGACCGCTTCCTACGTACCGACGAGGGCATGAAAAGTTCAGTAGATTATTCGCGCTAAATGAATGGTTATTGTCATGGTGCAATGAGCAGAAACTGCTCTTTGTAAATAATTGGAATCTGTTTTGGGAGCGACCAAGGCTCTTCCGCGCTGATGGCTTACACCCAAGTAGAATCGGGGCAGATCTTCTGTCGGATAACATCTCCAAGATGTTAAATACCATTTGACTAGTATCCAAAAATCCAAATCACAGTCTCTACTGCACCAATTTAATTGATATTAATACTAGTGTAGAACATTGCATAGAAACTGTGTCTATTCCTCGTTTACTAAGATCAAATAATAAATCTACTGCGGGATCTAGAAAAAATCGAATTGTTATTAAAACAAAAAATCTCGCTATTAGTGAACAAAAACAATTTCTAAAGCTAGGTCTTCTAAACATTAGATCGCTCACACCTAAGGCGGTTATTGTAAATTAAATGGTCACAGATAATAATTTCGATGTTCTGTGCCTTACTGAAACCTGGCTTAAACCAAATGATTATTTCGGTCTAAATAAGTCTACTCCGCCAGGATACTGTTATAAGCATGAGCCCCGTCTGATCGGTCGTGGCGGCGGTGTTGCAACAATCTACAGAGATATCCTTAATGTTACTCAGAAAACTCGTCATAGGTTTAATTCGTTTGAAGTACTTGTGCTAAATGTTACGCTTTTAGATGTAAGAAAAAAATCCCTATTATCTCTAGCATTGGCTACCGTATATAGACCTCCAGGGCCTTATGCCGATTTCCTAAAAGAGTTTGCTGACTTTCTATCAGATCTTTTGGTCAACGTCGATAAAGCATTAATTGTTGGAGATTTTAACATACACGTAGATAATTTAACCCTCTGGTGTTCTTCGGTCGTTTCCGACCGGAATTTTTTAAATAAAAAAATGTTAAAAATCGTAGCTTCATCGGAATGGTACGAAACTTGGTGACTTTTATGGTACTTAGTATATGAACACACAAAAAAATTGGGGACATGATTTGAAAAGTCTAAGTGGTCGTAAAAAAAATAGTCACACTCATGGCCTTCGGTCAAAAATGACCGGCCATAGGATATGAATGGGAAAATGGCAAAAATATGAAAATACAGAGGTTTTTTGTGCGTACAATCTACAAATCAGCCACGATGCAGAAAAAAAGCATAACACAGTGAAGGGGTGAATCTCTAAAACATCAAGAGTGCAAAACAGACAAATACACTCACACACACACACACTTATACACACAAAAACACACGCACACACAAATGAACGTGTGTCATTGCAAAAGCTAATTTTGGGAAATGTGTGAAATAAAAGCAATGATTCATCAATGTAAGGAATAAAAAGCACACAGATATGAAAGCATGAGACTGTAAGCCATCAAGGTTGCAAAATAGACATGCTCACACACACACACACACACACACACACACACACACAGACACACACACACACACATAGGGAAATATCAGACTGGTGAAACTGTAACAGAGAAATGTGAGAATATGTGAAATCAAATCAATGAATCAAATAAAGGGGAGACATTGGGTCCAAAATGCAAAGGTCACACACTATGTCTCTCTCTCTTGAACACACGCACACACACACACACACACACACACACACACACACAGTGTAAGATCAAACGATGGAATTCTTCCCTAGTAACCTCCAGGCCTATTGCAGCACATATGTGCTCTTTTGATGTTTATTAGAGGTTGAATTCAAATCAAATTCTGTCAAACTACCCATACTACTTCTGAATAGGATGTCTACTTCATAAATTGTATGAAAATTATGGAAATACATGGTTCAGATCACTCAAAACATATATGAAAATGGAGGCGCCCTTATATGGTCAGTAAGGAAGCTTGGCGTTCCATGCATCTAGTGAAAAAGTTTATTATGCGCCAAAATAAAATCTTGACTGAAAGCTTATTTTTTGAGACATCAACCTAAAATTTGGAACACAACTTCTTAAGATTTTTGGCTTTCATTTTCTTGCAGTTTTAGAGTAAAATATATTTTATAATATATATATTTTATATAAAATATAAATAATAAAAATTTTACATTGTTCATTTTTATTAACTCAAACTTTCATAACTTTTTTTCTGTTTCACTTTCATAATTTCTTTCACTTCTACAATAATCTGGCAAATGTCTTCTTTAAAACAAGACCAACCATAGGTCTATATTCCAAAGCATTCTTGAATTACAACCATTTAAGTTTGGATAGTGATTTTCATGTCTATGCGAAAATAATATAATTTTTATTTTATTTTTTAAAAATAAAATAAAACAACCAAACAAACAAAAAACTTGACAAAAATAGTCTTTGAGAATCACTTATTATAAATTAAAATCCACAACCTGAAAAAAATAGGCAAATATGTGCAAAAACAACTAGAATTCACAAGCCTTTCTACAGAGGCTGTAAATCCATCTAGTGGTTAAAATATGATATTGCATGATAATTATGCTCACTACATCCACCAGATGGCTTCAATGTGATTTAAAAAAATGTTTTCTATAGGCCAAGGATCCACTTTAACCTGAAATACAGCATTAATTAAAAAATAATAAAAATAATATATATATATATATATATAAATTTTCTATTATATTCAATGGGAAAAAATTGATCATAATTATTGCATAAATATTAATTATTTTCATAAAATTCTCTCAAAACACAAAAAAGAAAAAGAAAAAATATTATTGAACAAAAATAAATTTCATTGATTTTACTGAAAAAAAATAAAAATTGATTTCAGGGGTCCGGTCACTTTTGACCGCGAAGGTCTTGAGTGTGACTGGAAAACGAAGAACTCCAGAGGGTTAAATGATGCGTTAGGGGCTGCGTTTACAGATTTATTAAACTCTTTCGGGGTCAAGCAAAACGTCACCGGACCAACTCATCGTCTTAATCATACACTCGATTTAATTATATCATATGGAACCGATCCAACCGATATAGATATCATTCCACAAAGTGATGATGTCACTGACCATTACATGGTAACTTGCATATTAAGTACAGCTGTAATATGTCATGCTGCGCCACGTTATCGACCAGGTAGAACAATTCTTCCATCAACCATAGATCATTTCTCAAATAGCTTATCTGATCTGTCTCAGCTGCTGCCTGAACCCAAACAAACAGATGAACTAGATGAACTAACTAGCACTATGAGCACCATTCTCTCTAGAACATTGGATATTGTTGCACCCATTAAATTAAAAAAGGTCAGAGAAAAAAGTATAGCACCATGGTACAATAATACTACGTATGTTTTAAAGAGAGAAACCCCGTAATTTAGAGCGTAAATGGAAAAAAACTAATTTAGAGGTCTTTAGAATCGCGTGGAAAGACAGTATGTCACGTTATAAAAAGGCCCTTAAAACGGCCAGGGCTGAGCACCTCAGCAAATTAATAGAAAACAACCGAAATAATCCAAGGTTTTTATTTAATACCGTGGCTAGACTAACAAATAAACAGACGTCGTCTGAACAAAATACCTCGCTACAGTTTAGTAGTAATGATTTCATGAACTTCTTCACCGAGAAAATTGAAAGCATCAGAATCAAAATCGTAAACGTTCAATCTTTACTCGCGCCTTATAATTCAGCTGCAATTATCACCCCGCAAGAACAATTACAATGCTTTACAACCATAGAACAAAAAGAGTTAAATAAACTTATCACTTCATCTAAAACAACAACGTGTTTATTAGATCCTATACCAACTGAACTACTGAAAGAAGTGTTACCTATAGTGGAAGAGCCTCTTCTCAATATTATTAACTCATCTTTATCTTTAGGTCATGTTCCAAGAACGTTCAAGCTGGCTGTTATAAAACCTCTCATTAAGAAACGTCTCAGGTTACGTATGTAACCCTGGTTCCCTGATAGGGAATGAGACACTGCGTTTGAGACGCGGTGGGAACGCTCTGCGTGATTGCGTCATGAAGCACGTGTAAAATCAGTCCAATGGAAGCCCGATACGTCATAGACCAGGAAACTATAAAGCACCCTTGCAAACAGACCGCGCCAGCTTCTGAAAAGTCTGAAGCAAGTCGATCAGGGTGTGCAGGAAGTATGGCAGGCAAACGCAGCGTCTCGTTCCCTATCAAGGAACCAGGGTTACATACGTAACCTGAGACGTTCCCTTTCAAGGGAACTCGAGCTGCGTTTGAGACGCGGTGGGAACCCCATACCCACTACGCCATAGTGACAAATGCCCGTTCTGTGTGAAGTCCATTGCGCACACTAAGAAGCAAGCAACCTAGCCCCTGGAGTGGAGAGGTCAAGGTCATAAAACCTGACAAATGTATGCGGAGAGGACCATCCTGCCGCATTACAAACATCAGGAAGGGAAACCCCTGAAATTAAGGCCGTAGAGGCCGCCATACTCCTAGTAGAATGGGCCCGTACAGCCATAGGTGAAGGCTGACCGGCCGCTTCATAAGCTAGTGAAATAGCCTCGACTATCCACTTGCTCATAACCTGTTTAGATGCAGGGCACCCTCTTTTGAGTGACCCAAAACATACAAATAATTGCTCTGACTTACGCCACAGGGCAGCTCTGTGAACGTAGGCATCCAATGCCCGAACTGGACATAACAGGTTTAATTGTTCCTGATTTGGGGTATTAAAAGGTGGAGGATAGAAGGCCTGCAGCACTATTGGGCCCCCAACATTGAAAGGGACCTTAGGAATATAACCTGGTCTAGGGTATAGAAATGCTTTCACCATACCAGGTGCAAATTCCAAACATGACGGAGCAACCGACAGGGCGTGTAAATCTCCAATTCTCTTGATAGATGAAACAGCAAGGAGAAATAAAGCTTTCAAAGTGAGGAATTTTTCTGAAACCTCTTAAATGGGCTCGAACGGAGCCAGAGCCAGACCCTCAAGTACAATGGCTAAATCCCAAGCCGGTGCTCTGGAGTGCAGTGCAGGTCTCAACCTCAATGTACCACGGAGAAAACGAGTAATCAGAGGATCTCTCCCAATAGAAGTACCCCCCAGAGGGGTATGGTAGGCCGAAATAGCCGCCACATAAACTTTTAAGGTGGAAGGAGATAATCCAGCAGAGAAACGGTCTTGCAGAAAATCGAGAACTGAACCGACAGGGCAGTTAACAGGATCTAACTGACGCTCACCACACCAGGTGGAGAATAATTTCCATTTCAGCGCATACAGTTTTCTCGTGGAAGGGGCTCTGGAATGGAGAATGGTCTCAACGACCTCAGTCGAGAGACCGGATTCTATGAGCCTGGCCCCCTCAGAGGCCAGGCCCACAGTTTCCACAACTCCAGTCGAGGGTGAAATATCGTGCCCTCTACCTGGGACAGCAGGTCCCTCCTGATTGGAATCTCCATAGGAGAGCCGCTCAGAAGAGACACCAAGTCCGAGAACCATACTCGAGTCGGCCAGTAAGGGGCTATTAGTAACAGACTGGCCCCTTCTCGGCGAACCCTCTCCAGAACCCCCGGGAGCAACGATATCGGGGGAAAAGCATACAGGTGAAGCCTCGGCCAAACCTGCACCATCGCATCCAGTCCGAGAGGAGCTGGGTGCGTGAGAGAGAACCACATGGGACAATGGGTTGTATTTGAGGATGCGAAAAGGTCTATCTGAGCACGACCAAATTTCTCCCAAAGGAGCTCCACCACCTCGGGGTGAAGTCTCCACTCCCCGGGCCTCAGCCCCTGCCTTGACAGTATATCTGCTCCCACATTCTGACGCCCCGGAATGTAAACTGCTCTGAGAGATAGCAACTTTCCTTGGGCCCATAGGAGGATCTGATGGGCCTGCTTGCAAAGGTGACGTGACCTCAAACCCCCCTGATGGTTGATATATGATACCACCGACGTGTTGTCCGTACGGACCAACACATGATGGCCTCTCAGGTCTGGCAGGAAATATTTGAGAGCTCGAAATACCGCCATCATCTCCAAGCGATTTATGTGCCATGACAGATGATGGTCCTGCCAAAGACCTTGCGCCGAGCGGCCACTCATGACCGCCCCCCATCCCGTGAGAGAAGCATCCGTCGAAAGCGTGACGCGTCGACAAGAAGCCCCCAGCACTGGGCCCTGGGCGAGGAACCAAGGTTTCTTCCACATGACCAAGGCACGAAGGCATAGCCGCGTGACCTTGATCTTGCGGAACGGATTTCCCCTCGGAGAAAACCCCTTGGTTCTGAGCCACCACTGCAGGGGTCTCATGTACAGCAGGCCAAAAGTAATCACGTTGGACGCTGCTGCCATGAGCCCCAAAAGTCTCTGAAACTGTTTCACAGTGAGTGACTGGCCTAGTTTTTCATTCTTTACGGCTGTGAGAATCGCAGAAATCCGAGCAGGAGATAGACGTGCCTGCATTGTGGTCGAATCCCAAATTACACCTAAAAAAGTGGTCCTCTGAGCAGGGAGGAGCACACTCTTCTTGATGTTGAGCCGCAACCCCAACTCCTTTATGTGAGACAGAACGACATCTCGATGCCGAACTGCCAACTGCTCTGACTGAGCTAAAATCAACCAATCGTCGATATAATTTAATACGCGAATGCCCTGGAGTCTCAAAGGAGCCAGAGCTGCATCCACGCATTTTGTAAAGGTGCGGGGTGATAAACCTAGGCCAAACGGTAGAACCCGATACTGGTAAGCTTCGCCCCCGAAAGCGAACCTCAGGAACTTCCTGTGATGAGGATGGATGGATACATGAAAGTAAGCGTCTTTCAGGTCTATTGTGACAAACCAGTCCTCGGACTGAATCTGTGATACAATTTGCTTTAGTGTGAGCATCGTGAACTTGAGTTTCTGAACTCTGCTGTTTAACTGGCGCAGATCTAGAATAGGACGCAACCCTCCATCTTTTTTCGGAACAATGAAGTAACGGCTGTAAAACCCTGACTCTCTGCTGGGAGGAGGCACCCCCTCTATCGCTCCTTTTTGAAGAAGTGTCAGAACTTCCTGCTCCATAACCAGAGCCTGCTGTGGGTCCACCACTGTGGGAAGGACCCCTTGAAATCTGGGCGGACGAGAACCGAACTGAATTCTGTAACCCTTCTCTATTATATGCAGGACCCATAAAGAAATATTTGGCAGAAGTTTCCACGCTGCCAGAAATTCTGATAAGGGAACCAGTCTCTCGAGACTGGCCTCTGGATTTGATTGAACAATCATTTCGGCGCCCTGAAGCGGCGAACCGGCAGGGAACAACCGAACTGACCGTTCTACAATCCTCCTCAGAGGATTGGCACCTCGGTGCCCTGAAACGGCGAACCGGCAGGGAACAACCGATGTGGCAACGCTGCGACTCTCCTCGGAGAACCGCCCCCCGGAGGGCGCCAAAGAGAAACGGTTCCTCGGAATCGTTCCTCCCTGGAGGGGACCACCCTCAGAAGCCTGGCACACTTGGCGTCAGGACTTCTTCTTAGTCCAGGTTCTTTTAGACATGACAGTCCTCAGATCCTGTCTGCCCCCAGCAGGCCTGGACTGCGAACGCCACTCGGGAACCCCAGATTGTGGAGGAGCCCGAGCAGCAACGCTCTGTTTCTGCTGGTATCTATATGAGGATCTCGTAGACGGACGAGGCTGCTCAACCTTTATATTGCGTGCAGCCTCGGGGACATTAGACCGGCGAGGAAGAAACCTCTGAAACGCAGCCGCTTGTTTTTTATTTTCTTGAAACCTATCGACAGCACAATTTATAGCATCGCCGAACAGACTTGTAGGAGAAACCGGTGCGTCCAGAAGAACAGATCTATCTTTGTCTTTTATCTCAGAAAGATTCAACCATAAATGACGTTCCGTGGCCACCAGGGCTGCCATAGAACGGCCCACAGATTTGGTCGTCTCCTTGGTGGCCCGGAGAGATAAATCTGTCGTGCGACGCAATTCTCGAATTGCATCAGCACTAACTTCCTCACATTCATCTATGTCCCTCAGCAGGTCAGCTTGATAGGCTTGTAATATCGACATTGTATGAAGGCATGCTGCCGCCTGACCTGCTGCCGAATACGCTTTACCCACCAGCATTGATGTATTTTTTAATGGTCTGGTGGGTAACGTCGGGGCTTTCAGTGATGACGCTGACTCGGGGGAGAGATAGCTCGCAAGCGTCTCTTCCGCACGAGGCATCGTCAAATAACCGTAATCATCAATACCTCTCACTTTACTGTAATTACTAGTTTGAGGATTATGAACTCTGAAAGATGCCGGTTTATTCCATGATCTAGACACCTCAGTGTGAAGATCAGGAAAAAACGGGAGCTCCCGACGAGGAGGTCGTGATCTAGATGGTAAATAACGATCATCTAGAAGACTCTTTTTTGATTCAACATCAATATCATCAGCTGGCCACTCAATATTTAATTTAGTAACAGCACGAGATAAAACCTCCATTAACTCCTCATCATCGGGGATATGAGCTGGCGAAAACTCAAAATCCCGCAATCACGCAGAGCGTTCCCACCGCGTCTCAAACGCAGCTCGAGTTCCCTTGAAAGGGAACCACATTTAGATCCAAATAACCTAGCAAATTACAGACCCATTTCGAATCTTCCATTTATGTCAAAAATATTAGAAAAAGTTGTGTCCAGTCAACTCGGCTCTTTCTTGCAAGAAAACGACATCTATGAAAAGTTTCAGTCTGGATTCAGGCCACATCATAGCACTGAAACTGCACTTGTTAGAATCACAAATGATTTACTTTTAGCTTCGGACCAAGGCTGTATCTCAGTACTAGTTTTACTTGATCTTAGTGCTGCGTTCGACACTATAGATCACACAATACTCTTAGATCGACTACAAAATTACACTGGTGTTCAAGGACAAGCATTAAGCTGGTTCAGGTCATACTTATCTGACCGCTACCATTTCGTCTACTTAAATGGAGAAAAATCGATCATAACTTCGGCAAACTATGGAGTGCCGCAGGGATCTGTGTTAGGCCCTTTATTATTCTCAATATATATGCTGCCACTTGGTAATATTCTAAGGAAACATGGAATTAGTTTCCATTGTTATGCTGATGACACTAAAAAAAAAATATATATTTCATCACGGCCAGATGAATACGCTAAATTATCCAAATTGACAGATTGTGTTAAAGATATAAAAGATTGGATGACGCGTAATTTTCTTTTATTAAATCCAGACAAGACAGAGGTAATACTTATCGGTTGTAAAAACCGTCCACAAAACCTTTCACAGCAAGACTTTAACATAGTAGGATGCCCTGTTACTTTATCCGCTACAGTAAAAGACCTGGGTGTTACATTAGACTGCAACCTGTCTTTTGAAAAGCATATTTCATATGTTACAAAAACCGCCTTTTTCCACCTTAGAAACATTGCTAAGCTACGTAATATGCTATCAGTCTCTGATGCAGAAAAGTTAGTTCATGCATTCATGACCTCGAGACTAGATTACTGTAATGCTTTATTAGCTGGTTGTCCTGCATCTTCAATAAACAAGCTACAGTTAGTCCAAAATGCAGCCGCTAAAGTTCTTACTAGATCAAGAAAATATGATCATATAACACCGATTTTATCATCACTTCATTGGTTACTTATAAAGTTCCGTATTAATTACAAGGTATTGCTTTTGACTTATAAAGCTCTAAATGGTTTAGCTCCAGTCTATTTAACGGATCTTCTATCGCCCTACAATCCATCGCGCTCTTTAAGATCACTAAATTCGAGGCTTCTGGTCATTCCTAGGATATCCAGATCCACCAAAGGAGGCAGAGCATTTTCACATTTAGCTCCGAAGCTCTGGAATAGCCTTCCTGATATTGTTCGTTGCTCAGACTCGCTCTCACAGTTTAAAACTAGACTGAAGACGCATCTATTTAGCCAGGCATTCATATAAATTTTTTATCTTACAGTAACTGTAAATTCGGCCTCTAGTTCATAAACGCCAGAGGAGAACTGGCCCCCGACTGAGCCTGGGTTCTCCCAAGGTTTTTTTTTCTCCATTGGGTCATCTGATGGTGTTAGGACACCATTAGGTCACTGGATGGAGTTTTTCGGTTCCTTGCCACTGTTGCCTTTGGCTTGCTCAGTTGGGGATACTCAAATTAATTAACCAATCATACAGTTGATCAGCTCTACCAAACTTGGATGTCTTTTTTTTTTCCAGTAATAAACAAACATTGTTAAGTTGTTTTGATTGATACTGTGAAGCAGCTTTGATACAATCTGTATTGTGAAAAGCGCTATATAAATATATTTGACTTGACTTGACTTGACAATATCCGCGCTATCCTCGGTTTCCGTTCATACTGCCATAGCCATGACGTAACCATGGTGACAGACGTGGACTACTGCGTACGTTTAGCGGCAAACAGTTCCTGTTTCTTTCAAACATAGAGCATGGCAAGCAGACTTTGGGACAAACAAGGAGAACTAAAATGAGGATCAATATCAGCGTGGCGTTTTTGAGATGCCGAGAGCTCCACGTCCGCGACTAACTTGGACTTGACAGAGCTTCACGAGTCACGACTTGACAGCTTTATTAGACAGGTGAGCAAATGTACATAAAACAAATCAATGTTATATAACGTTAGCTCAACATGATGAAATGTTAGAATATGGTCAGTATGTTATTCTAATGTTGATCTAGCTTAACGTTACTGCTAGTTTCGTATAGCAAACGAACTAACACGTAGTATAACATTATAACTTTCAACACACATTTAAATGCCGTTTAGTGTGACAGTGTAACGTTAGACCACGTGAAGCAGCGCTGCGTTACCTTACAAGTTTAAATCGTCAAATAAACTGACCTGTGTGAGTAATCAAGCACTTGCGGGTAGTTCGGTAGAAGTAAATGTCCTTATTCCTTTATCTCCGCGGGACTCGCGTGTGATATCTGTCTCTTTAGCAATCGCGACCTGTTTTATACCACTGTAATGTTAAAAAACATGAATGTTTGCACTCATCCATAAACATTATTAGATCCATCAGCTTGACAGCAAGTCCCATCATTCAGCTCATCACTGCGTCATAAACCTACGCCTTTGTTATTGTTGGAAACTGCGCCCTCTTGTGGCGAAAAAAACCCCTACATATTGTGCCTTTAACTCTGCTACATACAAAGCTCATAGCCAGGTGTTTTAATCTCAGCATCACAAACTTTATTGTCTAAAACATTTTACACACATTTCATTCATTGATTAATCATATTGATTCTGATACAGTTGGAGATGTTTACATATAGCCACCATGTTTGACAGCTAAATAGGTGTGAAAACATTAATTTCTTTAAACGGACAACCACTAAACATTTATGCATTCCTACATTTTGTTAACCCACACAAACAGGGTTGGATTTATATAATACCCAGGAGACCTATAAGTTGCTTTCTCCTTATTACCAATGGGAAAATATGTAAAACTTTGTACTAGCCAGCCATGTTACATGAATCAAATTCTTTATGAATGCCTGCCTTTGCATGTGTAAACATCAGACTTTGCACAGCCAGTAATTCGTCAGTGAATACCTGAAAACTCATTGGTTTTGATATGTAATGGAAATACTGTATGTCCATAAGTCATTTATTATCAATGACCACTGATGTAGAAAATCTAATTTTGGTTTGTTATAATGGTTGGAATGCTTTTGCTTGCAGGGATGGTATGTAATATGTAATTCATTCTCTTCTTTTCTTTTGTATATAAATCAAGATGCAATTTAGACATGCGCTAGCATTTGCTAGTAGCATGTATTTGACCATCTGATAAGTTTCTCTTTCTGTGTTTTGAGCTATCTTATTATTTACGAATTCCGTATTAATGTATACTAAATAATATTGTTATACACACCAAACAAATAAAACAGTCTAAATAAAGCATAAAACAAATACAAACAGTCCAAACGCATTTGAAAACTTTGAAAGTCTCAGCAAAGCCATTGAATACAGAGTGAAAGGACGTTTGGGATTCAAAGATTTTGGATTATTCACAGCAAAGGATTTCCATTCAATAAGACATTTTAATCCTCTCAAAAACTATTCAAAATGAGAGCTGGCACAACACTTAAAACTTTGATGTGTTCCCTAAACAGTCTGGTGCTTTAACTTAAAATTACAATTGCAAAATAACACCTCGTATTTTAAAACCACAACATTTGTTCTTCAAGTACTGGCAGTCTGGTACTTTTATATCCTAAGGGTTGATTTTTATTAAAACTAACAGACCACAACTTTTTCCTTTTTGTTACATAAAGGTCACATTAAAACTTTTTGGAAACTTTTTTTCCATGCTGTCATTAAAGCAACACCAAGTTACTTTTCCTCTGCGGTCGCCATACAGCTTGGAAGCGGAATTGTCCATTACTGCTGTCGTAAATAATTTAGCCTATATGGATCCTACTGTCGCTCGCGCACGCACGCACATGCTCTCTGTTTATCCAGCACCGGCTTTGGAATCATGATGACAATTCAAAAGCTACCCAGCTGCTACTGTAGGTATCTTACATGTAGTTGTAGTCTACTGTCGGGTCCACCTATCAGCAATTGTAACGCTTGCCGTAAAGCAAGTAACATTTGTAGTTAGTGTTGCTTTAATATATATATATATATATATATATATATATATTTTTTTTTTTTTACAGTTGCCCCAGACTTTCAATTGTAGACTATACTATATTATAAACTTATCTTATTTTTGTGTGTTTTGTGCATGTCTGCATGATCCTGTTGACTTGTTTCTCGGGCATCACTAGTGCAGCTCCAAGACATGATTCAATAAAGACATAGAGACATAGTCAATAAATAATCCACCCTATGGACTTAATAAAAAGAAACAGCCAAGGAAAGCAGTTGATATATGACTTAACTGTTCCTGCTGCCCATCCCCCTCCTTAATTATAATAATATCTTGGTTTAAACCATAGGTGTAAACCTTCAGTGTAACCAACGCCTTAGCACACTGTGTGAAAATGAATAATGCAGCAGAGTCCAGATTATTTAATGCAAACAACAAATCTTAATGCAGGATCGACCCTACAAAAAAAAAACCCAACAACCTCTAAGCTGGTCTTGCCAGTCTTTTCTAACCCAGCGGGCACCATGATATCAATTTGACGTCAAAAGTTGGTCAAGACTTGATCAAGATATTGTATATAATTTTAAGGTCAGTTTGAAAAGAAAATGTCTTCCAGTGGTAATTAGATGAAAAGAAAAAGTTAATACCCACACTGAAATTAGTTTATGTATATGCAGGTCAATATGTTTGACATTCAGTTTACATCAAATCAATGTCAAGGATGGGTTTTGACGTCAATTTGATTTGCATATTTGACCTGTTCCTTGACGTTGATTTTGACATCAATTTGATGTCTTTTCAACATCAATTGCCCACTGGGAATCCAGCACACAGGGCTCTGAAAAATAAATAAATAAATATAAATAAATAAATTACATAAATTAAAATAAAAAGTTACTGGTCATTTTCTGCCAGGCTATTATCTGTTAAGTTTACGAACATTTCCCAAAACACAACACAATGTAATACATTATTCAAAATAGGGGTAAAACACCTGTGGAAACATCAATACAGAAAATTCCTTCATATTAACACAGTACATTTTGCCCTGTTTTAAAGACTTTTCTTAGAGTGTAGATATGAAATGTAGGATTCAGTTATAACCATCATTGATTATGTGTAATAGAAAAAGATAAGAAATAAAGAGAAAAGAACATCCCATTGAAGCAAAGGCAATTTTACCCCTTTCATAACATACATTTTGCTGCTTCTGGACAGAACCTTATGAAAACAGGTTCTGCAGAGTCGATTAAGTTGATTGTCCAAATCACATTACTCTCTGGAGGTTGAGCTCGATGAGGTTTTTTTTCTTCTTTCAATTGAGCAAGAAACAAAATCTCATTAATACAGAAGGGGTTAAGAGTAGATGGCACAGGGCTTTGCATTATAACTAATAACTGATTTACGTCATGCACAAGTATGGTGATTTCAGCTTGGTTATTAGTGACTTATACTACACAAGGTGATCGGCCTCTCCATCTCTCTCCATTTTTCTTGCATTCTGCCCTTGCTGTGATGCCTCAATGTGTTTAACCTTAGGCTTACATTTTTTTTTCTGGTGTTGTTTGAAAGACATTTGGCTTCGTCACTGCACAACAGGGTGAAATTAATTTAGCATTTTCATTTGTAGCCTTTTCATGCATAAACAAACTACAGTGAGTTTTCGTTCTTACATTCATGAGATGCGTTATATGACTCTATGGACCCCATAACATTAACAGCATTAGGCTAACATTCATAGCCTAATGCTGACTACCCAGAATGATTAGCTCGTTTTTCTCAGGTTGGCTATGGACTTAAAAGCAATACCTAACTCAGGAAAACAGGTGTTTCACCCCACATTCATCTCCTCTAAAGCAAAACTCTCTTTTACACAAAGCATTCTGACCTTTTAAAACGTCTCGGTTACGGATGTAACCCTCGTTCCCTGAGTAAGTATAAAGGGAGGAAGCGCCAGCAAAGCAGTATGTTTCTTCGCTGAGGAGCCAAGACTGAGCTCAGGCGATCCCCGCGGTACAGCGAAAAGTGGCAGGAAGACGGTTCCCTTTCGTTGTCACTCCGAGTTCCGTTGGATGACGACGAATGGGGATACCAGTCTAATCACGCCACCTTCTCGGCTGACTTCCAGTGCCCTGCGTAATCTGAGATCCCTGTCGTGAGACAGCACGGACGAAGGACTCCTATTAGCACAGGAATACCAAGGTACACTGGGGAGCATATCCCAAGGTTTTTAAGGGAATATGCAATTACTGCCAACCCAGAGGGGGGGGACTTAGAAAATACACATATGACCCGAGGGATGCATATGGGGAATCACTGGGGTGTCCAGCCGCAGGTGGAATATTTCAACCCCAGGGGTGGCAAGGTGGCTTGCCAAGGGAAAGACACATGCTCAGAGAGGCTTACAGTGGAAATACACATGTGGGGGTAGCTCAGAGGAGGTACCATGCACACGGGAGGCACCAAGCCGACGCGCAGGCAACAGACACTGGTGCCGACGTCAGAAGTGCTGGAGGAACTCAGGGCTTTCGGGGAAGCTCACCTGAGGAGAATATCGCACGTATCCAGTCCGTGGAGTGGAATGGCGAGCAAGCGAAGACACCTGAGCGGGTCCAGTACTAGCTGGTTGAAGCGAGTATATGAGAGGACACTGGCTCCACTCGGAGATTGTAGAATCTGGCGAATGTGTTGGGTGTCGCCCAGCCTGCAGCTCTGCAGATGTCTGTTAGCGAGGCGCCATGCGCTAGAGCCCAAGAGGACGGGTGGAGTGGGCAGTCACACCAAGGGGGCACGGTCGACCTTGCTGTTGGTAAGCCAAAGCAATGGCGTCCACTATCCAGTGAGACAACCTTTGCTTGAAGAGAGCCTTTCTCTTCAGTCTCCCACCGTAACAGACTAGAGCTGGTCTGAGGTCCTGAAACACTGCGTTCTGTCTACATAGATGCGGAGAGCACGTACTGGAAAGAGAAGTGCCAAGGCTGGGTCTGCCTCCTCCGGGGGCAGCGCTTGCAGGTTCACCACCTGGTCCCGGAAGGGAGTGGTAGGAACCTTGGGCACATATCCAGGCCGGGGTCTCAGGATCACGTGAGAGTAAGCTGGCCCGAATTCCAGGCACACTTCGTCAACGGAGAATGCGTGCAGGTCCCCTACCCTCTTAATGGAGGCCAATACAGTCAGAAGCGCTGTCTTCATTGACAGGAAGTTAAGCTCGACCGACTGCAAAGGCTCGAAGGGAGCACTACGCAGGGCAGTTAGCACCACTGCGAGGTCCCAAGAGGGAACGAGAGGAGGGCGAGGAGAATTCAGTTTCCTCGCTCCTCTCAGGAACCTGACGATCAGGTCGTGCTTCCCTACCGACTTACCTTCTATAAGATCATGCTATGCGGCAATAGCGGCGACATAGACCTTGAGGGTGGTGGGAGACAGCCTTCGCTCCAACCCATCTTGAAGAAAGGAAAGCACGACACCGATCGAACATCTCCGGGGGTCTTCTCGGTGAGAAGAACACCAGCTGACGAAGAGGTTCCACTTCAACGCGTAGAGGTGTCTCGCGGACGAAGCTCTAGCAGAAGTGATGGTAGCCACCACCGCTGGTGGTAGGGTACTCAAACCTGCCTCGTCCCGTTCAGGAGCCACACGTGGAGGTTCCAAAGATCGGGACGAGGGTGCCATAGGGTGCCCCGTCCCTGAGAAAGGAGGTCCTTCCTCAGGGGAATCGGCCAAGGAGGTGCTGTCGCGAGGAGTACAAGTTCGGGTAACCAGGTCATGGCGGGCCAGTATGGCGCGACCAAAATGACCTGCTCCTCGTCCTCCCTGACCTTGCGCAGGGTCTGCACAAGAAGGCTCACTGGGGGAAACGCATATTTGCGGCCCCGCGGCCAGCTGTGCGCCAGTGCATCCGTGCCGAGCGTGCCCTCGGTCAGGGAATAAAACTGGGCGCTATGGGTCGAGTCGTGAGAGGCAAACAGATCTATCTGTGCGTCCCCGAACTGGTCCCAAATCAGCTGAACCGACTGGGGATGGAGTTGCCAATCTCCCGGGAGGGGCTGAAGCCGTGAGAGCTCGTCGGCTGCACAGTTCAGAGCTCCGGGGATAAAAATGGCACGAACGACCTCAGATGCTTCTGACTCCATAAGAGTTGGCGGGCGAGTTGCGACATACGGCGGGAGCGCAGACCACCCTGACGGTTGATGTACGCTACAGTCGCGGTATTGTCTGAACGGACTAGTACATGCTGGCCCCTGAGCACGGCTCGGAAGCGGCGCAGGGCGAGCTGTACAGCCAGCAACTCGAGGCAATTGACGTGCCATAAGCGGTGGGGTCCTGTCCAGGAGCCCGCGGCAGCACGTCCGTTGCACATGGCGCCCCAGCCCGTGGCAGAGGCATCTGTCGTTGCAACAACATGCCGCGAAGCTCGTTCCAGAGGCACTCCGGCCCGTAGAAAACTGAGGTTCGACCACGGGGTGAAGGTCTGACGGCAGGTCGGAGTAACTGGTACTCGGAGGGTGCCGTGATGCCATGCCCACCTCGGGACTCGGTCGCGAAGCCACAGCTGAAGCAGTCTCATATGAAGCAATACGATCGGCGTCGCCGCGGCTGCAGATGCCATATGCCCCAGGAGCCTCTGAAAAAGTTTCAGTGGAACCGCACTCTTGCCCTCGAACTGTCTCAGGCAAGTCAGCAGTGATTGCGCACACTCGCTCGTAAGCTGCGCGGACATGGCGACCGAGTCGATCTCCATAGCGAGAAAAGAGATCCTGGTAAGACTTTATTTTGATGGTCCCCTTTGAACATTCTGTTGACTATAAGTAACTTTGCAACTACATGTCAACTAACTCTCATTAGAGTTTTAGTAGACTGTCTGCTTAATATCTGCCAACTCTTTATTGTGATGGTCTTCCAACAGACATTCTACCGACTACAAGTAACTTTGCAACTACATGTCAACTTCTTCTATCCCTAACCCTACCAGTCTACTAATACTCTACTAACACTCTAATGAGAGTTAGTAGAGATGTAGGTGCAACGTTACTTATAGTCAACTGAATGTGTTAAAGGGACCATCCAAATAAAGTGAAACCGAGATCCTCTGCACGGGGCAAAGTTTGCTCTTCTCCCAGTTGACCCGAAGGCCCAGACGGGCTACGTGGCGGAGCACCAAGTCCCTGTGTTCGCAGAGCTGATCTCGAGAGTGAGCTAGAATCAGCCAGTCGTCTATATATTTCAGGATGCGAACCCCGTGTTCCCGGAGGGCAACAAGGGCTGCCTCGACGACCTTCGTGAAGACGCGAGGAGACAGGGCTAGCCCGAAAGGGAGAACTGCATACTGATATGCCTGCCCCTCGAAAGCAAACCGAAGGAACGGTCTGTGTCGAGGGAGAATGGAGACATGAAAGTAGGCTTCCTTCAGGTCGATCGCTGCAAACCAATCCTGGTGCCGCACACATTCACAAACGCGTTTGGCGGTGAGCATCTTGAACGGCAGCCTGTGAAGGGAGCGGTTCAGCACGCGCAGGTCCAGGATTGGCCGTAACCCACCGGTTTTCTTGGGGACAATGAAGTACGGGCTGTAGAAGCCGGACCTCATTTCGGCTGGAGAGACAGTCTCGATCGCGCCCTTCGCCAGCAGGGTAGCAACCTCCGCTCTCATGATAGGGGCATTGCCACCGACCATAGTGGAGCGGACTCCCCTGAAGCGGGGAGGAGACCGCGCGAACTGAATCGTGTAGCCGAGCCTGACCGTTCGAGCGACCCAGCGGGACAGGTTGGGAAGCTCTTGCCAAGCTCCCAACGACTGTACCAGCGGGATTATACGAACTACAGACTTCCCACCGGTGGTGCAGCGAGGCAGAATGACTGGCCCAGACGTGGACGGCATAGCAGCCCGGTGTGGGGGCACAGTCATTGACCGCGCCCTGACAGAGCAGACCAGGGAAGGACGAACGTTCCACGGGGGTCTGCTCTGCCAGGGGTCTGGCGACAGAGGAGGATGAGAGCGGCACGGACCGGGGACGGCGCGCACTGTCATCCGGCTCTGGGACAGAGGAGGACGAGGGGTGCACGGCCCAGGGGCGGCGCACCGTGTCGTCCGAGAACTCTGTGTGCTCAGAAACGGGAGAGTCAGTTCTTTCTGAATAAGGATTCTTCCCCGGCCCTCCACCAGGGAAAGGAGTGGCCCTGCTACCAGCTCCTGGAAAGAACTGAGTCCCATCTCTGAGGAGCCCATCTCAAGAGTGCCGCTTAACCCGGCGTATAGCGGGGGGCGGGGCTGGAGAGGGCTGTGGCGTCCCCCTGCGGCTTCCAGAGCCAGCCCGGGTGAACGGGCGGGGTGGGAGCCGCAGGAGGGCGCCTTCGGCGGTGGGCAGACTGAGGGATCAGCTCGGACGGCGGGGCCGTCGGGGCAGAATAAGCCTCAGTCTGCTCGTGGGCGGTTGAGAACTGTTGGGCAAAGCCCTCAACCGCACCACCGAAGAGGCCGACCTGGGATATGGGGGTGTCAAGCAGATGGGTCCGCCCGACATCCTGCACATCGGACAGGTTGAGCCACAGAATGGTGTACATCACCTGACCCAGGGAGCGTACAGCCACTTTCGTCGCTCAGAGAGCAAGGTCAGTGGCGGCGCGCAGCTCATTGAAGAGCCCTGGGTCAGTCCCGCCCTCGTGCATGTCCGTGAGCATCTGGGTCTGGTAGACCAGCAGAATGGCCATGGCATGCAGTGAGGCGGCTGCCTGTCCTGTAGCGCTATAGGAATTCGCCACAAGTGTAGACGAAAAACTACAGGCTTCAGACGGGGGCTTAGGATCGCGCCGAGAGGAAGCACTCTGAGGACACAGTAGCATCGCAACAGAGCGTTCAACCGGGGGACCCCAGTGTACCCATGGGCAGCGGCCCCGTCAAGGGAAGGAAGGGCGAAGGAGATCAACGAGGGATCGCTGGAAGACATGGGGGTCTTCGAGGATTTCGAGATCTCCGGATGCACATCCGGGAAAAAAGGTATTGGAGTGGACGCTGACAGGAGTCAGCGGCCACACCCAAAAACCAATCGCCCGGGAAAGCATAGCCGTCATCTCAGGATCTGACTCGACAAATACCATATGCACACCCGAAAGTGGCAGCACTGTCAAATCTTCACTTCCTGAAAATTCTAGCCCGCCCTGTGATGCTGCGATGGACAACAGATCCGATTCTGGAGCGTCAAGGGAAACCCGCGGGATATCCGAAAATAGACCCGGGGAATCCCCAGAACACTCGCGGGTTGCGTCACTGAAGAGTGGGGCGTGGTCCACGGACAAACAGTCGGCGGATTTGTTCCACACACACACCCTCAGGTCACCCTGGCCACCAGCCGAAGTAGCACCTCACGTGGAGAGTGTTAGATCGGGGTGAGGATGAGGGGATGAAGCCCAAGCACGCAGAGCAGAGAATGTGCCCATCAAAATCGGAAATGAGTCGACCGCAACCAGAAATGCACGGGCGAGCCGTCTTTAAAAAGACGTGCCGCGTGCGAGCTCTTTTGTGAGAGGAGGAAAAAAAACTCCGCGATGTTGAAGCGAGCAGGGAGAAACACACTCATTGGCAGATCACTGCACAGATCAGCAGGCAATGTGAACTCGCTGCAGATCGCCGTCACACCAACACCGGAGAGAGTGGCTCGTCTCGTAGAGTGAAGTCAGAAATGGCTGTTTCAATGGCATTTCTTTGCCATTGGCTCGTTTTGTATTACTCGAAGCTAATAGGCTTTCTAAGCGAAACCCCCATTCGTCGTCATCCGACGGAACTCGGAGTGACAACGAAAGGGAAAGGAAGGTACGTGTGGATTTGCATAAGATGCATTAAGGAATGGGGACTACCATAATGAGGACTTTACATTGACTTCTATTGTTTTTATACTGAGCTTATCTTAGCCATAACGCTAACCTTTTGGCATTTTTAGATTTTCATTGGGACATTATTTAGTATTGTTTTGTTTTTAGTATTGTTTTAACAAAACAGCCAAAATCTGAGACAATCACACATCTACAGTAATTAAGCTTCATTCACACACAGAATAGATTCTGCATCATTTAACCCACTACATCAACATCTCTCATCATGGGGGTGGGGAACGGATTCTGACTGCTGGATTGTTTGCCGTCGGATTCTGTTTCCCCCATGTTTCTCACACAATGAGGTTCTAATATTTATCAAACTGATGATGGTTAAGCTTTAAGTTTACTTTCAGTTAGTTCCCTTTCAGTCGAGAACGTCAGACGTAGTCGACGTCGGCTGAAATGGGATCACGCCAGGGAGCCAGTCATCTTCGAGTACTATTGAACGAGCCAATGAGCCAGCAGTGATCGCGAGCTTTGAGCTCTCAACTGCTGTTTTAACAGCAACAAATTTCTAAGGGTTTTTATGTGTTGACGGCTGGTTAGAAGGCGGAAAAAGTGAGTTCACTGTTTCAGTTCTCTGTTCAGAGTTGCCGCGGTCATTCCCCTGTGTGCTCCGGCACTGGTGATGGGTCCTATTTCCTGAAAGAGCGTTTGCGTCTTTTACATTTAAAAAAAAAAAAATGTTTATTTTTTTTAAAAGATGTAATTCCACTTGTGTGTTTCTGGATGCAGTCATTCCCTTTTCCTCTCTGACGGTCACAATTGTTGCATCACGTGTTTGGACTTACAGCATGCTGAAGCAGCGAGCACCGAGCCGCTCCCTCCAGCCGGTTGGAGGGCCGGTTTGAGTTTTTTATTTATGTGTGTGTCTGTTCCGCCGCTGGCTCCTGTAAAGAGGGCCAGTCTGGCGGTGTGTGACCCTGTATAAAAGCCTTACACCCCTCAGCCCCCTCTTGGTCGCCAGCAGGCAGCTTGGTGCGGTTTGAGGACCCGGTAAAAGCGCAGAAATGCGTTCCCCAGTGAGCCTTCTAAGAAAGCGGCTATGCGGTTCATTATTGCTGTGCGCAGGCTCAAGTTCAGTGATTTTAGTCACACTCACGTGTTGAGCAGAAATGCTCCTGAAGCTCAGTGAATTTCATCACACTCAGGTATCGAGCAGAAATGCTCCTGAAGCTCATTGAATTATCACACTTAGGTGTTGAGCAGAGATGCTCCTGAGCTCAGTGAACTTATCACACTCAAGTGTTGAGCAGAGATGCTCCTGAAGCTCAGTGAGCTTCACATGTAGTGTTGAGCAGTGCTCCTGTCTTGTGCGCGCATGTCGCTTGCACCTACTGTGCTAAAGTCAGGAGTGGAACAGGTCTTGATACCAACCAGACCTAGTTCCCTCAACAGCCTTCCTGACTTCCCCTGAGTACATTTCAGGGACGGGGCATGATGGCACCCGCGTTCAACCCCTGGAGAGATTCCAGGCTGGCCCTAACTGGACGCAGCGGTCCAGCTGTGGTCCAGCTGTGACGCAGTGGTTCTGCTCGCATGGTCCAGGTGGCTACCGCAGGAATATGTGGTAGTTACCATCCCTCCGGTGAGCACTCCCTGAAATGAAGAAGTTGTGCTTAAGCCCAAATAGAAGT
Source organism: Tiaroga cobitis (assembly GCA_030578255.1). Taxonomy (NCBI): domain Eukaryota; kingdom Metazoa; phylum Chordata; class Actinopteri; order Cypriniformes; family Leuciscidae; genus Tiaroga; species Tiaroga cobitis. The sequence goes on along the minus strand of CM060611.1, from coordinate 27,588,124 downwards.
GGAACCTATTCGTTGAGTAAGTCTTCTCTCAATTGAGAAGATCCTGAGAGCGTTTGGTCATTTCAGTGCTCTCTTTCCTGCAAGATGGGTTGAGTAGGCTGTTTTCATACACCCTCAAAGTGATGTGCCTCTATTATTACTTATCATCATACAGAAGCATGGGAAGCACTTCCTGATCGTCAGGTTCCTGAGGGGACAAGGATATAAAAAAGCCTTACGCCCCTCTTTATCCTCTTGGGCCTTATCTCTGGTGCCATTGCACTGCAGACCGTCCCTGAGCCACTGCAGGCAGTGAGTTGAAAATTCTGCTTTCACAGTTCTCCTGCTCGCATGGTCTCTACTAGAGGGTAGGGACTTGCTCGCTTTCGGTCAACGAGTTGTGGCTGGAATTTGGGCCGGCTACTCTCACAAGTTGAGACCCCGGCCTGGATATGTGCCCAAGGTTCCTATCTCTCCCTTAAACTGGGACCAGGTGGTGAGCCTGCAAGCGCTGCCCCGGAGGAGGCAGACCCAGCCCTGGCTTTCTCTGTCCGTCCGCTTCATTGCGGTTATACGTGTACAGAACGCAAGCCATAGGACCTCAGACCAAATCTGTTAAGGAAATAAGATTTGGTCAAGGAAGACCAAAGATTGTTAAGATTGTTAATGAAGTCAGCAGAGAGCAGAGAGGGAAGGCTGTTTCCAAGCAAGGTTGGCCCACTGAATGTGGTTGCCTTCATCTTGGTGAAATCCCGAGATGCACATGTCCACTTAGGTGGTGAGCTCCTCTTAAATGAGTGTGTGCTCCCACCTAGGCGTTGACACAGAGTGCTTCGCTGACAGATATTCTAGAGTTGGTGGCTGGGCGACACCTTAGTCGAACCGCGGCTTCCAGTGGGCTCCCTTCTCATGAAGCCAGTTTCACTGTGAGCCCGGTTCGAAGTGTCGGCTTGCTGCGATATTCCCCTCCTACGGGCTGGATACGTGCGCCATTTTGCTCCAGTAGAGTTTCCTTAACCGAACCCTGTTGAGTTCCTCCGCACCCCTCCGCAATCGGACGTGGCGGAACGCCACGTGGTGGTGTTAGGCCTACCACTCTTAAGCAGTGTGGAACCTGTGTTAGGCTGGGTCCATATGTTGTGATCCCTACGGTGATCCCATATGCGTATTCTTCCACGGTACGGCTCCCTACGGTGAGCCCGTGTCTTCCCTCGGCAGAGCCTACTCTGCCGTCACTGGCTGGTTGAGTCTCCCCCCTGTCATAGGCTGGAGCCACCCCAGTGACCTTCCATATGTTGTACTTCCCGGTCTCCGCCTAGTTCATATGTGTATTCTCCACGTTACCTCCCTTCAGGCAGAATGTGGCTTCCGCAGCATCCCTTCCTTCCATGTACAGGGAATGCTTTCCCAGAGGTCCTGTAGGAACAGCAGTGACTTCCCTGGCCTAAGCCCTGTCCCTTCTCCGCATTAAATTGCGGGGGGATCAGGTGGCTTTTGTCTAGGCACGGGAAGGTGGCAGCTTTAGTGGCGTTTTCAATAACTGATCAACTTGCCACTACCGCTGGACCATCGCTGACTCCAAGTTACGTTCGTGATGTAAGTCACGCACGCCAATTCTATTGGCTCGTTCAATAGTACTCGAAGATGACTGGCTCCTTGGCGTGATCCCATTTCAGTCAACGTTGACTACGTCCTCCGTTCCCTCCTTCAGGGAACGGTGGATTGCATATGCAACCAGGACGTTACCCACCAACAATTTTACATTACAGCGCTGACAAAATTGAAATTATTTGAATCAAAGAAGGTTAGTCTGTTCATGAGAGTGAAGAAAGCAACACAAGTTACAGATGCAGAGCAAAATGTCAGCCTGGGAAAAATTAGTGCATCCCATATCTCAGACTCCTGTTCATCTATCCTAGTCTTCATCTGTCCCCCTGATTGGGCGATTTGACAGTCCATACCCATAAGGCACTGCTGTCTTTGACATCATCCATTAGTAAGCTGACTGCCCACTCTTCATCTTGATGGTGTCTGTCTCTGCTGCTCGGTTTTGACATTTAGGCTTTTTATGTCCCTGTGAAATATGGTTAGTCCATCAGTATTATTCTGATGGAAAAAAGAAAATATAAGAGGTCTGACTTTGAGATTCATATCCTCCTCAACTGTGCTGGAAAAGAATAATATGAATTTCAAATTCGTGTTTTATACGAATTGTCTATTATTATCCTGTTTTGGATGTTGTTTAACATCAGTAAACAAACAAACAAAAACTTTTATGAACTTCAGTCTTTCAAATGATGCATTTTTTTATAATGGATCTTTGCATTACAGATAATGGATCTCATTCACCATGCAGAAACAGGTCAAAACTAGCATTGAGTGAATCCGTGTATTCGCTTTTCATCATACATTTTGATTCACCTCATCTATCAAATATTCTGGGAATATGAAAACTGCCTAACTTCATGGTTTTATTTCTGCATAATACAATAGAATCTGAATACCAAAAAAGCCCATATCATCAGCATAGGCCAAGAGGACAAAGCAGCTCTGCAACATTACAAGGCTCTCAAATAGAAAAAGGCTATTATATTCTGTGGCTCAAGTGAGCTGCGGTTCACTACTGCTCAGCGAGTCCATTTCATATTAAAATATTCCCTCTTTCTGTCATCCAACCACACACTGAGTTCCACACATCTGGTTTTTGGCCTCTACAGAATCACTTTATGTACTATTTCATATAGGAGGAAAACAGTCTGAGCCTTCAAGAATATTGGCGGTTCTCCCGGTTCCAACAACAGCCTCATAGATGGACCTGAGGTGTGGGATTTGCTTCTCATAGGCCATTGATTTCTTCTACAGTATAACACCAAAGCAATAGTTTGAAACAGATGAAACCATGTTTAGAATGCTAATAGATGACTAGGACTGATTCAGGCTGAGCTAGATCACTTTACAGTCTGTAATAAAGAAACCACAACAGGGCTCAACAGCAGGTCATGGTATCACACTTAATGGGTAAAGTGAGAGTTAGATCTACATTTTGCTTCGTTTCACTCGGACATTTAATGGCGTGTACATTAACGTGGAATCACTTGGACATTAATGGCGTATACATACACGCATACACGCGGATACACGCGGATAGCTCAAAATGCGTATAGATAACACGCCACTTGACTTGAAAGTGGCGTGTATGTTTACGCAAAAGTCATGATGTCATGTTGGATTATTTTGTATCAACTAAATTCAAATTCAGATTCAGATTCACTTTATTGTCATTGACAGAATACAAGTACAGAGCCAATGAAACATAGTCAGCATCTGACCAGGAGTGCAAACAGTATTAATAATTTAAAAAGAAACATTTCTAAAAAGCTAATAAAGTACAGTTGCAGAGACCAGCTTAAGGCAATGTCTCAAAATTGGAGGTTGGAGTATATGTAACTGGCCAGTGACCACAGCAGTTCAAGATTCAGAAATTTGAAACTAGTCACTCGTTCCACTTGAGACCCATTAATATAAATGGGAGTGTGTGTGTAGCCTTTCTTAGTCCGCCGGTAGTCCACAATCAGCTCCTTGGTTTTCTGGGTATTGAGTATAAGATTATTGGTTGCACACCACTCTACCAGGTGCTGAACCTCTTCTCTGTAGGCATCTTCATTATTACCGCTGACCAGGCCTACCACAGTGATATCATCTGCAACTTTATTTATGGAGTTTGAAACATGCTCAGGTTGGCAGTTGTGGGTAAAGAGAGAGTAGAGGATTGGGCTCAGAACACAGCCCTGTGGCACACCAGTGTTCAAGGCGAGAATAGAGGAGTGATGGTTGTCGATCCTAACAGACTGTTAGTGAGGAAGTCTAGGATCCAGTTGCAGAGGGAAGGGCTGACGCTAAGTTCAGTGAGCTTAGAGATTAACTTGGATGGGATCACAGTATTAAAAGCAGAACTAAAATCAACAAATAACATTCTAACATATGAATTGCTTTTATCCAGGTGATTCAAAGAAGTGTGGAGAGCTGAGGCAATGGCATCTTCAGTTGACCTGTTGGATTTGTAGGCAGACTGAAATGGGTCAAGTGTTGGGGGCAGGCACTTTTTCAGATGGGAGAGAACCAGCCTCTCAAAACACTTAGCGATAATCGGCGTGAGGGCAACAGGACGAAAGTCATTAAGGGCCAATCCAGCTCCATGTTTTGGTACTGGCACAATAGTGGTTGTTTTGAAACAGGTCGGTACAATGGCCTGGGCCAGAGAGAGGTTAAAAATATTGGTGAAGACATCTATCAGCTGTTCAGCGCATACCCTAAGCACTCGGCCTGGAATGCCATCAGGGCCAGACGCTTTATGTGCATTCACCCTGCCTAGGGCAGAGCACACATCATCGGTGGTAAATATGAGCGGCAGATGATCAGGTGGGAGCTCAGCTTTGATAGGAGATTCTGTGTTTTCCAAATCGAAGCGGGCATAAAAAACGTTCAGATCGTCTAGAAGAGTAGGCTTGCTGGTAGAATAGGTGCTGTTAGATGGTTTATAATCAGTGATGGCATGAACGCCTCTCCACATACGACGAGGATCGTTGTTGTTAAACTTATCCTCGATCCGAAGTTTGTGATTATGTTTAGCTGCTTTGATACCCCTTTTCAGATTGGCTCTGGATAAACTGTAGGCATCCCTGTCACCAGTTTTGAAGGCAGCATCACGTGCCTTTAGCAGGAGTCGAACTTCCTTGTGAAAAGTGATAGTGAAAGTGGCGCCGTGTATCCCTTCTCGGCGGCGCCGTCCACCTGGGAGAGCGACGCGGAGGCCTGGGACTGAAGTCTCGAGGAGAATGGTGCATTCCAGGACTTCGTCAGCTCCGCGTGAAGTTCCGGCAGGAATGGAGCGGGCCTGCTCGTTGAAGCTGCACGGCGGCGACTCTGAAGGAAACAGCCGTCGAGCCTGTTCGGCGCGGGTTCCTTCGGTAGCGACCACTCGAGCCCGAGGCGGTCGACGGCCTGCGTCAGCAGGCGCATAAGTTCCACGTCAGCTCCAGCACGGGAACGGCTGGATTCCTGGATCGACGAGGAGCCGGAATGAAGCGACCATTCCTCGCTGTCTGATGCCAGGATAGAGCAGCAATCTCTCGTGGCGTGTTCCTCTGCCTCCCCCTCCGATGCGACGGCAGTGAGGCTCGTGAGCGGCAGCTGCGCGTCGGGGAGGGGAGGCGGGGAGGGCGAAAGCGAGGCTCGAGGGAGATCCTCCGGCGAGCGCGTCGCTGTGGCCACGGGCTCCGGCTGCCTCAAGGAACGGCGCTTCTTCCTGCGCGGTCCCCCGGGGGGCGGAGCGGCTGCATCCGGGTTGAAAGCCTCGAGTCGAGCCCGTAGGGTCGACAGCGGAAGCGCTTCGCAGAGCTCGCAGCCGCCGGACGCGAGGGCGAGCTCTGCATGTTCCAGGCCCAGGCAGAGAGCGCAGATAACGTGGCGGTCTCCAACGCTGAGCGGGGCTCTGCACGAGCCACAGGAAGTGCGAGGCATCTTTAGAAAGACGCTCGCGCTCTTTTAGAAATTCCTGTGAAAGCAATGTAAAAGGATACGTCGCCGGATAGCGTAGCTTGCACGGCGGCTGAAGGTGGCGAAGACGGCCGGCTTCCTCAGCGCTGTCCTGAGCTGGCTGTTCGCTGTTCGACGGCGGCGGTGGCTTCTCTCTGATTCAGCGATGCGGAGAGCTCGCTGAAGAGTCGAAAAATCAGGGATTCAGCCTACGAGCCCCTTCTTATATACGCTAAGCCACGCCCATCCTAGCGGGCTATGACGCTATGAAGGCGCGAGCGCCTCCAATTGGGCGTGACGTCACGCGAGGCTCACTGGTAGGCTGCAGCAGATGCATGCAGGGCAGCCAATAAGCACGCGAGATGGCCTGCTCTAGGTCTGCTAGCTGCTGCACTGCGTTGACAATGAATACAAAATTAAGGATAATTTTTTGGCTTCAATATCTCGAGAAGATGAATCTTTCCCATAGCGTAAGCTAAACTTACGCAATACGAGAGAACCTCTCGTAAGAGAACGTCCAGTTTTTTTAATGTATTAAGAACTTTTTTTTTAATGTATTAAGGACGTTTTTTTCTTGGTTAATGTGAACGTTAAAGGTAAATTACATTCACTAATTTTGAAAATGTTATTAAAACATTATTTCTGAATGTTTTTTAAAGAGTAAAAAGGTTAAAGGAACATTCCATTCACTAATTTTGAAAATGTTATTAAAATGTTATTTTCAGAATGTTTTCTGAACGTTCAATACACTGAACAAATGGCCCGTCCATCACCAGGCTCACACACAGACACTCGAGTATTGCTGATTTACCTGTGCTGCATGTCTTTGAACTGTGGTGGAAACCGTTGTACCTGGTGGAAATCACAGAGAACCTGCTATAACTCCTGGCTCAGGCGGGACTCGAACTGGGGACCTTCCAATGCTATCTCACGACCACTTCGTACGAATTCGTACGAGTGATTAAAAAGTGGCTAATTCTTACGAATTCGTACGACCTCACTCGTACGAATTCGTACGATTTGTCTAAACCCACGTGATGGGTAGGTTTAGGGGCGGGGTCAGGGGTAGGTCATTCGTACGAATTCATACGAATTGGCCAACTCGTAAAATATGTACGATTTAGCCCAAATCGTGCTAATTTGTACGAGTGAGGTCGTATGAATTCGTACGAATTAGCCACCTCGTAGAATTCGTACGAATTGCCGTGAGATCGGGTTGGACCTTCTTGCTGTGAGGTGATAGTGCTACCCACTGAGCCACTGTGCTGCTCTGTTTCTATTTGTGTTATAAAAAACCTACACCTAAACCTACCTATTTGGTTCCCAAAAAAATTACCAAGTGGGAACCATATGGGAACGTTCTGTTTATTGGGTTCCTTGTTAGCTGGGATTGAACCGAATGCATTACACTAATCAATCAGGATTTTGACTTCCCCTTCAGTAACAGCATTTCATCTAATTCGGAACTAAATTCTCTCATTGTCTTTCTATTACTTTCTTTCTATTTCTATTTCTATTTCTGCTCATGCGCTCCATTTCACGCCAAATTTAAACCATATATCCAGCATCTGCACACAACTGTTATGCTCTAAGGTCTCTCTTCAGCCTGAAGCATCACGGTAAAATGACAATGTTTTGATTGTTAAAAACATTCAGAAATAACATTTTTATAACATCTCCAAATTATAAAATGGAATGTTCCTCTAACGTTCACATAAACAAAGAAAAAAACTTTCTTAATGCTTCAAAAAAACTGAGTTCCCTTTCGTCTGGGAACTCCTACGTCTCGTCGGAGGAGTTTCCAACGAATTGGGATCACGCTAGGTATACCAATTGCCTTTGAGTGAATAAAAACGAGCCAATAAATATTGGCATGCGGGATTTGCAATCCGAGTTCCGCCTACCAATGCGGGTATAAAGCGGAAGCAAACGCACACACCTTTGCTTTTAGCTTCGGAGCCGAACTTAGTGTCCTCTGAGTGATGAGCTACAAAGATTGGTTTGATATCTTCACGCTCAACGAGTCTGCTGTTTCAGGAAGAACCTCTCTGTGTTGGTGTGACGGCGTTTCAGTGATCCTCACGATCTCCCGGTGTCAGCTGTTGCTTCACGCGATCTGCCTTAATAATAATAATACATTTATTTATAGAGCGCTTTCAATCAAAGTGCTTTAAAGAAAGAATATAGTTAAAATACAAACAATACAATAAAAAATTTTAATCGAGACATCCATACATCCATCCCACCCAGCGCACAGGGCCGCAGGGGGCTGCAGCTAATCCCATCCCACATTAACAAAAAAGGCAAGGTACACTCCAGACAGGTTACCAGTCCCTCTCAGTACATTGAGACAGTAAAAAGTAATACCACTATACAAAAATATCAAAGATAGCTGAACATTTAGGACTCATACGCAGCAGTGAATAAGTCCCACTAAACACTGGACGTCGGATAGACGTGCAGATCATGTCTATATTGGGTCCGTCGGTCCATGACCAATTCTGGACATCTATTCGACGTCCAAACTAGGTCCACTATTTGGACGTCCAACCATGACCCAATTTGGATGTCATGTTGACGTTCAACATTTGACCGTTGAACTGGGTCATTTTTTGGACCTCATTTGGACGTCTATTACAGGTGCAGGAAATTTACATGATTAAAATGCAATATTTTTTTTATTTACAAATATCAACATTGTTGTTATCAACATGATTAATACATTTGAATACAGATTATTTATAATTATTTTAGATAGTTTGCCAAAAACTGCAAAAACTGCAAACAGTAGAGCGTTTGCGCTTGTGAACGGCCACCTAGTGCAATGATTAGATCATGGGTTTGATTCCCAGGGAAAGCAGGAATGTAAATGTGTAACTCACTGTGGATAAAACCATCTGCCAAATGCATAAATATAAAAACATGGTACAGATAACATCCTTTAAAAATGTCCTCTACCTTTTTGAAACACGGGACTACAGTTATAGAAGTTATAGAAGATACTAAATTTGATGTTGAAAAGACGTCCACAAACGACCACATTTGGTCCCACCGACGTCAATATTAGGCGTGCAAAATACGTCGAATAAAGACGTCGCCTGCCGTTACAAAATAACCCCTTCTGTGGACCGAAATTGGACGTCCAAAAATTACATAGAAAAGACGTGACTCTAACGTCACATTGCGCAGTGGGGTAGGTCTTAAGCTTATATTTAAAAACCTCAATCGAACATGCCAGCCTAATATCTGCCGGAAGACTGTTCCATAGTGTTGGAGCACGAAACGAAAAAGCTCGCTCACCAACCGTTTTCTTCTTAACCTTAGGTACAGTCAGAAGTCCTGTCCCGTGGGAGCGCAGCAACCGTGTAGGCACATAAGAATTTTAAAAGATCAGACAAATATAATGGTGCAAGGCCATTCACTATTTTGTATGTTAACAACAAAACCTTGAAATCAGCTCTAACCTGAACAGGGAGCCAATGCAGTGAGGCCAGCACAGGAGTTATATGCATGTATTTATTCCAGTCAGAATACGAGCTGCAGCATTCTGGACCATCTGCAGACCTCGCAAACTTCTCTTAGGCAGCCCCGAGAACAGTACATTACGATAATCCAGCCTAGATGTAACAAAGGCATGAATAATGGCCTCAGCATCTTTCAGTGCCAATAATTATCTAATCTTTGCGATTCTTCGGAGATGAAAGAAGGCTACTTTGGTCACCTCTTTAATATGCAAATCAAATGACAGTGACCGATCGAAAACTACCCCAAGATTCTTTACTCTATCCTTGCACTGAATGAACGAATCATCAATGGACAGAGTAAAATTGTCATACAAATGACCTAATCTAGTTGGTTCAATAGTTATCATCTCAATATCATCTCAATAGTTTTTGCTGAATTTAGTAACAGGAAGTTAGCTGATAACCAGCTTCTCACAGCAGCCAAGCAATTCGATAACTTAACCGAATCAGATGCATTTCCTGCAATAACTGGCATATATATTTGTAAATCATCAGCATAGCAATTTTAAGCAATATTTTATTCTTATATAATTTTATTCTTTTATATCTTTTATAAATATTTTATAAAAGCAACCTTTTATTTCTGTTCCGCCTTGTTTTCAAAGAGCTGTTGTAAAAGCTGGTATTTGGTTGAGTGCGCGCAGCAAGCTTGCAGTTTCCCCGCTGTGTTGCCGCGTTGGTCCCTGTGTGTCTCGACACAATAAGAGAGCGTTTCTTTTCTGAAAGAGCAACACGAGTGAAGTTCACGTCCTTTTCAGGATGACGTTTCACCCGTGTGTTTCTGGATGGGGTCAACTTCTGCCTCCGGCCGATGGTCACGATCGCTGTGTCACGTGCTTGGGCCTCGCGCACGCTGAAGCAGCGGTCGAGGATGAGTCATGTTCTCATTGCGGGAACATGACCGTCGCGTTGTTGAGACTAACACTGCGATCCCTCACCAGAGGGGGAGTCCCTTTGGAGATCCCCCGATCTAGTTGTTCTTCTGGTTCACTCCAGAAGAAAGCTACTTCGGCTGATCCCATTGGTGGTCTGAGGGTTACAGTGAGGAATGATCTGCCGGGTGAAAGACCCCCTCAGACATCCCACTCCTCTTCAGCCGTGCCACTGGGGTCTTCAGAGGAGCGTGCTGGGTCATCACGTGTGGCTCCAGTCGTTTCCTTCGGGGCCCCTCCGGAGGACCAGATGTCGATCGAGGCATCGGAGGGAGATAAGTCGCGATCTGGGGATGACGACTCGGCTGCATTGCCCCCTTTGGGTGTGGTAGTGTTGTCCAAGCCTGACCCGGAGATGACACTTATGCTCGCCCGGGCGGCCGAGAAGGTCGGGCTCGTGTGGAACCCCCCACCGCGTCCCGAACCGTCTCGGCTCGACGATTGGTATCTCGGGGCGGCCCGTGCTGGTACTCAGCGCACCGCTCCGGTTCCTTTCCTCCCGGAGGTGCATGAGGAGGTGACGAAATCTTGGTCAAACCCCCTGGCGGCTAGACTGAGGTTGACTCCCTCCTCCTCCCTCACCACTCTCGATGACGGAGCAGCTCTGGGATACGAAGGCATCCCCCCAGTGGAGCGCGCGGTGGCGATGCAACTGTGTCCCACCTCCGCTTCCTCCTGGCGGGGTAACCCTTCGCTCCCCTCCCGCGCTTGTAGGTTCTCTTCCAGTCTGACTGGAAAGGCCTACACTGCGTGTGGAGAGGCTGCCTCTGCCCTGCATGTTTTGGCGCTCCTGCAGGTCTACCAGGCCCAGGTGCTATGTGACATGCAGGAGGGTGGTGTCGACCCAGGGGTGCTCAAAGAGCTGCGCACGGCGACTGACCTTGCCCTACGGGCGACGAACGTCACCGTGCGTTCCCTGGGTCGAGCGATGTCCACTCTCGTGGTCCAGGAATGACATCTATGGCTCACCCTGTCGGATATGAAGGACTCGGACAAAAAAAGTTCCTTGCTCCCATATGCCAGGGTGGCCGCTTCGGCGATGTGGTGGAGAACTTCGCCCAACAGTTCTCCACCGCCCAGAAGCAGTCGGAGGTGATCAAACACATCATGCCTCGGAAGCGGACTGGGGCTGCCCCGCCTCCGACGGTCGCGCCTCCAGCTGCTCGTCGCCGAGGGTGCCCTCCTGTCGCCGCCTCCGCCCCTGCCCAGCCCAAGCAGCAGCCCGCTAAACGACAGGGTGCCGGCCGTAGGAGAGATGTGCAGCCCGCTCAGGCCTCGTCTAAACCACCCGGCAAGAGGAAAGGTAAGCAACCCTGAGACGGGCCACCCAGAGGACGCGGTTGCTGCTCTTCAGGAGAGGGCCTCTGCACCTCTCCTTCCCCCGGAGGAGAATCTTTTGTTTCCTTTTATTTCTGTTCCGGGGTCAGCGGTACCCAAATTCTCAATAAAAGAGCAGTTTCCGTTTCCTCTGGGTCACCCACGGTCGAGACTGGCAGTCAAGAACGACGCTCAATTGCCTCGTCACTCTCAGTCTCCTCTGTCGAAGAAGGCGAGAATGTCTGTGTGCGCTGCCATGTTGCCTCGCCACACTCATTCCCTTCGCTCCAGCGCTCAGATGCCAGTGATGCCGCCCCGGCCTCATCACTCTCGTCTGTCGTTGGCCAAGGAGGCGTGGAAGCCAGGACTCGACACCCCTCAGCCTCGCTCCTCGTTTCCCCTCCGACCTTCGCCACCGGACACTCAGCAGTCGAATGCCCCAGAGAAAGATGGGCCTTCCCTGCTGTTTGCCCCCCGGTGGAGGCAGGTAAGTGTTGCACCACACACACAGACCCCACCTTCGGTTGCAGCAATGCCTCCGAGGGCGGGTCCCTGCCTTCCACCTCGCTGCCCCTCCGCGGGTACGCCGGTGGTCCGAGTGGGCTCGTTGGTTCAGTCTCTCGAAGCCTGGCTAGCGCTTCCGAGACCGTCCAGGTGGCTCGTTCGCACCATCCGGTTCGGCTATGCAATTCAGTTTGCCCGCCGGCCTCCCAGGTACAGGGGTGTCCTCTTCACCCAAGTGCGGAGTGGTGACGCCCCTGTCCTGAGGAAAGAGATCGTTGCCCTGCTGGCGAAGGACGCGATTGAGCCGGTCCCTCCAGTCGAGATGAGGTCTGGGTTCTACAGCCCTTACTTCCTTGTACCCAAGAAAAGCGGTGGGTTACAACCAATCCTGGATCTGCGTGTTTTGAATCGGGCCCTTCACAAGGTCCTGTTCAAGATGCTTACGCAGAAACGCATCTTCGAGTGCATCCGTCCCCAGGATTGGTTTGCAGCGATCGACCTGAAGGACGCGTACTTTCATGTCTCGATTCTGCCTCGACACAGACCGTTTCTTCGGTTTGGGTTCGAGGGTCGGGCATATCAGTACAAGGTCCTACCCTTCGGCTTGGCCCTGTCGCCCCGCGTCTTCACGAAAGTCGTGGAGGCGGCCATTGTTCCCTTGAGAGAACACGGCATTCGCATTCTCAACTATCTCGACGACTGGCTGATAATAGCTCACTCGCGAGATCTGTTGTGCGATCACAGGGACCTGGTTGGGACTTCAGACCCCGGTTCGGATATGTGCCCAAGGTTCCTACCACTCCATTTGTAGATCAGGTAGTGAACCTGCAAGCACTGCCCGTGGAGGAGGCAGACTCAGCCCTGGCTTTTCTCTTTCCCGTATGTGCACTACGTTGTTATGTGGACCAAACGCAAAGCTTCAGGACCTCAGAGCAGCTCTTTGTCTCTTACAGAGGCCAGCAGAAGGGGAAGGCTGTCTCCAAGCAGAGGTTAGCCCACTGGCTAGTGGATGCTATCGTCCGGGCTTATGAATCCCAGGATGTACCTTGCCCACCCAGGTTGACGGCTCACTCCACTAGGAGTGTCGCTTCCTCTTGGGCTTTGGCGCAAGGTGCCTCACTGACAGATATCTGCAGAGCTGCGGGCTGGGCGACACCTAACACGTTTGCCAGGTTTTATAGCTTACGTGTTGAACCGGTTTCCTCCCGTTTACTCGCTACGGTCAGTGGCGCGAGGGAATAGGTTCTGTCGGCTTGCTGCACCATTCCGCCTTATGAGCTGGATCCGTGCGCCTTTTTGCTCCTTGGTTCCCCAACAAACAGCTAACCTTCTGAGCTCCTTAATCACCCCTCGGCATCAGGCGTGGCGGACCGGCTGATGCTAGGTCTATTACCTCTCTTAAGAAGTTGCTAGTAGACTGGGTGACCTTCACGATGACTTCCTCGTGATCAATTTTCCACGTTCCTGCTACCCTACGGGCTAGCTCCGTGTCTTCCCCTCGACAGACTCACTCTGTCGTCCTTGCTGAGTATGCTCCCCACCCTACGGGCTGGGACTACCTCGAGGACTCCCATATGTTTTACTACCCTACGGGCTAGTTCATATGTGTATTCAGTGCCTCCCTTCGGGCTGGCCGGGGGCTCTGCAACGTTCCCACATGGGCACGTTTCCCCAGTGTTATCCAAATCCACTGAGCGGGTCTTGCGGAATAGCAGTTTGATTTCCTCTTAGCTAGCTCCCGCCCGGAAGAAACTGAGAAACTGCTTGGCGGGCAGCTTAGCTGGGCGCTGGAAGGGGCCAGCATCATGGCGTTTTATTTGGGATCCCAATTCGTTGGAAACTCCTCCAACGAGACGTAGGAGTTCCCAGACGAAAGGGAACGTCTCGGTTACGTATGGTAACCCTCGTTTCCTGATTAGGGAATGGAGACGTCTCGTCCCCTCGCCATGCTTGCTGTACCTTCGCGAGGACTGTACACCGTCCGGCTCCTCAGCGTAAAGCAAAGGTGTGTGCATTTGCTTCCGCTTTATACCCGCATTGGTAGGAGGGACGCGGATTGCAAGTCCCGCATGACAATATTTATTGGCTCGTTTTTTTCACTCGAAGGCAATCGGTCTCCCTAGCGTGATCCCAATTTGTTGGAAACTCCTCCGACGAGACATCTCCGTTCCCTACTCAGGGAACGAGGGTTACCATACGTAACCGAGATGTTTTTGAACGTTCAGAAACATTCAGAAATAAAGTTTAATATATATTACATCACAAGTACGTTCCATGAATGTTGTTTTAAGAACATTTTTGCTCAACATTATGAGAACATCACAAGGACGTTCCATGAACGTTGTTATAAGAACGTTTTCAACTCTATAAACATTATAAGAACGTTCCAGAAACATTATTTCAGGAGAGTTTTTTACCATTTACATAACTTTGACATAACGTTAGTGAAAGTTGTGGGAACGTTCCCTGTTAGCTGGGATATAAGGTAATTTTTCAATGACCTGTTTCTAAGCCTTACAAAGACAGTCTCTGTGATAACATTCCAGCGTGAGAAATAGTATTACATGACTACACATGTCTGGCCTTGATTAATCTTTTAACACATATATTGTGGACCACCAACGCAACAGGTCATAATAGAGCATATAATAGTTTAATTGTTGTTATTCAGTGTTCACATTGATTTCAGGAACATTTGTGTCCTCGAGTGACTAACCGGTAATGACGTTAAATGCCGATCAATCCACACATTGTGACATTTTGTCTGCTGCAGACTCCTGACTTATACATCAACACAGTCAATTTGCACTTAGTCAGGGTCAAAAAATCTCACGACCTCAGGAAGGAAAAACGTTGAGTGAGGAAAGATAACTTTTTAATAAGTCCCTCCCCTTTGCAATTACTTTGTTGCTAAATGCTGACATTGTGTGCATGAAGAACAGCAGGCAATTATTTATCCTAATTTAATGGGATTTCACTGCAGCAGGTTTTCAATTTGGTCTGAGCTGCTGTACGTAAAATTTTAATCTTGCCTCGAAATTGTCCGAGGTAAACATAACGAGATGGCTATGAAAATAGTGGTAGAAGAACAATAATGAGCTGACATATAACAACCACTACATGCTGCCTATTGTAAGAATGACAAAAAGAAACTGAAAAAGAAGCCAGTTTCACCCTTGTCTATAAGTTATATACTGTAACCAGCAGGATTCATTAAAACTTGGTCCTAAGTGAGAAAAAGGAACCGACTGTGAGCGCCCTGCTTTCATTTCACACATAGTAACCGAGAGGGCAATTATTCGTAAAGTGACAGTAAGAAATAGACCCAGGTTTTATAGAATTTCTGCAAATAAGAAAATTTTTTCTGATCATACCAAGAAACAGTATTTTATAAATCGTCCTTTGGTGAGAAATGAGAACATCATTAATGTTCCATAAGAAACTAGTTGTCACACTTTGTACTCCAGTGAATATCCCTTAGGGTGGGTTTATTTTTGCAGGTAGTATTAACACATACCTCAAAGTCATGGCAACAAAGAAAAATGTGCCCCAAAAAAATGTGACAATGTGCCCCAATGATGGGTCATGTGATGTCATCACATTATATTGAGCGTCAGCGTCAGTTCTGGCAGGCCAGGTAGTCAAGCCGCTGCTGCTATTTGCTATCAACACTGTCCCGTCAGCTGATCTGCTCCAGCTGAGCTGCATTAGCTGGTTAACTCCCCTCGCTGCTCAATGGCCAAATCTCAAACAAGGCGCCCTATTTAAAGCTCATTCACCTTGCTCATACATGCTTGCTGCTCGCTTCTGCTGGCTCGCTTCTGCTGCAATATTGACACAGGACTCGACGTGATTCATTCTCCATTCATCTCTGAAAATCTTCACGAAGCTATAAGTTCCTTTTTAATGTTCATTGCTAAAAGCTATCAGTGTTTTGGCAACATGCTTCTTGTTAATGCTATCCGTGTGGCATTTGGGCTTATCTACACTGTAATGAATTGCTGTAAAAATTACAGCAATATTTTACAGCAGCTGGCTGTTTTCTAATAATACAGCATATTGCTGTAAACTGCAATGCATTCTGGGGTCGCGTGGCGGTTTGATTCAAAATACAGAATATTGCTGTAAATTTCAAATCTACAGAGGCATTGTGATCTTCAACGGTCGTGTCGTCGACTTTCGGGTAGCGGCAAGAGGAGTGATTCTCAACTCTGTGGTAAGTGACTTATTATTTCAGTTTCTTATTTTTTATGTTGTGTTACTCGTAGACTTTGAAGGTAACGTTATATTCGCGGTGGTAACCGAGGATCACGCATCCTCCGTACGGGGCGCGAGGGAGACTTGCGCGGGGCTTCAGCAGCGCGGACGCGGTAGTATTTCACACATTCCTCGGGATCTATGGGCTCCTATGTTAAGAAGAGTTACATGCTTTAATGACAACAGTCGGTATTCACACGAGGTTCGTGTTGATCTGCACACTTCGTCGTGATTATTTTATGGTGTAAATCAAATCAAAATCAAGTCATCTGTTAAAATGGGCGCCGAGATGAAAACGCCGTTGCTAAAACCTTGCGTCAGAATCTGAATGTTGCTGTGTTGCATGTTTAATATGCCGGTGTAAAAATCCCTTACATTTCAGTAAGAATATAGGCTAGCCTATATCCTATATATTTTAGCTATAGCCTACTCTCTGTGTGTAATTTGCTTATTGTTTTCATAATTCCTTTGTTAATTTTATTTAAAAGAAAGAGTTCCTGCACTCTGAATACTAAAATATAGTTTAAATTTAAATAGCTGAAAAATAAAAATGGTATAGTAAAAAATAAACTATTGTCACATGTGGTATTGTTTTAGGAGACAATTTGACAAGTGGACACTGGAAGGCCAAGTTGTGTGTGAGGAGAGCATTCAGCCCAGCTTCCTGTCTGGCCTTGCTATACTGTTCACTACATATTACATATTCAATCAGGAGGAGGCAGCCTGCACCTTGGAGTTCATTTAAAGGTAATGATTGAATTCTTAACAACCTCAGTACATTTGACACGTATTCAATATCAGAACTTGCCTTTAGATATATTATCTGTTGACTTAATTAGTTAAATCAGGTGTTTTAATTAGTGGACATAGGGTTAGGGTTGGGGAGGTCTTCCTGAGTCTGAGAGGTCCTCATGACTGGAGTTGAGAAACACTGCTCTAACAGATTTAAAAACATGATTACAAGCATCAAAACGTAAAACCAATCCTAATTACATATTGTCTGTTTCCTGACCCGTTAGGTGCTTTGAAAGAGAGGAACAAAGAAGAAAATTGCCATCTAAAACGACAGGGCAAATGGTACAGAAGAAACAGGTTGCAGTGAACCCACATGTTGCCACTCTTCCCTGCAAAGTGGTGTGTTATCAGTGGAATTTCTGAAATGTAAGTAGTACACACACACAAATATCTATTTTTTCCCTTAATTTTAACCTTTTAATGTTCTTTATCTGACTCTAACTGTATCTGTCATTCCTCTGTCTGTCTCTGACTGTATCATTATGTTTTGTAATATATCTAATGTATTGTCCTTTTCAATATTTCTAGCCAGCCTTTGCATCCTGTGATGGAACCGCATCTGGAGCTGAATTATTCTCCATTTTTGATCATAAGTTTTTTTGGACTCACTTGGGGCCTTGTTGTTTGGACATGTTAGTCTGGTGATGAAAATTAATTCGTGTCTGTTTTTCAGAATCATTTTATAATGATCATTTTGGTCAACTTGTGGTTTTAAATGTCATTTGCGTATTTCTTCTTTGTGTGAAGGCCGGGCCATGACGGCTAATTTGTTTCAAGTAATTAAAAAAATATTTAATTTCATGTCCATTTAAAAAAAAAAAGTTTGTAAATCAAAATGATACAAAATACAGTTTTATGACTTTTTTCCATGCATATTTTAAAGTTATAAATTAAATAAATGTTGACCTGTTTTTCAAGATTAGGATGTTGAATAATTTGTTTGTTTTGTGAAGTAATAGGGGAATTAAGTTGTGCGTTATACAATACTTAATGTATTTAAAAACAATTGTTTAAAGCTTATGCAGTTGATAAATAATTAACATTTAAAATTCAGCTGCCAGTCATTAATATGAAAAAATCAGGAAAATATATTGTATATACTGCATTTTACATACTTCCTCTAAATATAGCGAATACAAAGATTCATGTAATTTACTGTAAAAAAATACAACAATTAAAAAATACAGTTATTTACTGTAATCAGAGAATACAGTAAAAATCTGTAAATTAAATTACAGAAATGCTACTGTAAAAAATACAGTAACTGGCTGGCAACCCTGCTGCCAGTATTTTACTGTAAAATTTACAGGAAATTTTTAACAGTGTAACTAGTCGTTTTCATAAAAATGCTTATGCGATCATATTGGCAACTGATCGCGTTGCTCACGACGCAGGCTTTTACCACTATGCAGCGCAGACTCAAGCAGCTTGCTGTGATAGGAATTAACTTATGCGGACTGCCTCCGGACCGTACGAAACGAAACCTCCGTCCCGATGTTCGGGATATTCTTGACGCCCAGGAAGCCATGAGCTCAAGTCTCTGATTTGTTTCGTTAATAAAACACATTTTGATCATTATTTTGCTCGCGCTCTGCTCAGTTAACGCCCCTGAATGCGCTATCAGCTGTTAATTTATTAATCTAGCTCGTTCTCAGCGGTGTATTAGTCATCTATCCATAGAGCTTACACTGTAGACTGTCAAACAGTTTAAAGACAGATAATCTAGGTAACGGCATGTTTTAGCTATTGCGGTCTTGATTAGTCATTTCAGTAATTAATTAATATTTTTACTATTATAAATCGCTAAATTAGGGCGGCTCAGTCGACACCGTTCGAGACACTCAATTTTGTTTTGGGGGGAATAGCTCATGTAGTCAAATAAATCATCCTCTGTATCACAGAGGATTGCCAGGTGTGGTTTTGTTTGGGGGGGATATTTTAGCTCTCACAGTATAAAACCGTGTGAGCGTTCCCTAATGCTGCTGCTGCTGTCCTCTGACTCTCTGCTATTTCATGGTGCTCATGAAAGGTCAGAGGACTCCCTGAACAGAGCCATACCGCCAAATTTCAATTCAGGAACATCAACCTGTTTGCAATCTATTCAATTAAATTCTAAATTATTTTGTCTGTGTGTTCTTGACTTAATGGACCTGACAGAAATGGGGTAAGTTCCCACAAAACATATATTTTAAAAATGATTAATTAGAAAAGTGACAAATTATATACATATAGTACCTTTTAACTAAAAGGGCAAGGATGTTTTTTTTTTTTGTGAGATATAAGAAAGGCAGTGTAAAGAGAACATAAAACATATTACAGTAAATGAAGCTTTTCAAGTTGCTTAGAGAACAGTTAAATAATAGATGAGCAAACATTAATGTGAGGATGCTTTCCCAGCTGTATCCAATATTCTTTATTGGATCAGTGTAAAAAATAGCTTTGCATTATAATAGTTTGAAATTTACATATAATAAAGTAAATATATTACTACAACCATCTTTCTCATTGGTAATGAGTTCTATTAAAACAAAATTTGCCCTGATTTCATTAAGCCGTGTGGAGATCCCTCTAAAATAACTTAGGACTAATGCACATTACTGAGTCTTGTCTAGTACAGCAGAGTCTCTCAGTTCACATTTTATTATTGAGGGAGCTCATTGAGTCCTTTCAGATGCACAGTGACTTAGCACTTAGAATAGGCAATTTTCTGTCTATTATAAAGCATTATTGATAAAATGACAGTGCACTGGTGCCTCCTGAGAACATGTGGGGCTGGGAGAGGCATTGCCAGTAAAAGAACATTAGTCTTTATCTTTGCTACATCTCTGCCCTTCTGTCACTGGGCTGAATACAAATCAATACAGAAAGAAGTGTCCTGACAAAGCTTGTGGTTAAATTTAGTTGACAGCAATGGTGTGAGATGATGTGCTGACGGTGTTAACTGAAGTAGACTGTCAATGTTTAGGTGAAGCCCAATGAGCTGGATAATTTCAACAGAAGAGAAAGTTGAAGAAGGGCAAAATGTAACTACTTGCCTACTATTTAGAGACTGCAAGAAGTAAATCATTATTTGTCCTGTCAGTATACTGTCTTCAGCTATAAGGACTCAGCAGTGTTCCTACATTTAATGCCAACCATGTAGTTGGGAAATATTCTGAATTTGAGAATGGCCCCCCTTTCAATTCATGAGATGGAATTTGAGTTGAATTGGTTGAATTGCAATTTGATACAGTCACACCTTTTAGCAAATAGGTATAAACAGCATTTTTCTTACTTGATTAGACGTAGGCTTTTCTTTTAAATATCAATCAGTCTTAAAAATGTCAAATATCAATATTGGTGATTTCATTTATAAAGTTCATTTATATGCATTATATTTGTATCACCCAGCTTGTCTGTGTTTATGACAAATGACTCTTTCTGGTTACATCATTACACCAATAGGTGGCGCCAAGTGATAGTCTGTATGAGTAAGGCATTTCATTGTTAATTCAAATGAACCGTTCAAAGAAGCTGATTCAGACCGGAACGAAACATGCAAATGTTTCCACTAGATTGGAACATGCGAATGTTCACAAACTGGCCGCGTGTTTCCTCAGACTTTAGGAAGGAACGGTCACATAACACTGGCATGTGTTGTTTACCTGACTATAACCAGTTTAAAAAAAAACATTACGTGCCCCGGTGTTTGGTGAAAATGCGTGAGTCATTGAATCATTCTCAACAATTTTCTCTAAAACTCGAAAATGAGAACAAAATGATTGCTATATGCCTGCCAAATCAAAGCCATGCTTGCTTGCCCTAAAATGCATGAACCACAAAAACTATACAAATGCATAAAGGGGGTCAAAATGACCAGTAGCCTATTGGATTTCATGGTTTCTTCTTGTTCTTATTCTTAAAAAAAAAAAAAAAAAGGAACCCTACTGAAATAATTAAAATAATTGATTCCTGGTTGGTGACGTCACCCGCCTCTGACGTCTTGTCACACCATTGGACTGATTTCACACGTGCTTCACACCGCAATCGCGCAGAGCGTTCCCACAGGGTCAATCGACCTTTTCCCCACTATTCTATACCTATTAGGCACTTTATTTCCACTTTTTAAATATTTTTCTTTACATTTTATTCAAATTCAAATGGCAATTCTACATACTGTTTGCTACCTCAATTCAAAATCCATTCTCTGAATTCTGAATGGCACACAGGTGAGGATGGGAAAGGACATCTCTCACTCTAGGGGAATATCTGTGATTCAGGGGACCAAAAAAATAAAAGCGATTGCTTATCAGGTACTGAAGTGAACGAGGCTAGAGTCAAAGGCTATTAACAAATGGATCTGATATAAATGCAATTTTCTGTTCATTTAAGCAGGAATCTTGATATAAAAAAAAACCTGAATCAGTTGGCAAATAACAAACTGTTCATTTCTAATCGTTTTTTGCAGAAAGTTTAAAAAGATCTTTTCCCCTTTGTGCCTTTCATTCTCTTTGAACACTGTGAGTGAAAGTGGTCCCCAAACTTATCCTTTTTTTTCAGTGATGGGGCTCTTTTTTACTTTCCTAGGGAATCAGTTAGTCATTAATAAAACATGAGACAAGATAAGATTATAAGCAGCGAATTACAATTTGCCAAAATGACTAAAACCTGATTAAACATTAAAACGAAGTACTTTATATAAGCATTATTTATGACAGTATTAGCATACGTCCTGAACAAAGATTCAATATCAAGGGTCAATCCGGTCATATCAAGCGAATTGAAAGTCTTTTGAGGACAGCGTTTTGGTTTTCATTAACACCCATTGTGCTAATAGGCATTTGTCCAGCTTTATAATTATTTTTTTAACCATCCTAACTCCTAGAACTTTCATTCTCACCAGGACGAATATGGACATTTGTGAATATTTATAACTTAAGATAAAGACTGGCCTAGCTGAAGTCTTTAATACTGATGGAGGAATGCAAAATGAATCTACATGTAAAAAATCGTTTGAACATGCATTCAGTATAGCTGACAGCAAAAGCTACATTAGGGTGCACCAAAGCAGCGAGAAGGAAAAGATTCTAATGATGTTATTATGAGAACTGTACTGTAGTGCAGATAAAAACAGAGTTGCAATTTACACCAAAGTACAGGGACTATAATAACTGAATCCACATTTCCTAATCAAAACATTTACTAACAAAACAGCACTGCTTCGCAGATGGTCACAAAGACACATTTTTTTTTTTTAAATCTCATTTTTTATAATACTGTTGTTTCTTCATTGCTGTCATTTAAATAAATATATATATATTTTCAATTGATTGAAATCATATTCTATTAGACAAAAGACACAGCAGTTTAAACAAGCCAAGATAACTTATTTAGCATCTTCGTACACTGTAAACCCAGTTCATCAACATCTAAACCTCTGTTAATTCTCAATACCGTCTGCTGCCGAGGCCTGTGCTCGTCCCGCCAGGTGTAGAGCCCCTTGGAAGCACGTTACGTGACCAGGCAGGTTTTTGAATACCAGTGGTTTCTGCCTTTTGATTTGTGTGGTGTTTTAACCCCTCCCCTTCCTTATGAAACTAAACATACCAAGTAATCTTTGCTAAACCTGATAAGTGCAATGAATCTTTCAGCTAAATAGTACAAACAACTAATGTTGTTTAGTAATGATAGCAGGTTTTTACTAAACATAAAATAATAAGTAATGATCACTCGTAAGTTTAATTAGAAAGGGGGAGGTGTTGCTGTAATTTATAGTAATATTTTCAAAACCACTAAGAAATCTAGCTTTAAACATTATTAAAATATTTTTTTCACAAACATTTATCATAGAGAATATGGTTTTGGCAGTTATAGAGTTCTAATGACGGTGTCAACTATAACCGTCACACATAGTTCCACAGCGGCATCCATCTTTGTAAATGTAAAAAATCTGCTTCACCGTCGCTGTGCTGTCGTCATAGTGTAAAGCCCACCCCAACGTTACTGATTGGTGCCCCGATTTCGACGGATTGGATATGGACTTCAATGAGCTCTTTGCCAGACTAACTTTCAGAGCAAATCTAAATTTGCCGGAAGTTGTCTGGGTTTTCCCAGTCGTGAAAATCAGCATAGCAATTTGATGCTTTTCATTTTTCACTTTTCATGACTTAACTTTCTTGATGATAACATCAATATGCAATCATCATTTGATCACTTTACTCTTGGCTTTTTTGCTATAACAATTGTGCCTTTGAATCACACAAGTAAAGCAGTCAGAGACAAACTAATGTTCAAACAGGCCCGGATTGGCTAATCGGGAGCACCGGGAGAAATCCCGGTGGGCCGGTCTGTTTTATTGGCCAGGAGGGCCGGTGTTGTCATGGCACTGGGTTGAATGCTTTATATAGGCTCCAGTCACAGCTTTCTGAGTGTATATTTTTCAGAGTGTATAATGAACGTTGTGAAATAATTGCCTAATATTAACTCTAATTTGGTGCTGCAATGATTTGCATATCGCGAGGATAACCGACCTCATAATCTGAGCTGCTTCAGTATTAAAACACCGCTCGTCGGCAATGGCAAAATGTTTGAGATGACCGATCAAAGCAAGCGGGATGTATGTTCACAGAAGCGCGAGCCGCGGCCGCGCGCGAATCCCAACGCGACGTTTCACGAGATAAGATGCAAGTGGCTAAACTACGTAAACAGCTGTTTTAATTACGACAGAAGTTTTAAACGACCGAAAGAAATAATCAGTATGTAAAAGACTGTATCAATCAAAACTCAGCTTCGGGAAGGGGAGATTTACAGGTAACCTAAAGATAAAGAGACTGAGAAAAGAAGAATGAGGGAAGATGGAGATGAGAAATGAGAGCAGAGGAATAGCCTATTGCATACTGTGCCCAGATTGAGAATAACTTTATTACAATAGATTCCTATTTAACACAGACATACATATGTTCTTTGCCAATGATGATCATCAGTGTAAAAATAAGCTCAATTTACCAACGCAAGCACCTATATAATATATTGCCATTGTTATTGTATACATATGTGTATACCTCGAATGAGTTTATATTTCCCCAGTATCAGCACTGGGACTTTTCACTGTTTGTATTACTTCACTTGTCTGGGTGGGCATGCCCCCGAACCCCCAAGATCACTTTTCGGACCTCTGTATTTATAAAACCCTGTATACGGCTATTGCACTGAATAGAAATTTATATATTTTTAAAATACAATGAATAACAAGGCTGTACAGAACACTGCACTATTGCAGACTTATATGCTGAGGTTTCAATTACATTATTTTAATATAGTCAGACGGGAACTAAAGTGGGCCGGTCTAAGGCATGAAACTCCAGGGCTGAAAATGAGTCCCACTCCGGCCCTGTGTTCAAATGTCAAGGGCAAGAGCCCAACTAAAGCCAACACTTATCACCATTATGGTGACTATTTTTAAATAAAATTAAACGATAGATTTTGTTTCTAGTCAAGTCATCTTCATTTATATAGTGCTTTTAACAATGGGTTGTTTCAAAGCAGCTTTACAGAGACAAACATATAATTTAAGGTAACAGATTGTTTTGGCGTTATAGCGGTTCTTGAATAATGTTATTTCCAGCTAAAGTTAACTTTGATTCCCCTCCGTCGAAATGATCAGACTTTAAATGCGAACCTGTGATTAACGCTGACGGCGTTCACATGCTCATTCAGAATTGATTCTATAGTTATGTGCTTTTTAAAATATGTGCGCAGGTTTGTAATTCATACAACCCAGCCTAAACAAACTATTTGTCTTGCCTTTAAATTTTGATACAGAATTTTGTTTTATTTTATCACTTCGGGGTACGCGAGCCGGAATTCACAACGCTTTATCTCTAGAGTGGGAAAGGGATCCTCCATAGGGAGAGGATAGTGGATACTTCAGCACTGCATTGTCATCGGGTCCAGGCGGATCTCCTTCGTCAGATCTGGACACGGCCTGGATCCGGCAGGCTGCGGGAAAACCTCGGGATAAACAAAGACACTAATATTAGCGTAGATGCCATTCTTCTTATGATGTAGCGAGTACATCAAGATTTAAGGGAAGTGTTCCCAGTTCCGGCTGACCTAATCTATGCAGCCTAACATTGAATTTATAGAAGTCTATAGTGTGTTATGTGTATGCTAGGTCAAAGAGATGTGTTTTTAGTCTAGCTTTGAACTGACAGAGTGTGTCTGCTTCCCGGACAATGGTAGGAAGACTGTTCCAAAGTTCTGGTGCTAAATAGGAAAAGGATCTACCGCCTGCAGTCGATTTAGATATTCTAGGTATTATCAACTGGCCGGAATTTTGAGATCGCAATAGACGTGAAGGACTATAATACGTTAAGAGCTCGCTCAAGTACTGCGGAGCTAAACCATTTAGTGCTTTGTAGGTAATCAACAATATTTTAAAATTTATACGATGTTTAATAGGGAGCCAATGCAGTGTTGACAGAACCGGGCTAATATGGTCATATTTCCTGGTTCTGGTAAGAACTCGAGCTGCGGCGTTTTGAACTAGCTGTAGTTTATTTATTAAGCGTGCAGGGCAACCACCCAGTAGAGCATTACAATAATCTAGCCTTGAGGTCATGAACGCATGGACTAATTGTTCCGCATTTCCCAATGAGAGCATATGGCATATTTTAGATATATTTTTAAGATGGAAAAATGCAGTTTTACAGATACTAGACACGTGGCTTTCAAAAGAAAGGTTGGTATCAAAGAGCACACCCAGGTTCCTAACCGACGACGAAGACTTGACAGAGCAGCCATCAAGTGTTAGACAGTATTCTGGGTTATTACGTGTGGAAGTTTTTTGTCCAATAATTAGAATCTCTGTCTTTTCAGAATTTAGTAGTAGGAAATTACTAGTCATCCAATTTTTTATATCAGCTATGCATTCCGTTAATTTTGTGAATTGGTAAGTTTCGTTGGGTTTTGAAGAAATATACAGCTGAGTATCATCGGCATAACAGTGAAAGCTAACTCCATGTTTCCTAATGATATCTCCTAATGGTAGCATGTACAGAGTGAACAGCAGCGGTCCTAGTACTGAGCCTTGTGGTACGCCATACTGAACTTGTGATCGATAAGATATCTCTTCATTTACTGCTACAAACTGATAACGGTCAGTTAAGTATGATTTAAACCATGCTAATGCAATTCCACTAATGCCAACATAGTTTTCTAGTCTATATAAAAGAATGTTGTGGTTAATGGTGTCAAATGAAGCACTAAGATCGAGTAACACTAATAGAGAGATACAACCACGATCGGATGATAAGAGCAAATCATTTGTGACTAATGAGAGCGGTCTCAGTACTATGGTACGGTCTAAATCCGGACTGAAAATCCTCGCAGATATCATTTCTGTCTAGAAAGGAACATAGTTGTGAAGATACTGCTTTTTCTAATATCTTTGACAGAAAAGGCAGATTCGAGATCGGCCTGTAATTGGCTAATTCTGTAGGATCAAGTTGTGGTTTTTTAACAAGCGGTTTTATCATAGCCAGTTTAAAGGTTTTTGGTACGTATCCTAGAGACAAAGATGAATTAATGATATTAAGAAGAGGATATATGACCTCTGGAAACATCTCTTTCAGTAGCTTAGTCGGTATAGGATCTAACATACAAGTTGTCGATTTAGATGGATTAACGAGTTTGCAGAATTCTTCCTCTCCTATAGCAACAAAATCAAATTTTTCCTCAGGGAGACTACAATGCACTTCCGGATGCGATACTGTGGTAGACGGTTGCATAGTTATAATTTTGTCCCTGATATTATCAATCTTATAAGTGAAGAAGTTCATAAAATCATCACTGCTGTGTTGCTTGGACACTTCTGAGCTTGAAGCTTTCTTTTTCGTTAGTTTAGCCACTGTTTCAAATAAATACCTTGGATTATGTTTATTTTCTTCTAATAGGTTTGAAAAATAAGCAGATCTAGCAGCTTTTAAAGCCTCCCTGTAAGCAATAGAGCTCTCTTTCCACGAAATCCGAAATACCTCTAGTTTAGTTTTCTTCCAGTTGCGCTCCATTTTTCTGGCTGCTCTCTTAAGGGCCCGGGTGTGCTCGCTGTACCATGGCGTTGGACTATTTTCTTTAATCTTCTTTAAGCGCAACGGAGCAACTGCGTCTAAAGTGCTGGAAAAGAGAGAGTTAAATGTTTCTGTTGCAATATCAAGTTCTTCTAAGCTATCCGGGATGCTGAGATGATGAAACTGATTAGGAAGATTATTGATAAAGCAATCTTTAATGGCAGAAGTTATAGGTCTAACGTATTTATAACACGGAGTCGGCTTTGCAGCCTTGGCTAAATGTAATTTACATGAGACTAGATAATGATCTGAGATGTCATCGCTCTGCTGCAGAATTTCAACGGCATCAACATCTATTCCATGCGATAATATTAGATCTAGAGTATGATTACGACAATGAGTAGTTCCTGACACGTGTTGTCTAACTCCAATTGAGTTTACAATGTCTTTAAATGCCAATCCCAATGCATCTTTTACATTATCTACATGTATATTAAAATCACAAACAATTAATACTTTATCTGCAGCCAATACTAATTCTGATAGAAAGTCCGCAAATTCTTTGATAAAATCTTTATGGTGCCCTGGTGGCCTGTATACAGTAGCCAGCATAATTCTCAAATGTGATTTATCGTTTACACTATATATTTTTACATTAAGCACCAATACTTCAAAAGAAGTATATTTAAATACTAATATCAGCTTACGAGGGAAACGGAGGCGGAGTTAGTGGTGTGATTGGAGGCTGCTGCTTGAGATGATTCGGGAGAGGTCTGTGCCCCTTTACCGATCAGAGCGCGCGCTGACACGGAGTAAAGCCTTGTTTATACTCGACGCGTCCGCACGAGCGCGAAGGTGCGCGGGGCAAAAATGACGCGTTCGGTGCGCAAGACCGGCAAGTCCCCATTTCGCTTGCCTGTGTGCACGGGTTTTTTGTAACAGCGAGCGCGCCGCTGGCTGGATCCGAGGATGAACGACTTCAAGTCGAATCTGCCTGAGCCGTAGGCGTCTCACAGCACCGGCACCCAGTTTGCGCGTCTAAATTGCAAAGTTCTTTTTTGTTAAGGTTCTGTTTACTGTGTGTGATTTATTTAATGGAAAGCACATTTACTTACAGTTGTCTTGCTGTTCATTTTAAATAAACGTAGAGCAAGTAGCTAATCAGTGTCTGCAAGTTGTTCTATAACAGACGAACGTCGCTCTGCATATGTCATCTTCTTCATCGCTCTGGGCGTAATTGGATAGACCTAAAACCAATCAGAGGCATTTGAGCTACGTCCGTTGGTGACGCCCCTTTGGAAATGATTTGTCTATGAAGCTTTGCCTGACCCTAACTCAGTTACAACTGAGAATGGTCTAGTTTTAACCAGGCTACTGATTGTCAGTAAAGACTACTAATATAAACTTGATTTGTCTACTGCACCCACTTAAGATTATATGTTAATACAACTCAACATGTTTAGTTTCAGCTTGTGTAAAAGCTAAAGTGGTATAGGGCAACGGGTTTCCACGCGATTTGCGAGTAAAGTCAAATAATTCGGGAAAAAGACGATATATCTTATTTTTATACTTCTCTCAACATAATGTAAGACTTGACCTAAAGCCATTTAGATAAAAATGAGATATGCAGTTTCTGGAATATTGAGATATAACAAGAACAATAAACACTAGATAAGTGTATAAATGTAAAAGAGGTCATATTACAGGATTTTGTTCTTGGGGTCTACTAAAGTTGGTTCCCTTTCGTTGTCACTCCGAGTTCCGTCGGTTGACGATGAATGGGGGTTTCGCTTAGAAAGCCTATCCGCTTCGAGTAATACAAAACGAGCCAATGGCAAAGAAATGCCATGGGTCTGCAGAATTTGCATGGAGCAGCTCCGCCCCACCTCGTGGGTATAAAGGGCGGAAATTCCAGCAAAGCAGTATGTTTTCGCTGAGGAGCCAAGAGTATCTCTTCACTCCACAGCCATTTCTGACTTCACTCTATGAGACGAGCCACTCTCTCCGGTGTTGGTATGACGGCGATCTGCAGCGAGTACACATTGCCTGCTGATCTGTGCAGTGATCTGCCAATGAGTGTTTCTCCCTGCTCGCTTCAACATCGCGGAGTTTCTTCCTCCTCTCACAAAAGAGCTTGCACGCGGCACGTCTTTTTAAAGACGGCTCGCCCGTGCATTTCTGGTTGCGGTCGACTCATTTCCGATTTTGATGGGCACATTCTCTGCCCTGCGTGCTTGGGCTTCATCACGCTAGAGCAGCGTTTGTGGATGATTCACGTTCTCCCCGCGGGAACGTGATCATCGCGTCATTACGGTCGAGACTCAATGATCTCGTTAGAGAGAGAGAGTCCCCTCATCCTCACCCCGATCTAACACTCTCCACGTGAGGTGCTACTTCGGCTGGTGGCCAGGGTGACCTGAGGGTGTGTGTGTGGAACAAATCCGCCGACTGTTTGTCCGTGGACCACGCCCCCCTCTTCAGTGACGCAACCCGCGAGTGTTCTGGGGATTCCCCGGGTCTATTTTCGGACGTCCCGCGGGTTTCCCTTGACGCTCCAGAATCGGATCTGTTGTCCATCGCAGCATCACAGGGCGGGCTAGAATTTTCAGGAAGTGAAGATTTGACAGTGCTGCCACTTTCGGGTGTGCATATGGCATTTGTCGAGTCAGATCCTGAGATGACGGCCATGCTTTCCCGGGCGATTGGTTTTTGGGTGTGGCCGCTGACTCCTGTCAGCGTCCACTCCAGTACCTTTTTTCCCGGATGTGCATCAGGATCGAAATCCTCGAAGACCCCCATGTCTTCCAGCGATCCCTCGTTGATCTCCTTCGCCCTTCCTTCCCTCGACGGGGCCGCTGCCCATGGGTACACTGGGGTCCCCCGGTTGAACGCTCTGTTGCGATGCTACTGTGTCCTCAGAGTGCTTCCTCTCGGCGCGATCCTAAGCACCCGTCCTAAGCCTGTAGTTTTTCGTCTACACTTGTGGCGAATTCCTATAGCACTACAGGACAGGCAGCCGCCTCACTGCATGCCATGGCCATTCTGCTGGTCTACCAGACCCAGATGCTCACGGACATGCACGAGGGCGGGACTGACCCAGGGCTCTTCAATGAGCTGCGCGCCGCCAATGACCTTGCTCTCCGAGCGACGAAAGTGGCCGAAACGTTCTCTGGGTCAGGTGATGTACACCATTCTGTGGCTGAACCTGTCCGATGTGCAGGATGTCGGGCGGACTCATCTGCTTGACACCCCCATATCCCAGGTCGGCCTCTTCGGCGGTGCGGTTGAGGGCTTTGCCCAATAGTTCTCAACCGCCCACGAGCACACTGAGGCTTATTCTGCCCCGACGGCCCCGCCGTCCGAGCTGATCCCTCAGTCTGCCCACCGCCGAAGGCGCCCTCCTGCGGCTCCCACCCCGCCCGTTCACCCAGGCTGGCTCTGGAAGCCGCAGGGGGACGCCACAGCCCTCTCCAGCCCCGCCCCCCGCTATACGCCGGGTTAAGCGGCACTCTTGAGATGGGCTCCTCAGATATTGGACTCAGTTCTTTCCAGGAACTGGTAGCAGGGCCACTCCTTTCCCTGGTGGAGGGCCGGGGAAGAATCCTTATTCAGAAAGAACTGACTCTCCCGTTTCTGAGCACACAGAGTTCTCGGACGACACGGTGCGCCGCCCCCGGGCCGTGCACCCCTCGCCCTCCTCTGTCCCAGAGCCGGATGACTGCGCGCCGTCCCCGGACCGTGCCGCTCTCATCCTCCTCTGTCGCCAGACCCCTGGCAGAGCAGACCCCCATGGAACGTTCGTCTTTCCCTGGTCTCCTCTGTCAGGACGCGGTCTATGACTGTGCCCCCACACGGGCCGCTATGCCATCCACGTCCGGGCCAGTCATACCGCCTCGCTGCCCCACCGACGGGAAGTCTGTGGTTCGCGTGACCCCGCTGGTACAGTGTTTGGGAGCCTGGCTAGAGCTTCCCAACCTGTCATGCTGAGTCGCAAGAATGATCAGGCTCGGCTACGCGATTCAGTTCGCGCGGTCTCCTCCCCACGCAGGGGAGTCCGCTCCACTATGGTCGGTGGCAATGCCCCTATCATGAGAGCGGAGGTTGCTACCCTGCTGGCGAAGGGTGCGATCGAGACTGTCCCTCCAGCCGAAATGAGGTCCGGCTTCTACAGCCCGTACTTCATTGTCCCCAAGAAAACTGGTGGGTTACGGCCAATCCTGGATCTGCGCGTGCTGAACTGCTCCCTTCACAGGCTGCCGTTCAAGATTCTCACCGCCAAACGTGTTTTCGAATGTGTGCGGCACCAGGATTGGTTTGCAGCGATCGACCTGAAGGACGCCTACTTTCATGTCTCCATTCTCCCTCGACACAGACCGTTTCTTCGGTTTGCTTTCGAGGGGCAGGCATATCAGTACGCAGTTCTCCCCTTCGGGCTAGCCCTGTCTCCTCGCGTCTTCACGAAGGTCGTCGAGGCAGCCCTTGTTCCCCTCCGGGAACACGGGGTTCGCATCCTGAACTATATCGACGACTGGCTGATTCTAGGTCACTCTCGAGATCAGCTCTGCGAACACAGGGACTTGGTACTCCGCCATGTAGCCCGTCTGGGCCTTCGGGTCAACTGGGAGAAGAGCAAACTTTGCCCCGTGCAGAGGATCTCTTTTCTCGGTATGGAGATCGACTCGGTCACCATGTCCACGCAGCTTACGAGCGAGCGTGCACAATCACTGCTGACTTGCCTGAGACAGTTCGAGGGCAAGAGTGCGGTTCCACTGAAACTTTTTCAGAGGTTCCTGGGGCATATGCCATCTGCAGCCGCGGCAACGCCGCTCGGATTGCTTCATATGAGACCGCTTCAGCTGTGGCTTCGCGACCAAGTCCCGAGGTTGGCATGGCATCACGGCAACCTTCCGAGTACCAGTTACTCCGACCTGCCATCAGACCTTCACCCCGTGGTTGAACCTCAGTTTTCTACGGGCCGGAGTGCCTCTGGAACGAGCTTCGCGGCATGTTGTTGTAACGACAGATGCCTCTGCCACGGGCTGGGGCGCCATGTGCAACGGACGTGCTGCCGCGGGCTCCTGGACAGGACCCCACCGCTTATGGCACTTCAATTGCCTCGAGTTGCTGGCGGTACAGCTCGCCCTGAGCCGCTTCCGAGCCGTGCTCAGGGGCTAGCATGTACTAGTCCGTTCAGACAATACCGCGACTGTAGCGTACATCAACCATCAGGGTGGTCTGCGCTCCCGCCGTATGTCACAACTCGCCCGCCACCTCCTATGAAATCAGAAGCATCTGAGGTCGCTTTGTGCCATTTATATCCCCGGAGCTCTGAACTGTGCAGCCGACAAGCTCTCACGGCTTCAGCCCCTCCCTGGAGAATGGCGACTCCATCCCCAGTCGGTTCAGCTGATTTGGGACCAGTTCGGGGACGCACAGATAGATCTGTTTGCCTCTCACGACTCGACCCATTGCGCCCAGTTTTATTCCCTGACCGAGGGCACGCTCAGCACGGATGCTCTGGCGCACAGCTGGCCGCGGGGCCGCAAATATGCGTTTCCCCCAGTGAGCCTTCTTGCGCAGACCTTGCGCAAGGTCAGGGAGGACGAGGAGCAGGTCATTTTGGTCGGGCCTTACTGGCCCGCCAGGACCTGGTTCCCCAAACTTGTACTCCTCGTGTCAGCACCTCCTTGGCCGATTCCTCTGAGGAAGGACCTCCTTTCTCAGGGACGGGGCACCCTCGTCCCGATCTTTGGCAGGTTTGAGTACCCTACCACCAGCGGTGGTGGCTACCATCACTTCCGCTAGAGCTTCGTCCACGAGACACCTCTACGCGTTGAAGTGGGACCTCTTCGTCAGCTGGTGTTCTTCTCACCGAGAAGACCCCCGGAGATGTTCGATCGGTGTTGTGCTTTCCTTTCTTCAAGATGGGTTGGAGCGAAGGCTGTCTCCCTCCACCCTCAAGGTCTATGTCGCCGCTATTGCCGCACAGCACTACCTTATAGAAGGTAAGTCCGTAGGGAAGCACGACCTGATCGTCAGGTTCCTGAGAGGAGCGAGGAGACTGAATCCTCCTCGTCCTCCTCTCGTACCCTCTTGGGACCTCGCAGTGGTGCTAACTGCCCTGCGGAGTGCTCCCTTCGAGCCTTTGCAGTCGGTTGAGCTTAACTTCCTGTCAATGAAGACAGCGCTTCTGACTGCATTGGCCTCCATTAAGAGGGTAGGGGACCTGCACGCATTCTCCGTTGACGAAGCGTGCCTGGAATTCGGGCCGGCTTACTCTCACGTGATCCTGAGACCCCGGCCTGGATATGTGCCCAAGGTTCCTACCACTCCCTTCCGGGACCAGGTGGTGAACCTGCAAGCGCT